>JAJJWW010017178.1:0-617741 GCA_023531295.1 Papaver armeniacum
ATACCCTAACCCGGATCCAAACCCAGCTTTCATTACAACCCTAAACTCGAGAATTCATTATTTTCAATCATTTTTCCACCTGAAAGAGAAGAGCAGCAGCCATGGCTGCTGCTGTATCAAGCTCGTTCTTGAGCTGTTGTTCAAATCTGAGATGTGGATTTGCTCTGAATCGAGAGACAAGGAAGGAGTTGGTCACTGATGTTGAGAATGGGTTGAGTTGGTTGCTGTCGTTAATGGAGTAGATCGAGAAATTGAATTCGAGCTAAGGTTTTCCGTTACTGTTTCAGGTGGCATTGAGATGATATTGGCTGTGTTGCTAAGATGAGTAAGAAGTTACTACCATTACTGCTGAGAGAAATTTGGATCGGAGAAGATGAATCAGAGAGATGGAGATCGAAATGAGTTTTTAACAAACCCTTGAGATGAATCTGTTGAGTTGGTTTGCTGAACTAAATTGATAGATTGTTTGAATGGGTAGAATCAGAGTTAGGGTTGTATTAATTCTCTGTGGTCAAAACCAAGAAGGAAGGAAATTTGAGATGGTATTGGTGTTGATGGAATGAGTTGTTGATGCTGGAAACGATTCATAGAAAAAGGATTTGGTTGTGCTGATGGTGAATCTCTGTGTGCTTGAACCTGGTGGTGATGCTGAGTAACAGATATAGCTGCCAAGGAGATGCAGGGCTGTTAATGGCAATGAGTGGTTGCAGCTGTTTAGCCTGATAATGTTTAAATTGAATCTGTATTGAGTTGAGTTCATACTGTTGATGTTAAGGAAATGGTGGAGAAGTTGGATGAGGATAGGCGAAGGTTGTCACGATAGTGAGACTCAGTGATGGGGGCTGGTGCTGCTCTGAAGTTGCAGCTCAGATGATGCAAGAAGGTGTTGATGGGACTGTGCTGTGACAAGGGAAATGCAGTGAGTTGGGAGGATACAGGGCAATGTGAGGCTTGGCAGGAGTGAAAGTGTGACTCTGGGTTGGAACTGCAGGTGCAATAGCAAGACTCAGTGGAGGAGGTCATGGAAGTGAAAGGAAATATTCCCTATGGCTCAGGTTGAGTTTATTACAGGGCTATGAGCATTGAAGTTGTAGAGCAGGAATTGGCCTGAGAAGAGAATTGGTAGGAGCTGAAATATGTGGCTGTGCTGGTGCTGCTGGATGAATGGAAAATGGCAGGTTGAATGTGTTGTTACAGGGAGGTGGCAGTAGCAATGTGGTGCTGATGATTTGAGTTTGTGAATTGGCAGGAAGCAGCTGCAGTGGTTGAAATGAAGTGGCAGGTTGGTGGTATTGGCTGGTGCATCAGTGGCAAGGCTTGCAAGACAGGTGATGGCCTGAGGGGATGAAGATGCAGTGAGGAAGTAGCCATCATGGCTGAGTAGGTATTGAGTGAAGCACAAGGATTGTGCATCACAAGACTGTTGTGCAAAGTGGTTTGACTGAGTGGATCATCGACTCGGTTCGACTCCGAGTTGACTCGGTGTGACTCAGCCGACTAAGACCGAGGTCGAACCGGTGACTCATTGGGCGACTATCTTCTTCCCTTTGACTGTTGACTAACGGTTGACTGACGGTTGACTCGTTTGACCGTTAGTCCTAACGGTGGACCGGACGGAATATTCCATCGAATATTCTCTCGACGGAGAAATTTCCAGGTGGCCGGCGGCGACGTTTTCCGGCCAAATTCCGGCCATAATCCCAGATTTTCCGGCGAGCAAAATTCCAGAATTTTCTATGGACCTCTCTCATGGGTGTGAAGACTTGGGCTAGGAATTGGATGGAGGTGGACTCAAATTTGGAAAGAGAAGGTGGAAGAGTTGAGAAAAGCTTGGATTTGGAGATTGAATTGCAAAAGGAAAAGGATTCTAATCCTTGGAAGATTTGGAGAATTTTGAAGCCTATAAATAGAGAAGTTTTCTACAACTTCTACACACCTCTCTACACACACAACACTTGTGTTTTGCTTGCTTTTCTAAGATTTTTCTTTTTAATTACTTGTGTGAATTTGAAAATTCTTCTTTTAATTATTATTATTTGTGTGAATTTCAAAAACATGAGTAGCTAAATTTCTTATTGATTGAGGATGAATTCCTAGTTCTTAACATGATTTGAGTTTTTATTTTCAAATTCTATCTTGAAGCTTTTCACATAATTATCGCTTGTTTTTACTAATAGGAGTGATCTTAAAGACATTCATGATTGATTGATAGATTGTTTGGGTGGCCAACTAAATTGATTTGTTAATTCGATCTAAAGCTAGTGAAAGTTAGGGGATAAGTAATCGTTCTTTGACTCTTTACATAAGTAGCAAACACGAGACCTTGCGGAGGGATTCCGTGGAGCAATTGTGTGTAGAAACAACGTTAGCAAGTAGACCTTGAGCTAAGAGTCTAACTACTAATATCAACCTAAGAAATTCACAAAACATAATGCATGAGCCCAGTTACATCTAGGTTGAGCTAATTCTAGGTGGCTAGGTGATTAGAATCCGGTGGCGAGAACTTCCGTATCCCAGGTGATATAAGGGATTTAGGGGTTTAGCACTTGAGCTATTTGCTTTACCTACGGTTGGTGATAATTTGTGACTAATAACAAGTAGAATAGAACATAACTTGATTCATTGTTTCGTAACGAAGAAGGATTCCTTGATCTTCTCTCTCTTATTGCTTTCATCTTTCAACTTTCAATTTTAATTGCTTTCTTTATTTTTATTTTGCTTTTTACACCCCCTTTCGTGACAACTTTTACAACTAAGATCACTTGCTCCTCGTGGGAACGAACTTGACTTCCATTATATTATTTTTAATTGAGTGGAAATTTTGAATTAATTTGATTGCATCTACGACACGCATCAATGTGTGATGCTAGTGATTATGCGGTTGGTGCGGTGCTTGGGCAGCGTGTGGGGAAGATACCTCATGCCATTTATTATGCTTCTAGAAGGTTAAATGAAGCCCAAAAACACTACACAACCACCGAAAAAGAGTTGCTAGCCATTGTTTTTGCTTTAGAAAAGTTTCACTCTTATCTAATTGGTACAAAAGTTGTTGTCTTTTCTAATCATGCAGCGCTTAAGTACTTGCTTACAAAGAAAGAGGCGAAACCGAGGCTCATACGATGGATATTACTCTTGCAAGAGTTTGATATTGAGATCAAATACAAGAAAGGAATTGAGAACACCGTTGCGGATCACTTGAGCCGCCTTGCTGTGGACAAGGAGACTATCACATTGCGTGGGAATTGATTTTATGGGGAATTGATTTTATGGGCCCTTTTGTCAATTCTAGTGGGAATTATTATATCTTGATTACTGTGGATTATGTCTCGAAATGGGTGGAAGCTAAGGCCACCCCAACTAATGATTCTAAAGTTGTTTCAGATTTTGTGCAAGCAAATATATTTGCAAGGTTTGGCATTCCAAGGGCTATAATTAGTGATGGAGGTTCACACTTCAAAAACAGGTTCTTGCAAACCTTGTTAAGGAAGCACAATGTGTCGCATAGGATTGCAACACCTTACCGTCCATAAACAAATGGACAAGCCGAGGTTTCCAACCAAGAGGTGAAATCCATTTTAGAGAAGACGGTGAATCCAACGAGGAAAGATTGGAGTATGCAACTCAATGATGCTTTGTGGGCGTATAGAACCGCATACAAGACACCTATTGGGATGTCTCCCTTTAGGCTTGTTTACGGTAAACCTCGTCACTTACCCGTTGAAATTGAGCATAAGGCGTTTTGGGCTATTAAGCAATGCAATATGGAGTTGGATGGTGCTGGAAGGCAAAGGAAGTTGCAACTTCAAGAGCTAGAGGAGATCCGTAATGATGCATTTGAAAGCTCACGAATTTACAAGGAAAATACGAAGGCATTTCATGATAATATGATTACAAAGAAACAATTTTTCATTGGGCAGCAAGTGCTTTTGTTTAATTCTCGCTTGCAATTATTTCCGGGTAAATTAAGGTCACGTTGGATTGGACCTTTTATTGTGACTAATGTGTTTTCTCATGGTGCAGTGGAAATTCGTAGTTTATCTACAGGAAATGAACTTAAAGTAAATGGGCACCGTTTGAAACCTTATTATGAGAACTTCTCTTCGGAAGTCGTGGAAGGAGTGAACCTTGTGGAAGTGCTCCCTATGGAGGAGTCGTAGAAGGCAAGGAGATAGTCGGGCTAACGACTTTAAACCAAGCGCTAAGTGGGAGGTAACCCACCGGTTTTGTATCTCTATCTTTATCTTTTTATTTTTAAGCATTTTATCTTTATTTTCTTTGTTTTTGCATATCATTTGTGGAATTTCCCACCTTGAACCTTACTTTGAATGACTAATTTTACATTGAGGGCAATGTAAAGTTTAAGTGTGGGGGAGCATTTATATGTTTGTATAGTTTGTTTGATGCCTTTAGTAGAATAAAAAAAATAATGATAAAAAAAAAATAGAAAAACAAGAAAAAAATTGTGCTTCATGAACTCCGAAATCTAGAAACTTGTGCCTTTAGGATGACACTACCAATATAAGTGTATGGAACCATTGTGATTGCAGGAGTTGAGGAACCCATTAATTAAAAAGGATGAACATAGCTCAGAAATTACAAATAACATGATAGTTGTTACCATATCTCGGAATGTCACGATATCACGTTCTATTTTTATTTTTCCATATTTATCTATTGTTCTCTAAGTGATTTGCTGGGTCACTAAACATCGAATTGTTATTACTGCTAGGATGAAATAGAGTGATTGAGTTTCTAAAAAAAAAAAAAAAAAATAGAGAAAAAAAAAGAGACCTACTAATTAGACCAAACGGAATAAAAATGACACTTGGATAGCAATATGTGTGTGTTCTCCCTATCTCCGTCGCCTAAACAAGCGTGGAATGCAGGATCCAAGGGAATTACCATGTAATCTGCTGACAAGAAACATGCGCTTGGATCCAAAAGATCTAATCATGCTGTCTAAAAAATAAAAAATAAAAGTGAAAAAAGAAAAAGAAAAGAAAAAATCATTATTGTTGAATAAAGTCGACTCCTGGTTCCCTTGTATATGCCAGTTGAGTTGATGTATAATTAAGATTGTTGACCACTGGTTCCCTTGTATATGCCAGTGTGTTGACACTAGAATGCAGACCAGTAGCTCAATCCAATAGGATGCATAGGTTCATCTTGGCGGTGACCTTCAGACAGATATGGGAAACACCAACCACTTGTCCACATTCGCAAACATCTACCTCTATATCCATCTTCTTAATCTTTTCATTGTGATTGTGGTTAGTTAGATTCCAAGTATTGTGGTTTGTTCGACTATCTAATTAGAGCTTTATTTACTTATATATGAATTGAATTTGCATCAAGGTACCTCCCCCTGTAATCATTCCGGATTCGTTCATAGATTTGTCACAGGTAGCCGGAGTTGGAAATATAGGTTTTGTAGGTAGACCTCTTGTAAACCTTCACGAAACTAAAAGTCGTCCACTAGGGACACCTAGGGGTTCAAAGGATTGTTATTTATGCTAAGAGTAACCGTAGCCTCGACGCGACGAAGTTGTATGTATGTTTTATAATTATTTTATTTGATTTGCTCGAGGACTAGAAAAGTCTAAGTGTGGGGGAATTTGATAGGTGTATAAAACACCTTGATATTTATCTATTGTTTATGCTTTCTTAGCTAAGTTTTCTTGTAAAATATGTATCTTATGTTTGTTTTTGAGTATTTAGGTACTTTGGAGTCATTTGGAACAAAAGAAGAGGAAACGTCGCTTAAAAGGCAAAAAGGTGCAAATGTTGTTGGAGGCGGATTATTTCTCATTATTTGCTTTTATTTCTTCATCTCTGTCTGAAAAGTATGTTGGCTTTAGTGATGCAATTTAAATGCCGAAAAGCATGAGCGACTTTAGTGATGAACAGACATTGAAGAGAAGAAGTGAATCAGAGAAGTAAGAGACGGATGATGTTGGTGAAAGAATTCAAAGAAGGTCGAAAGCGTCATCTCATATAAAGCACTATCGGGAGCACAATGGAGGATAAGGATCTGTCATTTTGGTGGATACTCTTGGGGTGTATATAGCCATTCCAGCTTTATTGCATAACAATAAAATTCAGAGAGGAGTTATCTTTTCTCATCATTTTCTGCACCTGAATGTTAGAGAAGGAGGGTGTGTGATTGTTGTGTCCTGAAACAAGTGAGGGATTGAGAATTAGAGAAAAAAATCGAGAAGATGAAGAAGATTAATCACTCTTTTGTGGTGCAGTGATTTTGAGTGCAACAGATTCAGGGAAAAAAAAAGGGGAATCTGAGATTGAGGTCTGCGAGATGAAATTCATAAGGTTGATGGCTGAAGTTCTTGTCGATTTTGAGGAAGAATTATTAAGGGGTTCTTGACACTACAAAAATAGGTCATATTCGTGAGGGTTTTTTAGAGAGGGGCGTCACAAATATGGGTTATTTGTGAGGGTTTTTAACCAACCGCCACAAATACATAGGTTAGTCAAAGTCAAGCAAAATTTGGTCAGTTACATGGGTCCGACGCTATAATTTGTGAGGGTTTTTGGGCCTACCGCCACAAATACACAACTCAGTCAAAGTCCAGCATATTTTTAGTTAGTTTTCATCCGACAGAAGAAGCTATCTTCTTCAATTGCTGCGGTTCTTATCTTCTTGAAAATACAAACCACTACTTGCAGAGGATAATAGATTTGGTTTTCTTTTTCACTTAGCTTCTTGTCTTCTCTGCCGGAGAAGTTTGCAGAGGTTTTCTTCTCTTACCTTCTCTCCATCACTATTCGATCTTGAGCTTACTCTCATCCATTAATGGGTTTTCTTCTTTTTTTTTTTTTTTTGCTTAATCTTACTTTTAATTATTTGTTTCTTTGTTTTGCAGGATCTAAAGGAGTTAATCGAAGGTGATTTTTCCCCTATTCTTTTTTGTATTACTTTTAATCTCATTTTGTTTCTATGTGTGTTCGATTAAGGACTGGTTTTGCTTTTAATTGCTTGTTTTCTTGTTTCTTTGTATTGCAGGAGCTAAAGGAGGAAACTTTGGTGAAATTTCAGACTTTTTCTTTGTATTCACTCTGTTTTAAAAAAATTTAATTTGATTTTCTTTAGTTTCAATTTCTTAGGGTTTCTTGGAAAATTTTATTTTCTTTAATTTACGATGTTTTGTGTTATGGATTTTTTGTTTAATTTTTTAGTGTTTTGTTAAAGATTCGTGGTCTAGAAATGAAATCTGGAAATGGGTTTCAAGTGATGAAACTAAAAAAATTGTGGATTCGGTTTTGAATTTCTTAGATTTGAGCTTACACTAAATGCAAAAAATTCTATCCTGTTGTTTTTCTCATTATGTACGCTTGGGTAGTTTACATGAATACATGCTTCATTTATACTTAAATTTTTAGCTTCAATATGTTCCTATGTGTACTTCAATTTTGGCGGTTTGTTCCTCTTGGATTAGCTAATTTTGGTGTCATTGGGCATTGCTCTTGAGAAAAACTAAATTTAGATCAAAGTCCAGGGGGATGATCGATGGAGGAGGATGTATTGAGAGTAAGAAGGAAATGCATATTGTAAAGAAGGAAATTCTTCCGATGCTTCAGATTCTATTTGTGTCTAATGACAAGAATATTTCTACTAAAGATTATAAGAGTGAAATTTGCTCTCGAGAAAAGAAAATCGAAGGTACACTTGCACATGTTATTTTCTGCCGTGAACTTCTGTTCTCAGTATCTTCTCTTGTTTGTGCTTTCTTCCATGTTAGGCTTTTTGCTGTCTATATTTGGTAGTTCTTCAGCGAAAATTATGTCCAATGTCTTATTTCCGAAGATTAGTAGAGTAAACTTCAGTGGATAGATTAATAATTTTATTCTATATTGAAGACATGAAAACTGTTTGATAGTTGTTATTGTTTTTTATGTGATGTTTCAATATTGCAATGCGAAATGTTGCGCCTGGGTTTGGGTTTAGACATTCAGATAATAGAAGCAGAGATGTGACTTTCACATCTCCAGAGTGCTAGACGCATATAGGGTTGTATATCCTTTTTAGATTAGCATTCCTTGAGTGGTGGGCATACATTTATACCTTCAATCTTTTTTTCACTTTGACGCATTATTTATCATTCTTAACGTAGTTTGGTAGTTCTTATCCGAAAAATGTTTAATTTTTTACTTGCTGAATTTTGATTAGAGACTTAAAAATCTCATTTGGGTAATTCGAGTCAAAACTCGTGGACATGAAGATAGCAGTAGGGATGGATTCACATTTCTAAGTAGGGATGGCTTCACATTTCTCTAAAAGTTGGATAGCTGTTTACATGTTCCTATTCATATCCCATGTCTATGAAGTTGTAAAATTAAATAGTAACTGCATGGCATATTAAAATGAACATGCTTCTTAATGGATGTTCTCAAGTGTTTTGTTCAATATTATTTTAACATTTTCTAAGATGTTTTGTATTTATCATCATTTATGTAGGTCAAAAAGTAGTGGAGAGCAATGAACCTCCTAAGAAGCCCCAAAAGTTTCTAAACAGCCAACCTCCATTCTCACACCTTCAGCGACTCCAAAAGGCACGTTCCAATCTGTTACTCCAAGACGCAATTTCACTAGGTCGAATCGGAGTTAGTAGGGGTGCGAGATGCCCCAAAGAAGCGTGTTGGTAAGTCTTCATCGGTTTGGGTGTATTATTTTGCAAATGAGTAAGAAATAGTTTCTTGTACTGGAATTGAATGAATATTTTTTTCCCACATTTCCAGTTCCGCCATCATCGAAACCTCCAACTGATTCCCTTAGAATCAATCGCTTTCTACGCCCGTTCACTCTAAAAGCGGTGCGGGAGCTTCTAGCAAAAGCGGATCTGTCTCCGGTTTCTGGATGGACCCAATTAAGACCCACTGTTATGTTACGGTACACATTCCTGCTACTATCTTTGTCTCTCTCCACAGTGTCACTTTTAAGACCAAGTAATCATGTGGCTTGAAGCCTTAATCTCATGTGTTCGCCTCTTAATCTCCATGTTGTCACAATTTACCATCCGACTTTGGTTTTTTATGGATTTGGTTTCATTTGCAAAAGTAGTGTAAACAAATTTAGCACAATGTAGAGGAAGCGAGTGGAGAAGCGCATTGTTACCATGCTCCAAGGTGTCACGCCTAGAAGACTTTGAAGAGTTGGAGAAGCGCATTGTTACCATTGTTTGCGAATTAGAGTATTTTTCCACATGCCTTCTTCGACATTATGGTTCACTTGCCTATCCATCGCGTGAGCACGTTTAGGAGGACTATGCGAGTATCGGTGGATGTACCCCATTGAACGGTATACATTTTAAACTTTTGTTTGCTTTGCTTTGTTTGTTTCTTACTTATTTACATTCAATAAAGTTTTTAAGCGTGATGTGACTTTATTCAGTAAGGCCTCAAAGTTTTTAACTGTGACGTGACTTTCATGATGCTAGCTCAAGTTAAAGCGTTGAATCTACTTGGTACAAGATATTATGAGTAATTTTATATGTTTTTGTATTCGTTGGCCAAGACCGGCCAAGAATAATTCAGCATGAGCGTCACGGTAACATAGGAACTTGTTAGAAAAACCAATATCTAGGGTGGCGGTCTTAGGTTCACTATTCGGTCTCAAGTTTTGATTTGAAGTATTGATGGATCCAGTGGTTTGAGAATTTGTATGTATTTTGATTTATTATGAATCAATTTTGAATTTGTTTATATATGATTACTTAAGCACTCTTTCTAAATGTGGTTTTGGCATTCATGGCCACTCCACCATTCTGCAAGTAAAGGTCCTGCTCGCTCTTGGCTGTATATTCTAACATGGATGATGGAATGGTTTCACAAAAAACCAGTGGGGCAAGGTCTTTATGCATAGATATTTGGCTTAGAATAAAGATGTATTTTTTTGTTATGTGATGTTTGGCTAAGAAGAAAGATGTATTCATGTTAATACTTAATATGACACATAATGAAGTAGGGATGCAAATTTTAGTGGTGCAATAATGATGCAATAAGTTAGGATGCAATATCTCTCCTAGTACATATATCAGCACACAACTTTTCATGTGTTTTCGATGGTATATACGAGTGAACAATGCCTTTTGATCATTTATGGTTGTTGCCTAACTTTTTAAATGAAAATGTAGTTCTCAAGGCTATTTCCCTAACTTTTTAAATGTATTTGCTCTTGTATTGGTATTTTCTGTAGAAGGGAAATGGAGGAAGTAGAGATCCAAGCTAGCCAACCGGAGTTACGATATTGTGCTACAAGGACGACATGATGCTTTTTCCCCAAGTGCGGGGACGAGATAAAGGTGGTCGTGTTCGTTGTCTAGGCAATGGCATAAAGCCAAAGAAATATTGGGGTGAAGAATCATCCACCAATCCTACCACTGACCCAAATCTTTGAAGTTTTGAACCTTAGACAACAATTGGAGACTATTAGTGCGAGTAACTTCAAGCGGCAATACAACGGATAGGTGAACTGGAGGCCCTTGTTGCGGTCGAAGCGCCAACATTTGTTACCCCATCGGCGACGCGAGAGGCCGAGGCAGTCCATGAATGGTGCACATAGATGCTTGATTTATATACTACTAATATACAACTTTGGCGACACAGGTGCTTGTTTTTTTTTAATACAAGGGAATGTGATCTATCTTTTTTTTTGTTTTCATGCCATCAGGTGTGTTTTTATCATGTCCCAAACTTTCCACAGGCATCTTAGTCATTGACTTTTTGAACTCTCTGGTATTGTTTGTTGCCTAGATTTATGTTTTTAAACAGTGAAACATCTTACTATTGTGCATCAATGTAAAACTTAGTTATGAATGGTATAAGAATTATGAATGGTGTAAGAATTCTGCAATGGAAGGTTAACCGGTAGTGTGGCTTAAAATTTCTGCGATTTCTGCAATTCTGAGAATCTGAAATCCATCGCCGGCAACCGGTATAATTGTACGGCGCCAATAATTAATATATTAGCGACGGTTTTTAAACCGTTACAACAACCACAAAAATCCGGCGACGACTGCCGTTATCGGGAAAAAATGACGGCGGCAAGAACACAACTTATGACGGTTTGACCGAACGCCACAAAAGAATTTGTGACGACGGACCAAAGCATACAAATGCTCTCACACCGTCACAAAAACATTTGTGACCCCAAGAAGAACGTAGTTTTCGTCGTCACAAAGTCACATTTGTGACGGTTTTTTGGCTATTTGTGACGGTTTTCTTCTATTTGTGACGGTTTGGAAACCGTCACTAAAGGCCCTCTGTTTTGTAGTGTGAGTTCGAGTTTGGACGTACTGGTGAAGACGAAGCTAATGATTTAATTGAACTATGCCTGAAATTGAATAAGAAATTAGGGTTTCAGTCAGATTTTGTTAGTACTGCTGATTGAAGACGACGAGAGGATTAGAAAATGAAATTGGAGGATGGGTTCTGCTCATTTGTAGATTTTACAGCTGTTAATGGTGAATCAAGGTGTGTGGCAGAAAGCCGCAGTTCAAATTGTTGTTGGTATTATGAATGAGTAACATTAAAGGGGAATTTGAATCTAAAATATGTGTGGTAGAATGGGTTTTATGTAATATAAACGGCTGCCCAAGATGTTACAGAGAAGATTTGGTCATGGTGGGTGAATTGGTGTTGATTCTGCAAGTTTGAGCCGAGTTTAGGAGCTACAGCTGATGTTAATTGGAATAGCAGGTGGAACTGGTAATACACAGGAACTGTGAGATGAGGCATAAATGTATGTTTAGGTTATGTTGCAGGGTAATGGTTGAGCGGTTGATGAGTTCTCAAGGAGTTGAGAGCAATCAACACATACATGTAACAACAACAGTAACTTGAATGAGTGGCAGTTCTATGGAGTTTTGAGCAAGGTTTTGGCTGAAGGGAGTAGTTCTAATTTGTTGCTATAACTGAATGTGAAGGTGTATGACTGTTGAATGACTTTTGAGTTGTGATTGAATTGAAATTGCAGTTGCTAGCCATGGTTTGATGGTTATGCAAGAGACAAGAATTTGCTGTGTACAGAATTCAGTGATAGCAGGTGGGTGTTTGCCATGGGTTTTGAGAGATACTTGAGCATGAAAGAAAGCATCAGAGTTGTGGAGCTAAGTAGATGGTAAGTTTTGTAACGGTGATGGTGCAATTCAGGTAGTGATGCAGCTGGTATAGCTGAGTGAAGCTACGGGTTCTCAGTAGATGAAAGTTAGGTTGATATGAAATTGCAGGTAGCTTAATTTGTTGTTGCCATGGTCATAATGACTAAGTTGGTTTAGATGAGAATGAAAAGTCACAACAATAGGCTAGGTTGTGCAATGGCCTTAGTCTAACCAATTCGGACTAGTCAGTATAACTGATACAGTTGGAACTGAAGATGGAATTTGCAGTGGTTGCAGTTGAGCTCAATTGGTGCTAAGATGGCCAGATTAATTGCAGGCATGAAGTAGAGCTGGTGATGGCAACAGCTAAGTGGTGAAGATTCAGCCGCAGTTTGCTATGGCTTGAATGGTGATGTCCAAGGGAGATGAGTTGCTGCCAATAACTTCAGTGGTAGTGATGGTTTGAGCTGGAAAGAGTATTGAAGTCAAATGTTACGACTAGGTTTGTGGTCTGCAGCTGTTGGGAGATACATGAGATGTTCTATGGTCATGTGTGTGTTACAGTGGAGCTATTAATGCCATGGGTTGTGTCGCAGGTGATGGTGTGCAGTGAGGGGAATTAGAGCTTGGCAGTGAATGGAGTTGTTGCTCTGAATTGGTGGTTAAGAGATAGCTGCAAATTGTTGGTGCTTTAAGTGGTGAATGCAGTTGCAGTGAGATGGAGTAGTATAACTGATTTACAAATGGGATTTGCAGCTGAGAATATGCAAGCAAGAAGATGTTGCTGCTAATAATGGAAAAGAAAGCAGTGTTGCATCATGAGTGCAACAGAAGTAGTGACCTAAGCAATAGCTCAGGCTGTCGCAACAGTAGCTCCGGCCTGTGCAAAACGGCCTTGGCTTGATCAAATCAGACCAGTCAGCCTAATTAGTTCACCTGACTGACTACCTGACTTGGTGATTGACTCATCAACCTGACTCGGTCTGTTTGACCCGAGTTAACTCAGTTTGACTCTTCTTTGGATCGGTTAGCCGGTCACCTGAGCTACTTCTTCCGGCCATAATACCAGTTTTCCGGCGATAGTTTTTGGGAAGAATTCTACATGGGTTTTTCTCACACATGGGCTTGGAGGACTTCTATCTATTGGACTTTTGAAGATTAGACCTAATTTTTGGAAACAAGAGAGCTATTTAAAGGAAAGATTTCTACAACTTATATCACGTATTATTCTTGGAACTTGGAGAGATCCGCTTTTGTTTACGCTACTAGGGTTTTCTTTTGTTCATCTTCTTCTATTCAATTAATATTTTTGTGATGAACTCCATAGCTATGAGTAGATAATTTAATATTATTGGTTAAGGATGTAGTCCTATTTCTAAAACTTGTGCTTGAGTTATGTATTAGTTTTCTCTCTTGATTATCGTTCATACTTCTACTGTTTTTATAATCACATGATTGATGTATTGTGATAGGACTTAGATGTTTGGTTTGTTAAGTGGCCAATTAATTGAACTTGCATCCTTGTCCATAGCTATTTTAGGGTTTTTCATCGAGCGATAACCCTGAATACAAGTAGCATGATATGATTACGGTTTGTAGTGATACACTCTTGTAATCATATGTAGAGTTTGATCATTGTCCGAATTGTTATGCGCAATGTGTGACAATCGCATTGATTAGCCTATTTATGAAACTTAATGCTCCTAGGAATTGAACTTAATTTAGGTTATTCTTTAGGTTGAATTCACATACGCAGCTCTAATGTGTGTGTTGATGAACTTAGGAAATTAATTAATTATCTTGCTCTCTTGATTCTCTAGGATTTTGATAATAAAAGAGATTAAATTGTAATTCTAATCATGCATGCAAGCACATGTTTAAGATTGAAGATGAATTCCTTGACCAATATCTTTCTCTATTGATTAATTTCTACAATTTACTTTGTTTTTGTTTTACTTTTATTGCTTACATAAAAATCAGAAATTCCCCCAATTGGTTACTTTAAGAAATTGAATACATAATAACTACAATTGCCTCTCTGTGGAAACGAACTCTTTCTTATCATATACTTTAGGAAAGTGAAATTATTTTTGACGCATACGACAGCGATCACATACTTGCAAGAACAGATCACTCTTGTACTCTCCACCATTGTCCGGACGTAGTACTTTGATCTTCTCGCGCCTTGAGTCTCGCCTGCCTTTTTCCACCTCACAAAGATTTCTAGGACTTCATACTTATGCCTCATGGTATACACCCATACACGCCTAGAATAATCATCAATTAACACACAAACCAATGTTTCCCTCCCAATGATGCATTCTTGGAAGGACACCAAACATCTGAGTGAACATAGTCAATAACTTCACTAGTATTGTGGATAGCTGTGCCAAAGCTTGTTATTGTTTTCTTGCCATTTACACAATGTTCACAAAATTCTAACTTGCAGGCAATAGCACCTTTCAACAAGTCTTGTTGAATCAACCTATACAACGACTTCTTATCTGGATGTGCAAGTCTCATGTGCCATAGCTTCGTCTTCTAAGTAGTTGCACTCGATGTGTTCAGAAATAGACACATCCCATGTTGTTGTACTCCCAATCAAGTAATACAAGTTATGATGACGTGTGCACTTCATGATTACCAACGATCCAGAGATTACCTTTAGAACACCATTTTCAGCGACTATCTTATAGCCCTTAGCTTCTAAAGTTCCGAGTGAAATCAGATTCTTCTTTATGACAGGTACAAATCTTACCTCCTTCCGATCTCTAACCATACCATCAGGCATATTGATACGAACACTACCAATTCCAATCACCCTGCATGTATGATTGTTTCCCATACGTACTTCTCCATCAAACTCTTCAAAACTTGAGAACCAATCCCGATATATTGACATATATGATACGTTGCTCTAGTATCTAATACCCATGTACTATATGTAATAGTACAAGCTGATGGTGTCACATTCAACGAGAAATCAGAAGCATCATCTGATTCTTCATTACCTTTAGCAATGCTCACCTCGGTATTACTATTATCTCCTTCTCTTGCCTTACGCTTGGTACAATCCTTAGCCCAATGACCAAAGTCATGGCACCAAGCACACTCATCTTTCTGCAGTCGCGTTCTACTCTTAGAACGTCCTCTACCTTTACCATGACCACCATTCTTCTTTCTCCTGTCTGTTGAATGACCTCTTGCAAGAAGCACATCATTATTAGCTTCACTTGAAAGGTCTTCACGGTCCATCTTTCTGAACTCCTCACTACGCAATCCTGTAGTGACCTCAGCGTATGTCATCTTATCCTTGCCGTGCATTAATGCTTTAATCACGGGTTCATACTTTTCAGGAAGAGAATTTATCAGTCACAAAGCTTGTTCCTCGTCGTTGATCTTCTCATCGTAGTTAACCAACTCAGCAAGAAGTTTATCATATGAATCTAGGTGCTCAATTAGGGTTGCACCTTTCTTCATGTTATAGCGATACAAATTCCTTTTAAGATGTATCATATTGGCCACGTACTTCAGAAGGTATTCTTTCTCTAGTTTTTCCCAGAGATCCTTAGCTGAAGTCTCGTGCTGATAATTAACTCTTACTGCAGTTGCTAAACGCCGTCGTATCGAAGGAAGACATAATCTATTCATCTTGTTCCACTTCTTAGCAAACATCTCAACTAGCTGATCTTCTAAAGCTTCTTCTAGGTCAAGATGAACAAGAACATCCATTATGTCCGTTCTCCATAAACCAAAGTTATTGGTTCCTATAAACTTTTATGCCTTGAGTTGTGATCTATGTGAATGAAGTATTTCTTGTTTTCTTTCTTTATCTTTACTTGTGGACTCCGAATGTTCTCTTAAAGGATCTTTCGGATCAACTGGTTTATCCCCGTCAACCATTATTCGTAAACAACTAAATATAGATAAAAAACAGAACCTTTGAGATTAGTATTACCTCAAGCAATCTTCAGAAAAAAATACCTTCACTTCAACTACAATCCGAGTACCCGCATCCAAGAGCATCTCCTTGCTCTGATACCAATTGTTGGGAAAATTGGATCGCTCTGATACCAATTGTTGCCTGAAGCACTGTGAAGCGTTAGTTTTGCACTACTACGAGGTATCTTAATATCGCCAAGAACACACACACACACACACAAAAAGAACAAGTATTTAATGAGGTTGAATCCTCGGGAAGGAATAACTAATTTTATATATCACCGTATAGGTTGGAATATACAAAGCCTAAGCAGAGAAGAAGAGAACTTTTTACTTAGTTCTGGTATGTTTTCTCTATGTCTATTTATACATATCAATAGGGTTGGACACATTCCTTAATAAGGATTATGTTAGAGCATTGCTCGGTTGAACCCACCAAGCGTTGGTATGTCAAGTTTGGTTGTCATATTTTAGTGAATCAAAACTCATGTTAAGATTCACTTGATTATGTACTAGAGTCAACTTCGTTTAGGTTAGCTTGAAAGTATTAGGATATGAGACATTATAATTATTGCGAAGTCTTAAAGATGTGAAGAAGTAAGGAGCTATGACGACAACAATCGTCCTTCCACTTGAGGTTAGTGATATTTGACTTGATCTGTTTCATTCCCTAACGTATCTTTCAAGTCGTGCATATTGAAATCATAACTGCGAAGCATATTTGAACTCTACATAGACATAGTATTAAGGAATACAATACGAGGTTTATTGCTTAACCATTAAACTTTGTAGATAAGACATCGACATAATCAGTTGAATGCTATTGTGATTATGTATGAGTATAAGGTGAGGATTTCATCCTAGGAAACAATGTTCTACATGTGTTTTAAGGAAGTAAGTTCATAAACTTGTTTATGAATCAAAAGGAAACTACTGGGCGTTATTGGGATTGTTATTCATTGCATATCTTGTGAACATCCAATATGTGTGATTTAGTATAACCGCCGACGACCTGTTTGTGTTCTTGGTAAAACTATGATCACAAAGGCCTGACTTATGTATTGGTATGACTTTTATTAGTGAAATCGATCTTAAGTAACCACCTGAGATGGTATGATCGAGTTTGTGATTTGTGTATGACCGACTATGGGTAAAGGGGAACCGATCCTAGTAAGAAGTGCAACACATCACAAAGGGGAATCGATCCTTGTATGAGGTGAAGCAAAGGGGAACCGATCTTATGAACATGTGCAGCACATTTTTAGGCAAAGGGGAACCAATCCTATGGATATGTGCAACACATACAAGTTAGATACCATAAATATATGGGGAACCGATACTATGGACATGTGCAACAAGGGGGAACCGATCCTTTGAACATGTGCAGTAGGCCACAAAAAGTCTCAGTCAAATCCGAGCATGTTTTGTGTTTTTAACACAAAAAATTATCCAAAAAATATCTTTTTGAATTTTCTATTATTCTAGAAATATTTAAAATGCCGAAAATATATTTGGTTAATGTGTAAGGATGTCGACACACTTTGAACACTGATGCGTGTCGTAGGTGCAATCAAATTAATATCTTATTTCCACTCAATTAAAAATAATATAATGGAAGTCAAGTTCGTTCCCACGAGGAGCAAGAGATTCTAGTTGTAAAAATTGTCACAAAAGGGGGGTGTAAAAAGCAAAAGAAAATAAACAAAGCAATTCAAAGATAAAGTTGAAATCAATAAGAGAGACAAGACCAAAGAATCCTTCTTCGTTGCAAAACAATGAATCAAGTTATGTTCTTTTCTTCTTGTTATTAGTCACAAATTATCACCAACCGTAGGTAAAGCAGCTAGATCAGTGCTAAACCCCTAAATCCCTTATATCACCGGATACGGAAGTTCTCGACTACCGGATTCTATTTACCAAACCACCTAGTAGTAGATCACTCAAGATGTAATTTAAATAAACGCATTAAGATTTATGAACTTATTAGGTTGATATTAGTAGTTAGACTCTTAGATCAAGGTCTACTTTCTAACTTGTTTTCACACACAATTGCTCCACGGAATCCCTCCGCAAGGTCTCGTGTTTGCTACTTATGTAAAGAGTCAAGAAACGATTACTTATCCCCTAACTTTCACTAGCTTTAGATCAAATTAACAAATCAATTTAGCGTGCACTCTAAACAATCTATCAATCAACCATGAATGTATAAACATTCCTATTAGTAAAAACAAACGATAATCATGTGAAAATCTTCAAGATAGAATTGAAACAAAACTCAAATCATATATTAAGAACTAGGAATTCATCCTCAATCAATAAGAAAATTAGCTACTCATGTTTTTTTGAAATTCACACAAATAATTAAAAGAAGAATTTTCAAAAGCAAGCAAAAAACACAAGTGTTGTGTGTGTAGAGAGGTGTGTAAAGAGATAGAAAACTTCTCTATTTATAGGCTTCAATATTCTCCAAATCTTCCTAGGAATAGAATCCTCATTCCATAATAATTCAATTTCCAAATTCAAGTCTTTCTCATCTTCCATCTTCTCTTTCCAAATTTGAGCCAAATTCTCCATCCAATTCCAAGTCCAAGTCCAAGTCTTCACACCCATGAGAAGAATCCACACAAAAATCTGTAATTTTGGTCGCCGGAAAGCTGGTATTTAGCCGGAAAGCGGCCGGAAAAGTCACCGCTGGTCACCTGAATTCTTCGCCGTCACTGATATATTCGACGGAATATTCCGTCGGTCCACCGTTAGGACTAACGGTCAAAAGGGTCAAACCGTCAGTCAACGGTCAAGGGAGAGTCAGCTCAATTATTTGTCTTAGTCGAGCCGAGTCAAACTGGTGGTGAGTTACTTTGGTCGAGAGATGTTGCGGTTGTGCGATCACGGCCAAGATGGCCCTCCTTCATCGCCTTATTCCCAGCCATGATGGCTATGCTCGTAACTTCCACACTTAAACCGTAATCATTGCGGTGCCAAACCTGCAATTACCGAGTACAAACAACACTTGCAATCTTGATCCGACTTACCACCACTGCCCTTTGACTACACCACTCGCAACCACACCAATATCTCCAACTCCATACTTGTGCACCTGCAACACTGAGTTCAAGCCATCCCTGTAACCTAACAAGCATCCCACCTTAGTCCCATGGTCATCTCCATTGTCCTTCTTGTTGGTTCCCAAGTCTCTTCTCTACAAGGCCAAGTACCCAACAACCCAACTACTGCGATTGCACCTGCATTGCACCAGAGCTCAATAACTTCTACACGCGGAACCACCTTCCCTGTCCTCGCTGGGAACAACTCAACAGCTGCAAAAAAACCATCAGTGCCATCACATTCTGCATCTCACAACACTCACCTATGCTGTCACAGCCAAATAAGCCCCATTCATTCCATTGTAGGTGCATACTCTCTACCAGTGTTAACAGAACACTCTCTTGCCATTCAATTGCAAGGCTACAAATCATCACCAGCTCTTCCAATCCTGGTAGCATCAGTTCCACCACTGTCTTCTCAAATCAGCACAAACCCGGCCTGTAGCTCCATCAAACCATAGCAGCAACCTTAGCTGCAAAACCCATCTCCAGCCTTTCGAATACAAATTCAGCCCCAAAAGTCCTCCATTAATCAATTCCGTCCAAACCCCATTTCTCTCTACTGATTCAACATCACAGCAGCAGATCCAACCCTAATTTATTATCTCAATCCATCAGTCATCTTCTTCCACCGAGCAAATTCACCTTCTCAATTTCACCATCTTTATCGTTAGATCTCAAAACCCATTCGAACTCTAAGAAAAGACATCCCCAACAAGATCCATGAATTTGAGATGTACCTCTCTCAATTTCTACTCATTTTTCGATCTGCCTCAGATGGGTTTCACAACAACAACCCTAAGTTTCTTTCATCAGCAGCTCTATCTCCTTCTTCCCAGATTCGAACCCCTTTTCAATCTATCCTCCAGTTCCATACAACCCTAATTTCTTCCATGAGATTGTATAAATTCCGCTTCTTTCGATTCCATGGCTGCTCTTTGACTTCTTTCTGAATTTCGGGTGATATTATGATTGAGAAGATAACACTTCTCGATTTAGGGTTAGATAATTCGGGTGGATGGTTACACCTGGGGATAGGGACCACCCCACTCATTAGATAAGGGATACCCCGGTGGACAGCCCCTAACATGTAGTTACCCATTAACATCAGTGGCTACTTTTAATACTCCTCGAGAGAGTTTCCCTTTAACCGTGGCTCGTCTCCCGATAGTGTTTTCTGTGAAATGACAATCCCGCCCTTTTTTGCTCAATTTGGATCATTTATTCTTCTTTCCTCCGTGCGACTCCAAAGTAGCTATAAAACTCAAAACAAACGTAAAATACAAAATTTACAAGAAAATAGCAAAGAAAGCATAAACAATAGATAGTAAATAGGATGTATTCTACACCCTATCAAATTCCCCCACACTTAGACTTTGCTAGTCCTCGAGCAAATCAAACTAAAACTTACAACTTCAAAGCGTTCAAGCGTCCCAAGCATCCAAAGAGTTATGAGGACATAGAGTTTCTGCATGCTAGTAATAAGAAGTTAGAAATACTAAAGAACATATTCTCATTCTTAAATGTTGAGTGAGAAATAACCACACCATAATGAGAGAACGCGTGTTTGAGAAACGATCAATAAGCATTTCGCCTCGACTTTCCGCCTTACCAAAAGGATTTTATGATAATTGCACTCAAAAAAGACGGCTTTTTTATGGGTCTCACATGTGTGAAGGTAGGAATGAAGAGAGAAATCCTGCGACACGTTAAATGGTGGGAAGGACAACTTCCGAAATACTTTTAAAAACCCACATCTTTTAACATTTTGTAAAACCATTTTTCCCACGATCTCTACGTAAAAGGAAATCAACCATTATTATCGAGGATGAGATTACTTACTCACCTTCACATCCGATCGCCAATTATGATAACACCACTCTCACGGCATCCAATAGAAACGTCTTCCGCTCCTCGTCTTTATCTCTTCGTCTTCGGTTTCAACTATTGGTGATAAACTCTCGAATTTCATAAATCCTTAACAATTTGTAACTCATTTTACCTTAAATCCTTGTCGCTTGAAACTTCCTTATAAATTTTCCTTCCCCACGGCTTATTAAATAAATAAAAACAAAACAAATATTTCTCTTGTTTTTTTTATATCTTTTTTTTTTTTTTTTGAAACAAGAGAAATAAAATACAAAAACAAACCGTGGCCGTGGGAGAAGTATTTTACCGCTTGATTCTTCACAACTTGTATCGTCTTGAAATCATAAACTTCAAAAATTCTCACCTTTTGATTTTCTTTGCTTTTATAAATAAGTCTTTATACTTGGATATAAAATTACCTCATTGTAGTGTAAGTCTTCAACATATATGTAAAAATCTGCTCTTTGTATGTTGCTTTTACTTGAATTTGAAATTTGCTCTTTTCTCGTTCCGTTGCTTGTAAACCTTGAACTTTTCAACTTTCCTTGTAGATTTTAATGTCGCTCCTTGTTGATGATGATGGTGTTTCTATGGATCCGTTGTTGTCGCGAGAGAGAATGGTGCTAACTGCAAATCGAACTACAAGAAGGAGGCTTTCATCTATAGACGTCACCCTTATGATTTAAAAAATTAGCACTCAAGAGATCAAAGAGTAGTGCTTCTATTGGTGGGAGGTTGGGTAGCTCACCATTCTACCCGGAATTAACGTACGGTGACACACACTCAAAAGAAAGCTCTTTAGTAGATGGAAAAATTTCGGGTCGGTGCCTCACATGATATGAATACGGGTAGTCTCCACTAATGATTGATCAGCAACTCAATAATGCATTTCTCCCTGCACCAAATTCGCATCACTTAGGCATGATTAAATCCATTATTTAACACTCTAACAAGCAAGAAATCCGAATGTAGTTCCCTAACATTTCCAAGTTCAATTATGTCGGTCATAATCTCTATGTAAACATACCTAGAAGTATGTTAGTGACTCTAAAATCTCTAGAAGTTGGAGGTTTTATGTAAAACTTTTTTTTTTTTTTTTAATTTTTTTTTAAAAAAAATACATGCTTAACCACTCCCCCACACTTAAACCTTACATTGTCCTCAATGTAATTGAATCCTCCTAGTAAAGTCAAGGTGGGAAATTTTAACATGATATGGAACAAGAAAAAGAAATAACAAAAAGCAAAAGGATAAGAAATACAAAACCTATGGGTTGCCTCCCATTAAGCGCTTGTTTTAAAGTCGACGGCCCGACTTAGCTCTTGTAAGATTCATTCCCCATATACTAACAATCTGAAAATTTGGGGATCCACCCATAATACCTGTTTTGCAAACAATAACTCCATACAAATGTTAGCACAAGAAAATAATAATGAAATTATCTCTCGATAGAAATTTCCCCCACACTTATTCTCGTCCATACTCGGAAGTGTATAAAGAACATTGAATTTTGGAACTTCCATGTATTCCTCTTGGCAAACCTGCATGGTGTTAGCATTAAGTGTTTCCAATGGTGGATATTTAGAAACAAAATCATCCAAAAATACTTTCGAAGCACATACATTCAAACCAATAAGAGGTAAAGGAGAAGAATCAATATGCAAAGGGTTAGACAAACCTTGCACAATCTCTTGTTTTACGGAATCCTCTTCATCCTTAGAGAATTCATGTGAATTACTTACCTCTTGTATATCGTGGTCCTCTATCGAATCTTGCAACCTTCCGTCTTTATTGTCTACCTTAACCTAAGTCTTGGCATCATTAAAATCATTGGCAAGTTCAATTGGGTCTTCCACAAAATCAATCAATTTGGTTTCATCCTCTAGCATCATCGCTTCAACATTCTCATCATCGAATCGGGGCCATTCACTAAAGTGATTCTCGTCGGTATAAATTGTAAGATCTTCTTGTGAGGGTGTTACACCGTTTATAACAATAGGTAAGTCACACCCAATCCCATCCTTTTGAATAGGCGAAGGATCGTTATTATGATCCGGAGTTGGAATAACTTCCTCATTGTTGCAATGCTCATACACTTCCGCGGACTCATATCTTTCCCTAAGGAATTTTTTCCAAGCACTAATTGCATCTTCCTCAAGCTCTACCTTTTGAATAGGTGTTTGATCATTACTAAGATCAAGGCTCGAGTAAGCTACACTAGCGTCATCAAAAGTATCCAAAGGTTGGCCTTTTCCAACATAATCATCGATCAAATATTCACTACACACCATAGGCACATTAGAATAGTTATTGCTTTGATAGCAAAATTCTTCTTTATCCCTATCCTCCTTGTATTGATCCATGTCTCTTCGTTCTTTAGCAATGCTGTCTTGAAGTTGTTGGAGTTGCTCATCCCTATTTTTATCGAGTTGAGTAATTTGTTCGTATAATTTCTCCGAATTCCTTTGAATATCTCGACGTGGTTCCCTGCCAAACATAGGGTTGCTGGTCTTGTAGTGATTCTTGCAACTTTTGTTGAAGATCCCCAATCATGGCAGACATCTTATCTGCCAAAACTAGAGAATTTCTGATGATAAACAAAACTATCCTCCCATCCTTGTGATTGTCCACTTACATACCGTCATAAGGTTGTTGATATGTATGAGAATATCCATAAGGTTACGTAGGAATTTGATCATAGCCAAAAGATTGGTTTTGATTGTATCCTAAGGATGGTTGGAAGTTGCCATAATATTGAGGTTGAAAACCGTATTGATTGTTGTAATATGCTTGCTCTTGTCCACCATACATGGAAAATCTGGTACCTGAAATAAGATTCTCAAAACCTAAGTTAGATACTATATAGAATCCAACAAAGCAAGAATAAACCAAAAAGAAAAATAAAAACAACTAAAATCGTCCGCTGCTCCCCGGCAGCGGCGCCAAAATTTGATGCGTGTCGTAGGTGCAATCAAATTAATATCTTATTTTCACTCAATTAAAAATAATATAATGGAAGTCAAGTTCGTTCCCACGAGGAGCAAGACATTCTAGTTGTAAAAATTGTCACAAAAGGGGGGTGTAAAAAGCAAAAGAAAATAAACAAAGGAATTCAAAGATAAAGTTGAAATCAATAAGAGAGACAAGACCAAAGAATCCTTCTTCGTTGCAAAACAATGAATCAAGTTATGTTCTTTTCTTCTTGTTATTAGTCACAAATTATCACCAACCGTAGGTAAAGCAGCTAGATCGGTGCTAAACCCCTAAATCCCTTATATCACCGGATACGGAAGTTCTCGACTACCGGATTCTATTTACCAAACCACCTAGTAGTAGATCACTCAAGATGTAATTTAAATAAACGCATTAAGATTTATGAACTTATTAGCTTGATATTAGTAGTTAGACTCTTAGATCAAGGTCTACTTTATAACGTTGTTTTCACACACAATTGCTCCACGGAATCCCTCCACAAGGTCTCGTGTTTGCTACTTATGTAAAGAGTCAAGAAACGATTACTTATCCCCTAACTTTCACTAGCTTTAGATCAAATTAACAAATCAATTTAGCGTGCACTCTAAACAATCTATCAATCAACCATGAATGTATAAACATTCCTATTAGTAAAAACAAACGATAATCATGTGAAAATCTTCAAGATAGAATTGAAACAAAACTCAAATCATATATTAAGATCTAGGAATTCATCCTCAATCAATAAGAAAATTAGCTACTCATGTTTTTTTGAAATTCACACAAATAATTAAAAAGAAGAATTTTCAAAAGCAAGCAAAAAACACAAGTGTTGTGTGTGTAGAGAGGTGTGTAAAGAGATAGAAAACTTCTCTATTTATAGGCTTCAATATTCTCCAAATCTTCTAGGAATAGAATCCTCATTCCATAATAATTCAATTTCCAAATTCAAGTCTTTCTCATCTTCCATCTTCTCTTTCCAAATTTGAGCCAAAATCTCCATCCAATTCCAAGTCCAAGTCTTCACACCCATGAGAAGAATCCACACAAAAATCTGTAATTTTGGTCTTGGAAAGTGGTATTTAGCCGGAAAGCGGCCGGAAAAGTCACCGCTGGTCACCTGAATTCTTCGCCGTCACTGATATATTCGACGGAATATTCCGTCAGTCCACCGTTAGGACTAACGGTCAAAAGGGTCAAACCGTCAGTCAACGGTCAAGGGAGAGTCAGCTCAATTAGCTGTCTTAGTCAGAGCTGAGTCAAATACGGTGGTGAAGTTGCTGGTCAAGAGATGTTGCAGTTGTGCAGTCACGGCCAAGATGGCCCTCCTTCACTGCCTTATTCCCAGCCATGATGGCTATGCTCTGTAACTTGCACACTTAACTTGTAATCATTGCATTGCCAAACCTGCAATTACCAGTACAACAACACTTGCAATCTTGGTCCGACTTACCACCACCGCACAAATGGCTACACCACTCTGCAACCACACCAATATCTCCAACTCCATACTTGTGCACCTGCAACACTGAGTTCAAGCCATCCCTGTAACCTAACAAGCATCTTACCTTAGTCCCATGGTCATCTCCATTGTCCTTCTTGTTGGTTCCCAAGTCTTTCTCTACAAGGCCAAGTACCCAACAACCCAACTCATTGCGATTTTTTGCATTGCACGAGGCTCAATAACTTCACACAGAATCACCTTCCTCTATCACTCTGCAGAACAACTCAACAGTGTTTGCAAAAAAACCATCGGTGCCATCACATTCTGCATCTCACAACACTCACCTATGCTGTCACAGCCAAATAAGCCCCATTCATTCCATTGTAGGTGCATACTCTCTACCATTGTTAATGAACACTCTCTTGCCATTCAATTGCAAGGCTACAAATCATCACCGACTCTTCCAATCTGGTAGCATCAGTTCCACCAATTGTCTTCTCAAATCAGCACAAACCCGGCTACGTAGCTCCATCAAACCATAGCAGCAACCTTAGCTGCAAAACCCATCTCCAGACTTTCGAATACAAATTCGACCCCAAAAGTCCTCCATTAATCAATTCCGTCCAAACCCCATTTCTCTCTCTGCGATTCAACATCCATGGCGAGATCCAACCCTAATTTATTATCTCAATCCATCAGTCATCTTCTTCCACCGAGCAAATTCACCTTCTCAATTTCACCATCTTTATCGTTAGCTCTCAAAACCCATTCGAACTCGGCAACAGCATCCCCAACAAGATCCATGAATTTGAGTTGTACCTCTCTCAATTTCTACTCATTTTTCGATCTGCCTCAGATGGGTTTCACAACAACAACCCTAAGTTTCTTTCATCGTGACTCTATCTCCTTCTTCCCGATTCGAACCCCTTTTCAATCTATCCTCCAGTTCCATACAACCCTAATTTCTTCCATGAGATTGTATAAATTACGCTCTTGCTTTCGATTCCATGGTCATTGCTGCATTCTTTCTTCGAATTTCGAGTGTGATATTATGATTGAGAAGATAACACTTCTCGATTTAGGGTTAGATAATTCGGGTGGATGGTTACACCCGGGGATAGGGACCACCCACTCATTAGATAAGGGATACCCCAGGTGGACAGACCCCTAACATGTAGTTACCCCTTAACATCGGTGGCTACTTTTAATACTCCTCCGAGAGAGTTGCCCTTTAACCGTGGCTCGTCTCCGATAGTGTTTTCCTGTGAAATTACAATCCTGCCCTTTTTGCTCAATTTGGATCATTTATTCTTCTTTTCCTCCGTGCGACTCCAAAGTAGCTATAAAACTCAAAACAAACGTAAAATACAAAATTTACAAGAAAAATAGCAAAGAAAGCATAAACAATAGATAGTAAATAGGATGTATTCTACACCCTATCAAATTCCCCCACACTTAGACTTTGCTAGTCCTCGAGCAAATCAAACTAAAACTTACAACTTCAAAGCGTTCAAGCGTCCCAAGCATCCAAAGAGTTATGAGGACATAGAGTTTCTGCATGCTAGTAATAAGAAGTTAGAAATACTAAAGAACATATTCTCATTCTTAAATGTTGAGTGAGAAATAACCACACCATAATGAGAGAACGCGTGTTTGAGAAACGATCAATAAGCATTTCGCCTCGACTTCTGCCTTACCAAAAAGGATTTTATGATAATTGCACTCAAAAAGACGGCTTTTTTATGGGTCTCACATGTGTGCAGGTAGGAATGAAGAGAGAAATCATGCGACACGTTAAATGGTGGGAAGGACAACTTCCGAAATACTTTTAAAAACCCACATCTTTTAACATTTTGAAAAACCATTTTTCTGACGATCTCTACGAAAGGAAATCAACCATTATTATCGAGGATGAGATTACTTACTCACCTTCACATCCGATCGCCAATTATGATAACACCACTCTCACGGCATCCAATAGAAACGTCTTCCGCTCCTCGTCTTTATCTCTTCGTCTTCGGTTTCAACTATTGGTGATAAACTCTCGAATTTCATAAATCCTTAACAATTTGTAACTCATTTTACCTTAAATCCTTGTCGCTTGAAACTTCCTTATAAATTTTCCTTCCCCACGGCTTATTAAATAAATAAAAACAAAACAAATATTTCTCTTGTTTTTTTTATCTTTTTTTTTTTTTTTGAAACAAGAGAAATAAAATACAAAAACAAACCGTGGCCGTGGGAGAAGTATTTTACCGCTTGATTCTTCACAACTTGTATCGTCTTGAAATCATAAACTTCAAAAATTCTCACCTTTTGATTTTCTTTGCTTTTATAAATAAGTCTTCATACTTGGATATAAAATTACCTCATTGTAGTGTAAGTCTTCAACATATATGTAAAAATCTGCTCTTTGTATGTTGCTTTTACTTGAATTTGAAATTTGCTCTTTTTCTCGTTCCGTTGCTTGTAAACCTTGAACTTTTTCAACTTTCCTTGTAGATTTTAATGTCGCTCCTTGTTGATGATGATGGTGTTTCTATGGATCCGTTGTTGTCGCGAGAGAGAATGGTGCTAACTGCAAATCGAACTACAAGAAGGAGGCTTTCATCTATAGACGTCACCCTTATGATTTAAAAAATTAGCACTCAAGAGATCAAAGAGTAGTGCTTCTATTGGTGGGAGGTTGGGTAGCTCACCATTCTACCCGGAATTAACGTACGGTGACACACACTCAAAAGAAAGCTCTTTAGTAGATGGAAAAATTTCTGGTCGGTGCCTCATATGATATGAATACGGGTAGTCTCCACTAATGATTGATCAGCAACTCAATAATGCATTTCTCCCTGCACCAAATTCGCATCACCGGCATGATTAAATCCATTATTTAACACTCTAACAAGCAAGAAATCCGAATGTAGTTCCATAACATTTCCAAGTTCAATTATGTCGGTCATAATCTCTATGTAAACATACCTAGAAGTATGTTAGTGACTCTAAAATCTCTAGAAGTTGGAGGTTTTATGTAAAACTTTTTTTTTTTTTTTTAATTTTTTTTTTTTTTTTTTTTTTAAAAAATACATGCTTAACCACTCCCCCACACTTAAACCTTACATTGTCCTCAATGTAATTGAATCCTCCTAGTAAAGTCAAGGTGGGAAATTTTAACATGATATGGAACAAGAAAAAGAAATAACAAAAAGCAAAAGGATAAGAAATACAAAACCTATGGGTTGCCTCCCATTAAGCGCTTGTTTTAAAGTCGACGGCCCGACTTAGCTCTTGTAAGATTCATTCCCCATATACTAACAATCTGAAAATTTGGGGATCCACCCATAATACCTGTTTTGCAAACAATAACTCCATACAAATGTTAGCACAAGAAAATAATAATGAAATTATCGCTCGATAGAAATTTCCCCCACACTTATTCTCGTCCATACTCGGAAGTGTATAAAGAACATTGAATTTTGGAACTTCCATGTATTCCTCTTGGCAAACCTGCATGGTGTTAGCATTAAGTGTTTCCAATGGTGGATATTTAGAAACAAAATCATCCAAAAATACTTTCGAAGCACATACATTCAAACCAATAAGAGGTAAAGGAGAAGAATCAATATGCAAAGGGTTAGACAAACCTTGCACAATCTCTTGTTTTACGGAATCCTCTTCATCCTTAGAGAATTCATGTGAATTACTTACCTCTTGTATATCGTGGTCCTCTATCGAATCTTGCAACCTTCCGTCTTTATTGTCTACCTTAACCTAAGTCTTGGCATCATTAAAATCATTGGCAAGTTCAATTGGGTCTTCCACAAAATCAATCAATTTGGTTTCATCCTCTAGCATCATCGCTTCAACATTCTCATCATCGGAATCGGGCCATTCACTAAAGTGATTCTCGTCGGTATAAATTGTAAGATCTTCTTGTGAGGGTGTTACACCGTTTATAACAATAGGTAAGTCACACCCAATCCCATCCTTTTGAATAGGCGAAGGATCGTTATTATGATCCGGAGTTGGAATAACTTCCTCATTGTTGCAATGCTCATACACTTCCGCGGACTCATATCTTTCCCTAAGGAATTTTTTCCAAGCACTAATTGCATCTTCCTCAAGCTCTACCTTTTGAATAGGTGTTTGATCATTACTAAGATTAAGGCTCGAGTAAGCTACACTAGCGTCATCAAAAGTATCCAAAGGTTGGCCTTTTCCAACATAATCATCGATCAAATATTCACTACACACCATAGGCACATTAGAATAGTTATTGCTTTGATAGCAAAATTCTTCTTTATCCCTATCCTCCTTGTATTGATCCATGTCTCTTCGTTCTTTAGCAATGCCGTCTTGAAGTTGTTGGAGTTGCTCATCCCTATTTTTATCGAGTTGAGTAATTTGTTCGTATAATTTCTCCGAATTCCTTTGAATATCTCGACGTGGTTCCTGCCAAACATAGGGTTGCTGGTCTTGTAGTGATTCTTGCAACTTTTGTTGAAGATCCCCAATCATGGCAGACATCTTATCTGCAAAACTAGAGAATTTCTGATCATAAACAAAACTATCCTCCCATCCTTGTGATTGTCCACTTACATACCCGTCATAAGGTTGTTGATATGTATGAGAATATCCATAAGGTTCTGTAGGAATTTGATCATAGCCAAAAGATTGGTTTTGATTGTATCCTAAGGATGGTTGGAAGTTGCCATAATATTGAGGTTGAAAACCGTATTGATTGTTGTAATATGCTTGCTCTTGTCCACCATACATGGAAAACTGGTACCTGAAATAAGATTCTCAAAACCTAAGTTAGATACTATATAGAATCCAACAAAGCAAGAATAAACCAAAAAGAAAAATAAAAACAACTAAAATCGTCCCATTGCTCCGTAGCCGGCGCCAAAATTTGATACGTGTCGTAGGTGCAATCAAATTAATATCTTATTTCCACTCAATTAAAAATAATATAATGGAAGTCAAGTTTGTTCCCACGAGGAGCAAGACATTCTAGTTGTAAAAATTGTCACAAAAGGGGGGTGTAAAAAGCAAAAGAAAATAAACAAAGCAATTCAAAGATAAAGTTGAAATCAATAAGAGAGACAAGACCAAAGAATCCTTCTTCGTTGCAAAACAATGAATCAAGTTATGTTCTTTTCTTCTTGTTATTAGTCACAAATTATCACCAACCGTAGGTAAAGTGAACTAGATCGTGCTAAACCCCTAAATCCCTTATATCCTGGATACGGAAGTTCTCGACTACCTGGATTCTATTTACCAAACCACCTAGTAGTAGATCACTCAAGATGTAATTTAAATAAATGCATTAAGATTTATGAACTTATTAGCTTGATATTAGTAGTTAGACTCTTAGATCAAGGTCTACTTTCTAACGTTGTTTTCACACACAATTGCTCCACGGAATCCCTCCGCAAGGTCTCGTGTTTGCTACTTATGTAAAAGAGTCAAGAAACGATTACTTATCCCCTAACTTTCACTAGCTTTAGATCAAGTTAACAAATCAATTTAGCGTGCACTCTAAACAATCTATCAATCAACCATGAATGTATAAACATTCCTATTAGTAAAAACAAACGATAATCATGTGAAAATCTTCAAGATAGAATTGAAACAAAACTCAAATCATATATTAAGATCTAGGAATTCATCCTCAATCAATAAGAAAATTAGCTACTCATGTTTTTTTGAAATTCACACAAATAATTAAAAAGAATAATTTTCAAAAGCAAGCAAAAAACACAAGTGTTGTGTGTGTAGAGAGGTGTGTAAAGAGATAGAAAACTTCTCTATTTATAGGCTTCAATATTCTCCAAATCTTCCTAGGAATAGAATCCTCATTCCATAATAATTCAATTTCCAAATTCAAGTCTTTCTCATCTTCCATCTTCTCTTTCCAAATTTGAGCCAAATTCTCCATCCAATTCCAAGTCCAAGTCTTCACACCCATGAGAAGAATCCACACAAAAATCTGTAATTTTGGTCGCCGGAAAGCTGGTATTATGGCCGAAAGCGGCCGGAAAAGTCACCGCCGGTCACCTGAATTCTTCGCCGTCACTGGTATATTCGACGGAATATTCCGTCAGTCCACCGTTAGGACTAACGGTCAAAAGGGTCAAACCGTCGGTCAACGGTCAAGGGAGAGTCAACTCAATTAGCTGTCTTAGTCAGAGCTGAGTCAAATATGGGTGGCTGAGTTACTTTGGTCAGAGATGTTGCAGTTGTGCAGTCACGGCCAAGATGGCCCTCCTTCACCGCCTTATTCCCAGCCATGATGGCTATGTTCTGTAACTTGCACACTTAACCTGTAATCATTGCAGTGCCAAACCTGCAATTACCAGTACAACAACACTTGCAATCTTCAAATCCGACTTACCACCACCTGCAACAGCTACACCACTCTGCAACCACACCAACATCTCCAACTCCATACTTGTGCACTTGCAACACTGAGTTCAAGCCATCCCTGTAACCTAACAAGCATCTCACCTTAGTCCCATGGTCATTTCCATTGTCCTTCTTGCTGGTTCCCAAGTCTCTTCTCTACAAGGCCAAGTACCCAACAACCCAACTACTGCGATTGCACCTGCATTGCACCAGAGCTCAATAACTTCTACACAGAAACCACCTTCCCTGTCACTCTGCAGAACAACTCAACAGCTGCAAAAAAACCATCAGTGCCATCACATTCTTCATCTCACAACACTCACCTATGCTGTCACAGCCAAATAAGCCCCATTCATTCCATTGCAGGTGCATACTCTCTACCAGTGTTAACAGAACACTCTCTTGCCATTCAATTGCAAGGCTTCAAATCATCACCAGCTCTTCCAATCCAGTAGCATCGGTTCCACCACTTTGTCTTCTCAAATCGGCACAAACCCTACTGTAGCTCCATCAAACCATAGCAAAGCAACCTTAGCTGCAAAACCCATCTCCGACCTTTTGAATACAAATTCATCCCCAAAAGTCCTCCATTAATCAATTCCGTCCAAACCCCATTTCTCTCTACTGATTCAACATCACAGCAGCAGATCCAACCCTAATTTATTATCTCAATCCATCAGTCATCTTCTTCCACCGAGCAAATTCACCTTCTCATTTTCACCATCTTTATTGTTAGCTCTCAAAACCCATTCGAACTCGGCAACAGCAGCCCCAACAAGATCCATGAATTTGAGCTGTACCTCTCTCAATTTATACTCATTTTTCGATCTGCCTCAGATGGGTTTCACAACAGCAACCCTAAGTTTCTTTCATCAGCAGCTCTATCTCCTTCTTCCCAGATTCGAACCCCTTTTCAATCTATCCTCCAGTTCCATACAACCCTAATTTCTTCCATGAGATTGTATAAATTCTGCTCTGCTCGATTCCATGGTCACGCGACTTCTTTCTCCGAATTTCGGGTGATATTATGATTGAGAAGATAACACTTCTCGATTTAGGGTTAGATAATTCGGGTGGATGGTTACACCCCAGGGATAGGGACCACCCCACTCATTAGATAAGGGATACCCCAGTGGACAGCCCCTAACATGTAGTTACCCCTTAACATCAGCTGGCTACTTTTAATACTCCTCTGAGAGAGTTGCCCTTTAACCGTGGCTCGTCTCCCGATAGTGTTTTCCTGTGAAATGACAATCCTTCCCTTTTTGCTCAATTTGGATCATTTATTCTTCTTTTCCTCCGTGCGACTCCAAAGTAGCTATAAAACTCAAAACAAACGTAAAATACAAAATTTACAAGAAAAATAGCAAAGAAAGCATAAACAATAGATAGTAAATAGGATGTATTCTACACGCTATCAAACACATACAATAATGTTTATCTTTAATTGTTCAAAGTTATTCCTTAATAGCTAAGGGAAGAGAATCCCAGGATCGAAACAAAAATAAGTTAAGAATATTTTAATTAAGGTATTTAACTTCATTTGGAAGGGAAATTTAAGAATTAGTAATGTGCATTTACTAATTAGATTTTCCAAGAGATTTCGATCATTATTTTTGGACAGAGCGATTCCAGGAATTATGGAAACCGAATTTGTGCTTTAATGAATATCTTGAAAATATTTTCGGTTTTGGAAATTCCTTGGTGTCCAAACTTCATTGTCTATAAATACTTGAAGTTTGCCTTTCTAGCAAACTAATCCTTCGTAACAACAGACTTCCTCTTTTGTTGTTGTTACTGGTGTAGCCGCCTATTTGGAGAGGAGAGTAACCTAATTAGGCAAAATCTCTTACGACCGCTCAGTTTAAAGTCTTCTTTGGGATTGAGAAGCTCTAGCGTGTACCATTGGTGGGAAACTAGATAATTTCGGTTTATCTTTTGTTTTCGATTGATTTGATTGACTAACTGTGGTTGAAATATGATTACACCTACTTTGTTTATTCTTGAGAATCTTCTCTTCTGATATAAGGTTCACTCAAACTAGTTCAGAGTTTCGACAGGGATCTTTAGACTGTTGTTAGTTCTAAAGATGACCTTGTGATAATCCATTGTTAACAGACTCTATTATGTGCATGATTGATAACAAGAGATTCAAGTGATTGTGTACAGGTTTTTATTGAAGATTTAAGAAGATTTGAAGACAAAGAAGATATTGAAGATATGAATTGGGTTTTATAATCTTTGGTGTGCACAATACTTGTTTCGGTAAAAGAGGATCCAATTAATAATCGGTTATCCTTGTGGTAGATTGGATTGATTAATTGAGTAGATCGGAATCAAAACAATTCTTTGGATTAAAGGTGTTGTTGGTTTAATCTTAAACGATTACTTCGGTAATTGAACATAAGATAGATCTAAGGACTAGACGAAGGAGTTTATGTTAAGATAAACGGAAGAGACTTTGTCCGACTCATATCACTTGGTTGAATAGAGTTGATACCAAACAAATTTGTTGTTCCTTTACTGTTCAAAATACAAACCAAAGGAATTGTTCCAAGTACGTGACTTATTTATAAGTTGTAGGCATGGGAATAAGGACGGAACTAGGTGAACTATAGGGTTAGTTACTTGGTCTCAACTATACGAATTAAGTTAGGTGTAATTTGTGTATCGGCTTAATCCTGAGAGTATTCAATTCTGGACAAGGTCTCGGGGTATTTCTGCATTTGCGGTTTCCTCGTTAACAAAATCTTGCTGTGTCATTTACTTTTATTTTCCGCATTATACTTGTTTTATTATAATTAAAGTAAATTACACAAACGTTAATTCCTATTTACTTGATAGCAATCCTATTGTGTTTGGTTAAGTCCGAACCTTTGTATCAAGTAAACATACTTCGTTGTTGTATTGTCTCTATCTCGTATCCATAGACGATCACACGAAGTGTGAACCGATTAGTTGTATTATCTCGACTCAGTCCATAGACAATCACTTTCGGAGAAAGGACTTATAGGTAGGAATTTTTTTAGCTTGAGGTATATTTGGGTACCCTCGCCTTTTCAATTGGTATCAGAGCAGGAAAACACGAAAAGATTTAACAATTTGTGTTTGATGCGATCCAACCTATAAGATATGGTCCAAGGCAAAGTTAAGCGAGATCGAAGACTTAAGAAAGGCTCAGTTAACATATCACAAGACTTTGAAAGTTTTGATTTTAAGAAATGCTTAAAATGAGCTTCTTCAATAAGTTCTACATGCTCTTCTGAGAATAAGTCTGAAGGTTCTCTAGAGGAGATTAAGTTAAGCCCTGTATTCGCAATCAATTATTCAGACTCTGAAAAATCTCTTTTTGATAACAAGATATCCTTGAGTTCTATACTGAAGATTTCTGATGAAAGATCAAGTGTAAAAACACCTGAACTAAAGGAATTGAGCAAACAATTTCTTATTTGTTTTAATGATCTTACTTCAACACTTGAAAGAGAACGAGATTTAACTTTAAAGTTTGAAAATCTCAACGAAAAGCATAACTTGCTGGAAGAAGAATACTCACAACAATTTCTTATTTACAAAAAAGGTATTTGAGGAAAAACAGGATATTTTTCTAAAGAAATTAAAATTGAATGTGAAAGGATGTATCAAAATCACAAGAAGTTTAGGGAAGATACTTCTCAACAAATATAGGGGCTTGAAGAAAAACTTGTTGAATCTGATGCAAGGATTAACTCTCAACAAAAGAGTTTCGAAGAGAAAGAAGGTAAATATCTCTCTCGAGAAAAATGCCTTGAGGCTGATCTAGCTAGTGCTCTTGATAAAGTCAAGATGTTGGAAGAAGAAAATTTGGACCTTAAAAAGTTCAATGCTAGCTCAAACAATTTAACCTCAATGTTAGAAGCAAGTAGAAATCATAGTGATACACGAGGATTGGGCTATAAGGGAGTAGATGCTTCAAATATTAGCAAAGAGGTAAAATTTGTTAAAACTAAAAATTCTTCTAAACCAGAGGCTTCCACTGATGCAAAAATAATGCTCGTATTTCTTGTAAAGAAGTAAAACCAGTCAAGCCTAAAAAACATGTTCAATCATTCTCTTCACGCACAAAAATCAAAGAGAACACTTCTACTAATGTCAAGAAAGCAACAACATTGAACAAGGATAAGAAGAAGAAGGATAAGAAGAAGAAGAAGAAGGATAAGAAGAAGAAGAAGAAGAAGAAGAAGAAGAAGAAGAAGAAGAAGAAGAAGAAGCAGAAGAAGAAGAAGAAGAAGAAGAAGAAGAAGAAAACTCGTCCAGCTCCAATACAAGAGGATCCACAAAAAGGTAACATTAGAACTCATACTTCGTATATTTATACTAAGCATTGTAGTTATTGTGGTAATAAAGGGCATGTGGAATGAGGATGCAATATTCGTAAGTTAAAAGACACACATTTGTGTCAAACGAATTGGCTAAGATTGTTCCCCAAAGGAACTCAGATCGGCATTGTCCTAAGTTTAGAAAAAAGAATAATTATAATGATAGTTCAAATTTTGCATATCACTTGACAAGGTCGTTTCATAAAAGACCCAATTATAAAAGAGAGACGACTTTTTTAATGCAAAAACAAGATCTGATATTCCAAATTGGAGAAAGGGTGCTTAGCAAAATATTCAAAAGGACAATGATCCTAATTGTATTATGAAGTAGAAAGCTGCTCCTGCGAAACCCAACTCTAATGGGTCCCTAAGTCCTCCATAGCTAAGAAGGGACCAAAAGTTAGTCACAAGAATGACTCTCAGTTGTTAATTGTCGGTGACAATAATTACAAGAGTTTTCTTGAAAGACTAAAGAGAGACATCATGTCAGAATTCTCTTTATTTGAGGGTGAAAACAGTTTTTGCTGATTTAGTAATTTCGGGTGTATGGGTGATAAACGAGTCTAAACCCTAAACATTGTACTGCAAGGGAGTACTTTATATTCGAGAGATCAATCTGTACAAATCCGGCCTAAACCAAGAAATGGCCGTTCCAGACTTGGATCGGTCATAAAGTGAAGGAGAAGGGTTGGTTTTGGGGAGGGAAGCGAAGAGAGTCTTGAGACTAGAATAGTTGATTCTGGAAGAGTAGTTGTTTGACTTGTATCAGAAAGCGAAAACTAACAGATGGGAAAGCTAGCAAGTGGTTTCTGAGTGTTGTATGCTCCTGACCAAGCTTGTTGTTTGGTGGAAATAGGTAAGACCTATTTATACAAGTCGTAACAAAACGTACTTTGGTCTCGTAAGAAATGGGAAGCGAGTAAAGTGGAAGGAGGTGGTAACGGGTAATACGAATTGATGTTCCATAATGAAAGAAACGTTTCACCATTACTCCTTGTATTTACTAACCGACTCATTCTTATGACACTTTCTTGGGGCGTAGTGTACGCCGCACGCCTCGTAAACCGACAAACCAATACCTAATGAGCATCCCCGGTTTGTGACATGTGTTGATGTCTCGAGTGTTTTCGTGGAAAACGTGTAGCATGTTCTTTGTTGCTTGGGAAGTTGAGCTTGGGAGACTTGCTAGGCTCGGTCAGTGACCCTCGACGGTCGAGATTTTGCATCTTGAGAGGAAGGGTAACCGTTGATTGTTGCAACCCTTTGTTTTGGCAGCCATCGTCGTGCATGGCTTTGGCATGTGTTAGGCGCGGCCAAAATTAGGGTTTAGTACAAACCGTGATGTTTGGCTTTGGGCCGCAAGTTGCCATGCGTTTGGTGGAGAACTTGGACGGCTGAGATTTGCATCTCAGAAGGAAGGGTGGTAGTTGATTATTGCAACCCTTCGTTTGGCAGCCAGCGGCATGACCGGTCTGGTTTTGGAATGCTCGTGCATGTTTTAGGCGCGCCAAAATTTAGGTTTGGTACAAACCCAGGTGTGGATTACGGCATTGGGCCAAAAGTTACTACACATTGGGTGGCGAACTTGGACGGCTGAGATTTGCATCTCAGGAGAAAGGGCAGCCGTTGATCGTGGATACCTTCCGTTTGTAGTCTGGAATCTTTGTCTAAATTAGGGTTTGGCATGCTGAAACCATAATTAGCGCCCTTTACTAGAATCGCTGTAGAATTCTCGTACGGACTCGGATTTTGAAGGTCCGTCCCTCCATTCGACCGGAAAAGAATTTCATATCTCCCTGATAGGGGATATTTAGGTTTTGAGCTTATTCGGGAGGTGAAAACAGCCCGACAGTAAAACTCAGGAAGAATTCAGGAGGGATGTTGCGGGCGGCATGGATGGCATGACTTTTTGGTATGCGCGTGCGGCATGTTGGCGCCGTTTTTGGAAGCTAGCGCGTTTTGGGAAGCTAGCGTGTTTTGGGAAGCTAGCGTGTTTTGGGAAGCTAGCCTCCTTTGAGACCATGGCAGGTTTGGAGCAACCTGATTGATCAATGAAAGTAGGGGACCAGCAAGCTTTGCATAGTTTAGGCGCGGCCAAAATTAGGTTTTGGTACTGTTGATGGTGGATTTTCATTTAAGGATAAAGTTGTAAAAAACCGAGGAAAACTATGCTGACATCTTGTAAAAGATAAGGCCATCAATAAGTGTTGGATACTCCCTCACTTAATTCACCTAGAATGGAGCATGCGGCAACAATCCCATTCTATGAATACACGAAATTCATCCAGGTTGGAGCATGTAGCAACAATCCCATATACCCCGTGAAATTCTAGCATATATAATTAATGCACAATCGGCCTTGTATTTCTGTCTCATTATCGGTGCGGCTTTGACAGATCGAGTGTTACTCTTGAGCAACACGAACCTCCAAGCATTATAATGAAACCATGTACGAAATACCTGCACAGTGACTCTTGGTGTGTTATACTAGCCCGATTGAGCCCTCTCGGTGTGTTATACTAGCCCGATTGAGCATCGACCGACAGACGGTCCCGGATATGATCGCAGTCATCCAACTCCACAAGCATGATTGGATGACCCGGATCAATTCCATCACCCCAAGCGTGTATGGAATACCCACCGCCGACCCTGGCATGGTCGGCCATAGGCCTAACTTGCCAAAAACGTTCATACCAAGCGGTATGGACGAGAAAAACCTAAATTAGGGTTTGCGGCATATTACATGTGTCGCCAAACAGTCTCTCAACCATCCATCTTCGCGGTATAGATGGACGGTGTAGATGTAAACTCAAAGGGCCCAGAGCATGTCAACACAATCACCGAGGGCCCGCCACACACTTGACCAACCGGTCAAGACCAACATGCTTGGTCAGTAACAAATTCGTGCGCCCAAAACAAGGGGTGACGCACGGCTTTGAAATCCAGAATTAGGGTTTTGAGCATCACGAGCGTCCAACTTCTCCGGCACGAATGGAGGGTCCAAGATTAGATTAAGCGGGTCCGGTCATACCAGCATGACCACCGTGGACCCGTCTATTCCCTTACCCAATCGGCCAAGGCATATCATGCCTAGTTAATCCAAAACGCACGCCCAAACTAGCGTGGTCACACCTCCCAAACCTGGCCCGATCTCGACCGCTTCAACTTCGCAGGGACGATTTGGATGGCTCGGATCACGTTTTTATGGGATATTCAGTATAGGCGTGAACACCAGCCTACCACCTTCACACCAGGCCAATCGGCCAAGACCGACCAAGATTGGTCGTCTTGGAACGTGTTCCTGAAGTGGGCGTGACGTGCGGCTCTTGCAGAATCGGTTTTCTGTCACAAATCGATCTCGACCACTCAACTTCACCGTGGATGAATCGAGTGACCAGATCATACTTTCGAGAGGTAATGGTATAGGCGCCTACACCATCATGCCATCTACACGCATGTATGGCTGGCCAAAAGTTATATCCCATGCTTGGTTTCACTCAAGTCAAGAGTGATGTCTCGCGCACCTCTTCAAAAACCCTAATTTCATTAATCGGCCGGAGATGAGTGTCTCAAAGATCATCTCATCCGTCCAACTTCACCAGCTTGGTTATACAACCCCCGGTCGAGTTAGTTGGTCGGTGAGGCGTCATTACCCATCACTTTACCACACCATGATGCAAGACGCATAAAATACACACGATACTTCACAAGTATCAACTTCCCGGAATAACGATTATTCAAATTAGCATTACATGCTACCTACACGTTCCAGACATCAATCATGTCACAAACTGGGGGATACATATACGGGGTATTGGTCCGCGGTTTACAACGTACGGCGGCAACGCGCCATCACAAGAACGTGTTAGGAAGTCATGGACGGTTAAAGATGAACAGGAGAAGTGGGCAAGACTGGTCGTGTGGCACCGACGCACAACTCCACTACTCTATCACTCCACTTCCTCCACTTCCCACGAGAGACGTGAATAAGGCTCAATGACTTGTATAAATAGGTTCTCCGCCTCTATTTCAAAAACACAAGTCGAGACGAGAGCGTAAAACAAGTGTTAATACAAAACTTATTCCAACACCCCAGCCTCGCTGCGCATCAATCATAAGCCCGCTCATCTTCCTGTTACAAGTCATTCATAGCCAACACCTTCACAATCTCAACACCTTCTTCGCTTCCCTCCATAAGATCAACCCCATCTCCTTCACTTTGTGACCGAAACAAGTCTGGAACGGCCATTTCTTGGTTTAGGCCGGACTTGTACAGATTGACTTCGAATCTACAAGCACTCACAAAGTGCATTTGTTTAGGGTTTAGATTCATTCCTCATCCACACACCCCAAATTACCAAATTCAACAGGAGTAGTTTTCACCCATAAGCAATTGGCGACCACAGTGGGAGGTTGATCTCTCGGTTGCACAAAATTGAATTCTCAATTTTTCGATTTCCATCTCGCAATGTATCCAGAAACCACATGAGGTTCAGATATCATGGGAAGTATAGTTAGAATGCTCGGGGATGTCTTGGCAAATCAAGCCGGGGTATCACGGAAGCGGAGAGCGAAACATTCCGCCTTTTGAATGATATAACATCACAATTACAAGAAGGGTGGCGTGCATCTACTAGAACCCAATGCAAGAAAGCAGAATCCTTAGCCGAGTCACAACTTTACCGGTGGAGAGGCAAAAGAGCGCGTAATCCGCAGGGAGATTCGGAAAACATGAACAACATGGTCCGGTCAACAATTAAGAACAGAGGCAACTCCACGAGAGGAAAGGACTTGTGGGAGTACTACAACGTCTACCAGATAAAGAAAGGGAGCCTGCAGCCTATGGAGCCCTGTTGGAAGATTTATATCTCAAAACTCTTGTTGAAGCCCTAAGATCGTCCAATCCGCATCGGCCTTTCATCCAAGCGAAGAAATGCTTGAGGAAGGAGAGATCGATCGAAATACGTGAATACGAGAGGATGGGAGCGTTCAATTCGATCACTCAGCAGGTGATATTACGACACCTTCCACATCCCTTTACCCAGGCAAGCGACCGCGGATGATGGCACTCGCAAACCTTCCAACTTCATCTCCGGAACGTGCTCCACATCAAAGCCTCGTAGGGACATCACAACGCCCACAAACGCAGGAAGAGCCAGACTCAAGGTACTTACATTTCCCCTTCCCAATGAAGAAGATTCTGGAGCTACTGGAGGCGTGGGTGCGAAATGGAGAGGTGGAGCTACCCCCAGTATGGCGTCCGCCTACTAATCAAGAAGTAATGGACCCGAGGTACTGTCATTTCCACCGGTTTCTCCATCACCCCACCAGTGAATGCAACGCTTTAAAGCGCATTGTTCAGGAAAAGCTTGGTCCAGAGCGATAGCTCTGAGAAATTGGTGCGGAGGATTTTCTTAGAAAGGCTACTCCGGTTCGATACAAGTGAGGCTTCAAAAGTAAGTAAGTTTTACTCAAAAATTTTACAAGAAGGATAGTTTTAGAATCCACTGGGGACTTAACATCCCGCATGTGGAAAAAGAGGCTCAGTGGTCAAACGCCACATTTATTTCCCTTCATACCTCCCCTTTACGAGACATTTGCAATTTCATATGATGTGTGCGATCATTCATGACCAAGATGCAAATTCCATTTAAAATAACCTCTTTCGAAAAAAGTTATTCACAAAACTATCTCAATATACCAATTCAATTACCTATTAATTCAAAATCGGAAGTCAAATTACGAAAGGAAATCCTCACTATCACTCAAAAAGGAAAAGCATATAAAAGAAGAGACAAGTACATGGCATGAATCCTTCAAGGAAAGTCCTTCAGAAGCAACTCGTCCTTCTGGGCAAGAGCGACTTTCATATTTTGAAGTACAGCTTGCTTCAGCTTCAACTCCTCAGATAACTTTTCAACCTCTTATTCCTGGCGAGTGACACATTCTGCAGAAGGGGCTTCACCTTGTAATTTTCGGAGCTCCGAATCTCGGAGAACCTTTTGAGGAACCAAGGATCATTGAAGTCGCATTGCACAAACACATCTCGATGGCACTTGGGTCTTCAATCATCTCCTCGTAAGCTGTTTCGACCCGGTGCCGCGACGCTCATCCCATGGATAGAAAATAAAGCCTCCCGAACGCATTTGACCAATGCAAGACGACTTTTGAGCTTCGTAGTGGTAGCAATGTGACCGTGTTTCTCCCATATTGCCATGTACAACTCCTTGAACCGAACCGGCACACTGAACCCTCCAACCAACACATGACCTGGATAAGGAACAATGAATGGAGGATCAAACAAAACTCCAGGCTGTGCTACCAATACTTCACCAGTCACAGGAATCTTGTCAGATACAGGAGACCTTTCAGAAGGAGTCACCACGACAGCTTTATTGGCCGAAACCCGCTTGAACGTTCTTCAAGGGGAGCAACTTCAACTATGGCAGATGTTGCCTCTCTTATATTCCTTCCGACATATACTTCACTCTGGGTGCTAATTTCCATCACGACCCCGTCAAAAACATCACTCGGTGGAGGCGCTTGTCCAACCGAGCTTGCATCATCTCTGTCATGGTCGGAAAAAGGAGCTGGTTTCTCCAGACTTCTCGGCCATGAAGGTCAAGACTTGCATCATCTCTGTCATGGTCGGAAAAAGGAGCGGTTTTTCAGATGCGTCTCGGTATGAAGGTCGATGACCGCCTGGACTTCTCAGCATGAAGATCAAGACCGCTGAGACTTCTCAAAGATGAAGGCCAACATTACCAGCCTTCTCATTCGAATGCGCGCCAACCTTGTGAATACATTCTCTTTCGGAATCCCCTGATTTCAAGCAAGAATTACTCTTAGAAAGATTCACTATGGAGAAATAAAGGGACCAACGGGAATAGATTTAAATACCTGCATATTGGAGGAATTGAGGATCACCGAACCACATGCCTGTCTCTTGGATCTCTCTCCGCTTTTGGGGACTGCAATCCTCCTCGGTCCGTTTGGTGGAAGTGGATTCAACCGGAAATGCTTTTTCAAAATGTCAGAATATGGTTCACCACGAGAACCTGTCACAACACTCTCCGAGAATTCCTGGAAGATCAACAGTTGCCTCCTCCAAAATTCCTTGTACTTATCTCTACCACTGGGTTTCTCCAATAGGCCGAAGGGAAGGCTCACCCGTTCTAAAAACACGTCGGCATTAAGAATATTTGGGAGGAATTCTTTCGGAACCCCCGGTGGACGGATAAATGGGACACCCCGATCAAACCCCATTTGACAAGCCTGTCAATATTATACTGGAGAGTTACAATGGAAATTCTTCGTTGAATAAAGACGGGACATATCCTGGGATGCAGCTGTGCAGGTAAACAATTTACCCAAATCTTATAGTCTTAACATCGGTGCACAACATAGCATCAGGACCATCGTGCAGAGCAAAAGTCTTTGGTGAACAATGGAAGGGTGGACCGGCCCCATGGACGGAAATCAACAGAAGACACATTGTCAAATATGTCCACAAGTTTTGCGCTTTGTTCCGGGACGCTCCTATTCCAAATGTGAGTATTCTCGAGCCACCATACAAGTTGGTGAGCAAATTTGCAGGAGTAGGAGCATAGCTTTTGAAGTGTTCCCATAAGAATTCCTGAAGAAAAGCGAAGTGAACGTGCGATTCCACCTTCTTGTACCCGTTAGAAACATGCATGTCCATTGCAAAGGCGTCCAGATGAGAGTACAAATGATCCAAGGAACAAGGCACGGGGGAAGAACTTACCTTTACCACTTTTATAACGATCTTAACGAGATCACCTCTAATGGTCTTCTTTCCGTAACCGTCGTCGAATATATCTCTGGATAGCCATAAAGACAGAACGCAATCACGCCGACCTCATTTTCCAACTCTTTATCCGGCTCGGGTCTGCAGAGACCACTCCGACACCTACTGTGTGTAAAAGCATCTCGTATCTTTTTCTCCTCCTTATCCGGCTGCATCAATCCCGCCACCTTTTGAAGTATAGCATCATAGTTACGTTGTTCCGTATCGAGAGATCGTAAGAAAGACTTCCAAAGAACAGGCAGGTTCATTAATGCAGCTACACTCTCCGTAGTAATAGTCATCTCTCCCCATCTAGATATGGTCAGATGAGTAGAAATGCGCCACCGAGAAATGAAGGTAATCAAACATGCAGCTGTCTTTCTTAATTTCAAGAGCGAGATGCCATGACCGCATTAAGAATTTGCGCTTTGATCAAATTATCTTTAATGTCCTTATTACTCAACATGCATCGCATCCATCCTTCATAAGAACCCACGGAGTATGGCAAATCTTGAAGTCAATAGGGAAGGCGATATTCGTTTCTCCGGGAGACAAAATCTCATCACAAGTGTCAAGAAGAAAATGGATCAAAGATCTATATTTTCTGAATCGGAAAGCAGGACTATCTTATGAGAAGGATGTCTTCTAATGTTTGGAAAAGGCGAGGTGAACAACTCATCATCGATGTTTGGCATATCTTTGAAGCCACCAACACTTCCTGTCTTGGCACCAGCATTATCTCCGGAAGACATCTCAACAAGAATTCTTTTCTTCATTCCACAATGAAATAAAAGACAGGAGTTAGAACTTGTATGAAAAACGCATGAAGCGTGTAGTCACGCACGACAAGACACGTTGAAATGCACAAGAGTTGGGATTAGGCCCAAATACCAAGATATTATCAAATTTGATGCCTGTATTGGTTTCCAAGTCCTAGGACAAGTTTCATCTGGGTATTGGTTTCAAGTCCGGTACAAGTTTTACCTGGTATTGATTTCAAGTCCCAGATACAAGTTTCAAGCTTGGGCACAAGACTAGTATAAGGTCGACTTTCAGTCAAGCATATGTGGGAATCGTGTCTACGAGATTCAAGTCAAGGTTTTCTATTCAAGATACAACCTAAAAGCTAGGTTTTGGCATGCAATGTTGGAAAGGAGCCAAAGCAACATGATCATGGATTCACGGGTTGTTTTACTAAGCAATTCTAGAAAATATTGGCGTATCAACCACGGTGGAAAAAACTAAGCATATACATGTCTTACAAAAGGTGTTTACCTAACAAACTAGGGTTTTACCTTTAAAAAAAAAAAAAACCTACCTTGGACGGGACGACATTACGGCAAAGCACGGGTAGCAACTCCGACAACGCAACGAGCGTGCAGGAGCATGGCGCGGTCACGGACGGAGCCGCTCAAACAAAAAAAAATCGTGAGAAAAGAAAAGGGGGTTTGGCCCTCTTTTATAGACAAAAATAAGAAGAATCCCAATAGAACAAGGATACCTCTCTTGGATTCTTTTTCGATTCAAATACCCAAAGAAGGAAACCGGTCCCACCAAAGGATTTCATACAAGCACAACGGCATGGGCGACTAGCGATGGCCAATACTCTTCCTGCAAACTTCTTCTATCCTCGTCTTCTCACTTATGTATGTCACCATCTCATGCCTACCCCAAAACAAAAGGTAACCATTATGTACTAGGCGGGGGACTTAATGTTGATGGTGGATATTTATTTAAGGATAAAGTTGTAAAAACCAGAAAACTATGCCGCCGACATCTTGTAAAAGATAGGCCATCAATAAGTGTTGGATACTCCCTCACTTAATTCACCTAGAATGGAGCATGCGGCAACAATCCCATTCTATGAATACACGAAATTCATCCAGGTTGGAGCATGTAGCAACAACCCCATATACCTTGTGCATTTCTAGCATTATTAATTAATGCACAATCGCCCTTGTATTTCCCGTACTCATTATCAAGGTGTGGTATGACGACCGAGTGTTACTCTTCTGAGCAACACGAACCTCCAAGCATTATAATGAAACCATGTACGAAATACCCGTACGGGATGACTCTCGGTGTGTTATACTAGCCCGATTGAGCCCCTCTCGGTGTCTATACTAGCCCGATTGAGCATCCGTGACGACCGTATCGATGGGATATGATCGCAGATCATCCAACTCCACAAGCATGATTGGATGACCCATATCAATTCCATCACCCCCAAGGTGGAATAATACCACCGCCGACATAGCATGGTCGGCCATTGGCATAGCTTGCCAAAAAACGTTCATACCAAGCAAGATGGGAATAAAACCCTAAATTAGGGTTTGCGGCATATTACATGTGTCGCAAAAAGCCTCAACCATCCATCTTCGCAGGTATAGATGGACGGTGGTAGATGTAAACTCAAAGGGCACAGAGCATGTCAACACAATCACCGAGGGCTCCGCCTACACACTTGACCAACCGGGTCAAGACCAACCATGCTTGGTCGTAACAAATTCGTGCGCCCAAACAAGGGGTGACGGACTGCTTTGAAATCCGAGCACTAGGGTTTTGAGCATCACGAGCGTCCATCTTCTCCGGCACGAATGGAGGGTCCAAGATTAGATTAAGGTGTCAGTCATACCAAAGATGACCACCGTGGACCCGTCCTATTCCCTCACTCGATCGACCAAGGCATATCATGCCTTTTAATCTAAAACGACGCCCAAACTAGCGTGGTCACACCTCCAAAACCACAACCGTCTCGACCGCTCAACTTCGCCGGACGATTTGGATGGCTCGGGATCACGTTTTTATGGGATATTCGAGTAAGGCAAGAACACCATCCTACCACCTTCACACTGGCCCAATCGGCCAAGACCGACCAAGATTGGTCGTCTTGGAACGTGTGCTCTGAAGTGGGTGTGACGTGCGGCTCTTTGCGGCAATTTGGTTTTTCTGTCACAAATCGATCTCGACCACTCAACTTCACTAGGATGAATTGAGTGACCCAGATCATACTTTCGAGAGGTAATGGAGTATAGGCGCCTACACCATCATGCCGTCTACACGCATGTATGGTCGGCTTGGCCAAAGTTATATCCCATGCTTGGTTTCGACCAAGCTGAAGAGTGATGCTGCGCACCTCTTCAAAACCCTAATTTCATTAATCTGGTCGCAGATGAGTGTCTCAAAGATCATCTCATCCGTCCAACTTCACCACCTTGGTTATACAACCCCGGTGAGTTAGTTGGTCGGTGAGGCGTCATTACCCATCACTTTACCACACCATGATGCGCACCGCATAAAATACATACGATACTTCACAAGTATCAACTTCCCGAATAACACAGCTTATTCAAATTAGCATTACATGCTACCTACACGTTCCGGACATCAATCATGTCACAAAATGGGGATACATACGGGGTATTGGTCCGCGGTTTACAACGTGTAGATGTGCAACGCGCCATCACAAGAACGTGTTAGGAAGTCATGGACGGTTAGAGATGAACAGGAGAAGTGGGGCAAGACCGGTCGGTGTGGCACCGACGCACAACTCCACTACTCCATCACTCCACTTCCTCCACTTCCCACGAGAGACGTGAATAAGGCTCAATGACTTGTATAAATAGGTTCTCCGCCCTATTTCAAAAACACAAGTCGAGACGAGACAGAGAAAACAAGTGTTAATACAAACGTATTCCAACACCTGAGCAGCTTGCATCAATCGTAAGCCCGCTCATCTTTCTGTTACAAGTCATTCATAGCCAACACCTTCACAATCTCAACACCTTCTTCGCTTCCTCCCTAAGATCAACCCCATCTCCTTCACTTTGTGACCGAAACAAGTCCTGGAACGGCCATTTCTTGGTTTAGGCCGGACTTGCCGTATTGACTTCCGAATCTACAAGCACTCACCGCGCAGTGCATTTGTTTAGGGTTTAGATTCATTCCTCATCCACACACCCCAAATTACCAAATTCAACGAGTAGTTTTCACCCATAAACAATTGGCGACACAGTGGGAGGTTGATCTCTATTGCATAAAATTGAATTCTCAATTTTTCGATTTCCATCTCGCAATGTATCCGTAAACCACATGAGGTTCGGGATATCATGGGAAGTATAGTTAGAATGCTCGGGGATGTCTTGGCAAATCAAGCCGGTAGTATATGTGAGAGAAACATTCCGCCTTTTGAATGATATAACATCACAATTACAAGAAGGGTCGGCGTGCATCTACCGTGCAATGCAAGAAACGCCAATCCTTAGCGGGGGAGTCACAACTTTACCAGTGGAGAGGCAAAAAGAGCGCGTAACCGCAGGAGATTCAGAAAACATGAACAACATGGTCCAGTCAACAATTAAGAACCGAGGCAACTCCACAGAGGAAAGGACTTGTCCGGAGTACTACAACGTCTACCAGATAAAGAAAGGGAGCCCGCAGCCTATGGAGCCCTGTTGGAAGATTTATATCTCAAAACTCTTGTTGAAGCCCGGAAGACATGTCCAATCCGCATCGGCCTTTCATCCAAGCGAAGAAATGCTTGAGGAAGGAGAGATCGATCAGAAATACGTGAATACAGAGGGATGGAGCGTTCAATTCGATCACTCAGCAGGTGATATTACGACACCTTCCACATCCCTTTACCCAGGCAAGCGATCCGCGGATATGATGGCACCAAACCTTCCAACTTCATCTCCTAACGTGCTCCACATCAAAGCCTCGTAGGGACATCACAACGCCCACAAACGCAGGAAGAGCCGCACTCAAGGTACTTACATTTCCCCTTCCCAATGAAGAAGATTCTGGGAGCTACCGGAGGCGTGGGTGCGAAATGGAGAGGTGGAGCTACCCCGTGATGGCGTCCGCCTACTAATCAAGAAGTAATGGACCCAGGTAACGTCATTTCCACCGGTTTCTCCATCACCCCACCAGTGAATGCAACGCTTTAAAGCGCATTGTTCAGGAAAAGCTTGGTCCAGAGCGATAGCTCTGAGAAATTGGTGCGGAGGATTTTCTTAGAAAGGCTACTCCGGTTCGATACAAGTGAGGCTTCAAAAGTAAGTAAGTTTTACTCAAAAATTTTACAAGAAGGATAGTTTTAGAATCCACTGGGGACTTAACATCCCGCATGTGGAAAAAGAGGCTCAGTGGTCAAACGCCACATTTATTTCCCTTCATACCTCCCCTTTACGAGACATTTGCAATTTCATATGATGTGTGCGATCATTCATGACCAAGATGCAAATTCCATTTAAAATAACCTCTTTCAGAAAAAGTTATTCACAAAACTATCTCAATATACCAATTCAATTACCTATTAATTCAAAATCGGAAGTCAAATTACGAAAGGAAATCCTCACTATCACTCAAAAAGGAAAAGCATATAAAAGAAGAGACAATTACATGGCATGAATCCTTCAAGGAAAGTCCTTCGTGGCTAACTCCCGCCCTTCCGGGCAAGAGCGACTTTCATATTTTGAAGTACAAAATTTCACCTTCAACTCCTCGATAACTTTTCAACCTCTTATTCCCCGGCGAGTGACACATTCAGAAGGGGCTTCACCTTGTAATTTCTCGGAGCTCCTGAACTCGGAGAACCTTTGAGGAACCAAGGATCATCAAGTCGTATCGCACAAACACATCTCGATGGCACTTGCGCTCTTCAATCATCTCCTCGTAAACTGTATTCGACCAATGCTTACGCTCATCCCATGGATAGAAAATAAAGCCTCCCGAACGCGGTTGACCAATGCAAGACGACTTTTGAGCTTCGTAGTGGTAGCAATGTGACCGTGTTTCTCCCATATTGCCGTGTACAACTCCTTGAACCGGAACCCAAGACACCGAACCCTCCAACCAACACATGACCTGGATAAGGAACAATGAATGGAGGATCAAACAAAACTCCAGTGCCGTGCTACCAATACTTCACCAATCCACCGTGAACCTTGGGGCTTAGGAGACCTTTCAGAAGGAGTCACCACGACAGATTTATTGGCCTAAACCTGCTCAGAACGTTCTTCAAGGCGAGCAACTTCAACTATGGCAGATGTTGCCTCTCTTATATTCCTTCCGACATCTACTTCACTCTGGGTGCTAATTTCCATCACGACCAAAATCAACAACATCACTCAGGTGGAGGTGGCTTGTCCAACCGAGCTTGCATCATCTCTCGTCATGGTCGGAAAAAGGAGCGGTTTCTCCAGACTTCGAAGATGAAGGTCAAGATTGCCATCATATCTCATGCTGGTCGGAAAAATGAGCGGTTTTTCCAGACGTCTCATGGATCACATGCCTGTCTCTTGGATCAACGGGAAGAGATTTAAATACCTGCATATTGGAGGAATTTAGGATCACCGAACCACATGCCTGTCTCTTGGATCTCTCTCCCGCTGGGACTCAATCCCTCGCCTCCGGGTCCGTTTGGCCGGAAGTGGCTTCAACCGAAATGCTTTTTCAAAATGTCGAAGATGGTTCACTACGGGAACTTGTCACAACACTCTCCGATAATTCCGGAAGATCAACGGTTGCCTCCTCCAAAATTCCTTGTACTTATCGGCTACCACCGGGTTTCTCAGTATAGCCGAGTAAGGGAAGGCTCACCCGTTCTAAAAACACGTCGGCATTAAGAATATTTGGGAGGAATTCTTTCGGAACCCCTGGTGGACGGATAAATGGGACACCCTGATCAAACCCCATTTCCTCCACTTCCTCCACTTCCCACGAGAGACGTGAATAAGGCTCAATGACTTGTATAAATAGTTCTCCGCCCCATTTCAAAAACACAAAGTCGAGGCATTTGACAAAAACAAGTGTTAATACAAAAACGTATTCCAACACCCGGAGCCTTCGCCATCAATCGTAAGCTTTGCTCATCTTTCACATAAGTCAATCATAGCCAACACCTTCACAATCTCAACACCTTCTTCGCTTCCTCCCTAATATCAACCCCATCTCCTTCACTTTGTGACCGAAACAAGTCTGGAACGCCCATTTCTTGGTTTAGGCCGGACTTGCACATTGATTGACTCCGAATCTACAAGCACTCACCGCAGCAAAGGTATTTGTTTAGGGTTTAGATTCATTCCTCATCCACACACCCCAAATTACCAAATTCAACAGAGTAGTTTTCAACTATAAATGTGTACAAACGTGATGTTTGGCCTGGGATAGAAGTTGTCATGCGTTAGGTGGCGAACTTGGACGGCTGAGATCTGCATCTCAGATGGAAGGGTAGCCGTTGATCGTTGCAACTCTCCGCCAGTAGGTTGTGACAGATGTGGTAGGGTAGGCATAACTTTTGGCATGAAGATATGGCTAGCATGGTTTGCCATTGGAACAAAGTGGTGCAGTGGGCATGGTCGGCATACCTTGGCATGAGACGTGGGCGGCATGGTTTGGTTATTGGCATGGTGGTGCGGGCGGGCATGGTTGGCATGCCTTACGAGACGCGGCGGGAATGGCTGGACATTGGGCGTTAGCACGGTGGCACGACGCATGGTCGGCATGCCTTGGTGCGACGAGGCGGGTTTGTCATTAACATCGTGCTACTGCATGGTTGGCATGCCTTGGCGCGAGACATGGCTGTCATGGTTTATCATCAAGCCGGTGGTGGTGCATGGCATGGCTCTGCATGCTTAGCGCCGAAGACGGGGCTGGCATGGTCGGCATGCCTTGGCGGAGACGTGATGGCATGGTTTTCATTGTCCATCGGCGGTGCTACGGCATGGTCGGCATGCCTTTGCGCGAGACGTGGTCGCATGAGTCGCATGCCTTTGCGCGGAGACGTGGGGGCATGGTTTGCCATTGAACGGCAGCGGCGGGCATGGTCGGCATGCCTTGGCGCGAGACGTGGGCTGGCATGGTTTGACATTGGCGGTGGTGCGGGCGCATACTGGCATGGCAGAGTGCGAACGTGGGCGCATCGCATGGTGGTGCGGTTGGCATGCCTTGGCGCGAGACGTGGTCATGGTTTTCCATTGGCAGAGTTTGCAGCGGTTGGCATGGTCGACATGCCTTGACGCGGAGACGTCGGGCTGGCATGGTTTGCCACAGCACAATGGTGCTGGCATATGTCGGCATGCCTTGGCGCGCGAGACATGGTCGGGCATGGTTTGCCATTGGGACGGTAGTGTGGATGGCATGGTCGACTGCCTTGGCGAACGTGGGCTGGCATGGTTTGCCATTGGCACGGTGGTGCTACTGGGCATGGTCGGCATGCCTGGCGCGAGACGTATGGTTTTCCATTGGCACGGTGGCTACCGGGCATGGTTGGCATTCCTTGGGCGCGGCATTGTGCAGCATGGTTTTCCATTGGCACGGAGTGCGGGCGGCATGGTTTGGCATGCCTGCAGGCGCGGGTCGGGCGCTTGTGGTTTCCATTAGCACGCAATGGGCATGGTTTCGCATGCCTTGGCGCGGTGACGCGGGCGACATGGTTTGCCATTGGCACGGTGGTGCTGCCGGGCATGGTGGCATGCCTGGGCGCGAGACGTGATGGCATGGTTTGCCATTGGCACGGTGGTGCGGCCGGCATGGTTATGCCTTGGCACCGGAGACGTGCTGGCATGGTTTGCCATGCTGCAGGTGGCAGCGGTGGCGTGGTCTGCATGCCCGCGCGAGACGTGGATGGCATGGTTTTTCATTGGCACGATGGTGCGGGGGCATGGTTGGCATGCCTTGGCGAGGAGACGTGGCTGGCATGGGTTGCCATTGGCACGGTGGTGAGAGAATTAGGTTTGGGTATATCTGAAGATGATGTGGTCAATACTAAGGGTTTCGCCATGGAACATGAAACATGTATATAAAAAAAGGTACCCGGGTAATTTAAGTAGGCATGCTTATTGATTCAATAAATGCGCTAGTGGTCATAGTGACGTCATGTCAGATGTACGGTTGAACGATTTTAACCCTAAGCTAAAAACCACCATCAACACTCTTGTACTAGTGGACGTTGTGATAATGACACTCTTCATCATAAGTCAAAGAAGAAAAATAAGAACTGGAACAAGAGAAAACAAACCAAGCAAGAGGTAAGAATGATGATTCGGTCTTAGTCACTCGTGACGAACAAGACATGGATCAACTAAACACAACCTAGTTGTGTTAGAATGTGCATGCTCACCTTAGTGCTCAATCTTTTAAAAAGGTGAGGAAGCACATGAAAAACTGAGCACATGATCTCTCGATTATTACATGACAAATTAACATCTTTAGGGAGATTTATTTTCTTTTATACTCATACCTTCTCTATCTATTTTTGAGCTTTTGATAGAAACGGTAATTTTGAGTTGATAATGTTGATATCTTCTGATCATATTTGGGTATATCTTGCGTTTGTGGTTTAAACGAGCCAAAAATCACTGAATTCGGATTTGGAATGCAAAAGTTATGTCTAAAACTGTTTTGTGTATGAATTCGTGTGTTATATCCAATTCTAAACTTGTTTGGAAGTGTGGTATGACCGATTCCTAGAAGCAATTTTATATGAATGAATGTTTATATTTTTTTCTTTGAATATTCGTTTTGTGGGATGTTTGATTTCGGTCTCTTGACCTTAATATTCGATCTCATTGTAGAACCCCTTATAGTTTGGGTAACTTTTTGATTTAGCGGGATTAAGTTCTAGCCCTTGTTGGTAGGCTTTATCAAAGGATCATGAGGGGTTCTGGTAGAAACAATATGTGAAAAAGTCACAATATGTTGAATCATTTTTGGTTTAGCATAAAAGCATATGTTTGACAGGTTTCAACTCTTGCTTGCAATTGTTGTGTTTTCAACCTTCTGCAGTAGTTGTGGTTGTTGTTATTATTTTATTTTGGAATAGGATGAAAACGTGATGATATTTCGATATTAATTCTCACGGACGAAGATGCAAACATATCGAGAAGTGGACGAAAATTTGAGGTAACAATCTTGTTAGTTAATTGTTTTCCTGGCTAAGAAAAGCTAGTTTATATCATATGTATTTATTTCTTGCTTTAACAAAATTTCGATTCAATTGATATTTATTCCATGATGTGTGTGGATGTGTGTGATTCAATTGGTTCTAGGTTAAGAAAACTATTGTTATCTTGCTTTATTGTGTGGTATCAATTGTTTAGGGGCTTACTAAATTTCTGTGACAATTGATGTTTGGTGTGATTCAATTGGTTCCTGTTAGAAAAACTATTGTTATCTTGCTTTTGTGGTATCAATTGTTTAGGCTTACAAAATTTTGGTGCAATTGCGGTGCTTCTAATGTCTATGTTGTTTCAATTGCTTCCCATTGGTGAATAATTATGCAAAGTTGATTTATTTTGGTTTGTAGTGAAATTATTTATGGCTTAATGAAATAAAAAGTGTATAGGATGAGTTGTTTAGTCCAATTCGATTAGGATAGAAACAAGTTAGTTCTGATCTTAGTTAGATTATCAAGTGAGGTTTGCTTATTCAAGTAATCCAATACTCAACAAGAAATGCTAGTTAACTAACCTAGTACTTGTCTTGTTTAAAATTGAAAAGGTCTAAGTTTATGGATAATTAGAACCTCATGAGAAAAATAAGAAGTTTATCTTTATTTTGGTCTTATCTAATTAAAGTTGTTTTTGAACAATCGGTTTAGCAAAGGACTAAGGTGCTTAGTTGTTTTTGGTTTGCTAAACTAAATTGGAAAAATTATTTAGGACAATTGTTTCCTTGATAACATATCAAAATAAGCTACTTGTAGTTTCGGTTTTGATATTAGTTACTTCTAGAACATGATGTGGAACCCTTGTCTAACTACATGTTTGCAAGTTGTTCGATGTTGTAAGATTCTTTTCGTTGTCCTTTATTTTTTGTTTCTTTGTCATTTTTGTGACAAAAGGAGGAGAAAATATATGAGTAAAACGGAACACTTGGCATTGATTTTATATTAATTGGTATTGCTAGGAAAGAACATTTGTGTTAAACGTTTATCTGAAAAGTAAGCACGATCAAGGGGGAGTAACATGTCATATAAAGTGGTATAAAAGACGCGGTGGATTGAATATATTACGTAACTATCTTCCTTAGGGGAGTATTATCTTTGTTATTATAATGTCAACAACGACATTTTTCAAGGATAGAATGTAAGCAGTTTTTCTTGTGTTGTTGAACCAGGGGAATCAGCGGATGTGTAATGAATTCTTGTAATTTGTTTATCCATATGATGTAAGGTTTTGTCACTAAAATTGACAAGGGGAGAGATTTGTTAGAGAATTGGTTGAACCCACCAGCGTTGGTATGTCAGGATTTAGTTGTCATATTTTAGTAAATTTAAACTCATGTTAAGAGTTTGATTATGTACTAGAGTCAACTTACGTATGTTGGCTTTGCCGTGTTAGGATATGACATTACAAGTATTACAAGTATTGAAGATATGAAGAAGCGGAGAGCCACAATGACAACAATCATCCTTCCACTTGAGAGGTTAGTGATATTTTACTTGAACCGTTTAATATTCCCTAACGATCTTTCAAGTGGGCATATTGAAAACAATCTGGAAGCATATTTGAATACTAGACAGACATTAGGTATTGGGAATACAATACGGTTTATTGCTTAACCATTTTGTAGATAATACATTGGCATAACTCGGTTGAATGCTATTGTGATTATGTATGAGTATAAGGTGAGGATTTCGTCTGAAAACAATGTTCTACACATGTGTTTTAAAAGAAGTAAGTTCATAAAATTTTGTAGAAATCGAAGGAAATGCGAAGCGTTATTGGGATTGTTATTCATTGCATATCTTGTGAACATCCAATATGTAATTTAGTATAACCTTAGCTAACTGTTTGTGTTCTTGGTAAAACTATTCACAAGGCCGACTTTATGTATGGTATGACTTTTATTGATTAAACCGATCTTAAGTAATCACCCTAGACGATGGTATGATTGAGTTTGGATTTGTGTATGACCACTGCAGGTAAAGGGGAACCGATCCTGCAAGAGGTGTGACACATCACAAAAGGGGAATCGAATCCTATAGATGAGGTGCAGCAAAGGGGAACCGATCCTATGAACATGTGCAACAGTTTTAGGCAAAGGGGAACCGATCCTATGGACATGTGCAACACATACAAGTTAGATACCATAAATATGTGGGGAACCGATACTATGGACATGTGCAACAAGGGGGAACCGATCCTTTGAACATGTGCAGTCGGCCACAAAAAATCTCAATCAAATCGAAGCACGTTTTGTGTTTTTAACACAAAAAATTATCCAAAAAATATCTTTTTGAATTTTCTATTATTCTAGAAATATTTAAAATGCGGAAAATATATTTGGTTAATGTGTAAGGATGTCGACATACTTTGAACACATACAATAATGTTTATCTTTAATTGTTCAAAGTTATTCCTTAATAGCTAAGGGAAGAGAATCCCAGGATCGAAACAAAAATAAGTTAAGAATCTTTTAATTAAGGTATTTAACTTCATTTGGAACTGAAATTTAAGAATTAGTAATGTGCATTTACTAATTAGATTTTCCAAGATATTTCGATCACTATTTTTGGACAGAGCATTTCCAGGAATTATGGAAACCGAATTTATGCTTTAATGAATATCTTGAGAATATTTTCGGTTTTTGAAATTCCTTGGTGTCCAAACTTCATTGTATATAAATACTTGAAGTTTGCCTTTCTAGCAAACTAATCCTTCGTAACAACACACTTCTCTTTTGTTGTTGTTACCGGGTGTAGTCAGCCTATTTGGAGAGGAGAGTAACCTAATTAGGCAAAGTCTCTTCGACCATTTCGTTTAAAAGTCTTCTTTGGATTGAGAAGCTCTAGCAGCGTGTACCATTGGTGGGAAACTAGATAATTGCGGTTTATCTTTTGTTTTCGATTGATTTGATTGACTAACGGTGGTTGAAATTGATTGCACCTAGTTTGTTTGTTCTTGAGAATCTTCTCTTCATATAAGATTCCTCAAACTAGTTCGTAGTTTCGAAACGGGATCTTTAGATTGTTGTTAGTTCTAAAGACGATCTTGTGATAATCCATTGTTAATGAGACTCCATTATGTGCGTGATTTATCAAAGAGATTCAAGTGATTGTGTACATGTTTTTATTGAAGATTTAAGAAGATTTGAAGACAAAGAAGATATTGAAGATCTGACTTGGGTTTCATAATCTTTGGTGTGCACAATACTTTTTTTCGGTAAAAGAGGATCCAATTAATAATCGGTTTATCCTTGTGGTAGATTGGATTGATCAATTGAGTAGATCGGCATAAAACGATTCTTTTGCATTAAAGGTGTTGTTGGCTTAATCTTAAACGATTACCGGTAATTGAACATAAGATAGATCTAAGGACCTGACGAAGGAGTTCATGTTAAGATAAGGAAGAGCCTTTGTCGACTCATATCACTTGGTTGAATAGAGTTGATACCAAACAAATTTGTTGTTCCTCACTGTTTGGAATACGAGCCAAAGGAATTGTTCCAAGTATGTGACTTATTTATAAGTTGGAGGCGTGGGAATACAAACGGAACTAGGTGAACTATATGGTTATTTACTTGGTCTCAACTATACGAAGTTAGGTGTAATTTTGTGTAGCGGCTTAATCCTGAGAGTATTCAATTCTGGACAAGGTCCCGGGGTTTTTATGCATTTGTGGTTTCCTCAAGTTAACAAAATCTTGCATGTGTCATTTACTTTGATTTTCCGCATTATAATTGTTTTATTATATTAAAGTAAATTACACAAACGTTAATTCCTATTTACTTGATAAGCAATCCTATTGTGTTTGGTTAAGTCCTAACCTTGTATCAAGTAAACATACCGTTTGTTGTATTGTCTCAATCTAAGTATCCATAGGCGATCACACGAAGTGTGAACCGATTCGTTTTTATTGTCTCGACTGGAGTCCATGACAATCACTTTCGGAAAAAAGGACTTATAGGTAGGAAAAGTTTTAGCTTGGGGTATATTTGGGTACCCTCGCCTTTTCAGATTACTTTCCTACAAGTATAGGGTTTCCTAAATTAACTCTAAGAGACAAACCTCTTAAGTTGCTATACTTATGACACTAGTAATTGGTTTCTCAAACCAACTAGATTTCCTAATCTAGTCCTTGACCATCATACCAACAGTGGAACCATGCCACATATGGCTCACCAAATCAGCAAACTTTCACCTTCCAAATAACCCAATACCTGACAAAATCATATGGCCATTCACAAAGACTGGAAACTATTCTTCCTGGTTACACCCAAATCATATCACAACAAACTTCAACCCAAACAAACCAAAACCAATCCTTTCAACTGCGCACATCAAAGCAACTGAAGTTACGTGTCCACCAAAAATCCGACTTTTCTTGTGAAAGTCATCCATTTAAACCTACCAACCTTAAAAGGCTACACATACTACAACTCACCACCACCAACACATGCCCACAATGCAACAACCACCGTGAATTAACAAACGGCTTATTATTCGAATGCGAACATTCAAAATCAATCTGGGTACTAATAACGACTCACCTTGTAAGAATCCCAAGTAATGATCAACATGCTCTACCAAATGGAAATGTTCGACAACAAGTTACAAGCCAACAACATCATCGACAACAATGTCGAACATCAAGAACAAGTTAGACGGTCCAACAAACATACTAGATATGTTAGCCAACTACTCGGAACTCACTAAAAGCCTATTGAGATTCACGATATGGTACATCTGGTGGCAAGGAATGCGAGAGTATACAAACGATAACAAATCTCTCCACGACAAACATTCCAAGTCATCATGGTAATGTTTATGAACACCAATGGTCTCATGACCATACTGCACCCATCATGGTAAATGGACCAATCCTCCCAAGGAATCAATGGGACAAAGACTACCACTTTCAATCTACATACAATGGCTAGCACCTAAAACAACCGGATTAAAATCAATACGATGGCACTTCAAAAGGAAATCTCATGACCGCTGGCGCATGCATTATTTGCGTAAAACATCGCGAGGACAGGTACTAAAGCTGCGATAAAGACTCTAGAGATAACCACATCAATTATGGCAGAAACATGGGTATTATTGACAGCAACAAGAATATCAACGCGAAACCAATGGAACAGGATATGGTTTGAGGTGGAGTCACAAGCACAAGTCCATCTAGTACAATCTATAGAACCAACGCCATGGTACCTCACCAATATGAAACAAATCAAAGCTCTCATGCAAACCATTCCAACTCATCATTTGTCACACACTTCGAGGAAGCAAACCAATGTGAGTACTAACTAGCGAAGTAAGCGGTGAAAGAATCAAGCATAACAATCAACTTAGCAACAACCACTCCCACCCTTTTTTTGCAACATTGTTATGGATGATAGGATCGGAATGACCTTCCGAGAAATGTATCCTCTTCTACTTTTTTAAATAATACTTGTTACCCCTTTAAAAAAAAAAAAATAGGCCAGATTGGCTTGGCCCAGTCCATTCCACCCAACAGATGATGATCGTCAACTCTAGTCGCATTTCGGTTCATTGTGAGATGATCGACCTATTTCATTCAACGATTTTAATTTCTTTGATTTCTTTCCTATAAATTTAATTATTTCCATTTCAAAAAATTTCTTTCAATATCTTCTAGAATCAAAGAAATTTCTTTCAATTACGGAATTTCTGTTTTAGTCTCTTCCATAATGGCAGGCTCATCACTGCCAAAATTTTGTGATCCAAGGTATAGTCAGTATGACGATAAAGCTATTTGCAAGAGCTTATGTAGTTTTTATGTTTGATTCTATTAATAGTGTTCAACGAAAACATAACACGTTCTGGGGAACTTGGGATCCAAAAAATCGTGACGTTGTAGGGTTGTCAGGTCGTTTTAACACAATCTAAAAAGACATGAAGAAGGGTAGCTTTGACGATGAAAATCAACATTGTAAAATGGAAACGTCAAACTGAAGTCGATATGGTAAGCCAGATTTCAATTTGTTTGATTTATATTTAAAAATGTGTTATTTTTGTTATGATGGCTAATTTATAAAATTTTCAAACTACAACAACAAACAACTCAAGAGGAATTGCAAAAAAAGAAAAAAGTTTAGTACGAAGCCTCGCTTCCACATCCTTAAAATGTTGAATGGTATAACCCCGATATGTGGAGTAATATCAAGTATCAAAGGAATCACATTCGGGATTACAAATGTAATCAACATACAAGACTATAAATATTTCTCACCAACGTGGGTCTTCATATTCTTCACCGAAACAAAGCTCAACCCTACATTAGCGCACTCCAAGATTGTAGTTCTAATTTAATGTTAATGGAAATGAAAAAGATATGATTGACAGTTGACACCAATCTCTCGTATACTCACACAAAGAAAGCTTGTAACTCGATTGTACTCTTGTTTCACCACCGCCATAAGAGCAAGTCCAGTGGAAGCAAGTTATTTTTCCTATTTGCACTGCCACATGGATGTGCAAACCCGACTTCTCGCATTGGTAAATAGGAAAATTAATGTGTACCCTAGGATCCCAGAAGTCTTATATGTACACTATCCATACAAGATTGAACCAAAAAAACTAATTGGAGTCCAAATGACAAAAGAATTTGAACATAATATTTTGATGATATGTTCCTATTACAAAAAATGAGCACAATCCGAGATGTATAATACCACTATCTACCACTATAAAAATCAATCGTTAATAATTAACATCGAAATTAAAATCGATAGATGGTGAGGTTTGTTATATCAAGTTGTGCTTATTTTCTGTAGAAATCTAGAGTCTAACGAGGGTGTACTCAATAAATACTTTTATAGATTTGTATAGATCTAAAAAGACTCATAAAAAAAATAACTTTCAGAGAGTTCTACAGAGTTGGAAAAATACTTGTAGAGTTTTGCAGAATTGGCCGGATTCTTAAAGAGGTTTATAGAGTGCTTAAAAGTTGTGTAAACAAAATTTCAATAGGATTGTATAACAACCTAACATAAAAAATCTACAAATTTATCTTATAAATTTTAATTTATCCAGTTGTTTATGGGTGAAAACTATTTCTGCTGGTTTTGGTAATTTGGGGTGCGTAGATGAGAAATGAATCTAAACCCTAAAAAAATGCACCGCACGGGGAGTGCTTTTGATTCGAGATCAATGCGGCAATTCTCGCCTAAACCAAGAAATGGTCGTTCCCGAATTGCTTCGGTAACAAAGTGAATGAGATGGGGTTGATCTTAGGGAGGAAGCGAAAGAAGGTGTTGAGATTGTAGAGGTGTTGTCATTTTTATGACTTGTATCATAAAAAAGTAACGTTTGCAATGATGTAAGCTATCGGCCTCCGGTGTTTTCTGGATACGAATGACAATGCTTGGTTTTCTGTACTTGTTTGTCTTGTTTGGAAATAGGTGAAGGACCTATTTATACAAGTCATTGAGCGCAAAACCCCCATCTTGTAGGAAGTGGAGGAGGTGAAGTGATGGAGTAGTGGGGTCGTGTAGAGTGGTGATTGTCACATGATCACACCTTTTCCACTTCCCTCATCACAGCTAGTCCACCTTTCCCCCGACACGTTCTTGTAATGAGCGTGCGTTACCTCGTAAACCGCCATGGAGACAATACCCTGATAAGTATCCCCCGGTTTGTGACATGTTTGATGTCTCGAATGAGTGGATCTTGGGACCCACTATAGAAGTAGCATGCGATACTAAAATAGCCAAGGATTTGATATTTATGAAATATCATGTATGCTCAATGCATGTAATGCATCGCGAGACAATCAACATGTATGAAGCATCGATGTTTTAAAGCCTGGCCGAATAAGTTGCGTTTGACGTCTTAAAATAGCATCACGTCAAACCATCTTCGAGTGATCGTTTGAGGTCACATGGGCGCAGCTATCTCCTGACGATCACTCCCATGGAAGAGTGGCGGATGGTGATCATCGGGATGCCTCACTTTGGTCGTCTAGCTTTCAACCCTAGGTTTGTCCAGACCAAGAAAGCTAGCAAAGTTGTATGGACGAGATGGTTTAAAACCTCATCTCACACGATAGATTTTAGGGTTTTAGGAGGTGTGTGAGCATCACTCCTATGCTTGACCGAGAATCCGATCTTGGGCATAAGTTTTGGTGGGGTCGACCAGGCATGCGTGTAGACGGCCTGCCGGTGTATATGCACATACCTCTTTGTCTCATGAAGGTGCGATCTAGGCCACTCAATTTAATCGTCAAAGGTGAGTAGTCTGATGATTTCTGCCGCAAAGGATTTGGAAGCTGCTCGGCACGCAACCTTTGGGCGTGCGTTTCGAGGTCATCGATTCCTAGTCTGCCTATGCCGACCAGCTCCACGCAAAGGTGGGCCCACAGTGATCACGTTGACATACTTGGGAGCTTTTAAGTCTATATCTACACCCTACATCCAAGCTTGCGAAGATGGATGGTCATGATCGAACTACGATAGTTATGCAGCGCCGCAAACCCTAATTAGGGTTTTGAAAACAGCACGTACACACGATTTTAGCCAAAAGGTTTGGCAAGTTATGCTCTTCTTTTGGAGGAACCGATCGTGTGGGGACCACGTTGGGCCGACGGTGAACGTGTGTGCACTTCTCTAATGGTCTTAGGCGTGATCTAAGCCATCCAAACATCTTTGGCGAATTTGGATGATTGTGATTGTTTTAAGACACTAATTGGAACTTTTCGTGACCCTGTGACATCACACCAGCCATGTTTCGGGCATGCGATCGTGAGGTGCATGACCACGCAGAGTGAGCAAACCGAGGAGTAGGGATAGAGTGGGCGCCCCAATGTGCGTGTTAGCACCTCCTCCATCTTTCATGGTGCGGTCTAACTTAGGTCCAATCAAATTTAGTGAAGTTGGACGATCACGATTATTTTGAGACCTTGTCTTAAGTCTTGCTCATTCCGGCTTCTTCCAAAGTGGCAGAATAGGTGTTTAAAAACACCTCTCTAAGTATCGATTGGTTATGCTTTCTTAGCTAGTTTTCTCGTGAAATTGTATTATTAGCTATCTTTTATATTTTATGGGAATTTTGGATCTTATTTAAAAGAAGAAGAAATCGTCAATTGGCTAAAAAAAAAGTAGAATTATCATTGCTTGGAAATCACTACTGCAAGCGGTTGTGTGGGCGTTAGAAACAAATTTAAATCCATGAGAATTCTTTTGGAGGCAGCTAAGAAGGCGACCATTTGATTCTAATCGGGTTCATTAAGAGCATCCAACTGATTCTGCATATTACTAAGGGAGACCGGTTTCACAACGGAATAAAGAAATTACTAGGGGAAGCTATTGTTCCATGAAGTGCTGTATGGGTAGTCACCCAAGAAACCCGATAAATTAAGGCCCTCTCAATTTATATAACATAATCCTAGGTCGAGTTTACAACAACAACGGCCAGGGTCCCTTATTGCCAGGCCGAACAAGTTCTACTACGGGTTTGTGGTCACTATTAAGCCATAGTTCAAGGCTTATCTTAGGGGTACAAAAGATGATATTGACTACAAGGAAATGAGCATATGATCGAGTCTTATACATAGTTATACAAATCATTAGCTAGAGAAATCGAGGGGAAGAACAAGGAATAAGAATACAAGTTTGTGGTATTTTGAAGCCCTGGCGGGGAGAAGACTTGAGTTCTTCGTCCCGAATGTTGAAGATGAATGAAGGAGATTAGTAAGCTTATATGCGTCATGAAGGTTAGGATGAATGGGTTTTCTTTGAATTTGAAATCTCAATCGAGAGTCGGTGAAGAAAAGAATCAACGAGAGGAAGTTGAACGAGTTGTGCTTTGAAGTGTTCCGTAAAAAGGCATGAACGACACAGGTCTTTGAGATGGGTTGGAAACATAATTTATGATGAAGATGGTACGGATGTTGTTGTCGAGAACGATGGAGCTAAGATATTGATCATGTTTGGTTTCTTTGCGGAGTAATGGTGATGGCGGGTGTACGAAGGTTGAGGAAGTATGAAGAGCTCGAAAAGAAACGATCAATGGGTGATGCTGGAGTTTCTAAACTAATGGTTGCAGTAAGACTCGAGAAGAGAGATATCGTTGAGGCTCGATGGGCTGATGGTTACTTTTAGTATGAGGACATGGAGTGTTGGCTTGCTTGCCATTGTTAAGCGAAGCGAGAAGAATGGTCGGTGTTAGAAATGGACGATGTTTGCTTCCATTCAGCTGATAATCATCAAGGTCGGTGAAGATGACAGTGGAGAATAATGAGGAGTTGCATTTGGATTGATGGAGAACTCGAGTGCAACATAGAAATTGATGCTGCTGATAATGATGGAAGGTTCAGCTCTGGGATTGAGGCTCGAAGTAGGTTTTGCAGCGATACTGTTGGATGGTGATGGAGAGGATTCGTTTGCATGGCAGTTGGTGATCGATGAAGACTGGTTGTAGATGGAGAGAGCTCGACAGTATGGAAGGATTTTGAACTGTGGTCGGAGCTGGGGAGATTAATGTCGAGCTCAAGTGATAATGGAGGATACGGAAGTTTGTTACTGCCAGAGAGAGATCTAGAAGTGGGGAATAGAGTTTGAGTTCTCAAGGAGTCCAGGTGGTAGTGACGGCTTGTATGATTTGTTGTTGGTGATGACAGGTGACTAGAGGAATGGCCGGAAATATAAAAGTTCAGGGGAATTAAAACTCACGGCAATATGTATGCCTGTGACTTCCTGAGACAAGAAAAGAAAAGTCCGCAACTTTAAAAAAACTCACGATCGATCACTAGAGCATACGAGGGAAAGTCTAAAGCAAATGATAGTTAGGTTGTTAGTTTGCAGAAACTGACAAGCCAATAACGAGAAATAGGCTGGGCTTCTGCCATACGCAAGCATCCTTGGACGTGCCGTGACTTTGGAAATTTGGCCATAGTTTGGCAATCCACTTTGCACGAGATGTGATGCACGTGACACAATTTTTAAGGAGGTGCTCTTTCCTATTTTTGCTAGGTTTCCTAGTTTCTTCAAGAAGAGGTTATAAAACTCTATATATATATGGAAGCTTAGATAGAATTTAGGGGATCTTTTTGCCTCTACTTTGTTTTCTAGGGTTTAGAAACATGATAGTTTTTCTCTTCCTTCTTGTTATGAACTCCATGAATATGAGTACCTAGTTTTTATTATTGGTTATGGAATAAGTTGGATTTCCAAATATGGGTTTTAATATGATAAATTAGTTTTGTTTCCATACTATCGATTATGATTTACCATTAATATTGTTACATGATTTGAATGCTTGTTTAGTCGAGTCGCGAATCGATTGAGTTTGCTTTCATCTTTATTGCTAAATTAGGGTTATTATACGCAAAAGTGATAATTCCTGATTGCAAGTAGCATAAATAAGATTATAGTTTGTAGTGATATATTCTTATGATCTTATGTGAACCATAACCTTTGTTAAATCGAATTAGTGCTTTTACACGTTCGATTGCTTTGATTGGCCTGATTTCATAAAACCTAATGCATCCAGGGAATTAAACTTGATTAGTGCTTTTACACGTTAGGTTGTTCTTTTAGATAGAATTCATATTAGCATCTTTTAATGTGTTTGTTGATGACAAGAGGAGATTTGCGGAATATACTTGCGATCAAGGTATTCTAGGGCCTTTGATAAAAGTTGAGATTAAAATATCAATTCTAGTTATTGTGTTGAAAACATGTTTGTGATTGAAGACGAAATCCATGACCAATACTTTCTCATCCTTGATTTGATTTGTTTACCTTTATTGTTTGCTTTTATTTTATTTTAGTATATAAAAATCAGAAACCCACCCGGTGTTATTTATAGGTAACCGAAACAATTTGACAACCTTAGTCCTCTCTGTGGGAACGATCCTTTCTTGCCCTTGCTTCATTATATATTTTGAGTAGTAAGAAAGTGTAAATTATTTTTGTGTCGGCTGACAACCGGTCAAATTTTGGCGCCGTTGCCAGGGAGGCAGCGGTTGTCATTTGTTTTTGGTTTCTTATTTTTTTGTTTTGTTTTTAGTTGTTTTATTTTTCTTATTTTCTGGGTTTTAACCTTGGTTGGAGAATCTTATTTCAGGTACTTGTTTCTCATGGAAGGAGCATACTACATGGATGGGTACGGTTTTCAACAACCTCAACAATATGACAACTACCAATTCCGTGGGGTATAATCAAAACCAATTCATTGGTTATGACCAATATTCCATGGAACCTTATGGTTTTCCTCAACAACCTTATAGCGGGTATGTGTGTGAACAACCACAAGGATGGGAGGATATTTATGCTCGTGAACAAAAAGTCTCTAACTTTCTAGACAAAGGTTCCAACTTTTTACAAGAAGAATTTCAAAAAGCTAAAGAGACTACAGACGAGCAACTCCAAGAACTTCGTGAAGGTATTGCTAGCTTGCGAAGAGGCATTAATCAATGCAATGAATATATGGATAATTCTAATGTGCATATGGTTTGTTATGAATATTTGATTGATGCTAATGTTGAAAAAAGCCAATCCTTGGGCACTTTCGTTGATAATTATGTAGTTAACTCAACTCTTGATCGTACTAATGATCATTCACCTATTCAAAAGGATGAGTTCGAGATTAACAACACTAAATTCAGCGAGGACCAATCTTATGTTGACTATGATAGTGATAGTGATTATGTTACATTGCTTGAACCAACTCATGGTGACATCTCCGAGGAGTGTATAATGGAGTCTTATTGGGATCAAGATGAAGACGAAAAGGATTATGATGACACTTGTGTAGATTACTCAAGCATTGATCTTAATAATGATCAAGAGCCTATTCAAAGTGTGGAGCTTGAGGATGATGCATTTTCGAGTGTTCTAAAAAAGTTTCTTATAATAAAATTTGGATCCGCAAAAGAGTATGTGCCTTACAACAAAAAGGAGTGTGTTGAGAATGAGACCGTTATGACCACTATTGTGGAAGACCCAATTGAGCTTGCATATGACTGTAATGATGATGTTTATGTCGAGACTTTGGTTAAGGTAGAAACGGACGAAGAATGGTTGCAAGGTTTGATAGAGGACCATGATATACAAGAGGTGAATAATTCACTTGAGTTTTTCAAGGATGAAGAGGATTCCGTGATACAAGAGATTGTGCAAGGTTTGTCTAACTCGTTGCTTATTGTTTCTTCTCCTTTACCTCTTATTGGTTTGAATGTATGTGCTTCGAGAATATTGTTGAATGACTTTGTTTCTCGTTTTCCGCCATTAGAGATACTCTGATTCTCATACTATGCAGGTTTTGGAACAAGAAACCGTGGAAGTACACGACTTATATATTCTTTATACACTTCCAAGTGTGGACAAGAATAAGTGTGGGGAAGCTTTTATCGGTTCATAGCTTCATTTCGTTTTATATTCCTAATATTTGTGTGAAGCTAGTGTTTGCAAAACAGGTTCTATGGAAGGATCCCTAACTTTTTCGATTGTTAGTATATGGGGAATGAATCTTGCAAGGATATAGTCGGGCTGACGAATTTAAACCAAGCGCTACATGGGAGGCAACCCATAGGTTTGTATCTCTTATCTTTTAGTTTTTCTTGTCTTGTTTTATTTTTTATGATTTCTTGTCGCATATTGTTATAAGATTTCCCACCTTGACTTTCTTTGACGATTGATTTACATTGAGGACAATGTAAAGTTTAAGTGTGGGGGAGTGGTTAAGCATTTGCGTTGTAAATTTTCAAAATTTTCAACTTTTGTGTAAAATAGTGAATAAAAACTCCAACTTGTAGTTAGTTTAGAGTCACATAGTATACATGTCGCTAAGATTACATCGAGAATCTCATAAGAGTGACTGAACTTAGAGATGATAGAGAACATGATCGGGTTTCTTAATTGTATGAGAGTTAAAGTTGGATTTAACCATGCCAGTGGCAAATAAGGTGCAGATTGAATTCGGTATTAGAGTAGTGGTCCTCTATAGTGGAGACTACCCATGTTACATAATGTGAGGCACCGACCTTCAATTATTTGTACTTTGTCTAAATATGTGCTTTTAAAGTGTGTCACCGCACGTTAATTAGGGCAGAATGGTGAGCTGCCCAACCTCCCACCAATAGAAGCACTATTTTGATCTCTTGAGTGATATTTTGTCAATCATGATGGTGACATCGAATTGCTAACTTACATACCACTTGTATTCGTGTTCGCAGTTAGCACCATCCACTTTATCTTTCTCTACACCAACAGGTCCATAGAAACACTATCATCATCAACAAGAGGAGCATCACAAATTTGAAGGAAAGTTGAAAACGTTCAAGGTTAAAAGCAACTGTACAGAAATGAGCAGATTTCAGATTCAAGTAAAGCAACGAGAAAATGAGCAGAATTTTTATAAGTTGAAGGCTATTGTACAAGAGTGAAAATTATCAAGGATGAGAGTTCGAAAAGTTTATGATATCGAGACATACAAGTTGTGAAGAATCAAGCGGTAAAGTACTTACACCATGGCCTTTGTACTTACATTTTTGTTTTATTTTATCTTATGTGTATTTTATTTTCTCTTGTCTAAAAAAAATAAAAAAAAATAAAAAAATAATAATAATAAATTTAATTAAAAAAATGAAAAAAAAAATAATTGAAAAAAAAAGAAGACAAGAAAAAAAAAATTGTTAGGTTCATTATTAATTTTATTATTGTTAGGTTCATTTTTTTTTATTTTATCTTATGTTTATTTTATTTTCTCTTGTCTAAAAAAAATAATAAAAAATAATAATAATAAATTTAATTAAAAAAAAATGAAAAAAAAATAATTGAAAAAAAAAAAAAGACAAGAAAAAAAAAATTGTTAGGTTCATTATTAATTTTATTATTTTGTTTTGTTTCCATTTTGTATTTGTTTTATTTTTCTTGTCTCGTAATTTTGTCCCAGGTCAAGCTATTTCTAATGCTGTTCTGCGCAAAAGAAACAAGTACTTGGATCAATGTACTTCTCATGGTTATGGTTTAGGTGTCCTAGCTTTTACCACTCTGGGTGAACTTGGTGATGATACTTTATGTTTTTTTAAGAGATTGAAGAACTGTATTGTCAGTAACGATGTCAGTAGGGGTGTTGGGAAATTTCTTTTTTATAGGCTAGGTGTCGCTATTCAGGAGGGGGTTGGTGCTCAGCTTGTTGCTAGGCTACCAACTAAAGTTCTGTATGACTCTATTTAGAAATTAATTTATCATTATTATTATTTATTAAAGAAAAATTCTTTGTATCATATTTTGGTTTGTTTTTAGTTTTGTTCTTTCAATAAAGCCAATGGAAAGAAGGAATATCTATAATGAAGATTCAAGCAATAAGGAATTTGAGGAAAAGAGTTACATTGTCAAGATTCTACGAAGTTCAAGAGTTACAATCAGAGTTGAAGAAGAAGACGAGGATGAAGACACCGATTGAAAGACCGAAGACGTTTCTATGGATGTTGTGAGAGTGGTGCTAGATGCACGTCGAACGGATAACGAGGTAAGTAAGCATATTCCCACCTTCGTTAAGTGGTTGATTTCCTTTCGTAGAGATCGTCACAAAAATGGTAAATGAATAAAAGATATGGGTTTTCAAAACAATTCGGAGGGTTTGCCTTCCTACCATTCAACGTGTCGCAGGATTCTCTCTTCATTCCTACCTGGACACATGTGTGACCCATAAAAAGTTGTTTATTATTGAGAGCAACTTCATAAAACCCTTTCTTGTGGCGAGTCGAGACTTTCGATCACTCCGAACCCGAATTTCTTTCGAGAAGGGATGGTTATTTCTCTCTCAACATTTAAGGATGAGATTGTGTTCATTTATGTGTCTAACTTCTTATGACTAGTGTGCAGAATCTCTATGTCTTCTTAGCGCGTTGGATGCTATTATTACGGAGAACTAGTAAGTTGGTAAAGTAGGTTTTGTGGGTATATCTCTAGTAAAAACGACACTAAAACTCGTCCACTAGGGACACCTAGGGGTTTGAAGGCTTGTTATACGTGCTAACTGTGACCGTAGCCTCGACGACACGGAGTTGTTGTATTTTTATTTTATTTTTGCTCGAGGACTAGCAAAGATTAAGTGTGGGCGAATTTGATAGGTGTTTAAAAACACCTCTCTAAGTATCGATTGGTTATGCTTTCTTATCTAGTTTTCTCGTGAAATTGTATTATTATCTATCTTTTATATTTTATGGGAATTTTGGAGCTTATTTCCGAAAAGAAGAAGAAATCGTCCAATTGGCTAAAAAAGAGGTAGAATTATCATTGCTTGGGAAATCACTACCGGCAGTTGTATGGGCGTTAAGAAGCACCCAGCTGAAATCCATGAGGAATTACTGGAGGCAGCCAAAGAAGGCAACCATTTGATTCTAATCGGGTTCACTAAGAGCATCCCAATTTGATTACGCATATTACTAAGGGAGACCAGGTTTTACAACGGAATAAAGAAATTACTAGGGGAAGCCTATTGTTCCATGAAGTCTTTCTATGGGTAGTCACTAAGAAACCAGTAAAGGAAGTCGCCCTCTCCAATTTATATAACATAATCCTAGGTCGAGTTTACAACAACAACGACCGGGTCCTTATTGCCAAGGATGAACAAGTTCTACTACAGGTTTGCGGTCACTATTAAGCCATGGTTCAAGGCTTATCTTCCAGGGATACAAAGAGGATATTGACTACAAGGAAATGAGCAGATGATCGAGTCTTACAAATAGTTATACAAACTGTTAACTGCCGAGAAATCCAGGGAAGAACAAGGATTAGCAATACAAGTTCGTGGTATTTTGAAGCCACCAAGAAGGGAGAAGACTTGAGTTGCTGCCGTCAATTGTTGAAGATGAATGAAGGAGATTAGTAAGCTTATATGCGTCTGTGAAAGGTTAGGATGAATGGGTTTTGCTGAATTTGAAATCTCAATCAAGAATTCAGTGAAGAAAGAATCAGCAGAGGAAGTTGAACGAGTTGGTGTTGTAAGTGTTCGTAAAAAGGCCTGAACGACACAGGTCTTTGAGATGGGTTGTGTTTATGGGTGAAAACTATTACTGCTGAATTTGGTAATTTGGGGTGTGTGGATGAGGAATGAATCTAAACCCCTAAACAAATGCATTGCGCGGTGAGTGCTTGTAGATTCGGAAATCAATGCGTGCAAGTCGGCCTAAACCAAGAAATGGCCGTTCCGGACTTGTTTCGGTCACAAAGTGAATGAGATGGGGTTGATCTTAGGGAGGGAAGCAAAGAAGGTGTTGATATTGTGAAGGTGTTGGCTTGCTTATGACTTGTAAGAAAGTTAGGCGAAACTACAGGATGCAAGCTATCGGTTGTTTTTGTATTAACACTTGGTTTTACATTTTTGTCCGGACTTGCTCTTGTTGGTGAAAATAGGGAGGAGAACCTATTTATACAAGTCATTGAGCCTTATTCACGTCTCTCGTGGGAAGTGGAGGAAGTGGAGTGATGGAGTAGTGGAGTTGTGTGTCAGTGCTACACGATCAGTCTTGCCCACTTCTCCTGTCATCGCTAACCGTCCATAACTTTCTAACACGTTCTTGTGATGGCGCGTTGCACGCTGTAAAAACCAGGACCAATACCCCAAAGATGTATCCCCAGGTTTGTGACATGATTGATGTCGGGAATATGTGGATCGTGGATCCACGAAAGGTAGCATGTAATCTTGAATTGAATAACCGTGTTATTCGGGGGAAGTTGATACTTGTGAAGTATCATGTGTATTTTATGTGTACGCATCCTGGTGTGGTAGAGTGATGGGTGGTGATTACCATGACGCCTCACCGACCAGCTTAACTCGACCAGGGCTGTATAACCAAGCCGGTGAAGTTGGACGGACGAGATGATCTTTGAGACACTCATCCGCGGCCGTTGGTGGAATTAGGGTTTTAGAAGAGGTGCGCAAGCATCCCTCTTCACTCTCGGTCGAATCCCCTACTTGGGATATGACTTTGGCCAGCCGACCGTACATGCGTGTAGACGGCATGACGGTGTAGGCGCCTATACCCATTACCTCACGAAAGTATGATCTAGGTCACTCAATTCGTCCGGTGAAGTTGGACGGTCGAGATCAATTTGTGACAGAAATCCAGGCCGCAATAGCCGCGCGTCATGACCACTTCGGGCGCACGTTCCAAGGTGACCAATCTTGGTCGGTCTTGGCCGATCGGTCTGGTGTGAAGGTGGTAGGCTGGTGTTCACGCCTATACCCGAATATCCCATGAAAACGTGATCCGAGCCATCCAAATCGTCCGGCGAAGTTGAGCGGTCGAGATCAGTTTGCGATTTGGGAGGTGTGACCACGCTAGTTTGGGCGCGCGTCTTGGAATAAACAGGCATGGTATGCCTTGGCCGATCGGGTGAGGGGATAGATGAGTCCACGGTGGTCATGCTTTGGTATGACCTAGGACACCGCTTAATCTAATCTTGGACCCTCCATTCGTGCGGAGAAAATGGACGCTCGTGATGCTCAAAACCCTAATTTTGGGTTTCAAGGCCGTGCGACCATGCTTTATTCGGCGTAATTGGGATAACCAACCATGGTTGGTCCTGACCGGTGGTCGTATGTAGGCGGGCCCACGGTGATTGTGTTGACATGCTCTGGGCCCTTTGAATCTATATCTACACCCTCCATCTATACCTGCGAAGATGGATGGTTGAGACTGTTTTGCGACACATGTTTGGACGTTTTGGCAAGCTAGGCCAATTCTGGAAGGAGGCCGACCATGCGGGGTCCGCGTTGGTTCGGCAGTGGATATTCCATACCTGCTTGGGGGTGATGTAATTGATCTTGGTCATCCAATCATGCTTGTGGAGTTGGATGATCAGTGATCATATCCGACCGATGTCTGGTCGGTCAGGATGCTCAATCGGCGAGAGGGGCTCTGGTCGGGCTAGTATAACACACCGAGAGGGGCTCAATCGGGCTAGTATAACACACCGAGAGTCAGTACGTACGGGTATTTCGTACATGGTTTCATTATAATGCTTTGAGGTTCGTGTTGCTCTGCAAGAGCAACACTTACCGCCATGCCGCACCGATAATGAGTACTGGAAATACAAAGGTGATTGCGCGTTAATTAATAATGCTAGAAATTCACAGGGTATATGGGATTGTTGCTACATGCTCCAACCTGGATGAATTTCGTGTATTCACATAATGGGATTGTTGCCACATGTTCCATTCTATGTGAATTAAGTGAGGGAGTATCCAACACTTATTGATGGCCTTATCTTTTACAAGATGTCAGCGCATAATTTTCCGGTTTTACAATTTTAACCTTAAATGAAAATCCACCATCAACATTAAGTCCCCTGTCTAGCACATAATGGTTACACTATTGTGGGGTAGGCATGAGATGGTGACAAATTTGTAAATTGAAATGACCAAGCTAAGGTGAATAAATATTTACCGGATAGACCGACATCGTCAGGCGTTGCCCTGGAGCTGGTTGGTTCTGTTCAAGGTTGTGAAGGAAGCAAGACTTGATCTGGTAAGTCGCTTTGGTTCCCCTTGTATATATCTGAGCTTGGTCCCTTCCTTGGGTCAGGTGTACTCCTTTTCGTCACGCACAATTTTCCCCAGATGTATCTGATAAGCATGGTTGATTGCTATTCCGAATTGGTAGCCTTCATAGGTGGTAAGTAAAGACTTCTTTTCTCCTGGGATTCTGTCGACTTGTGAGATTATAAAGAATCATCTCACGCGGTCATTTATTCTATATCTCAGGTATTGCTCCGCACTTATCTGATCTCCTCATTGACTGATCGATTGATTGATTGATGATTTTTTTTTTATTTTTTTTTGTGCTCATAACCTCTTCTCGCTGCGCGTTTATCATGGAGGCGGTGGACGATCATTCGTCGCTTCTCGTAAAAGAAGCTTCAGAAGTTGACAAGCCCGAAACCCATGCGCATGAAGAAGTAATGGCTAAGATCGATCTTCCACTTCGTGAAGTCGGCCGTGCTATACGGGGATGTCTATCCCGCTTTTGTGTATTTCCGGGGACGATCTCGTGCACTTTAAGCTGCGATTGACATGGAGGAGCGGTGGAGGCGCGAGGAAGCGTTGCAAGTACTGGTAAGCGCAAGGGCAGATAGATATGTAGCGCGGTTGAAGAGGCAGAGGGTTGAGCATAAACAAACTCTGAATGAAGATAAGTGTGATTACCCAATCCAGGACGGCGTGATAATTCTTGACTCCGACACAGAGGAACCTGAACATCTGAAAGCGATCGGTACGACTCCTAATGTTGCGCTCTTTAATGCTCCCGCTGATGATGTTGGGATGGAGTGCGCTGCTGCATGAGATGTCGATGCGAAGTTGAGGTAGATTCGAAGGAGGAGCATCAACAGTGATGGCGCCCAAGCGTAAACCGACAGGTGGTGTAGGCGATGTCGCATCCTCTTGACGGCTAAAACCTCTTTTCTTCTTTTTCCGCTTTCCAAGTATATTCCGTACATTTGAACATCTTCCTTGTACTCGGTGGCAGTGAGTTCAAGGTTTTCTTCTATTTGATTATTTGAATAAAGGTTTTTTTAATGACCCTTTGTCAAGATCTGAATCGTGTTCCCGATGCAAGATCTTCCCGGCCTTGCTTTGGGGTGAATGGCTCAAAGCTTCTTCCCTTCCCGTGCATATCTTTTCCCTCAAATCTTTTCGGGATGTCTTTGTTTAGGTTTCTTTCCGACACCTGCTACGGTGGGTTGATTTAGGATGGGTTTTGTGTCTTTAGGAGTAAAGAGGTTCTCGGTGGAAATAACACTTCAATTAATTTGAAAATCGAAAATTGAAACCTTAATTATGAATGCAAGTATTGCAATCATTCTCTAGAGGAATTACAAATATGATGTGAAATTGTAAAGGGAAACACGCTGGAGGAAGTAGCACAGCGTTTTAAAGTGTATAGGATGCTGGAAAGTGATAGCACAGCGTTTTAAAGTGTATAGGATGCTGGAAAGTGATAGCACAGCGTCTTAGGTACGGTAGGGTTTGAGCCATCGTTAGTGAATTGTCACGCCTTCTAGTTTGTCAACGTTGATGAGTTTGCGGTAGCCTCCCAGGATGACATACTGCTACCGGGTATGGTTCATCCTCCTTCTCGGTCAAACGGGTGAGGTATCCATTCTCACCGTAATGCTTCCGACCTTGAACGCGGTCGTCTTCGTTACTAAGTCCCCAATTCTAAACGGGTTTGGGCGTGTTGACGTCGGGGTCTTGGTTTTGTTGTCTTTGATCGAGACAGACTTCTAGACTCTACGATAAACGCTTGAAAGGGCCGGCCTCCCATTCGCATCTCTTAGCCAAGGTTGGTTTGTTGGTTGGATCCAGGTCCCCAGGACTTGTCGAGAATGGAGGGCGGTAAGTTGTAAAAAGGGTTGCGCGATGAGACTTACTTGAGATCGGAACCTTTCAATGTATCTTTGCAGGCTCTCTCCCGGAAGTTGTGTCACATTGGCAAGTTCTTTGGTGCGGCACCATGTACCCATCGAGTCCGAATGCGTGTTGGAGATTCTTTCGGTGTATAACTCAGGTAGAGGACAGACTTCTAGTATTGCTTTGTTGTCATGCATCCAAGAGCGTCCTAGGATCATGTCGTAGTTGGGATGATCTTTGAATATGTAGAACTTTGTTTGTGTCGAGGCATCACCCAATTTGACTTCAAGATCGATGTATCCATATGCATCTCTGAGTTCTCCTACTGAATCTTTAACCACAGTTAGGTGACGAGTAGCTTCCTGCTTTGAAATCTTTGCTGCTCTCAAGGTCTTGACAGTAATGATGTTAAATTCGGAAGCCGTATTAATCAACGCGCTGTCGAACTCAATGTCTCTCAAACGAGTGACGGTTAGGAGTCCCCAGTTTCCCTTGCTCACGTCCTTCAGGAAAGACTGGGGTTCCTGGACTGCTTCTGGATACAAACGCCTGCCTGACACAACGTGGTTGAGGGCCGTAAATATGTCTTGACGCTGCCCTTTGGAGAAGTACAAGATTTCACACAAGTGCTCCATCATAGATTGTACGAGTCTTATAATGTAATCCCCATAAATCATGCAGCTCCTGATAGGGAGAGGGTCTCTACGAACACCTTCGTTTCCAAGCAGGAGTTCTTCTGTCTCTATCTTTTCCCTCTTTCTGAGTTGCGGCCATATCCGTTTGAGTCTTAGCAAGAACTTCCTGTTTCTCCATCAAGTCTGCAATGGTAATAGACGGTGTCCCTCCTCTTGTGCTTCCGGTTCCTCGTCCTGATGAAGGAGTGAAAGTTGTTGCTCCGGTGACTACCGGAGGCGTTACACTTGAGGAGATGCCGGGATTCGCGGCTGCTCTGGTGATGGTGATGGGAGGCGTTACACCTATTGGAATGTCTCCTGCTCCGCTAGCGTTGGTGATAGAAGTGACAGCTCCACGAGATGTATTGACCACGGTAGCTCCACTGACAGATACATCGACACCGGGAGTGTTATCCATACTAGCTCCATCGGAATTGATTCTTGATCCGGACACGAGTTCCACCATCTTGAAATGAATTTTTGATTGAATTGGTTCTCAGATCTACCCTTTTTGAAATTGATAAAATTGAATCGAATTTGAAGAAATTGACTTTACAACCGAGAGATTAACCTCCCACTGTGGTCGCCAATTGTTTATGGGTGAAAACTATTCTGCCGAATTTGGTAATTTGGGGTGTGTGGATGAGGAATGAATCGAACCCCTAAACAAATGCACTTTGCAAGCGGTGAGTGCTTGTAGATTCGAAAATCAACCAGGCAAGTCCGGCCTAAACCAAGAAATGGCCGTTCCAGACTTGTTTCGGTCACAAAGTGAAGGAGATGGGGTTGATCTTAGGGAGGGAAGCGAAGAAGGTGTTGAGATTGTGAAGGTGTTGGCTTGCTTATGACTTGTAATGTAGAAGTCGAACAAGCTACGGGATGCAAGCTATCAGTTCCGGTGTTTTGTATTAACACTTGGTTTCCGTTTTTTGTCTGGACTTGCTCTTGTTGGTGAAAATAGGGAGGAGAACCTATTTATACAAGTCATTGAGCCTTATTCACGTCTCTCGTGGGAAGTGGAGGAAGTGGAGTGATGGAGTAGTGGAGTTGTGTGTCAGTGCTACACGATCGGTCTTGCCCACTTTTCTGTCATCGCTAACCGTCCATAACTTTCTAACACGTTCTTGTGATGGCGCGTTTGCCCGTAAACCGCCGGACCAATACCCCAAAGTATGTATCCCCCAGTTTGTGACATGATTGATGTCCGGAATATGTGGATCGTGGATCCACGAAAGGTAGCATGTAATCTTTGAATTGAATAATTGTGTTATTCGGGAAGTTGATACTTGTGAAGTATCATGTGTATTTTATATGTAATGCGCATCCTGGTGTGGTAGAGTGATGGGTGGTGATTACCATGACGCCTCACCGACCGATTAACTCGACTGTGTATTTGTATAACCAAGCCGGTGAAGTTGGACGGACGAGATGATCTTTGAGACACTCATCTGCGACCAGTTGGTGGACTTAGGGTTTTAGAAGAGGTGCGCAAGCATCCCTCTTCAGCCTGGTCGAATCCCAGCTTGGGATATGACTTTGGCCAGGCCGACCGTACATGCGTGTAGACGGCATGATGGTGTAGGCGCCTATACCCATTACCTCACGAAAGTATGATCTAGGTCACTCAATTCGTCCGGTGAAGTTGGACGGTCGAGATCAATTTGTGACAGAAATCCAGGCCGCAATAGCCGCACGTCGTGACCACTTCGGGCACGTTCCAAGGTGACCAATCTTGGTCGGTCTTGGCCGATCGATGCAGTGTGAAGGTGGTAGGCTGGTGTTCACGCCTATACCCGAATATCCCATGAAAACGTGATTTGAGCCATCCAAATCGCCTGGCGAAGTTGAGCGGTCGAGATCGGTTTGCGATTTGGGAGGTGTGACCACGCTAGTTTGGGCGCGCGTCTTGGAATAACCAGGCATGGTATGCCTTGGCCGATCGGGTGAGGGGATAGATGTGTCCACGGTGGTCATCTTTGGTATGACCAGGACACCTGCTAATCTAATCTTGGACCCTCCATTCGTGCCGGAGAAGATGGACGCTCGTGATGCTCAAAACCCTAATTTTGGGTTTCAAGGCCGTGCGACCATGCTTTATTCGGCGTACGGTGGAATAACCAACCATGGTTGGTCCGACCGATTGGTCGGGTATGTAGGCGGGCCCACGGTGATTGTGTCGACATGCTCGGGCCCTTTGAATCTATATCTACACCCTCCATCTATACCTGCGAAGATGGATGGTTGAGACTGTTTTCCGACACATGTAATATGCCGCAAACCCTAATTTAGGGTTTTCCGCCCATACTGCTATGGTTTAGACGTTTTGGCAAGCTAGGCCAATTATGGAAGGAGGCCGGCCATGCGGGGTCCGCGTTGGTTCTACAGTGGATATTCCATACCAGCTGGGGTGATGGAATTGATCCGGGTCATCCAATCATGCTTGTGGATTTGGATGATCAGTGATCATATCCCGACTGATACGGTCAGTCCGGATGCTCAATCGGGCTAGTATAACACACCGAGAGGGGCTCAATCGGGCTAGTATAACACACCGAGAGGGGCTCAATCGGGCTAGTATAACACACCGAGTGTCAGCCTGTACGGGTATTTCGTACATGGTTTCATTATAATGCTTGGAGGTTCGTGTTGCTGCAAGAGCAACACTCGACTCGTCATGCCGCACCGATAATGAGTACAGAAATACAAGGCTGATTGCGCATTAATTAATAATGCTAGAAATTCATTGTGGTATATGGGATTGTTGCTACATGCTCCAACCAGGATGAATTTCGTGTATTCACAGAATGGGATTGTTGCCACATGCTCCATTCTAGGTGAATTAAGTGAGGGAGTATCCAACACTTATTGATGGCCTTATCTTTTACAAGATGTCAGCGCATAATTTTCCGGTTTTTACAATTTTTACCTTAAATGAAAATCCACCATCAACAGGTTGGAAACATAATTAATGATGAAGATGGTACTGATGTTGTTGTCTGAGGAACGATGGAGCTAAGATATTGATCATGTTTGGTTTGCTGCGGAGTAATGGTGATGGCAGGGTGTACGAAGTATTGCAGGAAGTATGAAGAGCTCGAAAGAACGATCAATGGGTAATGCTGGAGTTTCTAAACTAATGGTTGCAGTAAGACTCGAGAAGAGAGATATCGTTGAGGCTCGATGGGCTGATGGTTACTGTTAGTATGAGGACAGGGAGTGTTGGCTTGCTGCCATTGTTAAGCAGAAAACTGAGAAGAATGGCCGGTGTTAGAAATGGACTATGGCTTCTTCCATTCCCAGCGATAATCATCAAGGTCAGTGAAGATGACAGTGGAGAATAATGAGTAGTTACATTTGGATTGATGGAGAACTCGAGTGCAACATAGAAATTGATGCTGCTGATAATGATGGAAGGTTCATCTCTGGGATTGAGGCTCAAAGTAGGTTTTGCAGCGAGACTGTTGGATGGTGATGGAGAGGATTCGTTTGCATGGCAGTTGGTGATCGATGAAGACTGGTTGTAGATGGAGAGAGCTCGACAGTATGGCAGGATTTTGAACTGTGGTCGGAGCTGGGGAGATTAATGTCGAGCTCAAGTGATAATGGAGGATACGGAAGTTTGTTACTGCCAGAGAGAACGAGAAGTGGGGGAATAGAGTATGGTGGTAGTGACGGCTTGTATGATTTGTTGTTGGTGATGGCAGTGACTTGAGGAATGGCCGGAAATATAAAAGTTCAGGGGAATTAAAACTCACGGCAATATGTATGCCTGTGACTTCCTGAGATAAAAAAAGAAAAGTCCGCAACTTTAAAAAAACTCACGATCGATCACCAGAGCATACGAGGGAAAGTCTAAAGCAAATGATAGTTAGGTTATTAGTTTGCCGAAACTGACAAGCCAATAACGAGAAATAGGTTGGGCTTCTGCCATACGCAAGCATCCTTGGACGTGCCGTGACTTTGGAAATTTGGCCATAGTTTGGCAATCCACTTTGCACGAGATGTGATGCACGCGACACAATTTTTAAGGAGGTGCTCTTTCCTATTTTTGCTAGGTTTCCTAGTTTCTTCAAGAAGAGGTTATAAAACTCTATATATAGGTAAGCTTAGATAGAATTTAGGGGATCTTTTTGCCTCTAATTTGTTTTCTAGGATTTAGAAACATGATAGTTTTTCTCTTCCTTCTTGTTATGAACTCCATGAATATGAGTACCTAGTTTTTATTATTGGTTATGGAATAAGTTGGATTTCCAAATATGGGTTTTAATATGATAAATTAGTTTTGTCTCCATATTATCGATTATGATTTACTATTAATATTGTTACATGATTTGAATGCTTGTTTAGTCGAGTCGCGAATCGATGGAGTTTGCTTTCATCTTTATTGCTAGATTAGGGTTATTATACGCAAAAGTGATAATTCCTGATTGCAAGTAGCATAAATAAGATTATAGTTTATAGTGATATATTCTTATGATCTTATGTGAACCATAACCTTTGTTAAATCGGATTAGTGCTTTTACACGTTCGATTGCTTTGATTGGCCTGATTTCATAGAACCTAATGCATCTAGGGAATTAAACTTGATTAGTGCTTTTACACGTTAGGTTGTTCTTTTAGATAGAATTCATATTTGCATCTTTTAATGTGTTTGTTGATGAAAAGAGGATATTTGCGGGATATACTTGCGATCAAGGTATTCTAGGGCCTTTGATAAAAGTTGAGATTATAATATCAATTCTAGTTATTGTGTTGAAAACATGTTTGTGATTGAAGACGAAATCCATGACCAATACTCTCATCCTTTTTTTTTTTTTGATACTAACCAATACTCTCATCCTTGATTTGATTTGTTTACCTTTATTGTTTGCTTTTATTTTATTTTAGTATATAAAAATCGAACCCAAGGTGTTATTTATAGGAAACCGAAACAATTTGACAACCTTAGTCTTCTCTGGGAACGATCCTTTCTTGCCCTTGCTTCATTATATATTTTGAGTAGTAAGAAAGTGTAAATTATTTTTGTGTGGTGACAACCGGTCAAATTTTGGCTTGAGATTGGGAGGGAGGCAGCTTGATCGTCATTTGTTTTTGGTTTCTTATTTTTTTGTTTTGTTTTTAGTTGTTTTATTTTTCTTATTTTCTGGGTTTTAACCTTGGTTTGAGAATCTTATTTCAGGTACTTGTTTCTCATGGAAGGAGCATACTACATGGATGGGTACGGTTTTCAATAACCTCAACAATATGACAACTACCAATTCCAGGGGTATAATCAAAACCAATTCATTGGTTATGACCAATATTCCATGAAACCTTATGGTTTTCCTCAACAACCTTATGGCGGGTATGTGTGTGAACAACCACAAGGATGGGAGGATTCTTATGCTCGTGAACAAAAAGTCTCTAACTTTCTAGACAAAGTTTCCAACTTTTTACAAGAAGAATTTCAAAAAGCTAAAGAGACTACAGACGAGCAACTCCAAGAACTTTGTGAAGGTATTGCTAGATTGCGAAGAGGCATTGATCAATGCAAGGAATATATGGATAATTCTAATGTGCATATGGTTTGTGATGAATATTTGATTGATGCTAATGTTGAAAAAGGCCAATCCTTGGGCACTTTTGTTGATAATTGTGTAGTTAACTCAACTCTTGATCGTACTAATGATCATTCACCTATTCAAAAGGATGAGTTCGAGATTAGCAACACTAAATTCAGCGAGGACCAATCTTATGTTGACTATGATAGTGACGGTGATTATGTTACATTGCTTGAACCAACTCATGGTGACATCTCCGAGGAGTGTATAATGGAGTCTTTTTGGGATCAAGATGAAGACGAAAAGGATTATGATGACACTTGTGTAGATTACTCAAGCATTGATCTTAATAATGATCAAGAGCCTATTCAAAGGGTGGAGCTTGAGGATGATGCATTTTCGAGTGTTCTAAAAAAGTTTCTTATAATAAAATTTGGATCCGCAAAAGAGTATGTGCCTCACAACAAAAAGGAGTGTGTTGAGAATGAGACCGTTATGACCACTATTGTGGAAGACCTAATTGAGCTTGCATATGATTGTAATGATGATGTTTATGTCGAGACTTTGGTTAAGGTAGAAACGGACGAAGAATGGTTGCAAGGTTTGATAGAGGACCATGATATACAAGAGGTGAATAATTCACTTGAGTTTTTCAAGGATGAAGAGGATTCCGTGATACAAGAGATTGTGCAAGGTTTGTCTAACCCGTTGCTTATTGTTTCTTCTCCTTTACCTCTTATTGGTTTGAATGTATGTGCTTCGAGAATATTGTTGAATGACTTTGTTTCTCGTTTTCCGCCATTAGAGATACTTGATTCTCATACTATGCAGGTTTTGGAACAAGAAACCATGGAAGTACCCGACTTATATATTCTTTATACACTTCCAAGTGTGGACAAGAATAAGTGTGGGGGAAGCTTTTATCGGTTCATAGCTTCATTTCTGTTTTATATTCCTAATATTTGTGTGAAGCTAGTGTTTGCAAAACAGGTTCTATGGAAGGATCCCTAACTTTTCCGATTGTTAGTATATGGGGAATGAATCTTGCAAGGATATAGTCGGGCTGACGAATTTAAACCAAGCGCTACATGGGAGGCAACCCATAGGTTTTGTATCTCTTATCTTTTAGTTTTTCTTGTCTTGTTTTTATTTTTTATGATTTCTTGTCGCATATTGTTATAAGATTTCCCACCTTGACTTTCTTTGGACGATTCAATTTACATTGAGGACAATGTAAAGTTTAAGTGTGGGGGAGTGGTTAAGCATTTGCGTTGTAAATTTTCAAAATTTTCAACTTTTGTGTAAAATAGTGAATAAAAACTCCAACTTGTAGTTAGTTTAGAGTCACATAGTATACATGTCGCTAAGATTACATCGAGAATCTCATAAGAGTGACTGAACTTAGAGATGACAGAGAACATGATCGGGTTTCTTAATTGTATGAGAGTTAAAGTTAGATTTAACCATGCCAGTGGCAAATAAGGTGCAGATTGAATTCGGTATTAGAGTAGTGGTCCCATATAGTGGAGACTACCCATGTTACATAATGTGAGGCACCGACCTTCAATTCTTTGTACCTGTCTAAATATGTGCTTTTAGAGTGTGTGTCACCGTACGTTAATTCCGGGCAGAATGGTGAGATGCCCAACCTCCCACCAATAGAAGCACTATTTTGATCTCTTGAGTGATATTTTATCAATCATGATGGTGACATCGAATTGCTAACTTACATACCACTTGTATTCTTGTTCGCAGTTAGCACCATCCACTTTATCTCTCTCTACACCAACAGGTCCATAGAAACACTATCATCATCAACAAGAGGAGCATCACAAATTTGAAGGAAAGTTGAAAACGTTCAAGGTTTACAAACAACGGTACAGAAATGAGCAGATTTCAGATTCAAGTAAAGCAACGAGAAAAGGAGCAGAATTTTTATAAGTTGAAGGCTATTGTACAAGAGTGAAAATTATCAAGGATGAGAGTTCGAAAAGTTTATGATATCGAGACATACAAGTTGTGAAGAATCAAGCGATAAAGTACTTACACCATGGCCTTTGTACTTACATTTTTGTTTTATTTTCTCTTGTCTAAAAAAAAAATTAATAATAATAAAAAAAAAAAATTTAATTAAAAAAAATGAAAAAAAAAAAAGACAAGAAAAAAAAAATTGTTTGGTTCATTATTAATTATATTATTTTGTTTTGTTTCTATTTTGTATTTGTTTTATTTTTCTTGTCTCATAAAAAAAAAAAAAAAAGAGACAAGAAAAATTCTTTGTATCATATTTTGATTTGTTTTTAGTTTTGTTCTTTCAATAAAGCCAATGGAAAGAAGGAATATCTATAATGAAGATTCAAGCAATAAGGAATTTGAGGAAAAGAGTTACATTGTCAAGATTCTACGAAGTTCAAGAGTTACAATCAAGAGTTGAAGACCGAAGACGAGGATGAAGACAACGATTGAAGACCGAAGATGTTTCTATGGATGTTGTGAGAGTGGTGCTAGCTGCACGTCGAACGGATAACGAGGTAAGTAAGCATATTCCCACCTTCGTTAAGTGGTTGATTTCCTTTCGTAGAGATCGTCAGAAAAATGGGAAATGAATAAAAGATGTGGGATTTCAAAACAATTCGGAGGGTTTGCCTTCCTACCATTCAACGTGTCGCAGGATTCTCTCTTCATTCCTACCTGGACACATGTGTGACCCATAAAAAGTTTTTTATTATTGAGAGCAACTTCATAAAACCCTTTCTTGTGAGGCAGAGTCGAGACTTTCGATCACTCCGAACCCGAATTTCTTTCGAGAAGGGATGGTTATTTATCTCTCAACATTTAAGGATGAGATTGTGTTCATTTATGTGTCTAACTTCTTATGACTAGTGTGCAGAATCTCTATGTCTTCTTAGCGCGTTGGATGCTATTATTACGGAGAACTAGTAAGTTGGTAAAGTAGGTTTTGTGGGTATATCTCTAGTAAACCCTCACGAGACTAAAACTCGTCCACTAGGGACACCTAGGGGTTTGAAGGCTTGTTATACGTGCTAACTGTGACCGTAGCCTCGACGACACGGAGTTGTTGTATATTTTTTTTTTTGCTCGAGGACTAGCAAAGATTAAGTGTGGGGGAATTTGATAGGTGTTTAAAAACACCTCTCTAAGTATCGATTGGTTATGCTTTCTTAGCTAGTTTTCTCGTGAAATTGTATTATTAGCTATCTTTTATATTTTATGGGAATTTTGGAGCTTATTTCCGAAAAGAAGAAGAAATCGTCCAATTGGCTAAAAAAGAGGTAGAATTATCATTGCTTGGGAAATCACTACCGGCAGTTGTGTGGGCGTTAAGAAGCACCCAGCTGAAATCCATGAGGAATTACTGGAGGCAGCCAAAGAAGGCAGCCATTTGATTATAATCGGGTTCACTAAGAGCATCCCAACTGATTCTGCATATTACTAAGGGAGACCAGTTTTACAACGGAATAAAGAAATTACTAGGGGGAAGCCTATTGTTCCATGAAGTGCTGCTATGGGTAGTCACTAAGAAACCACTAAAGGAAGTCGCCCTCTCCAATTTATATAACATAAGCCTAGGTCGAGTTTACAACAACAACGACCGGGTCCTTATTTCCAAGGCTGAACAAGTTCTACTACAGGTTTGCGGTCACTATTAAGCCATGGTTCAAGGCTTATCTTCCAGGGGTACAAAGAGGATATTGACTACAAGGAAATGAGCAGATGATCGAGTCTTACACATAGTTATACAAACTGTTAACTGCCGAGAAATCCAGGGAAGAACAAGGATTAGCAATACAAGTTTGTGGTATTTTGAAGCCACCAAGCAGGGAGAAAAATTGAGTTGATGTCGTCAATTGTTAAAGATGAATGAAGGAGATTAGTAAGCTTATATGCGTCTGTGAAAGGTTAGGATGAATGGGTTTTGCTGAATTTGAAATCTCAATCGAGAATTCAGTGAAGAAAGAATCAGCAGAGGAAGTTGAATGAGTTGGTGCTGTAAGTGTTCGTAAAAAGGCCTGAACGACACATGTCTTTGAAATGGGTTGGAAACATAATTTATGATGAAGATGGTACTGATGTTGTTGTCTAAGGAACGATGGAGCTAAGATATTGATCATGTTTGGTTTGCTGCGGAGTAATGGTGATGGCAGGGTGTACGAAGGATTGCAGGAAGTATGAAGAGCTCGAAAGAACGATCAATGGGTAATGCTGGAGTTTCTAAACTAATGGTTGCACTAAGACTCGAGAAGAGAGATATCGTTGAGGCTCGATGGGCTGATGGTTACTGTTAGTATGAGGACAGGGAGTGGTTGCTTGCTGCCATTGTTAAGCAGAAAACTGAGAAGAATGGCCGGTGTTAGAAATGGACGATGGCTGCTTCCATTCCCAGCGATAATCATCAAGGTCAGTGAAGATGACAGTGGAGAATAATGAGGAGTTGCATTTGGATGATGGAGAACTCGAGTGCAACATAGAAATTGATGCTGCTGATAATGATGGAAGGTTCAGCTCTGGGATTGAGGCTCGAAGTAGGTTTTGCAGCGAGACTGTTGGATGGTGATGGAGAGGATTCGTTTGCATGGCAGTTGGTGATCGATGAAGACTGGTTGTAGATGGAGAGAGCTCGACAGTATGGCAGGATTTTGAACTGTGGTCGGAGCTGGGGATATTAATGTCGAGCTCAAGTAATAATGGAGGATACGGAAGTTTGTTACTGCCAGAGAGAACGAGAAGTGGGGGAATAGAGTTTGAGTTCTTAAGGAGTCTGGTGGTAGTGACGGCTTGTATGATTTGTTGTTGGTGATGGCAGTGACTTTAGGAATGGCCGGAAATATAAAAGTTCAGGGGAATTAAAACTCACGGCAATATGTATGCCTGTGATTTCCTGAGAGAAGAAAAGAAAAGTCCGCAACTTTAAAAAAACTCACGATCGATCACCAGAGCATACAAGGGAAAGTCTAAAGCAAATGATAGTTAGGTTGTTAGTTTTCCGAAACTGACAAGCCAATAACGAGAAATACGCTGGGCTTCTGCCATACGCAAGCATCCTTGGACGTGCCGTGACTTTGGAAATTTGGCCATAGTTTGGCAATCCACTTTGCACGAGATGTGATGCACGGGACACAATTTTTAAGGAGGTGCTCTTTCCTATTTTTGCTAGGTTTCCTAGTTTCTTCAAGAAGAGGTTATAAAACTCTATATATAGGGAAGCTTAGATAGAATTTAGGGGACCTTTTTGCCTCTACTTTGTTTTCTAGGGTTTAGAAACATGATAGTTTTTCTCTTCCTTCTTGTTATGAACTCCATGAATATGAGTACCTAGTTTTTATTATTGGTTATGGAATAAGTTGGATTTCCAAATATGGGTTTTAATATGATAAATTAGTTTTGTCTCCATATTATCGATTATGATTTACTATTAATATTGTTACATGATTTGAATGCTTGTTTAGTCGAGTCGCGAATCGATTGAGTTTGCTTTCATCTTTATTGCTAGATTAGGGTTATTATACGCAAAAGTGATAATTCCTGATTGCAAGTAGCATAAATAAATAAGATTATAGTTTGTAGTGATATATTCTTATGATCTTATGTGAACCATAACCTTTGTTAAATCGGATTAGTGCTTTTACACGTTCGATTGCTTTGATTGGCCTGATTTCATATAACCTAATGCATCTAGGGAATTAAACTTGATTAGTGATTTTACACGTTAGGTTGTTCTTTTAGATAGAATTCATATTCGCATCTTTTAATGTGTTTGTTGATGACAAGAGGAAATTTGCGGGATTTACTTGCGATCAAGGTATTCTAGGGCCTTTGATAAAAGTTGAGATTAAAATATCAATTCTAGTTATTGTGTTGAAAACATGTTTGTGATTGAAGAGGAAATCCATGACCAATACTTTCTCATCCTTGATTTGATTTGTTTACCTTTATTGTTTGCTTTTATTTTATTTTAGTATATAAAAATCAGAAACCCCCCCGGTGTTATTTATAGGAAACCGAAACAATTTGACAACCTTAGTCCTCTCTGTGGGAACGATCCTTTCTTGCCCTTGCTTCATTATATATTTTGAGTAGTAAGAAAGTGTAAATTATTTTTGTGTCGGCTGACAACCGGTCAAATTTTGGTGCCGTTGCCGGGGAGGCATCGGTTGTCATTTGCTTTTGGTTTCTTATTTTTTTGTTTTGTTTTTAGTTGTTTTATTTTTCTTATTTTCTGGGTTTTAACCTTGGTTTGAGAATCTTATTTCAGGTACTTGTTTCTCATGGAAGGAGTATACTACATGGATGGGTACGGTTTTCAACAACCTCAACAATATGACAACTACCAATTCCAGGGGTATAATCAAAACCAATTCATTGGTTATGACCAATATTCCATGGAACCTTATGGTTTTCCTCAACAACCTTATGGCGGGTATGTGTGTGAACAACCACAAGGATGGGAGGATTCTTATGCTCGTGAACAAAAAGTCTCTAACTTTCTAGACAAAGGTTCCAACTTTTTACAAGAAGAATTTCAAAAAGCTAAAGAGACTACAGACGAGCAACTCCAAGAACTTCGTGAAGGTATTGCTAGCTTGCGAAGAGGCATTGATCAATGCAAGGAATATATGGATAATTCTAATGTGCATATGGTTTGTGATGAATATTTGATTGATGCTAATGTTGTAAAAAGCCAATCCTTGGGCACTTTCGTTGATAATTGTGTAGTTAACTCAACTCTTGATCGTACTAATGATCATTCACCCATTCAAAAGGATGAGTTCGAGATTAGCAACACTAAATTCAGCGAGGACCAATCTTATGTTGACTATGATAGTGACGGTGATTATGTTACATTGCTTGAACCAACTCATGGTGACATCTCCGAGGAGTGTATAATGGAGTCTTTTTGGGATCAAGATGAAGACGAAGAGGATTATGATGACACTTGTGTAGATTACTCAAGCATTGATCTTAATAATGATCAAGAGCCTATTCAAAGGGTGGAGCTTGAGGATGATGCATTTTCGAGTGTTCTAAAAAAGTTTCTTATAATAAAATTTGGATCCGCAAAAGAGTACGTGCCTTACAACAAAAAGGAGTGTGTTGAGAATGAGACCGTTATGACCACTATTGTGGAAGACCCAATTGAGCTTGCATATGATTGTAATGATGATGTTTATGTCGAGACTTTGGTTGAGGCAGAAATGGACGAAGAATGGTTGCAAGGTTTGATAGAGGACCATGATATACAAGAGGTGAATAATTCACTTGAGTTTTTCAAGGATGAAGAGGATTCCGTGATACAAGAGATTGTGCAAGGTTTGTCTAACCCGTTGCTTATTATTTCAAAAGGCCCAGAGCATGTCAACACAATCACCGTGGGCCCGCCTACATACCTGACCAATCGGTCAGGACCAAACATGGTTGGTCATCCCAATTCGTGCGCCCGAATAAAGCATGGTTACACGGCCGTGAAAGCCAAAATTAGGGTTTTGAGCATCACGAGCGTCCATCTTCTCCGGCACGAATGGAGGGTCCAAGATTAGATTAAGCAGCCCGGTCATACCAACATGACCACTAGTGGACCCATCAATCTCCTCACCGGTCGGCCAAGGCATACCATGCCTGGTTATCCCAAATCGTCCGCCCAAACTAGCGTGGTTACACTTCCCAATTGCAAACTAATCTCGACCGCTCAACTTCGCCGGACGATTGGAGTGACTCAGATCACGTTTTCACGGGACAGTCAGATATAGGCGTGAACACCAGCCTATCACCTACACGCCAGACCGATCGACCAAGACCGACCAAGATTGGTCATCTTGGAACGCGCGCCCGAAGTGGGCTTGAAGCGCGGCTTTTGCGGCATCAGATTTCTATTGCAAAATCGATCTCAACCACTCCTCTTTACCGGTCAAATTGAGTGGCCTAGATCGCACCTTCATGGGGTGATGAGGTACGGATGTGTACACCAAGCATCTTCAGTCTACACGCATGCCCGATCGGTCCTTTCCAAAATACTTCCCATGCTTGGTTTTCGACCAAGTCAAGAGTGATGATACTGCGTGCCTCTTCAAAACCCTAATTCCATCAACGGTCGCGAGATGAGTGTCTCAAAGATCATCTCGTCTGTCCAACTTTTAGAAGCTTGGTTATACAACCACAGTGGAGTTAATTGGTCAGTAAGGCGTCTTGGTGATCACCACCCGTCACTTTACCACACCATGATGCAGTACCTGCATAAAATACACACGATACTTCACAAGTATCGACCTCCTGAATAACACAATTATTCAATTTAACATTACATGCTACTTTTTGTGGGTCCCACGATCCACACACTCGAGACATCAATCATGTCACAAACTGGGGGATACATACTGGGGTATTGGTCTGGCGGTATACAGCGTGCAGCGCGCACCGCGCCATCACAAGAACGTGTCAGGAAGTCATGGACGGTTAGTGATGATGGTAGAAGTGGGCAAGACTGGTCGTGTGACACTAACACACGACTCCACTACTCCATCACTCCACTTTCTCCACTTCCCACGAGATACGAAGGTTAGGCTAAAAGACTTGTATAAATAGGTTCTCCTCCCTATTTTTCAAACACGAGAAACAAGACAAGTCCAGACAACATAGGCAAGTGTTGATACAATCGTATTCAAACACCATAACTGATAGATTACACCATGCAAGCCAGTTCAGCTTTCTGATACAAGTCATTCATAGCCAACAACTTCACATTCTCAACACCTTCTTCGCTTCCCACCCTAAGATCAACCCCATCTCCTTCACTTTGTGACCGAAACAAGTCTGGAAGGGCCATTTCTTGGTTTAGGCCGGACTTGCACAGATTGATCTCTCGAATCTACAAGCACTCACCGTGCAGTGCATTTGTTTAAGGTTTAGACTCATTTCTCATCCACACACCCCAAATTACCAAAACCGGCAGAAATAGTTTTCACCCATAAACAATCATGTACGGGTATTTCTGGCGTGCCTCACCATTGACACTTGGAGATTCGTGTTACTCTGCTAAGAGCAACGCTCAGTCGTCATGCCACACCAATAATGAGAGTTCTGCGGGAACAACATATGAAATGCTAGGCAAATCATGCATTATAAATAATGCTAAAAATTCACAGGATATTTGGGATTGTTGTTACATGCTCCATACTAGATGAATTTTGTGTATTTAAGTCACGGAATATTTGGGATTGTTGCTACATGCTCCATTCTAGGTGAATTAATAAAGCGAAGAGGTACTCATCACTTATCAAACAGCTTTATCGTCTGCAGGATGTTAGCGCATTAAATTTGGCTTTACAATTTTAGCCTTTGAACCAAAATCCACCATCAACACCGATCAAAAATAATTCTTCAAAAATACTGATTACAAATTAAAATTAGAATAAGTACACATTTTAATATATAAATTGAGTGGTAATCATAATCTAAAATAAGTACACTTTTTTTATATTGTTGTATATATACAATATATTTACACGTGCCTTTATTTATTTATGGTATGCAATCAAATTTTTTACATGTCAAATATTTTTAATTAGCATACTCGCACCACCAAGGAGGGAGGAATTGATTCCAGTCTAAATGGTTAGTAGTTATTGTAAGTTAGCACACTAGGCGCTGATGCGTGTCGTAGGTGCAATCAAATTAATTAATACTTTACTACCTAATTAACAAGTAATATAGGGTAGTCAAGGTCGATCCCACGAGGAGCAAGAGATTCTAGTTGTCAAAATTGTCACGAAAGGGGGGTGTAAAAAGCAAAAGAAAATAAACAAAGCAATTAAAAGATAAAGTTGAAAGCAATAAGAGAGACAAGATCAAGGAATCCTTCTTCGTTACGAAACAATGAATCAAGTTATGTTCTCTTCTACTTGTTATTAGTCACAAATTATCACCAACCGTAGGTAAAGAAGCTAGCTCAGTGCTAAACCCTAAATCCCTTGTATCAAGGACACGGAAGTTCTCGACTACGGGATTCTATTTACCAAACCACCAAAGTAGTAGCTCACTCTCGATGTAATTTAAATAAACGCATTAAGATTTATGAACTTATTAGGTTAATATTAGTAGTTAGACTCTTAGATCAAGGTCTACTTGCTAACGTTGTTTCTACACACAATTGCTCCACGGAATCCTCCGCAAGGTCTTGTGTTTGCTACTTATGTAAAAAGTCAAGAAACGATTACTTATCTCCTAACTTTCACTAGCTTTAGATCAAATTAACAAATCAATTTAGCGTGCACTCAAACAATCTATCAATCAATCATGAATGTCTTTAAGATCATTCCTATTAGTAAAAACAAACGATAATTATGTGAAAAACTTCAAGATAGAATTGAAAACAAAACTTAAATCATATGTTAAGAACTAGGAATTCATCCTCAATCAATAAATTAACTACTCATGTTAAAGAGTTCACACAAAGAATAAGAAAAGAAAAGTGTTGTGTGTGGAGATGTGTGTGTAAAGAGGTGTATAGAGAGGTGTGTAGAAGTTGTAGAAAACTTCTCTATTTATAGGCTTCAATATTCTCCAAATCTTCTAAGGAATAGAATCCTTTTCCTTTTGCAATTCAATTTCCAAATCCAAGCTTTTCTCAACTCTTCCACCTTCTCTTTCCAAATTTGAGTCCAATTCTCCATCCAATTCCTAGCCCAAGTCTTCACACCCATGAAAGAAGTCCATAGAAAATTGGAATTTTTGCTCCTTAGGAAATTGGGATTGTGGCGGAATCCGTAGGAATAAGTCGCCGCCAAGCCTCGAAAATTTCTCCTATCAAGAGAATATTCGACGGAATATTCCGTCGATCCTCCGTTAGGACTAACGGTCAAACGAGTCAAACTAACGGTCGGTCGTCGATCAACGGGGTCAAAGAGAGGTGGAGTCAGCCACTGAGTTAGCTTCTAATTCAAGGCTGAGTGGTATTAATCGGCTGAGTCACTGAGTCAACTCGGAGTCAACTAAGTCAGTTGACCCGAGTCAGTCCAGGCCAGAGCTGTTGCAACCAATGTAGTGCTTCCAGCCATCTTGGCTGAGTATTTTCTGTGTTTCTGTAGCTCAGTCATGGCCAAGATGGCCATCAATCTCTTCCAACACCATTTCAGCTCCCCTGCAACACTTACGCACCATTCCTAGCATTCATCTTAACGGTGCCTTTTCTACCACATGTGAAGCAATACTTCTCATCTTTGCACCTGCACCTGCATCTCATGTTCATTTCAGCTCATTGCAGCCTCCGAGCTCAGCACCACAAATGCTTCCTAGCATACCTCTCTATCACATCAACAGCAGCAGCTCAATCTCAGATTCATCTCCATGTTGCATTGCATCCGCCAGAGCCTACCATTCTCGCTCACAACTTAAGTCGCAATCTCTGACTCATTCATTTCAACCACCTGCTCTTCCCTGTACACAGCATCACCAGTCCACCTTCATAATCCCATCCTATCAGTGCCTGTAACTCAGCATCAAGACTTACAATTGCAGTGACTTCTAATGCTTCACAACCATTTAATCTTTGTAAACGAGTTCATCTTCTCCGGGTCTTGAGTCTTCAAAGACACACACAAGCTTCATACTTGCCTAACCATTTCAACATAACACTCAACCACAGACCCATCTTTAGCATCAATGAGAATCCCATCAATTCGATCTCTCCTCTTAATTTCGATCGAACCCATGTCTTGATTCAGTGTAAATCTTCACGGAGAAATCCCATCTTCAATCAATCTCGCTCAAACCCGGTCTCAATAGAACAATTCCTTCTCCCGAGACTTCAACCAATGAGCACCATCAACCCATTCTAGTTCATCCGAACATATCAACATTACCACCGGAACCATCTACACAAGAACTACTAACTCAATTGAACAAAGCCCATCTTTCCTTTCTCCATCCCTTTTACATCGCCATCTACGATTTCTTGTTCATCCCGAGCTTCATCCATGACCTATCGAGCAACTTCTTCTCCATCTCTTTCCAACGAGAAATCAACACACCACCGCCTTCGTTTTAACTCAATCTCATCTCCCAAATTTCTCGCATCTCGGCGACTCTCGGTCGGTTCTCATCTCTCGGGTTCAACGGAGAGCCAATTCCTTAAATTCCTTGAATCGCCATAAAAGCAGAGACAGCAGGAACCCATTTCATAACATCATTATCTCGAGAGAAATTAACCCAGTTTCGATTCAACATTCAAGACCATCAAACCCATTAATCGAAAGCAACAATAAAAACCCTAACTCCATTTTCATTTGGTTTTGAGATAACAAACCTTAATTTCTCCATCTCTATCTCACTCGAGCTTTGAGCATCATTCTCGACCTTCAACTGCACGAACCCTAATCTTCTACTTCATTAATTCTCTCGATTTTTAACAAGGCAGATCATCGGATCCCCTTCTCGTCTCGGACTCATTTGTTTCATAAATTACAGCTACCAACCATGATTCGCTTTGATTAATCATAATTTCTCGATCTCTCATCAACAGCATCATCCACTGTTCTTAGCTCTCGATTTCAGGCGAAATGAAAGAGATGAAGAATGAGAGACAAGAGAAGAAGATAATCTTCTCGACAGATTCAGGGTTGGGTAAGTGAAACCTGGGGCGGATTCGGTTTCGGGTTTGGATCCGGGTATGGTTAGGGTATGGAGCAGGGTGTGGATGGATGGTCTTAGGTTAGGGTATGGGTAGATTCAGACATGTGGGCTTGGTTATGGGTCAGAGTTCACTCCCTTCTTTTGGATAAGGGACACCTCTTTGACCTCCCCTTAACTATTATTGTCCTTCCTTCAGTAATTTGAGTCACCCCTTAACCTTGGCTGGGCTCCATATAGTATTCCCTCCTTGGTGAAATGACAATTTTACCCTTTTGGCTCAAATAGGGTGATTTCTTCTTCTTTTCCTCCGTGCGACTCCAAAGTAGCTATAAAACTCAAAACAAGCGTAAAAAACATAATTTACAAGAAAAATAGCAAAGAAAGCATAAACTACTAGATAGTAAATTAGGTGTATTCTACACCTATCAGGCGCAAGCTATAAAATGGCGACCATGGTAATTTGATAGTATACAGTTAATCATCATGATTTGATGGTATATAAATCTATGGCGTAAATTAAAATCTATGGTAATAACAGATTTTTGGACATTATTGACAATTAATTAAAAATATATCAAATAAAATAAAATAAAATATAATAAATTAAGCTTTAAAAAATTTAGAAGTCTTCCCAAATTTTCCATATTTTGCAAGACTTTCACTAAGAAAAATATACACATAAAAGTCATTCAAAGTCTTAAAAATTGGTGAATATGCAAAGTCTTTAAATTTTCTAGTTTATAACAAGTAACACATATTTTGAAAGAGATTTTACAAGGAATTTTTTAAAGTATACAACCAGTAATGCAATACTTTGAAAATCCATCAAAGTCTTTGGAAACCACGAAAAGTACTTATTGAGTAAAGCCTTGTAATATTAGCGGAACATATCATCAAAGCATTAGGTTCAATTTCATTTTCATTTGGACTCTAAAGAAAATAGAATTCAATCTTTTATGAATGATGTACATATGATATTGTCCATGGACCCTGCCTTAATTAAAAACAAACAAACTATATATTTTTTGTATCTAGGATTGGATTTTATTTATTTTTATTAAAAAATTAAATATGATATAATTCAAAAACTAACTCAATTAACGATTTTGGGCTTTAATATTTTATGTCTCGGCATAAGAAGGGTCGATCGTCCCAACTCAGGACGATGCTCGACTAAACCTTGGCTGATGCCGCTGATCGTCTCAAGTTGAGCCAGTCTGAGAGTTTACCGATTTTCAATTCCAATTGTGTGGTGGGAATGGACAAATTATTCTTATCTATTTAAATAACGACCACGCTATGAAAATAAGAATGATATATTTTTTTTATTAGAATTCAGAATTTAAAGTTCATGGTGATTTTGCACTGTATGTATAATTCAGAATGATATCTTCTTTGATCAACGAGACATCATATTCACTATCCACCTCTTATATCACAGAGAAAGTCTTTTCTATAATTTCAAGGGAAAAAACGAATGGAGGTAAGGCAAATATCCCAATAAAGAGGGAGATCCCTTCACATTTTTTTTATTCTCACACTATCTTACACACTCGATGTCAGTTTTGTCCAAACGGTTACGAATTTGAAGCTAATATTTTGGGATATATTCCTCTTACTAATCTCTACATTCTCATCAAAAATGAGCCTATTCCGAAATGTATAACATCACCATCTACTATTTTGAAAATAAGCCTTTGAAAATCAACGAATTTTTAACCATTGAAATTAAGATCGGTAGATGATGGTGTTATACATTTCGGAATGCGATCATTTTCGGTAGGTATGTAGAGATTAGTAAGAGGAACATATCCCTAAAATATTAGTTTCAAACTCGTAATCGTTTGGATTTTATTTACAAAAATGACGTCCAATGTGTGAGATAGTGTGAGAAAAACTAGTAATCGTTTGGCTAAAACTAGTGCAGTCCTGCAAGCTTCTGAATTTGCAGTTGTGTATGGTATACATAATGTGATCATTGAGAGTGATGCGGAGATAGTTGTAAAGATGCTAACTGACGAGAAGTTTCATATCCCATGGAGATTGGTGCAGATTGTTAACCAAATCAGAGCTCAGTCAAGGAAGATTAATATTGTCAAATTCAACTACATCAAAAGAGATTGGAATAGATGGGAATTCAGTATCCCATGCTCTGGAAAAACATTCCCTTTCAAACCACTCAAATATGTGGTAGTTCTCTTCCCAAACTCCTCCTTGTATCATATATTGCTTACAAGACAATATTTCTGATGTTTAGTTTCTTTTTTTTTCCCTATCTTGTAGCAAAAAAATAAATAAAAAATAGATGATATATGGGCAATAAAGATTAATTGAAAAATTTATTCCATTGGTGACATTAGTTTACCCAATGTTGTCCTAATATAAAAAAAAAGTAACAGGTACAAGTAATAGACAGGGCCGGCCTTAGCATTCACAAGAGATGTTTCTACTTTACAAGTAGGTATCCAGGGTCTCATCCTCCTATAGAGGGTTGAAAGGATAATCATGGCATTCTGTAAAGTGACTCCATCACCTTCGTATCTTCCCACTTAACTTGATTCAGTTGTTGATACGTACTCAATTATCTGCTTTTTCTCCATAACGTTACAATATAAGAAGTTTTTTATCGGATTGCCTTCGCCAGAAATAATTCTGATAACTTCCTGGCCAAGAATACCGCCGATGACTTCACAGACTAATGGATTTTGATCATTGCTTGCCAATAATTTTTATAAGACACTATCTGGTACATGTAATTCATTCACGCACTGCACATTTGAATATATGACAAACTTGTGTGAGATGATCAGAAGATTTGCATACAATAAGGAGAATACTAAAAATCAATAAAAAAATCACCCGCTCCTCACAAAGTCGCTTCTTCAGCTTCAACAGATTTGGGAGATCTGAACTAAAAGTTTCACCAGGTATACGCCCTTCAGCCAGTTCAAACCGTTGGATAATTGCATGTTAGTTTTTTATATTAATAATAGTAAACATATTCCAGGAATCTAGGGGAAACATAAGAAACATCTTATAAAATATAAGTCTCCCAAAATATAAAAATCAATAAAAGAATCACCTGCTCCTCACAAAGTCGCTTCTTCAGCTTCAACAGATTTGGGAGATCTGAACTAAAAGTTTCACCAGGTATACGCCCTTCAGCTAGTTCAAACCGTTGGATAATTGCATGTTAGTTTTTTATATTAATAATAGTAAACATATTCTAGGAATCTAGGGGAAACATAAGAAACATCTTATACAATATAAGTCTCCCAAAATTTTATGTTTCTCATATGTGATTCATGTGGTACTTCTTTAATTTTCAAAATAGAAAATATGTGATATTTAGGTGATAGTTTTTTCATTCCTATACATATATATACATATATCTTATAATTATATTTGAATAATATTATTTTTATCTAGGATTATTTTTGTTTGTTGAGTTTGTTACTTGGAATCACATTTTTTTGTTTCTATATCTATAAACATCTACGGAGTTTCGAAGATTTTTTTGGGTTGTTTTCCTAATTGTCTGATTTAAAACAGGCTCTAATTTATTTTTCTCCTTAGGTATTGTATATGTTAGGGACGACTCTGTTTATATATAACAAGTGTTAATAAAGAAGTCGGTAAAAAAGGAAAAAACGTTTTGGTCCAAAAACTACCTACCGAACAATTTTAAGAGGTAACATAAAAATATGTTCCCTCGTACTACCTAGGAAGGATTTTACTTACCACAAATGTGCATGCATTTTCTTATTGAACTCCCGCATATGAAGAAAATAAGTCTCTAAGGTTAAGTGAAGTCACCAAAATGCAATATAAGAAAACTGATTTGTTGTTGTAGGAAGATATGGAAATATCTTATAACGTGAAGCTTCAAGAATCAAAGAGCTCTTTAACTTGGTAGTGTTGTTGACGAGGATATCAGTTCGAGAGATGTATTTTGTACCATTACAAATAGCGGCAGTGATGGATATTTTTTATTATTATTGTGTGTCCGAAATAATTCGATCACGATGGATCATCTTTCTCGATGCTAGATGTTCACAAGAGTGATTCAAGCAACTTTTTCTTATTCCCGAATTATTTCTTTTTTATATTACCTCTAAAGGTGGTTAGAAAATTTAAATTTTAACACTAACTCTTATAAACTTCAGCAGTAGTGCCTACTGCTAAAGTTATGTTTATTACTTTGGGATTTATTTGGATGTGTCAAAGAATAAGCAAAAGATTATTATTTGGTGATTTAGGCTAAGTCGCTACTACTACTTATACATATAAGTGGGAGGATCCATGGACAATCTTGTTTGTAAACTATCATGTAAAACTTTTTTAGGTTTAGTCCTTAGAAATAACTCCACAAGATGCTAGTAGTTCTTTGAATCAACGTAGAATTAAAAAAAAAAAAAAAAAAAAACAAGATGCACAGTAATAGAAACAAGAAATAAAGACGCAAGATTTAACGTGGTTCGGCAGTGAGGCTACGTCCACAAACGATTACCATCAACGCTTACTATAGAACTTCTTATAATGAATTAAACCCACAACGATTGATGAATCAATCAACAAACTGTAACCAACATGATACTGTTTACAAACACTAAAAAATTCTTTATGAACAAAACGTTCTAAACACTAAATTCTATCTTGAGAATGTCTTGTGTTGTGTGTTTCCCTATGGATTCTACACCTATTTATATGGGTCACAAACTTGGCTTCCAAGTATATGAGTTATACTAGAAAACCACAAACATATCCAAATAAGGAAACCCTTAACTTAGCCAAAACCAGGAAACTCCTTAACTTATCCAAACAATGAAACCCCTCTAGACTATTCTTGAACAATCCTAAAACATCGACAATATCTAACAATTCTCCACCTTGCCGGCGTTTCTACTAAACTAAGCTTATCTTCAAAACAAGTTAATTGTAGCATGAAACGCCCTTAGGGCCTCAATAACGAGTAGTATTGATCAATCTAAGACATTTCTCAAACTTAATCATCGAAACAAATTTCGTCAACATATCTGCTAGATTATTTTCAGTATCAACCTTCAATAGTTGAACTACTTATCAACCGCTTCACGAACTTTATGATAATGAACATCTATATGCTTGGTGCGTGCATGTAAAACTTGGTTCTTTGCTAGATAAATAACACTTAAACTTTCATAGTTCACAACAACACTCTTTTGTATAATCCCAAGTATTCAACTAAACCAAGAAGCCCCCATGCTTCCTTAACATCTACCGTCACAGCAATATACTCTGCCACCATAACAGACAAAGTTAAAATTGATTGTAACATATACTTCCAATTGATAGGTCCTCCACTTATCATAAACAATACCCAAAAGTAGAATGATACTTATCTCTATCACCTGTATCAACAAATCCACAGAATTTCAAACTCTGCTCTCTCCAAAAACTAAAGCAACATCCAAGGTCCCTTGAAGGTATCTCAAAATTCCTTTCAACGCCTACCAATATGCTCTCCCAGGATTAGACATATAATGACTAACTAAACCAACTGCTTGAGAAATATCTGGCCGAGTGCAAACCATATCATATATTAAAGAACCTACCGCATTAGCATAGGGAATCTTCGACATAAACTCCTTCTCCTCAGTTGTAATTGGACACAACTGAATAAAGTTGTTACAAAATCAAATGTGGGTTGTTTTTACATCGCGTCTAACTTAATTTTGTGGTTTCCAAAATAATTTGGGTTCACATACATTCTGTCTTACATATTTCTGCACTTGCTATGTTGTTGTGGAAAAAAAATTGGACGACCAAATATTTGTCTAGTTTCGAAAAATTAGTGGGCAGAAATTCTTCGTGACTAAATTTCTTGTATGTTGGAGATTAATATTTTCTTAAGCTTGGACGACCACTATTTCGTGTAGTTGGATGATTTTGGTCGGCTATTTAAATTTTTCTTGTAGTGTGATGACTTAGAAGTTACAATTTAGGTAGCATTTTCATCAGCTGGTGTAACAGTAATTCAGTGCACCTATATGGAAAAGCCACCAATTATATTCATTTGTATTTGAGATGTGTTACCTTCTAGTGAAGGTGTTAAAGCACCTCCTTGGTATGCACTTCTTAGTTGTTTATTTTCAAGTTCAATTTTGTTTTTATTTTGTTTCGATTGGTCGATAGGACTTGAGTTAGTTTTTTTTTTTCTTTTTTAAAAAGCATGAAATTTATTAAAATACTAGAGGACTATTACATGAGAGTATATAATACTCCAAGATTCTCGTAAATTACATTTAGAATGGTAAGCCAAGATTCTAAAGTAACATGATAGTGGAGCATAGTAGCAGTCTCTGAATTAGAGTTGCGTCGGTGGTGAATGTTGGTGTCGAAGGTTGAAAAGCCTTCGGTCAATGCTTTCCACAAGAACATCTGTATTTTTGATGGACACATTAGTGTCCACAGTAACTTGGATGGAGGTAGAGTAGTTCGATGTAGTTGATGGAAATTGCTAGTCGTGCTGTTGTATCTTGGTGTTGCGGGTAACTTTCTGAATGATATGTGTCTACTCCTTTGTTTTTCGGCTTGATCCATAACTTCAATGAGTCTTAAGCTTCGACTGAATCTTGAAGCAGAATTCACTCCCTTCCCTTGAAGGAAGAAGTGCTAAAACTAGTTATGCAATTACAAAAGCTACTAAACAGTGACTAAGAAACAAACGAGTTACAAATTCAACCTAGTTCTATAGTCTAGATTATTCTACTTAGAACCTATGTAGTATACACTCTTATGAAAAATATTGGAAAAGTTTGAAATAGAAGCAGTAAATGTCTAAGAAAATTCCAAGTGAAAGGTGGGTATTCCACGGCAAAAAGTAAAGTGCATGTAGAATGCCGCATGATGTTATGATAACAAGATCTCTCGAATCCCCTTGTCCTGGTGAAACTCATGTGAGCTTATTGTTTGCTGCTTGTTGTGTAACGATCTGTTGATGATACACTTGTTCTAGAAGAAGCAACGATGGGGAGCTAGTTAAGTTATATCTTCTTTGTTGTAATCTCTGAAACGCAATAAAATCTAGTCTTTTTTGCTTGGACAATCACAAGAATTATCCATTTATGTAAATTATCCATACTGACCCCTTTCATTCTCGAACTGGTTACCTGCATTCTGCCATGTTGTAGTTCTCTAAATAAGCAGCCCTCGTTGTTACTCAATTACCTTACGCAGGGTAAAGATCAAAACCTGTCTTCTCAATGCCTCACACAAATCAATAGAAAGGTTCCAACACTTCAAAGGACCAAAACCATGGAAAGTGCTATAATCTTTCCACAAAACAACACGATCCAACACTTCAAATAAGGACCAAAAACCATGGAAAGTGCAAAATCTTTCCATAAAACAACACGATCCAAAATATATAGAGTTTAAATCTTAAACAAGATGGAATGACTTCCACTTCAACCAACGGAAATCCCATCTTAACACACCAACTTAAAAAGGTATAATTAAACATCTGAGAGAGATATGCCTTCCAAATGAAACCTATTATAGGGGCTCCAAACATTTGGTTTTGAGGGCTCACAAGATGACAAAATCGGGTTATGAAATAGTAATCAACAAAACCCCATATCTAACTATTTTTGTAATGGCTAAAATATCCTCGATGAATTATAAAATTAAATTTATTATCTTTTCTTTCTTTTTTCATTCATAAATCATGATGAAGATGATGATCATATACAAAAAAACTAAATCTATTATCTTCTCATTCTCTTTTCATTCATAAATCATGATGAAGATGATGATGATCATAAAAAAAAACTATTATTTTTCTTTCTCTCTTCTTCTTCTCCGTCGTGATGAAGATAACGATCATAAAAAGAAAAAAATAAGAAAACCCATCACTTATTTTTCAAAAACAGTTTGATCATCTACGGTTGGGAAAATTCATACTTCCCAACCGTGAGACAGGTTCAAACTGTGTTTTCAAAACCCAATTCGATCGATTTCGCTTATCCATGCATTGAAACCAATTAAATAAGATGAGTTTTTTATTTTTACCTTATTGAAGTCATTGCGGGTGGATTAAATGGTGTTAATCGATAATGAATTATTTTTAGAATTAACGATTAATCGAAGAAATGAGCGATGGAGGTGATGGGGAAGAAGAAAATGGAAGAATTAAAGGAGAGGAATGAAAACAAATTAGTTTTAGGTTTTCAATATTTAATAGGTTAAGGGTATTTTAGTATTTTTCATATGAATTAGGTCCCCTTATCTTCATTATAGGATATTTGAATCCTTATGAGCCCTCAAAACTCTTTTCTTGGAGCCCTATAATAGGTTTCTTCCAAATAGGTTCATCTAGAAAACAAAAGGGTTAGCGCTGGGTATTTCATTAGGCAAACTGAGAAATGGGTATACAAATTTAGGATAAGAAACAAAGAGGGGTTGAGCATGAAATTGGCTGAGCATGAAATTGGCTGCACATGAAACAGATATATGGGAACATATATACATTTCAGCATATAGATGAGGTAAAGCTCTGATTGAAATACGACGAAGGATGGGTATGAATAGATGAATATGAGTAAACAGAAAATGGATAAAAAACATCTCACAGAAGATGGTACCAAAAACAGTAATAGACCCGGGGTAATCTCATGGATGATGTGCGAGGTCAAATGATTCGATAAAAGGTTACCTTTCGGCCATGATAGATAAATCGAGGAGAACATCCTAGAAATCTAGGGAAGAATACATATATGCAGAGAACAGCGCCAAAAAACTCCATGGAAACTTAGAGGTACAACACAGCAGCAGAAAACCTTGATTAGAATACAAATCCCACATATCTAGATGGGGAATCACAACAACATAGCAACACAATCATGGATGCACTTTTAAGGACGGTGGAAAATAAAGCTTAGCCTAAAAAAGGAAGGATATCCATGACGAAATTCTAGATCTTGATTTTCAGGGGTAAACCCCCAAAATAATGGGAAAAAATTTGAGCTCGCACTGCGCGAGCAAATATGAATTCGCAGCTTCATGACCGTCAGATAAGAAAGATTTGACGTCATTAAACTCTGACTTAACCACAGTTATCTATTCGGACTTTTATCCCAACTGCCGTATCTTTTTCCAAGTTTTGTCTTTCTGCCTTCCTCAATATTTCTTTTTGATCGGATATGCCTTCCTGAAATTGGTATTTTAAAGATGTTATTCATCAGAATTGGCCGGAATAATTCTTGGCAATTGAAAGAAACTTGTAGATTCAATTGAAGAAACTATATATTAAGATTAACTTGCAAGCTGGATTAACAAGCATTTGGAGTTGTGCGGGTTTGGGGGTATATCCTTTTGTAGACAGTTTCTTGATACATGATCGAAGGAGCTTGCCTGATCCATAAATACAGGTGCAAAATATCGATTAAGGTCGAATTAGGCTACCGGTGATCATATCAAGTTTATATCATAAGGCATCAGCGGCCACTTTGAAATTTAGGTGAGCATTTAATTTAAACATAAAGTAGAAAGACATACTTGTCTTCATACTTTTAATTTTCACTCTCATGACCCTGTCTTATTCTTAAGATGTTCCATGGTAGCCAATGTATGAATGTGGATGATTGTAAAGATTTTACTAGTGTTTTCTTCATTGCCGTCATTGATGGAAGTGGAGGTGAGAAACCTGGAAAATGAAAAAATATTAAGCAATTGCATTCTTGTCCATGGGGATTCAAGTGCTGATCATGATAATAACAACCCTCTTTCTTGACGCCAGAAATAATAAGAAGATATATGGGGTTGTTATGTAAATTCAGGTACTTAACTGTGGTTAAGTCTAGAGTTTGGTGATGTCAAATCTCTGAAATCCGACCATCGGGAAGCTGCGAATTCATATTTGCTCGCGCAGTGCGAGCTCAAATTGCTGCCCCCAAAATAATGGGTTCAGGTGTGAGAGCTCTTTTTCTTTTTACGCAAGAAAAATCTCAAATTCTAAATAGATGTCTGATCTTGAGTTAGTGTTTATGAGTTACAAACATAAAAAATGGGTGTTAACACGTAGCTTGTAACTGTACTATCTAAATTTCCACTAGAGAGTCATCGGTTATGATTAAGGAGAACAATCTAAATATTTTTCACAAAATTGGTTAAAAAGACCAAAATCAAAATTTCCTGGGTGAAAAGGACAGTCAGATTTAGATACTGTTTAAATTGACAAAAATTTAAAAATAGGCAGGATGTAACCGGTTTCATCCTGTCCATTTTCAAATATTTTTTCTTATTTTTATTTTACACGGGATGCATCCCGGTTTCATCCTTGCTATATTTTTAAGTTTAAGCGGGGATGAATCAGTTTCATCCTTGCTATTTTTTTTTGTCCATTTCACCCACAAAATTTTTTACTCGTCCATTTGAACCATGTTTTAAATTTTTTTGGACAAATGACCCATTTTCCGAATATTTTTCTGAATGGACCTCAAATTGATAAGTTATGCAGTCACATGCAATTGTCGTTCCATTAGACCGTCTAATAAATTTGCTTTAGGTGATTTTCTGGGACAGTAATACCAACGATTACGTTCCTTTGGAGCATTGAAATGGTAAAGCAAACCAAAAACACCTTAATTACTGTCTCGTTCATTAACAAATCTTACACCTTAAACTCGTCCACTCTTGGGTGGGATGGGTCCCGCTCTGCATGTCAAATTGTCAAGAATTTTTGATTCCTTGTTAAATACTTTCTTTCTTCTTCGTTTCAAAATGTTTATTGCGCGTTTAGATACAAATCTGTTTCTGATTTCTGCTTTTCCAGAAATAGAAGTCAGTAGCAAAACTATTTTGCTTCACAAAAACTGACTTTTTTGCTTCTAGAAGTTGTTCTGAAATATTATTGCAAAACTGGCTTCTGATTTTTTAACTTCCAAAAATCAAAAAACAACATCTGAATGTGCATCCAAACGCACTGTTAGTGTTTACGTTATTTAGAAAGTTAGCATCGACTCTTACAAAGTGTACTGTCAATTGCCCACCTAGGATTCGTACTTTAGTATCTAAGAGAGTAACATAATTAATAATGCGAAAGAAAAAGTACTACTTATACATATAAAGGTTGTTGGCCAAAACCAATGAAATTTCCAATATGCAAGAATGTGGTTATAAACCTTGGACTTCGACTTGTTTTGGATTTTGATTTTGATTTTTATCTTTGAATGGAAAGAGCAGGTTCGTCAAAAAAATAATGATCACCGGAAAATAGTGAGAGTTAAGAAGATAGTACATGAGAGACGGAAATAATGTTGGTTGATACCAATGACACCGTCTCGATTATAAAATTCAAACTGTTGAATTATCTAACAGAGTAACCTAATCAATAATGCGAAAGAAAAAGTATACTCGCTTGTCATGCCTAGCGTTAATATTAACATTTCCACGAATGCCAAACCTGGTAGAACTTTGCACCATATGTAGAATGGGAAAAATTCGTTTTATGCTTCTGAGAACTAATATTGACTGAAACGCAACACCAGATGGGGAGACAAGCAAACCCTAGAAATGGTAAAGCAATGCAGTTACACCTTAATAATTTCACTGCTAATCCGAGTCCAGAATCTTCGCATAATGAAAATAGACAACAGTTTATGGGACAAATGAGCTTGTCTTTGACAAGCAAACGAACATATATTTGTAAAATCTTCAATACAAAGGCATTTTTGTCAAGTAATACACCAAGAAAAAATAATACTCCCTCCGTCCCACTATTAGTTGACGTATTTGTTTTTAGATTTTGTCCAATTAATAGTTAATTTTGTATCATTTGATATTCATGTTTATATTCGTTACGTAGGTGTTTTAAAATGTTTTTCAATGATATAAAATTTACGAATATCCGTGGTATAATTTGAGAGATAAATCATTTCTAAATTATACTACTAGGTCAACTAATAGTGGGACGGAGGGAGTAATTTTGTATATGGGTTTTTTAGTCAGTAATGTTCCTTGTGAAACACAAATCTTGTTGTGGTTTTAGAGCTCATTTTTGTGCACAGCCTCTGCAACTCTTTGGCTAAAACTGAAGGCCCGCAATAGAACACACCTGTGTATTTTAATATAAATCATCAGCCAGCCAACAACGGTCAAATTAAAATCATAATCATAAAAATAGATGTATAACCCACTCTAGCATTTAGAGCTTGTTCGGCAACCAGAAGCTAGTTGAGTAGTTTTTAGAAGCTAAAAGTGAGACTTTATTCACTTTGTGCAAAACATACTTTAATTTCTAGAAGTTATTCTAAAATTTCAGTTCCAAACTAAGCATCATGCCGAATATATTTTTCAACTTCTAGAAGTGATTCAGATTTTTTTTTTTCAAACTAACTTTTGACTTTTCGTTTTAATTAAGTCGGAAAGTGACTTTTTATGTGGTACCAAAGGTCCCAAATAGCCTCATAAGTCTTTATTTTTTTATTTTTATTTTTGTCTTTTTGTTATACCAGAAGAATTTATCGATCAAACTAATACTAAACATAAAGTTTGAGTATTGTATAAAATTTCATAACAATTTCTACTAGCAAAAAGTCAACCTTGTATGAAGCAAAATATCTCTGCTCCTGGTTAACCAAATGTGTTGTTCACATGAATAATACTTTTATACTTCTAAAAGTTAATCTAAAATTTGGTTTCCGAAATAACTTTTGACTTTTCCTCTTAATCAAGTCAAAAATAACTTCTTATGCGGCACCAAAGGTCCCAAACACCCACCACCCTCTCCACCACTACTAGTGTCTTGGTATTAACACCTGTTGTACCTTCTCATTTTAATAGGTCTATTAATTAGTCCAAAGTAGTTCAAACAACTTTTCCTTATTCCTAGACACTTTCTTTATTGTTTTACCTCAAAATGTCTGGTGCCTATTGCCTTAGTGATTTAAGCTAAGCTGCTACTACTTAATGATACGTATAAAAGTTGGTGGCCAAAACCAATGAATCCACAAACTTATATGAAAGTTTCTGGAATTGTTTACCTAAAAGCTACCTTTAAATGGAATACTAGCCAGAAAGAAAATGCTTGTTTGAGTTAATAATAGACTTACCAATCCTTGCACCTTCATGTTTGGTGGACAGGTTTGACAAAACTTCAGACCAATTTGGCCTTGCAAAATGTGTATGCACCTGCAGTAATCAGCTTCAGAATTGGTAAAAGTGAAAATTGACAGTGCATATTGATAGAGTGCTAAACTGAGTCACTGGAATTGTTTGAACCCCCAATATTGTAAAAGAAAGATGTGCTTCCAAGGATCTTACCGGAGTGTGCGAGAGGACATCGACGCCATTTTTCTGACGATGCAGGGACTGAATTATGCTGATTAATGCTGACCTCACGTCCCCGTCCGGATAAACACTTGTCAGGTAGTTGTGCATCTCGATCACGGCCTATTGTAATTACATGAAGAAATTTTTGGGTAATTATGTTTGTGACACTTGATAGATGACAAACTTGGAATTAGAATGTATCGTCGCCTTACCTTGTTTTGGTTTTTCTCGGATATTTCCTTTATAACATCTCTAAACCATCCAAACGAACTTTGTTCCCTGGTAACCCAGTATAAGTAAGCTTTAGACGAGCAAACTTTGGAAATGCCAGATTCTTCGTCCTCAACAAGGGCTGGTTTTTGTAGAGTATTATGAATGATGTCCTTGATGACGCTGATGAAAGGGGTTGCTCCTATACCGAGTCCAATGAGAACGACGATATCGTATTTCACGTGATCTTGTGAAGAAGCGCCATAAGGACCGTCAATGTATACTTTTGGATACTGCGGATTGCCACTTACTATTGCCTGCACAATGTACATGGTTATTTTATCAGTTTCTGTAATACATACTCCCCTGTTTCAGAAAAAGTGATACTTTCACTTTTTCATTTTGGTCCGAAATGAAAAAGTCCTGAAACGGGGTACTATTTACTACATAGCAAGAAAAGTAGTAACTTTTTTCTTATTCCTTTGTTACCTCTTGAAAACTGCTGTAAATCTGATAACTCCAATCTCCCAGCGTTCTAATATGCACACTTAGATGATCATCTTCCGGTGCCGATGTTAGCGATAATGGATGCCATTCAAATGGAGAAATGTCAGGGCACTGAAGGAATAAATACATTCCGCTTCTGTATGTGAAGCCTGCAGGTTTACTCATTTTTAAGGACAAAACTTTTCCAGGATATGTAGTTGCCTTGACAATTTCAACGCGGTCGAATTCTGATCTGATAGCTCGAACAATCCGTTCTCCGGCGTACAGTAGAACCGGAATCGCGATATACATCCATGTCTACGTACATAGAAAATTATACTTATGTTAAGATGAGTTGAACTAAAAAATGTCTTGAAATTCATGGATCCTAAACTGATATCATAGGCGCTTACCGTTTTTTCGCTAATGTCCTTGGTGAGGAAGAGAAACATGGAGTGGATGATGAGCAAGACATAGACAAGGATGAAGAGGTGATGTGAATACCAAAATGTATTGTATCCTGTCACCTTCCGCAATGGCTGTGGCAATGTTGATGACTTACGCCGGGACACATGTGTCGCTAGAGTGAAAGCAATGGCCATTAATATCACCATTGCAAGTCCAGTGGCGACTTCAGTTGTAGCTAATATCTCATAATACGATGGTTGGTGGTTCCCGAAATGTACTGCAATGGTTCGGCGGAAAACTGACCGGCTACAACCAGCAATCCTCGGAAAATCGCATGTTAAATGGGTTCCTCCGTGTAGAATTACACCAATTACTATCCCTCCTGCAATTAGCTACACTAGTAAATGTAAGTACAGTGTGTCAGGCAGATGAGAATATGTTGTGTGAGGCGCTAGGCAAGGCAAGCCCTTCGCCTCGCCTCAACTAGCACCCTAGGCGCCCAAAGAAATAAAAGTCTCACATTTTTGCGCCTTGAGCGCCTAGGTGTGCCCTATCTCGCCTTTCACAAACATGAGAAAATGAAATAAAATCCTGAACTACCGGTCCCAAAAAAAAAAAAAATTACCTTATGAAAATTGATGTTGTCATTAAATGGGATCATGTAATTCAACGTCCGGTTTCTCCTAAGCAACGTTATCGTATTCCGGCAAACAGGTAACAAAATGAGTGCCATATTGAACTTCAATGTTTCTGCAGCACCTTTCGAAGTGCATAAACAATAACCCATAACTTGGAACGCCTTTCTTTCTCTATATTGCATGAACTTCCAAACAAAAAGACCAAAACATATGAGTAACCATAGTATAACTATCCACGCACGTCTCCAGTACGTTCGTATAGCGATTTCCATCGACGTCATTGGTTCTTCATAATGTTCATGTGATTCATGGACTGAATTTTCCGGCAATGTAATTGTCTCAATTTGAGTTTTGACTGCAGATTTGCTTAAGCTGTCCTTGAATAGAGTTTCTAGTTGAGATAACTGCAACAAATTAGTATCGTTCAGGGTTCAAGGTCCAGCCGTGCCGTATCAAAAGAAAAAAAAGTACAGTACGTCTGGTCTTAAGAGATTAGAATGTGTACTTGAATGTATCCATGGTGTTCAGAATCAAGCTCTTCCATGAGTAAGGCAGCATGTTCTTCTGCTGCTTCTTGTGTTATGTAAAGCTTATTTGTAGCTGCACTCAGTAAAATAACCTGGAAAACATACAATTTTACCAATACACCACTAGAGAAGAAAAAAATGTACATTTTTTTAACCTCATTTGATTGGGGGCCAGCCTTTTTAATTGGGGGCCATGACTTTTTATTTGCACCCCAAAATTTTGAGGGGCATATTAATCCGATATTGAAAAGACTGTTTTACCCTTACCTAAAACTAAACATTAAAAATAAGTTAACCTTAATTAAAAACCTTAATTAGGCTTCTCTTCTTCATCTTCCTCTCCTCCCCGTTCTCTTCTCCACCACCACCATTAACGACTATTTTGAAGAAATTTTTTTCTTCAACCGATTCATCGCGTAATCGTCGCCAAAAATCAAAACCCAAGAAAGCTATGTTTCCAATTAGAAGATATGTGAACTTAAACCCACCTTGTATTCGTTAGTATCGAAATTTCAGTGTAAGAGTCGTTAGCATCGAAATGAAAACCCCTAACGACTTTTCATTTGCATGCAGATTCTATGAAAAATCGTTAGTGTATTAGGATGAAGATGACGACCCTAATTCTGCTACTTCAACATTTTTTTGCCCTAGAATAGAGTCGTTACCGTATTAGGTTGAAAATGACGACCCTGTTTTGACGACCCTTGTTATTGGTTAACGACTCTAGGTTAACATTATAAATGGTTGGTTAGGGTCGTCAGTATATCAGAATATCCCTATGACGACTCAAACACACAAAACTTGCCTTTTTATACGAGAGAGTTTGGATTCGAGAGTCGTCGGGGTATTAAACGAATCAACTAACGACTCTAGGTGAACATTATAAACAGTCGTCATGGTTTAACACACCACCTTGACGATTTTTCATCACCATTAAAAGTTGCAGGTTAGAGTCGTCGCCATGTGTGTCAACAGTGTGACGACTCTTTAGGGTCGTTGGCGTATACAACACCCGACTATAACGACCCTCACTCTGAGTAGTTCCATAGTAACCATCAATCGACCCCTTGGAGCACCATTCAGACAATTTCAAGAGTATATGAGGTTTACCACGATTGTTTTGAGGTGCGGGTTCACTTGAATCACTCATTTCTAAAAACCCTAGTTTTTCCTCTCAAAACTACTCTTCTTCTTCTCAAAAAAAAAAACCCAAAACTAAAATTTCCCAAAATTTTAATCCCAAAACCCGATTTTTATCTAAACAAAATTATCCCACTAATCAACTTAATTAAATCTTAAAACTAATCACTCAGGGGCATTTTAGCCATTTAGAAACTATTTTTATAAGGGGTGACCCAAATTAGGATTGGGTGACCTTTTTTGTCCTCTAGTGCTTGGCCCCCAATTAAAATGTATGGCCCCCAATCAAATTAGGTTTTTTAATTAAATATTTTTTTTTTAATAAAGTGTTTTAACCTGCTTTATTTCCTTTTGAGTAATCTTTCCATCTAAATTTCTGTCGCACCTGAAGAAAAATATTAATAAAAAAATAAAGATTTCTTTTTCTTAGAGTATGAAGAGAATTAAAAATGAAATTTTATTCAAAAATAAAATAAAATTGAAATGACTTACAAATCAAAGAAAACACGAACTCGGGAATCGAATTTCGGGTCGGTGATTCGACACCAATGGTCATGGAGTTCAGCTTTTGATATTCCTAGTGCTAAATCTTTTCTCCCTCTCAATGCATTTAAAAGCTCGTCGGCGAAATCCGGTGTATCTTTCATCCCTGTATTAAAGAAACACAAAAGAAAAAGAAATTAGATGACTGTTTGCAAGATAGAAATATATAAAAATAATACGGATTTCACTAAATGAATTTAAAAAGAAAAACTATTAGAAAATAAATTTCTAAAATGCTGGTAGCTACGGCAAGCTAAAAAGCAGCAGGCAACGCAATATGCAGTGCAGGGTTAAAGATTGTGTGTGGTGCAGCAAAAAAGGCTTCGAAGCTGGAAATGCCAAGCAAGACTAGTATGTGTTTCTTGCCCCTACACTTACCAATGCAGTACGCAAAATCGGAGCGGCTAATTAAACCAGTCCGCAGCGAAGCGAACTGATCAAACCGTCGTTCCACATCTTTCCATTTATCTCCTCCTACACAACTCAACGAATCGAAAAACCTCAGCTGTTTCGTTCCTACCCCATCATCGTTTTCTTGTTGTAAGTAATGTTTTTTCTGGTTGTTTCCTGGTGAAGCAGGAACAGACCAATCTTGGGTTGTAGTCGAAGAACACGAAGATGTTGATGAAGAAGAAGACGACGAAAAATTAGACAAAGAATATTGCTGGTGGTGATCCTGGGTTTCTTGAAATTGAGTTTCCATGGGGTTTTTCTCTTTGGAAACTCAACTTCAGACTACAGAGAATATACTCAAAAAATGGAGTGGATTTTCAAAGTAGAATAGAAGAAGAAAATGTGTTACTGCGAAGAACATTGAGAATGAATGCAAAAAGAATATTAGATGGGGTGGTGTGATTAGGTACTTGAGAGAGGGGAGTGGGGAGAAAAGAGATTAAAAGAAGCTTCTGATCAAGGAAAAGGCTGTACGTGGTGAGAGGCTGATGAGTGGAATTGGAATTGGAAAGAGTAGTAGGAGAGAATAGGTGAATAAAAAAGAGAGGGCAGGTGAAGTATAGTAGCAGTAGAGACGATAGAATAAAAAGTTCCACGAAAAGTAAATGATTTTTCTTTTTCTTTTTTCTGTTTTTTTTTTTTTGAACAAGTTTTCTTTTTTCTTTGAAGTTCATCTGTTTTGAGGAAGTAGAGAGATAAGCGGAGGTAAGGGGTCTAACCAAATCTTTTTTTTCCAAATACGATTTCTTGCAAACTGAGGTGACACAAAAGTTTGGGTTTAATTCTTTACTCATCATTTCACCACATGCCTTAAAAAATAAATGAAAATTGTAAGAGTTCATCCGGGGTCAATACAATAAAATTTTGGCATGGTCGCATTTCTACGTGCATCCATCGGACAAAGGGATGGTTGCTTCAATGTTTTTTTCTGGTATAATCTTTTTCCGGCCATCTTTTTGTTTAGCCTTTTTTTTTCGGAAGTACCAATGATTTTCAAAAAAAAATAAATCACAAAATTGGTTAAAAAGACCAAAATCAAAATTTCCTGGGTGAAAAGGACAGTTAGATTTAGATACTGTTTAAATGGACAAAAATTTAAAAATAGGCGGGGATGTAACAGGTTTCATCCATCCATTTTCAAATATTTTTTCTTATTTTTATTTTACACGGGATGTATCCAGGTTTCATCCTTGCTATTTTTTAAGTTTAAGTTTCTAGGGATGAATCGGTTTCATCCTTGCTATTGTTTTGTGTCCATTTCACCCATAAAATTTTTTACTCGTCCATTTGAACCGTGTTTTAAATTTTTTTGGACAAATGACCCATTTTCCGAAAATAAATTTAGTTCTTGAATTTAATCTTTTTAGTTGTGTCCATCAAAAACCGAAGTATAATTCAAAAGGATTTTTTTAAAAAAAAAACAAAGAATCAACCCTTGGCAAAACCTCTCGCTTCATCTATCATCGGCCACAACAAGAAAGCTAATTTCGCTTCATCGAAGTGCGAAGTCACCAAAAAAAAAAAAAAAAAAAAAATCCATCTTTTCTAGTTTATCCTAATGGGTGTGTTGTGCTTGTGTCTAGTTTCTCTTTGCTTTCTTTGAATTGGAAGCATTTTCTGACAACTACCAATGTATTTTCGTTCGTTCAGTTTCATAGACTAATTTTCTAGTGACGTGGCCAAGGAAAAAAGTTACTCTCTACCATGTAAGCAACACATCAGCATCCCGGTTACAGAGCTTTCCGTATAGCATTTTTGGAAAGCCAAGCTTGGATCATTCACAACTCCAGCCACTCAACTGTAAAATATACATCGAGAATTTGCTACTTCAGAACTCAAGTACAGAGGCAAAAGTCATGCCTGTTACAAACCTACTGCAGGTCCACAACAAACCTCATGGTGTACCAAACCCAAGCCAGAATTTCTTGAATTTGAGTACTCTACATGTCCCAAGGAACTAAAAAATCTCTCACCAAACGCCTCAAGAGAAGACAGGGCCGTCACTCGTTGACCCAAAATCAAGATATTTTAACAATTCTGCATATCTCCAATTCTGAAGTTTCAATTTCCTTGGCAATGAGGCTTAGTTTGGTAATGTTGCAAAGCGCTTTTCATTGTCTTTGTCTTTGTCTATCTTTGTCACGTTGTCTTTGTGTAAAAAAAGCAGTTAGGTGTTTGGTAAACTAGATACTAAAAGTTAAAGCTGATTAAGAAAATGATCAAATTGTGTTTGGTAAAATATAGGTTCACTTATTGTAGTTGTAACAAATGACAAAAACAGACATAATATTTTAATATAATTTTATTCTATTTTATGGGATTTAAATATATTAGATATTTATATATATTTTGAGTAACTATTTTTTATTATTGATATAACTTGGGATAAAAAAAAATTATACTAAAATTATACTATTTTTTATTTTGTAATTATATTGGTTCTTATTTATTTTATTTTTTAATTAAAATGGTATATAACCAAAAATTTGAAAGTGAAAATAATAATCTTTGAAGAATGTGACATAGTTTAAAATAACAACCTCTAAAGAATATTATGGAGAATAAGAAATTAATTATCAAATATTTAAGGGCAATTTTGGTCATTTATATACTATAATAGGGATATAAAAGAAAAATCATGCATTAAAATAAGGTGGGACCAAAGCTTATGCTTTTAGAGCTTTTATAAGCTCTCTCCCCCGACTTTTAAAAATTGAGGTATTTTGGAAGTGCTTTTGGTTAAAAGCACTTTGAAAATATTTTACCAAACGTTAATATGAAAAATAATTACTATATGTATTTTTTGAAAGTGCTTTTCGAAAATAAAAGCATTACCAAACTCAGCCTGAAGATCATCATCTGATTGAGTTTTACATCAATTGTAACGTGACAATTCACACCAAGTTCACAAGCAACAGTTTGGCTCGATTTTCTGAGATTGTTAGTCTCTTAACTGCTTCATCAACAACTCGCCCTTCTCAAAGTTCGAAATATCCACCTCCACTATCTCCCACCGATTTGTTTAATCGAGCCATTCACAGAACCTCCTCCAATGAAGAACGACCCACCGCCTGAACCACCCAATGCATGCTCGACTCAAACAGCAGCAAGGAAATCTACTCCACCAGAAGCATGCGCCCCTGCAAACGCAGTCTCTTCTCTTCTACCAAAAATCCTCCAAGTCCCTAGACACGCCACTGATACCACTAATCATTCCCTCCCATTTTCTATTCCCCCCACTAACTCACATCAAACCACAACCTCCAACTCCTCCTCTTCATCTTCATACTTCTCAGCTCAATCAGAGAAGATTCCAAAAAGTAGAACCAAATCACCTTCCCCATCAACTTTTACACAACCTCCACCTCAAAAGCTCCACCCATCTCTGAACCATATCAACCAAAAAAGGTCTATACTCAAAATAATCCTCAACAGGAACTTCTCCAAAACAATCCAAAAAACACATCGGTTTCTACACCTCAACAAATCACCAAAAAGAAATATATTGTCTTGTACCAGCTCACAGAAAGAATGCAAGCCCTAATGAAAGAACATGATAAACTCTGTATCGCTGTTGTAGTGGAAGATTCAACTACCCTGCCCTGAAACAAGTTGTCATCAAACATTGGGCAGACTTCAAGATCAAAAAATTCCAAACTTGGTCGAACACGAATAACAAGATCTTTCAGTGCACCTTTGAAAATGAAAGAGATGAGCTAACAGTTCTGGAGACGAGCACTTGGATCATGTCAGGGCAGGTGATCCTAACGGAAGATTGGACCACTTACCAACAAAACCCACAAGCGTGTTTTACTAAAGTCATCTTATGGATTCAGTTACTTAGTCTCCCAAAGTTCTTCGAGGACAAAACGGCTATGGAGGAACTTCTCAGCGACACAGGTAAAATGCTGGAAGCAGATTTGGAATATAATCCGGTACGTTCCAAAGTGGAGATGCTATTAACAGAACCATTCATGCCAGGTATTTTACTAAATGTAGAGGGATCGAAATGGATCCAATTTGCATATGAGTTCTTGCCCACTATTTGTTTTAGGTGTGGTATTATTGGACATATAGCTGATGAATGCCCAAAATTCCTCAATGAACAACATGCAATGCAAGACCCAGACCACCCTCTTTTTCCTTACCATGGGCTAAATGGTCGTATGAGATCGGCTAAACCTAAACCAAGACCACCTGTTCACCAAACTCCGCCACCACATTCACACATCTCAGGCGCATCTTCATCCACTGTAAACCCAACACCCCCAAACCTTGATTTCCAACTCAACTCACAATACCAACCCACCCCAAGCACCAACACAAACCCACCACCCAAACACACGATGAATCGGTCGATTCCAACTAGACTAGCACCGGTAATGGCAAGTCAAGGTTTTAACTGGGCCCCACTAGTTCACTCACCTGTTTCTTCCAAAAACTCACCTGTCAGCCCACCACAGACCTTAGAAACCGGGAAAAAGAGTTTTTCGTCTACTGCGGGACGAAACTATGATGATTTGGTGACAGATCTGCCATGCCAGCAAGCAAAAGACGGATTGGGACAACGTCTATCATCGGGTTTCAAAATTTTTGGCATTAACAATTATTTCGGCGATGGATCGGGTTTACAATCACAGGTAGGAGTACATCCAAACCCGGTGAGCGGGGTCCTATCCACTTTGGAGTGCCCGCATCAACTACTAGGATGGTGGATAGAACAGAACCAATCCCACTCGACAAGGGAAAAGGCAAGGCCCAACAACAAACATAGGCATCACCCGCACCAACTCAACCAGGAGAGGCCCAAAACCGGCCTGCAACGACATAACCTGTACAAACTTCAAATCAGTTGCACAATTTTTTCAACCTTATGTATGCGCAGGGACTGGACAACTTTCTGGATAAACCCCATGAAATTGTCAGTCTGGTGGTCACTAAAGTTAATGGAGTCCCACATGTTAAAGTCACTCATAACCTGGTGGAAGAGGCGGAAAAGATGCAGCAGACAACGGCCCCAAAATCACATACAACTCACCTGAAAACTTACAAACGAAAAGGCCCCCACCCAAGAAAAGGAGTACCCCAACACTTAAACATTCCATCAACACCTTCTTTTGCAGCATCCCCCCCACCCACAAAAACCAGAAAGTTCGTCTCTATCTCCTCTCTGATCCCTGAATCATCCAGAATTCTCCAACCTCAGTATGAAGTTCCAACACTCCGGCCAAGAAAAGCAAGAACTTCAATTGGGCAACAGGAACAATACCAAGTTGCTTCAACATCCCACAAGGAATCAACAACAGGCAGCAGTAGCAACCCCACAGAAACCAATTTGGCTACACATCTATCTCAAGATGATACAGAGATTGATGCTCAAGCACACAACAAGAACAAGCGAGTTGCTGGCAGAAACCAACACTCGCAAGCAGAATGAGTTATTTGGCGTGGAACTGTCAAGGTGCGGGCAATCCCTTGACAGTTCGCAAACTCGTGAGATCACCGAACTCACGAGAATTAGTGTTTTGTTTTTATCAGAAACTCTTTGTTCGGATGTGCAAATGTTTTCCTTAAAAAATAGGCTAGGGTTTGATGAATGCTTTGCGATATATTGTAATGGGCATAAAGGAGGTGTAAGCCTGATGTGGGCAGCACACCTTCAGGTCCAGATTCTAGTTGCTAATCAAAGCTTAATCCATGCCTATATCTCACCCCCCGCACCACAACTGCCATGGCTATTCACTGGAGTCTATGGACCACCACAACCATCAGCAAGATGGGATCTATGGAAAGAGTTCAACCTGATAATTCCTCCACACGCTTTACCATGGATCTTAATGGGTGATTTTAATGAGGTTATCTGTCAAAAAAAAAAAAAAAAAGGAGGGAGACCGGTTTCACACAACCAAGCTAAAGACTTCAAGAATATGATCAACAACAACGGACTCATTGATCTTGGCTTCTCTGGCCAACCGTTCACATGGTCAAACAAACAATCAGGAAACGGCTTCATTTTAGAGAGACTTGATAGGGGTCTATCAAATCAGCAATGGCTCCAGTATCATCCTCATGCTCTAATACAACACTTGCCGCGGATAGCATCAGACCATGCTCCAATCTTACTCAAAGAAAAAGCAATTCAAAAATCTACCAACAAGATCTTTAGAATGGAGCACCTATGGTTCTTACATCCGCACTTCAAAAACGTCTCCTCAAATGCTTGGAACCAGCTGCACCACCCGTCCCCACCTCTCAATATGCTAAACAAAATGGGTGCAACTGCTGAAACCTTACAAATTTGGAGCACCAACACATTTGGCCACCTACCAGGCTTAATCAAAGAAGCGGAGAAACAAATCAACAAGGCCCAACAAACTTGTGCCAGAGCAACAGGCCCACAATTATTTTTCTGGCTCCAAAAGGAATTAGAAGCCCGCAACACCCACCTTATGCTCTCACACTGCCAAGAAATTTTTTGGAAGCAAAGATCGCGAGTGACTTGGCTCACAGAGGGAGACCTCAACACCACTTTTTTCCACACTCAGGCAACAATCCATCGCCGTATCAACTACATCAGGCAGATACAGACACCAACCGGAGCACTGGTGGACACACAATAAGAAATTGCGGCTACACTCATCCAACACTTCACTGAGCAATACCAGGCCCAAGAAACAACCATTGATATGAAGTTGTTTGACTGTATTCAACCACGTGTGTCGGAGGCCCAACAACAAAACCTAATGAAGGAGGTCACCGATTTGGAAATCAAACAAGCCTTGTTTCAATAAACTCGGATAAAGCGTCAGGCCCATATGGGTTTACTAGTAAGTTTTTCAAATTGCTGTGGGATTCCACGGGTACTCAAATAATTGAAATGGTCCGTTTTTTCTCTCTTCATAACTACCTACAAACACCAATGAACCACACCAACATCACCCTGATTCCAAAAGTTCAAAACCCAACACACCCGTCTCACTACCGGCTCATTGGACTATGTAATGTGGTTTACAAAATCATTGCAAAGATTTTGGTTGATCGAATTAGACCAACCCTTCAATTCATTATTAGCCCATTCCAAAGTGCTTTCGTTCCCAACAGAGCTATACATGATAACATTTCCATGGCTGCGGAAATTTTCCACTATATCAGATCATCGGCCTTGACCAAACACCCAAAAATTGCCATGAAACTTGATATAAAAAAGGCGTACGACTACTTGGACTGGGGCTTCATCAAAATGGCGCTGAGTGCTCTGGGATTCCCAGCGGGTTTCATAGACCTGATAATGACATGCGTATCAACAGTCTCATACTCCATCAATGTAAACGGTTCACCGTTAGGCCATATCAAACCATCGAGAGGACTTCACCAGGGTGACCCTTTGTCACCCTATCTGTTCATCATATGCGCGGAAATCCTTTTATCAAATTTGGGTCACGGGCAACTACAGGGAAAGATTAAAGGACTGAAGCTTGCGCCAAACATATCTCCTCTAATCCATCTCATGTATGCTGATGATTTGCTCATCACATGTGTGGCCGAACCAGAGACCTGCCATACGATACAAAAGGTGCTAGATGCTTACTCCAACTCGGCATGCCAACAAATAAATAAGGATAAGTCTTTAATTATACACCACCCGAAATTGCATCCAAACGAGGTCGATGGACTTTGCAATTTTTTCTGCATTCCAACAGCCCAACACCCACCGATCTATCTAGGTGTCCATTTTAAGCGAGGAAGAATCAGCTCCCACATGTTCACAGAACTTCTCAACATAATGGAACGAAAGGCAAAAGGATGGATCACTAAATGTGTAAATCAGGCGGTAAGGGAATTACTCATTAAGACTTCTCTACTACCAACGGCAAACCATGTGATGCAGACACAACTCCTACCGGCACATATCCACAAACGGATAGATAGGATAACAAGGAATTTTTTCTGGGGGCATGACAGTACAAAAAGGAAACTACATCCCAATGGATGGCCGAAAGTAACAGAGATGAGATGCAATGGAGGAACGGGCATAAGAAGGAGTAAAGAACATAACAAAGCACTCCTCATGAAGAAAGTGTGGCAAGTTCAGGGAGATGACAAATCAATATGGGCAACAATGGCAAGAGACAAATATCTACATAACGGGCCGTTTTTGGAGCTACCAATAGAAAAACCAAAACCCACAGCAAGTCCAACATGGAAATGTTTAACTAACCTAGCTATTTTTTTGCAGGAACACTGTGTTTCCAAAATTGGAAATGGCCAACTCACATCAATACTAGGGAACTGGATTCCACACCACAACACCACACCAATCCACCCACCCATCCCAAACATCCAAGTTTCAATCCTAATTCACACCTTCTCAAACTCTTGGAATCATGAACGCATTCACACCATGTTCCCAGCCAAAATAGCACAACACATCACAAATATCCATCTCCCAAAAACACCTCAACCAGATACCCTCATTTGGCCATTCACAACAACTGGAAACTATTCAGCAAAAACAGGCTACCAAATCCTCATAACCCTTATAACCAAACCCAACAATAACCAACCAAATGATCCCCAGTCAACAACCACAGCAGGGATTACCTCAGAACACAACATACCACCTCAATCCATACCAATACACTCCACTCCACCACAACAGCATTTCAAATCCATCTGGAGTTTGAATGCCCACCAAAAATCAGGCTTTTTTATGGAAAGCCGGCTTAGAAGGACTACCAACATTCAGTCTTTTGGCAGAGAGAAATATCACTACAACAAACCTCTGCCCAATATGCAAAACGACTTCAGAAACAGCACATCATATTATGTTCCAATGTGTACGAGCAAAAACCGTATGGCAACAGATTATACTATCTCTCAATCACTCAAACCTAACAAAACAAACGGGAATTACACAACAACAACCAACAACCATTTGGGAAGCTATGCACCACCAGATCTCAACACAAAGAAGGGCTATCTTTGCCTTTACATTGTGGCATTTATGGTTAGCAAGGAATGCGTTGGTCTACCTAGGAATCAACTTCAATCTCCGAGCTCAAATAACTCAAACAATACAGGTAATGTTCGAAGAATACAGCTGGGCACAAAAACACTTAATGCCAATACTACCAGAGCTACAACCATCATTACAACAACTACAACGACAGACTACATCAACAACACTAATGATCGGATGGGAGCCACCACCTGAAAACTGGATCAAGATAAACACGGATGGCGCAGCAAAAGGAAATCCAGGAATAGCGGGAGCAGGTATTATCGGAAGGAACTATCAAGGCACGTTACTCATTGCTATGGCAGCACCTTTGGGGATTACGACATCAACAACAGCAGAAACATGGGGGCTACTACTAGCGCTTCGCATAGCAACTCAACAACAATGGACTAAGGTATGCTTTGAAATGGACTCACAACTGGTGATCCATCTACTACAAAAACAACACAAACCGCAACCTTGGTACTTAAGAACTATGCTAGACGAAATAGAGGAACTCATGCAACAAATCCCAAATATGAGACTACAACATACCTACCGTGAAGGAAATCAGGCGGCTGATGAACTGGCAAATCAAGCAGCTAAACACCAAATAACACATCCAGCATCGGCTTCGACAAAAATTTGGCACAACAACTGCCCAACTTTTCTTTCCAATATCTTGTATGCAGACAAAATAGGGACTAAATACCCAAGGAATGTAACCTCTACTTTGAGTTAATGAATCGGTTCACAAGCTTCAAAAAAAAAAAATGTCCCAAGGAACCAGAAATTGTACAGTTCATCTTTATGAGAGGTGCATAAGGAAACCCTTGCGTATGAAAAAAGCTCGGCTTCTGTAATGACAAACCTAAGTAAACTTTTGTTTGGGAAGGAACAATGAAGTAGTCTTTTAATGGAGTATTATTTTTCCAAAAAATTTGGTTCCACACGTTTTAGTGAAAGGTGAATTGAATTCTTTTTAGTTCAGATCTGCAAAAAAAAGCTATTAGGCTACAAATATTATAAGAACTTTCTACAGAAGTTTGACAACAAATAACTAAAGGCTACAGGAAAGGGCACCTGCTCAGTAATTTTTTTGAAATATTGAAATTTGCTTACCTATTGTTAAAATAAATGTTTTTAATGAGAGTTGCAATTTTCTGTAGTCTAAAACTGTAATAGTACTGCACTTCAGGAAGCAATGTAAAACACAAGAACAAACTCCGCATAATTTTAGAGCCAAGACTGTTAGCTGCATCCTCAACTTCCAAATCTGAAATGAGCTTCATTCAGAATTAGGTGAAGTTCCTTCAGTCTATCCTTTGCAAGTCTCCTGCAGTTTATTATTCAATAAGTTTCTCATTATCAATTACCAAATAGGTTGCTGGAAACTATTTAAGAAAGCAAATATTTGGATCAAATCCTGCATCAGCTGAATGGCCGAACCGACTTTCGTCATTAGCATAATGGTCATATATATTAAGGCTATTTGGAGTGTTGGAACCTGTTGAACCATCTAGTATGATGTTCATTTGGTGTTTCCTTTTGGGATAGATCACTTTAACCAAAATTTTACTAACTATGATACCAAGCTACAGTTTTTCTACACCGTGCTGATGATCCCGAAACTTAAATTATTCAACAGCTTCCTTTCTACGAAAATCATCATGTCATCTTTCAAGGGCTGTGGAAAGTGTCAAAGACTCAAAAGTCTTGGGTGAATTGGCCGTTTAAAGAAGCTTTACAGTTTCCAAAAGAAAACCATTCTCTGGGGTAACAGGTGCTAGTGATATGGTTATTTTTAAGGCTGGATGACTAGCATCAGAGATTCATTAGACCATGCAAGCTAAGTTCTAGAACAAGTTGGACCGACAATGTAAAAAGAAAAAGAGAAGAAAGGTAAAACTTAAATGTAACTAGAATAAGGAAAGAAAGAAAGGTAAAACTTAAGCGGGCCCACTGTGCATGCATCGAGTGTATGAAACATAATGTTAAAATGACATCAAGTGATGAACTAGAGAGGAGAAAAACAAACCTGACTACTGATGTGGAGGCAAGATATGATCCACCAGGTTTGAACAGAGAGATAAGCCTATTAGACGAATGCAATACCACCGTCACAAGAGCTTCCATGATGGATTGTTCCTCTGAGTTAGGGTCTGCCAAGATATAGTTCTAGTGAAGAATGCATGCCAGTGAGAATGGAATGCAGCTCAAAGTAAGTTTCCTCTTTTCTTTATTGAGTGGCTCCTGTACTGTCTTGTTCCCCTTGTTTCCAATTGACAAAGCAATTACACGACAGGGATGCACACTGCAAATGAAAAGAAGATTAAATGATACATGTTATCGACATTAGTCATCTTAAACCATATATAGACATCATCAACCAGAAAACCTGAGAGAATGACCCCTCACTTGCAGGCTTGGATATGTGGCATCTTAACAGTATGAACTGTAGCCACTAGCATCATATATCAAACAAGATTCTAAAAAATAAATTTGCAAACGTGGTGTTCAAAGCATGAAGTAAAGACAAGATATCAAAGATCCAAAAATGCGAAAGAGTATGAATGGCTGCACTTACAACTAGAGAACGCAGCAACTGCTGTAAGTAGTGCAAAAAGAGTATATATAATCGGTAATTAAGCAATATCACTTTCTGTTTGGTGTGGGTGAAAAATCTGTCACTTGTCAGTAGCAAAAAATGCTGCCTGGATACTAGGACAGGTTGACATGATAGACAAATCGAACCTCTCGATCCGCAGGGGAGGCATCATAAAGTATTCTTTCCGGCAGGTTGCCATAGTAAAAGTAGGTAATGAATAAGAAAATAATCATGGACGAGTTAAACAGAGTTGGTACTTGATTGTATTTGTATACCAATGGTAGTATCCACCCTTTTCCACAAGGAGCTACACTAAACCAGTGCACTGAAGAAGGAAATAAATTCCATGCAATGTCCTGAAGTACAAGGGAAACTATCCTTTTAGTGGTGTTCCTTGGCTATTGGTGTTAGTGTTTTACAGTGGGGGTGAGCTAGTTTAAGGTGGCCTATCATTTTCCACCAAATTCATATGAAAAACAAATACATGATGATTTTTCAGTTAAACTTTATTGCACCGATAAATAACAATAGTATCAATGATCATGAGAGTTCAGAATGTTCAGATTGGGAGGTCATTACCAGGTAAGCAATCCATGGCATGCTGCCTTTCCACTGATTAAGGATAACTCCTTCAAATTGATCACTCCGGAACTGCAATAATCAAGGTGAGAACCGTTGAAATGAGTTCTGTACTTGTAAAACCAAATTTACTTGCGCACCAGTCAACCAAACATATTGTAATTTTGTAAGCAACACAATATAACAGTTTCATGTTGAAGGAAGTCCAATCAGAAAACTACCCAAGTCGAACAGAAAGACAAACGGGGTGCATTACTATACCAAGGTTCCATTATGTACTACTAGTACTAGTGTCTGATGCCTTTATTTATGACGATGATAATTAAGTATGGCGCCTTTGTGAGATCTTGATTTCATTCTTTATTCAATATAACGAACAGTTTAAACTTAAACAAGATTTCATTATCACAAAATCAGAAAATTCTAGGGGGGAAAACCAAAGGAAAATGCTACATACATCTGAGTCGTGAACTTGTGAGTAGCTATTGAGAAGTAACGATGAACTATTAAAAGGAAAAAAAAAAATGTTTAGGCTGACAATGCAAAACTAGTTATTCTAGAAGGTAAGCAGTTTGCTGATTCTTTTAGAACCCCTATAATCGTGTTATGATAGTGCAGGTAAAAACTGCAAGTCAGATTCTCCATACTAGGTTGTTTCATTCTCTGTCCCCACCCAAGTTACACTCGCACTGGTTGTTCAACATCGGTTCAGTGGCAGGATTTTTTCTGTCTCGCTCAAAGTTCCTCAAACTAGTATACTTGGTACTTAAAGCACTTCATAATAAATGAGATTAGTAACATAAAATTTAAATTTTAGTTCTGATGATATTCCTGTGAACATGGAAGAGACTTCCACACAACTGTCTGTAAGTAAGATGTTAACCATTACATAGTGACTGCTTGTGTTTCTTCCCTAACATGTTTAGACACACACAAAACAAATAGAACAAAAAGATTGTTGCTTAACACTAATAAAGTCTTTAAGTGTACCTTAACATAACATCAGATAGTAGTTTAGCAACAACAGGTGCTTCCTCAGCAGGCCGATCAGGCCTAACAAGTGGCGAAGAAACCGTAAGCATATGAAACTCAATAGCTAAGCAACCCTCATCATGTGAATCGATTGATGGTATCAGGACTTCCATTTTAACAGCAGCAAACATAGTCTACACACAACATAAGTTCATTAGCACGTTTCATCAAACACCCGATGTTCATTTAAAAAACAAAAATGAGGGTTATACATACCGTGAAACCAATCTTAGCTAAGGCTGAACCATCAGCAGATGAAACAGGCCAAGAGTGACTGAAGTAGGTCTAGATATCCCAAGATGTCTGACATCAGGACAGATGGATTCATGGAGATGACACTCGTAGTACCATAGAGACGATGGTCTCCTGAAAGCATCAACTTCTATGTCTACTACATTCCCATCTTCAACCCCCATCTCTCTCTCTCTCCGGTATGATTGTTTTGTACCTCTGGACGGACTACCTATTTTGACGACCTAAGAGAGGTGTTGGGACAAAAGAGAGAACAAATTCATTCATTTCCAATTTTCCACCCAATCTGTGGCACTGCTGTGGGGTGTTTATGTTGGAAATCAATCTCTCGGAATTTCATTTCACTCAGGTTCACCAATACAGAAGCTGACCTTTAGTTCAAAACGCTCAAACACAGATATAGTTATTGTGTCCCTAGTGGACGAGTTATAGTCTCGTGAGGGCTTACGAGAGGTATACCCACAAAACCTATTCCAACTTCAAAGCGTTCCAGCGTCCCAAGCATCCAAAGAGCTATGAGGACATAGAGTTTTTGCATGCTAGTAATAAGAAGTTAGAAATACCAAAGAACATATTCTCATTCTTAAATGTTTAGTGAGAAATAATCACACCATAATGAGAGAATGCGTGTTTGAGAGCGACTGATAGGTGTTGTAAAATACCTAATTTAATATCTAGTATTTATGCTTTCTTTGCTACTTTTCTTGTAAATTATGTATCTTATGTTTGATTTTGAGTTATTAGGTGTTTTGGAGTCATTGGAGCAAAAGGACGTGGAACTTGCTTAATTCCAGGATTTCTTCTCAATCATCTTGAAGAGAACGAAAATATGAAGCCAACGGCGAAAGAATGAAGTCGTTCCGACGTTGTATGAGAAAGTTATGAGCAACATCAGAGTTTACGCCTATCGGTTCCTCAGAACCGACAGTTTACTGAGAATGAATCACTGTGGCAGCCCTTATCAGCGTTACGGGTGCCGATATAGATTTTCATCATTACCTTGGACCTAAAATTGTGAAGAGTTATCTTTTCCCAATCATTGCACCAGAAATTTAGAGAACACAAGAACAGGGATGGCTGCTTCAGAGAAGAGAGATCGACAGATTGGGAGAGGAATTCAGATACGGAAGGAGGAGATGTTGCTGTTGAAGCTGAAAAGGAGAACGAGAAGATGGTCTCGCTGTCATCAGTTGTGGGAGAAACTATGAGACAACATCAACAGAGAAATAGGAAGAGAAGTTGTTTGAATTAATGGGTTTTGACAGCTGTATTTGAAGAAGTAGAAGCTCGAGATGAACATGGAATTTGGGTTATTCGAGTTGCAGAATTATGGGTTGTGAATGAATTCGTAATTACAGGTTGAAAGAGAGCTCATACAACAGCAAACTTTGCTAGCTCTCAGTTACAAGTTTCACGCTCATAACATGTTCGGTAAAAGGCCCAAGTGGCTGAGTTATGGAGGAGATATGGGTTGTAGTTTGAGAACAAATATCAGCAGAATGTTGTTGCCGCAGTTGTGAATGCTCGTTGATAGTAAACTAATGATGTTGTTTGACCGTTAGTTAATGGTGAAGAGCAATTGCAGCTGGAGGTGAATAATGGTAGATGGCTAGGGGCTCGACTGAAGATGACATGGTAGTGATGCATTTTGTTGACACTTGAAGTGGGTTTTGACTAAAGTGATGGCTGGAAGAATGTTGCTGGCACTTGGCCTAGCAAAGAAGAGAAGAAGTGCAAATGGGAGTGAAGACTGATGCAGCTGAGCTTAGAATGGTATTGCTGGTATGAACTGGTGGAGATTTGATTGTGCAAATTCAGGGAAAATGGGTTTCTGAAGCTCAGTGTTGCAGGTGGTGTGAGAAATGGGTACTGTGGATGCAGGCTAGATACAGATCTGGTGAGTTACAGAGAATGAATGCTTTAGATGTATGTTAGGACAGGGCTGAACTGACAAGAGCAGTTGCAGTTAGAAATGGTGCTGAGAACTAGTGCACAAGAAATAGTTGAGATGGCTGAGCTATGGGAAGAGGAGAAGTAGAATGGAATGTTGGAGCTGTTATCATGTGATGGGAGTGATCGAGGAGAACCTAAGCATGGCAATGATGGTAAAGAGGTCGATGCAGTTCAAATGGTTCAGGTGGATGTTGTTTGCCATTGAAGTGAAATGATGGTGTTTGTGCTCAGCCTTGCACCTGCAATGGACTGAGGCACTGGCGAGTTATACGATAATTGGCTAGCCGCAGTGGTGAACATGAGATACAGTAATATGGAACTACAAGTGGTGATGCTTGAGGTTAAGAAGATTATGAAGCTAATGCTTTACAGGTGGTTCTCTAGGTCGTGGTTGCAGACTTATGGCTCAATTTAGAAGCTGTGTATGATGGTCAGTGGGGAATGAGGAGATAGAGCTTAGATGATGTTTCAGAGATGGAAGTGATGCTAGTAAGAGAAGACGGTGCAACTGAAAACGCTGATGATTATGGAATGGCTTGAGCCTGGTGATTTGCAGTTGAGCATAGAAAATGTGCGACTGGTGCAACTAGAGATGCGAGAGATATAGTGATTTGTGAATGGGATTTGGTGATTGCGGTTGTAACTACGGATAAGAGTACAAGATGGTTGTGAATTGCAATGCGGGGAAGTTGGTTGAGTTTGGAGCTCTTTGTTATATTACGAAATTGCAATGGAGATTATGTGTGCGGCTGCAGAATGGTGTAGACCTTTGGATTGCGGTTAGGCGTTGCGGAGTTGAAGGGACTAGTAAGCATGTTGCTGGTGCTCACAGTTCACAGTGGTTGAACCAGATGGAGAGCAAGAAACTGGTGTTGTTGCCATGGCTTGATGGTTCTGCAATGGGTGGTTGAAATGCTTGTCAGGGAAATGGTGTCAAGTAACAGATGTGAAAGCTGAAGCAGAGAGGTTGGTTCTGTTGCCGTGATTGAGAAGAAGGAGCTGAAATAGATAGACTGGTGATGGAACTGAACTGCGGGTAAATTCAGGTGACAGTGATTTGTGCAAATTGTGGACTGCAGAAACTGTGCGTAAACGCAGCAAGAATGGCGAGCCGGTGAGCATAGGTCGGGTTGCCGGATTTCGGAATGGAAAGCATGAATTGCAAAGTTTCACTGAATCATGAAGGGGGTTCGAGTCGGATGCAAGAGTCGACGGCCGGATATATGAGCTACGGGTCGCGCTTTTGGGAACGTTCCCGCAAGAATCCAAGAATTGGTTTAGATGGTTCATTTGCGATGTATGGCTTTGAATTGTGAGTGTATGAACTGCGGAGAAGGATAGTGAGTTGCGGGAAGTTACGATAGTCGGATACAGGCTCAGGTGGTCGGAGATACTTTCCCGGCCAACTTCCGACCAGCGATACCAGTTTTCCGGTGACATATTTTTGGGCAGAGTTTTCACATGGGTATTTTCCACACATGGGCTTGGTGGACTAATTGGAGATGGGTTTTGAGAAGACCTAATATTGGAAAGAGTATCCTTTTGGAATGGGAGAAGCATATAAATAGAAAAGTCTTTCTCTAAACCTAATATCTCTATTGGGGAGGCTTCTACTTGTTTTTAGGGTTTCACATGATAGATTCTTCTAAACTCTTTGTGATGATTTCCAAAAACACAAGTAGTTGATTTATTGTTATTGGTTAAAAGATGTAGTTGGACTTTTAAAACAAGTTATGATTTTTATGAATTAGTTTTCTCTCAAAATCATTGTTGATTTCTACGGGTTATAATAATTGCATGATTGATGTATTGCAATATGATTGAATGTTTGTTTAGTTAAGTCTAGAATTAATTGAACTCACATCCATATTTAAAGATATTTTAGGGTTCATCATCGAGCGATAACCTTGAATACGAGTAGCAAGATATGATTATGGTTTGTAGTGATACATCCTTGTAGTCATATATAGAAATTGACCTTTGTTCGAATTGTGTGCGCAATGTATTACAATTGCATTGATTAGCCTATTTCTGAAACTTAATGCTCCTAGGAATTGAACTTAATTAGCGCAAGGCGTTAGGTTATTCTTTAGGTAGAATTCACATACGCAGCTCTAATGTGTGTGTTGATGACTTAGGAAATTTATGGAGTATTCTTGCAATAAGATATTCTAGGGCTTTTGATGATAGCGAGATTAAATATGAATTCTAATCATACATTCAAAACTTGTTTACAATTGAAGATGAAACCTTTATCCAATATTTTCACATCCTTGATTTGCGTGTTTGCTTTTTATTGTTTTGCCTTAATTTTATTTTAGTTTTTAAAAATCAGAAAACCCCCTTTGTTTATATAAGAACCGAAACATATTGACAACCCAAGACCTCTCTGTGGGAACGATCCTTTCTTGCCCTTGCTATATTATATATTTTGAGTAGTGAGAAAGTGTAATATATTTTTGACGCCTACGACAGCGATCAAATTTTGGCGTCGTTGCCGGGGAGGCAGCGGTTGTCACTTGTTTTTGGTTTCTTATTTTTGTTTTTTTTAGTTTTGTTTACTTTTTCTTATTCTTTGGTTCTTATCCGAGTTTTGAGAATCTCGTTTCAGGTACCAATTTCTATGGACGGAGCATATTGGAGCAATCAATACAGCTTTCAACCTCAACAATATGACAACTATCACCCTTACGGGGAGTACAATCAAAACCAATCCTTTGGTTATGGCCAAAATTCCACGTACCCTTTTAGTTATTCTCATACATACCAACCTTTTTATGGTGGGTATGTAAGTGAGCAACCACAAAGAGGGGATGATACTTGTTCTCCTATTAATATTTCTTCTAGTTTGGTAGATGAAATGCAACAATTTATGGTCAGCATGGAGTCAGTTCGTGGACAACCAAGCGTGGAACCAATTTCATCGACCGAATGTACTCATAGTATGTTTGGCCCAATTTCTGATCGTAGTTATGATCATTCACCCATTCAAAGGGAAGATAATTGGCCTAGCAATACTGAAGTAAGTAATTATACTTTTGCCTTGTCGAATGAGCTTTACAAACAAATGGAACACTATATCCAGAATTTGGATGGATCACTCCAAGAGCATCAAAGAGGTGTTTAGAGCGTAAGAAAGGGCATTGATGAATACATAGAGGAAATGAATAATTATGTTGAAAAAGGCGAACCTTTGGGGACTTTCGTTGATAATTGTGTAGTTAACTCAACTCTTGATCGTAATAATGATCATTCACCTATTCAAAAGGATGAGTTCGAGATTAGCAACACTAAATTCAGCGATGAGGACCAATCTTACGGAGCCGCACAGTACATACACAAGAATGTGGATCAGGAAAGACCAATATTGTGGAATATTCAAAGATTCATTCTATTTTTCATCAATATTTGCATAGAGACACGTAATAGACTTAATCTTTGTAGACAAAAGTTCATCATATCTTCCATCAGTATTTGCATAATGACATAATAGGCTTAACTTTTGTTGTCAAAAGTTCATTTAATTTTTATCAATATTAGCATAATGACATATTAAAGACTTAACTTTTGACAAATATGGGACAATCATAGTTCACGGACGCAAGCATACATAACCCATAACAAGTTGCAATATATAAAACCATAAAGATTAATACTGCAAAATCATATTTCAAATAAACTTTAGAATTGAAATAAATAAATCTAGAAACATTGTAAGATGAAAATCGTTGGAAATAGCTATGTGTACTCACAATAATGGCTATTCCAAACCCTGATTATCCTTCTCAAAAACATAAGAATAAATTCTCATAAGAATTTTCCTAGACAAAACAAAGACAACAAGTCAAAAATCAAAGGACTCCTAAATCAACAAAACCGATCATGAACGTATATCAAAGATCACTTCCAGAACCCCCAAAAATCTTGAGTCCATTGAGCTTGTGATTGACAGCATCCACTGCTTCTTCAGAGAAGATATCCTCATTGAGAAGATCTTTAACATGTGTCTTCATGAGAACAAGGTCAGGATTAACCTTTTTCAACTCAGTTCTTAACACATCAAGAACCTTCACAGTATCAACGAGTTGCAGTTTTGCTTCCTCAAAGTATTTAAGAAAATCATGAACTACTTCAGCAGAAACCATATCCTCATTATCAACATCCTGATGAGTATATGCATAGTAGCATGAGGCATTAGAATTTTGATCATCATCTTCCACTAAGGTTCTTTTATTCCTCCCTTTGGACTCGAAATCAATACCTTCATCAAAAAAACCTCTTGCAAAACCTCTAGTGCGGGAAGGTGAAGACATTCTTGACAAATTGACAATAACCTAGAGTACGCGTACGTGACTCAATAGGTTTGGTATTTAAATAGTTTCATTGAGAAGGTAAATTTTAGGGTTTCTAAAGATAGTTCGTGACAAGTGAATGGGTACCCGTACGAATACAATCAAAACCCAACCAAAAACGAAAAAAAATACATTAAGACTCAAAAAAAAAATGCTATTCTTTTACAAATTTTGGCTCAACAAAGTTGCAACTAAAAACTTCTTTGAGACAAAACAATAAAAAAAAAACGAAGAGATTCTTGAGATACAATCAATACTTAGGCAAAGCTGTCTGTGGACAATAGTATAGCTATGGACGATAAGAAAATAACACAACTAAACAAAAAACATTTTTGCCGAAGGTATACCCAATTATTAGCAATTCTTACTCAACATGATTTTTATGAGTAAGCATTCAACACTTGTAATTAATTAGCACAAGTATGAGCCCTAAGCTCGTTAAATGAATGTTGTTCACGGTTGAGTCTCTTTTTCCTTACAATTATAGGAAAGAATTCTTTATGATGTGAAAAGTTATCATAAAATTTGTTTCATCAAAATAAGAGACGAGGTTCGGATCCTTACCAAAAGAAGTTTGTTCGGAGGATTTTGACAGCCTGTCGATAAGATCATATATCCTTCAATTATCAGATTTAGGTTGTCCTTCATATCTCTACTTTTGCTTACATCTACATGAACTTTTTTCACATCTTGAACATCATTCTTCTCATTCGGTTGAGAGGGACCTTTCTGAAATCTCCTTGACCCAATTGTATTAAAACTATAATTCGTCCGAACATTCGATGAGCAAATTGAACTGACTTTCCTGGAAGAATTCACAGGGTGGGTATTAAAACCAATAGGTTTAGACATCGATTGTCATTTACACCTTTGAGTATTAAATCTAAGGTGTGTTAAAGTCGAACAATAGACTTGTCATTCAACTTTGATTTGTTTTTCCGTTCGATATGTCCTTTTGAATCACAAAAGAGACACATTTTCTGATCACCTGAGTGATTAGAGTGAACAGACTTAACACCATTGTTGGGAGATTTCTTCCTTCCGAGCGATGTGAAGTTTCCTTGATTAGAGGAAGATAAAAGCACATCTTTCCTAATCGGAAGAGATTGTGATTTGGCTTATGAAACTGAATTTTCAGTTGGGATAGAAGCGATTGGTATAGTGGACTCTTTAGAACATCCTCGAATATAGAGTTTACTCAAAAGATGTTCAATTTCCAAGGCATCATTTTTGAGTTTTGCCTCGAAAGAGGAGCAAACTTTGTTGTTTTCCTCGCTAAGAGACTTTGAAATAGAGTCACAATCTTTTACTATACCAATGAGTGCATTGACATTATTTTTCAACCGATTGATCCTAGATTTTTGTTAGGGGGAGAGCAAAAATGGATTCGAGGAGTGCGAAAATCCTAGTTAACTCATTAACTAGGCCTAGTTTCATATATTTCCATGAGTCGGACAAATGTACCCCTAGTGAGAACACAAATACCTCCCACACGTGACATTAAATGAATGAACCTAAACCTCTCTCGTCTTTTGCTCTCTTCTTAGTATCACCTGCAACACCCACTTATATCCTAACCCTAACCTAAATCATCCAAAACAATGATTTTGTAGCTAGTTTCATGATAAAAAACTGTATGAAAAAAAGGTTTATTCATCTTTTAAGACTTGACGTAACTGATGCCTATTGGTGTGGAAAAACTCATCCAAAACTACCGATCATTGATTAATCTGTTGATTATGATTACAACTATCGGATTGTTCCCCGTGAACGTGAACTAGATTGGACTACGGTATTAAGACAAAAATAGATGTGAGAGATAGTATTTAATAATGAATCTGTTAGGGACGATGATGATACAAGAATTTTTCCACTTCAATAAGCAAATCAATTCTGCTTTTCATTAAGGAATTTGAAGAACTCTTAAAGGTAGTTAGAAATTCTACTCGGGAGAATATAATTAATCCAAATATTTGATCGCTTCCACTCGCTTCATATTGACCAACACTGTATCACTATTCTAAACCTAGCTTTTAAACCTAAGCTTTTATTGTTGTAAAATCAGATCAACCATTTAGGTTCACCGTTTTGTTTGTTTAAGGGCACAAGTAAGCACTACAGGGGAAATGAACCGAACCAGTTCGGTCGAGCACTTCTGAAAATTATGTACTATAAGGGTAACTACGTCCGACTCATGGCAATCTATGAAACTAGGCCTAGTTAACGAGTCAACCACGATTTTCGCACTCCTCAAATCCATTTTTGCTCTCCCTCTAATAAAAATCTTGATCCTATCATCACGGGTTCTAACAATATTTAGATTTAGTTCACTCTCTTTGCATTTGCTTCCTTAGTCAGGAGTGGACTCGTTCGAAAGGTAATCGGGAAAACACTTGTCAATGCAAGTCTGTTTGTTGGAACACTAGGTTCATCTATACTTGAGATTGATAAATCTTTCTCTTTAATAGATTTCATATAAACATAACTTTTGTTTTTGGTGATGCAATTATCGGAGATAACACTGTTGTCCGTAGATTCAGATCGCTACAATATATACTTATAAGGTCTTAAACGTGTTCGCCTGCTCTGATACCAATTGAAAAAAAGCGGGGGTACAACAACCACACCCAATATTTCGTTCGGCAATCTGAATAGACAAACTCCAATATACTTCAAGAGAATCAACTAGACAGTCAGACTCAATCTATAGAAAAGTATATCAAAGAGTTTTATATCTCTGTTTCATAACGTAATCAACAAATCAAACATATAGAAATCTGTGAGCCTGATTATTATGTGAAACAACTTGAACGGTACCAAAGACCAATGTTCAAGGATCAATCAACAACCAACGGTTGGATCTACCAATTGATCGATTCAACGCATAACTTAGGATATTTCTATTATATAATAACAAAATATAACTTGAAAAGAAATAACACATACACCGGAAGTTTTGTTAACAAGGAAACCAAAAATGCGAGAAAAAACCCGGGGCCTAGTCCGCTTTTAACACCACATTGTATTAAGCCGCTCGGACACTAGCCTACTACCAATAAACTTCGGATTGGAATGTAGTTGATCCCTAATCAATATCACATGATCAAGGTACAATTTCACTCCTTACGTCTTTGAACACCATCAGGATTCTACGCGCTTGATTCCCTTAGCTGATCTCACCCACAACCAAGAGTTGCTACGACCCAAAGTCGAAGACTTGATAAACAAATATGTCTCACACAGAAAATTCTATTGGAATGGATAAATCTGTCTCACACATAAATACCTACGAGTTTTATTCTGTCTTTTGATAAATCAAGGTGCACGGGAACCAATTGATAAACCATACTTATATTCCCAAAGAACAACCTAGTATTATAAATCACCTCACAATAATCTTAATCGTATGGTAGCGAAACAAGATATTGTGGAATCCAAGCGATGAGGCGAAGATGTTTGTGACTACTTTTAATCTTACCTATCGGAGATAAATCTCAAACAAATCTTAGCAAGATAGTATTCAATCACGATATAAAAGTAAGATCAGAACATGCAACTACGAGAGAAAATAGTTAGGTATGGCTTCACAATCCCAATGAAGTCTTCAAGTCGTTAACCTACGGGGTTTCTTGAAAAATCTAAGGTTAAAGGAGAATCGACTCTAGCTTATGCAACTAGTATAACATAGGAGGTGTGAGGATTAGGTTTCCCAGTTGCTTGAGTTCTCCCTTATATAGTTTTAAAATCGGGGTTTGCAATCTAAGTTACCACTGGTAACAAAGCATTCAATATTCACGTTAGATAAAAACACGATTAGATTCAAGCTAATATCTTTCAACCGTTAGATCGAACTTAGCTTGTTATACACAAATGAAATGTACCTTTATTTAGGTTTAAGTAACTTAGTACCTAAGCGTGTACACCATGTTGGCTCAACGGTAGTTACCGCAGGGTTAGCTATATGAACACTCTCATATCAACCTTATTCATCTTAACCATAACTAGTTCAAATGACTCAAATGAAACTAGTTAAAGAGTAGTTCAAGTGATATATTCTCATAAGTGTATACAAGAACACAATTGAAGCAAAATCGTTTTGATTTACTCGAATCAATTCATGAACATTATAGCCACGGTTTTCAAAGAATGCATTCCTTAATATATGAATGTACTAGTTCATGAACAAACCGATTTTAGAACTTTAATCACTCAAGTATGCAAACGGGTACGCATATTTAAGTAGCCGGTCTGAGTTTGGGTTCGCAAGTATGCGAACGGGTACGCATACCTTAGTACACTACCAAAACCCAGCAGAAATTCCCGGACATGTACCTTACGCGAGTATGCGTACAGGTATGTGTACTTGGTACACGGAATTTCACAACTACAAGTACGCATACGGGTATGCATACTATAGTTCCGATCACGGATCACATACATGCAAAAATGCATACTATGTTCATAATCCAGTGGTCTAAACTCTATTTCAATCATTGAAACTTTCTTAGAGGATGACAATAGCCGTTTTCACACACTATTAGCATCAAAGCAATTTTCAAGTTATTGAAATAATCATAAAGAAACATTCCAAGTCTACACCAAATGATTGTATAACACAAACCATGTAAGATGTTACTCGGCTATTTTCACATGATCATATTTTGACTTTCATCAAGAATATAAGATGAACTTGGTTGAAGCGAAAGCTCACCAACACATAGTTTGAGAAATATGTAAGCGAGTTAATCTCAGCTCGAAATCTCAAATGTGTATAATCAAATACTATATAGTAATACAACTTTTGTCTCAATATAGGAGATATAATAGAAATAGACTTTCCATGTGATTAATGAGTTTTAGTCTCCACATACCTTTTGTTGATGAAGTTCCACAAGCTCTCCTTAGTGGTTCTTCGTCTTCAATTGATGAACGTCGTGAAGTCTAATGCTTAACTACACAATCTATCCTAGTCCAAGACATCACTATAAGTAGAATAGAAATCAAGACTTATAGTTTTGATCACTAACATTGACAAAACAAGCTTCAGATAGCAACACTTGAGAGTTCCACCGAAGCGTTGCTCTAACAACAACCACACCCAATAGTTCGCTTAGCAATCTATATGGACAAACTCCAATATAATTCCAAGAGAATCAACTAGCTAGACAGTTAAACTCAACCAATGGAAATATATCCAAGAGTTGATTCTCTGTTTCACAATGTAATTAACAAATGAAAGCAGATATAAATCTTGAGCTTTGATTATTATGTGAAACAACTTGAACGGTACCAAAGACCAATGTTCAAGTGTCAATCAATTTATATCAACAACTAAATGTTGGATTATCTAATTGATTGAACTATGCACAACCTGTGATATTTCAATTATATAAACAAATATAATGCATGAAAAGAAATAAAACAGACACCATAAATTTTGTTAACGAGGAAACCGCAAATGCGGAAAAACCACAGGACCTAGTCAGATTTGAACACACACCTTTGTATTAAGCCGCTATAGACACTAGCCTACTCCAATTTAACTTCGATTTGGAATGTAGTTGACCCTAACGGATTTCACACTAATCAAGGTATAGTTGCCTTCCTTACGTCTCTGAATCCAGCATGAATCTACTCACTTGATTCCCCTAGCTGATCTCACCCACAACTAAGAGTTGCTACAACCCAAAGTCGAAGACTTGATAAACCAATCTGTCTCACACAGAAAAGTTTATTGTATAGATAAATTTGTCTCCCACAAATAAACCTATGAGTTTTGTTCCGTCTTTTGATAAATAAAGGTGAACATGAACCAATTGATATCAGGACTTATATTCCCGAAGAACAACCTAGAAATATCAAACACCTCACAATAATCTTAATCGTTTGGTAAGCGAAACAAGATATTGTGGAATCACAAACGATGAGAAGAAGATGTTTGTGAATACTTTTTTATCTTGCCTATCGAAGATTAAATCTCGAGCCAGTCTTAGAGAATATGATACTCAATCACGATAGAAAACAGTAAGATCAGAACACGCAACTACAGAGAAAATAATTTGGTTTGACTTCACAATCCCAATGAAGTCTTCAAGTCGTTAACCTACAGGGTTTCGTGAAAAACCTAAGGTTAAAGGAGAATCGAATCTAGTCGCAATTAGTATCACACATGAGGTGTGGGGATTAGGTTTCCCAGTTGCTAGAGTTCTCCTTTATATAGTCTTCAAATCAGGGTTTGCAATCAATGTTTCCTTGGTAACAAAGTATTCAATATTCACCGTTAGATGAAAACCTGATTAGACTCAAGCTAATATCTTTCAACCGTTAGATTGAACTTAGCTTGTTACACACAAATGAAAAGTGAGTTCATTTAGATATGGGTAACCGTACCTAAACATGTGCACTTTTGTTGGATCAACAATAGAATACCGAAGTTAGCCATATCAACCATATTCATCTTAACCATAACTAGTTCAAATGACTCAAATGAAACTAGTTCTAGAGTTTTTCAATTGTTTATATTCTCATAAAAGTATACAAGACACAATTGAAAAAAAATCGATTATGATTCACACGAATCAAGTCATGAACATTATATCCACGGTTTGCAAAAGATTGCATTCCTTAATATATAAATGTATTAGTTCATGAACAAACCGATTTTAGAACATAATCCACTCAAGTATGCATACAAGTACGCAAACCTAGGTGGCCGAACTAAGTTTGGGTTTGCCAGTACGCGAACTGGTATGCACCACAAGCTCAGTAAAGACCCGGAACTTGAACCTCATGCCAGTACACGTACCGGTATGCGTACTTGGTTCCCGGGCCTTGACTAAATCAAACAGTAAGCATACGTGTATGCATACCATGGTTCCCGGACTTGGAAAGTACGCATACTGTGCTTATATCCAATTGTTTTAAACTCTCATTTCAACCATTGAAACATTCTCGGAAGACGGGAATAGCCGTCTCACACAAACTATTAGCTTCAAAGCAATTTTCAAGTGATCGAATGATCAATACGAAACATTCCGAGTCTACATGAAATGACAGTTTCACACAAATCATATAAGATATTACTAGGCGATTTTCACATGATCATCTTTTGACTTTCGTCAAGAATATAAGATGAACTTGGTTAATGCGAAAGCTTACTAACACATAGAAACATAAATAGCTGGTTGTTGACCATCCAATCATAAAAAGGAAACAAACCTTAGTTTGATTTTTTTTTTTTTTTTTTTTTTTGTTTGAAAATTTTAAAAATTTCAAAATGTTTAGGAGGCAGTATTTATGGTAATCTTTACTCATCGATTTGAAATAGGAGACTACCTTCTTCAAATTCTTACTCCTGATCTCATCACAAAACATCCTCTCAATCAAACGTATGATGACAAGCTCTGCAAACGCCTTGATCACAATACACAAAAATGCAAACGCCATTAGAGAAAATAAAAGCTGTAAACACATATTGGAAAAAATAGGAAAATATTAGTGTTTCATATTAAAACATAAACGGAAAGAAATTGAGCTAAAAATGATGAATACCTGTTAAAAGTTATGATTTAACAGACGAAAGTGCAATGTTATAAGTTAAATAATAAGAAAAACATAATACGAGTTTGCAAATGCAAGAATTGAGATTAAAATTCATGGAAAATTTAGTTTTTATGAAAACTGAGTTAACTCATCTGTGTCGTCAATTCGCAGAGAAGAGAGAGAAAGAAAGTCTTCAAAACTTGATTCATATACTGTTGTGGGTTAAGTTTTGTCCGTAACCTTTAAATTTGATATTTAGGTAAACGATTTGCCTCTAAAGCCTCGGTTTGTAGTTTAACCTCCTAGAAATTTGTAGACATTACAATTAGAATTTTCCCTTTCTTTATATATAAAGAATGCTATACTTATGTAATATGTCTACCCTAATCAATAAGAAACCGTTCCTTCTTTGTTTCCGCCTATTTCTTTTACCTGTAATGTACTCCTACACTCATACATATAATTATATAGTATAATACGAGAGTTGGAATCAGGATCACACACCTGTGTCAATCGAAGCCAGCGACGGATCCAAGAATTTATGTGTGGGTGGGCTAATTATTTTTTTCTCTCGAACTCTCAACTTAATTTGTCTCAACTGCAAGAATGACAACTGCGGTAATATACTTAAAGCTGAGTATGGGTATGCCACACGATCTCTTTTCCTTGGAGCATAAAGCTTTGAATCAAATTTTTTCACCTTGTAACTAATATTAGGGAGGAATAATTTGCGTATCGAAAATAATAATTCAGATATTTTTAACGGCCGAAGGCCGCCCAATTTTTTTCTAGTTTTAAAGGTTATTATAGGGATGCAAAAATATTTGGAGTTTGTACATATACGCATAATAGTCATGACATATTATATTTTTGTCTCATGAATACCTTTGTATTTTAGATTATACATAGATATACATAAAATTGTAGTCACTTCATAGAAGAAAAATGAATTTTTAGACAAACACTTGTTTTTTTCTTTTTTTAAAGGTGGACAAACGCTTGCTTAGTTAAGGACAAGACACCCCCATTTGACACACAGATTTTATTTTATCAAGCCGACACGCAAGTGAGCCCATTCAATACATGATTTTAAGAAACATCATGAATACTTGTTTTTCCTATAGCCTTTGAGCGGTTGAGATGCTATTCAAAAAATTAATCCATGCAGGACAGGGTTCCAAAATCTTCTGATTTCTTCCACGCAGAATCATATCTTAACAATTAATGGGCTAATTAAAATTTACACCTGGGCTAAATTTTACAAATGTTAAAAATTACACTAACAAAATATCTTTTTAGAAATTTTGGGGTGGGCTTCAGCCTGGGTAAGCCACCCCTAATACCGTCCCTGATCGAAGCTACACGTTTTTATTATTCCATAATAAATGGCAGTGTATCATGTGCTCAACTTGCGCATCACTACTCCCTACGTTTTTTTTTGTTGCAAAAATTAGCTTAAGACTGAAAAAAATAATACTAGTATATTTCTTTTTTTGCAGACACGAAGACAGTAATAGACATAATCGAAATATTATACTGAGATTTTCTTTCTGATACATTGATCCTTAAACTACATCCAAATTTCTTCAAATTGAAATTAGTTTAGACACGAAGACAGTAATAGACATAATCGAAATACTATACTGAGATTTTCTTTCTGGTACATTGTTCCTTAAACTACATCCAAATTTCTTCAAATTGAAATTAGTTTAGTGAGAACCATCAAGTGGCCTGATGGTTCTCATGCTCCCTCCCTTGAAGGAGGTAAGGGTTCGAACTCTGGACCTTGTAATTGCTAGTAGTATTTAGGGGCCACAACTAATTTATTGTACTAACCCATCAAAAAAAAAAAAAAAGGAATTAGTTTAGCAATTACGAGGGTTTCACTCCCTACCTCTGCAACGGGAAGGAGCACTAAAACCATCGGTGCGCTTGACTGAGATTAGCGGGTCAGAATGCGGTGCCGTTGCTTTTCAATGTTTATTGGTTGACAGCTAGCACACATACCCATAAACAGTAATAACTCGTGCGTGCGAATCGCATGCGGGATGGGGTTACAAACCAAAGGCGGGAGGAAACAACACTGCTTTATTCATTCATTTAACTCTCTCTTTCCTCTGTCGCTCCGTACCACCACACCAGAGAGACGGATACAGAGAGAGAGCGTAGAAACACAGCAACAGAAATCAAATTCGAATTCCTAAAACACATTCTTGAAAACCCTAGATGTAAGCTCTAAAACACGCCTTCTCCATGGCATCCTCCTCTGGATCATCGTCACCGTCGTCATCAAATCCAATCTCTGAAGAAATTGAAACCGTATCTCGTGATTCTGATTCTCTTCTCAAAGTAAGAATCATTCTTGAATATCTTCAACTCGATAAGAGTTTTTTTTTACTTTGATTTTCATTAAGTTTTGTCATGGAAACTGCTTTTCAAGTAGGTGCAGGGGTTTTAAGGGGATGCTTTTGACTTCTTTTACGGTGTTGAATAATTAGGTTTTCGTGGTTTAACATTTCATAGATTATATATGGACTTGAGTATAACTGATCTGGTTTATTTGATGTTAAACCCTAAATCATTGCTTTCATTTTTTTTGAAATGAGTTAAAATTCAATTTAGACCACAAAAGATTGTTTGATGTTAGAATTCAATTTAGGGAGTTAGAATCATTGCTTTGTTTTCACAAAGAATCTAGTGCAGAAAATTTTGTGGTGCCTTTACCCATTATCTTTGTATGAGGAATTTGATGTTGGAAAATCTATCTGCGAAGAGAGTTGGTTCCTGACTGCGAACCTCATTGCTTGAGATTCTGAAATGATTAGGCAACTCTGTGATTGATGCCTAGGATGGTAATGATAACTTTGAAACCTAAATTAGATTGTTCTTGTCTATGATTGATGCCTAGGATGACATGAGATTAGTGACCATGATTGGGCTCTCTAAACATGACCTACTTTAGTTACCTTCACTTAGTTATTGTAGAAAACTGCCACTTACTTGATTTGGTTTATAACTACTTTCTGAATTTTGTGTAAATTCCAATGTTTGATTCCTTTCATATGGTAGCCGGTTTTTTGTTGTCTTAGGTAGTTTGTTAAATCATTTGCTTGTTGTCTCTCTTAATACTTGGTTTAACATCACATCCCAAGTGTTATGTTGATCTAATTTTTTGTTTTGTGGTTGAAATATGGCCTAATTATCTCCTAGAGCGTGTATAACCACCATTCTTATACACACCCAAAAATGTTATTAATGAATCTTAATGCGTTTACTAGCAATCCAAGTCTTGTCAGAACAAATAGTATAATTAAGAATTACGATGCAATGCAGGACTGTCATGGCAATTGGAAACTTTGTAGATTGTCTCATCTGCAGTGGTTTGATGTCATAAACGAGGTCTAATTTGATAATATGTTTATCTTTGTTCGTGTCAGTGCTTTGTAATTTGTAATAACAACTTTAGAAAAACAGCGTGTATCACAAATTATTATTATTATTTTTTGTCAATAAGCATTTTGATACTATTCTCGGTTATGAAGAGTTTCGCTTTACTCGGAACATGAGATTAAGTTTTGTCATGTTTGACATTTGATTATCTTTTAGCTGCTTTAATGTGTTCAACAGTGCTTAATATCTTATGTTCTACTTTGCAGGATGCTAAAAAATCAAAATCTTTTCGTGCAGCAAATGAGTCTGAATCACTAGAGTATACAACAGAACTTTCAAGTGCTTCTGTTGTTCGGCATAACCTGCATCATCACACAGATAAAGATGTTAAAGTTTTGTCAGGAGGCTGTCTCTGTCAGATCACGCAGGTCTTGGCACCAGCTCCACTTTACAGTGATGAAGTATTAAGGTAGTTTGCTTTTTCGATCTTCCTCTGAGATATAATATGGAATTTCTCCTGCCGGTGTAGAAGCTTCGCATATCATTAATCATATACGTTTAAACATCACGTTTCATGTATGAGTAGCACTTAAATTAGATGAAGCAATAGTATAAGGGGGATTCTAGCAAAATGATTCGCTTTTGCTGCATAAATAACCATCTATAGACTCCAAAGGATCCATGTAAAGGCCCTTTGCTGTAGTAAAAGCTAAAAACACTACAGTATTACCAGGGTCCAGGAAATGACAGAGGGTTTTATTATTCAAGTTTGTTCAAACTGTCCTCTGTAAAATTCTGCTACATGAATAAGCATGAAATCATGTTGGAGTTATGTTTACCATCTTCATCAGATACATGCTATTATGGTTATTGCTTGGAGTCTACTTACTGTCATCGTGGGAAAATTGATTGCCAATCTGTTCTTATTGCTGGGATGGTTATGGATTTTGCTGTCAAGTCAGTAGTGATAATGTTCTTGGGCTTACGGCACCTCCCCATTTGAACTTTAATATTTGTAATATATATAACTACACATCACCTAGAAACCTGAACATTGGAGAAAGTGGCGCCAACGACTCTTTTTTTTTTTTTTTTTTATTAGCGTCTATTTCTGGCGTTTTTGACATATCAGCTCTCAGTCTTTAGTAAGTTAACAAGATCCTTTATTTTACCTGATAAATATATTCACTACACTATATAGCTAACAATCTTCTTATCCATGTCTGTCTACAGACAACAGCTACAGAGCTTGTTGCACTCCATGTTGTCTATAATTAGTTTTATCACTGAAGACCTAGCCAAGAAGGTTTCTCAACCTTTGCTAGACGAAACCTTGCAAAATATTCTGAAGGCCGCAAAGGTATCGATTTCTTTGTGGGTTGTAGTTTGTATCTCCTCTTCGGTCTTCAATTCACACACTACAAGCTACCTATACTATTGTGGGATATGGAACTTGGAACACGTTGGGCTTGGTTTATGGTATAGGTTTCCACTCTTTTGTTAAATAATTGTGGAGGTTTATATTTTATACTTTATATTTATATCCACTTACATTATACTTTAGATTGCCAGATGTTTTTAAGTTTATGGCAAACTCAGTATATGGATAAAAAAAACGTTTAAAAGTATGGTTTTTTTGTGCTACTTTGCAAGTTACTGTGTGAATTTGGCTGTCTAATTGGAGGATGCATCATGTCTTACGAGCTTTCTATTTGTGTTGTTAAGGAATGCGCTGTAAACCTTATGCACCATGGATTTTTAGAATCTTGCATTTTGGAGAGAGATGCAGTAGGGAGGGACCTGAATGATTTTCATCATGCTATTTTTGAAGTTTACAAGTGTGCTCCACAGTTGCTTCTTGCTGTCATTTCACGTTTGACAGAAGAATTACGGGTATTCTTCTCACTTTCCCTTTCGCTAGACATAAAATGGCATGTTTTTCTTGCTTTATGCCTTTGTTCATCAACTATACTCTTTTAGTTTTGATATTTCATTTAGTAACTGTCTGATTTCATTGCTAGGCTGAGCAAATGGATGTCCGTATTAAAGCTGTTAATCTACTTGGGAAGCAATTGAGGTATGGTATATGTCTTAATCTCTGCTTTGATCAGCAACACAAGCAATGCATGTATTGTTTATTTTTTTTTCCTGCTCCAGGTTCACTTGCACAACTTATTATCTGAATTCAGTTTGGGGAGCCGTTTCATTGCATTTGAAGCTGCAATCCAGTGGAGTAAACTATTTGTTGTACGTGCCAGCTTCAATATTATTTCCTAGAATACCATGTTTTTAAGAAGTAGAAAAATGACATAAGGTTTACCTATGTTTGAATATGAAATGATATCAACCAAGTCTTCTCATGATCTTTTTTTTGTGAACTAATTTTTTTTTTTGTTTCGCAGAATGGAACCACTGTGATTGTCTTAAATATTATATGGGGAATAATTGTTGCAGCTGATGGTTATGGAATGATAAAGAAAGAATTTTGTAGACATTTCGGTATTGATGCAGATGCACTTGAGCAAGATCGTGAGCTTGACCAAAAATCAATTGCTTTTCAGAATTTCTCTCAAACTTATCAGCTATCTGATGCAGAACTTGAAGATCTGGATTCAAGTATTGAGGAAAGGGAGACACTCGTTGTAACTTCAAAAACGGAAGTTAAGATTTTCATTTAGGCAAGTCTGGATACATTACAGTGGTTTGTTGCGGGTCTTCTCGCTTAGCTCAACGACTCGTTATACGCTTAGGTCATCGGGTAAAAATTTGAAATGAACTGTTTTTTCTTACAATTGTTTATTATCGAAGTATTTCTAATTATATTTTTTGTTTTGACAGATGGATTCTTACTTTAAAACCGCAGGGAGACTATATACAGTTGAAGACTGTGCTGATTTCACCCAACAGTTCCTTAAGGGCCCCTTTGATGCTAAAACGTGGGGGTATCCCAGAAATCATGATATGAGCAAATTCACATGCAGTTTCATTTTTGCTTCATACGAGACTTCTAGTGTAAGTTATTGTATCTCCAGTTTGCATTATAAAGATACTCTTGATCAGTAGTACTTAATTAGTTATTAATTTTATTGTGGTTAATTTTCAGACTAATCAGCGTATTTCAAAAATTCTATTCATTGATAAATATCGGAGAATACCCGTACAGACTTTTATGTGCATGGGAGAAGGCATCTCTTTAGCCAGGAAAGTTCTTGATAAACATTGGTGCTTTCATATGAAACTGTCCGAAGGCATCTCAAGAGTAAAAGAGTCGATGCAAGCGGCCTCTCTTGGAGACTTAAGTGGCGGAACATATAACAGTGAGTATATTTATGTGTGGTTTTCAAATTATTCTCGGTTAGCAAAATAATAAACTTGACTTTGGTCTGATTTATGGGAAAATTCAGTTGTCGTGGTAAATGAAGACAACTCTACCAACACTGTGTACAATGATAAGCTGCCTTTGGTAAGTTTTCATGTTTCTTTAGCATTGGATTATATAAGAGTATTATTAGTTTGCTGCCTACTTATTTAAATATTAACCATATGTTGTTCATCTGATCTGATTGGATGTCCTTGCCAGGTCTGAATTGTTATAGGATGTAATACCCCATAATTCTGCCTATTTGTAGTAGTGTGTATATTGGTGGGGGTGCATTATCTTTGTTTGGTTTGGATATATTTCTTTTGATTTTGGGTGTGCTATCTTTTTCATCCAGTAAACTGGAAACACTGTACCTTATATTTATTATTTTGGAATCTAGACTTTGTTGAAAAATGGGCAGATGCTGTAGTAGGAAAGCCTACTTTTTTAGGGTATTGTTTTTTCCTCAAGAACCAAAATAGAAACAGTTTTGGATGGAGGAAAGAAGGGGGCTTTTAGGATTATATTTTCTTCTCAATGTGAGAAGTGGAAAATAGAATTTAAGCCGGAACTGCTTTAGGTGCAGTTGAATCTGAAGTCAAATGGTTGATTTAAGGGCAGTTTTTTATCTGAAGAGAAATTTGTTATATGGTTCTGTTCAACAAATGCAGTGCTCCTAATGTTTAGGTCAAAAAACATAGTCGCCTCATATATAACTACTTTGTCGAGGAAATTGTCAGTACTATTACTCATAATCGATTCATCCTCTTTGGCTTACCCCTTTGATTTAATGCACTGGTTCAATAAGTGGTTGCTGATATTGTTACATTTCCAGGTGACCGGTAATATCCCCTGGAGCAAGTATAAAGAAGATCGCTTCACTATCAACCACAAGACTGTTTGGGGCTCATGGTGGAAAGACGGTCAGTGGGGTTACAGGTGCTGTAAGAAGATGATTAAGAACAGTTTTTGTACTGCGAGCAAGTATGAAGAAGATCGCTTCATTAACAACCACATGACAGTTTGGGGCTCTTGGTGGAAAGATGGTCAATGGGGTTACAAGTGCTGTAAACAGATGAATAAGTATAGCTTTTGTACTGCAAGCAAGTATGAAGAAGATCGCTTCATTAAAAATCACACAACTGTATGGGGCTCTTGGTGGAAAGATGGTCAATGGGGTTATAAGTGTTGTGAGCAGATGATCAAGGATAGCTTTTGTACATCCAACATGTATGAAGAAGAGCAAGGGTTTAACAACTAGGAGCAAGCGTCGGGAAATGTTGTAGCTGGGGACTTGTTCATCAGCCTGAAATAATTTGTAGATAAACAGTCGGTTCTGTTCATTACATATTCACTGGTCGAAAACCACTTATAGAAATACTCAAGGTAAAATGTCCAACCTTTTCTGATTGTAACTGTGTGGAGTTAAATGATTATGTATATACCCTATGATTGACTCGTGAACTAGAAGTCATCATTTCCTCCGGTTGTGGGGAACTCAGTGTGGATCACCACTGTTAGTAGTTTTTTGGCAAAATAACATGTTAAGTTGTTTCTCAAAAAGTATGACTTCTCGGTTCAAGAAAACCAGGCCGTTGAATGCAGAAGTTTTAAACAATGGATAATGTCCGAGCTACGTTTAGCATTTCGGGTAGTTTAGCAATCCGCCCTACATAAAACTATATAAGAGCATTTTATTTGGTTATACAAGTTCATGGACTATATAAGAGCATTTCAGGTAGTTTAGCAAACAAACAGGCCGAGTAATTTCATGGACTGATTAAAAGGGCCTCACTTTTATCATATGCAAGTACAATCTCAAATCTGAGTCAGATGAGAAGAACAGACAAGAGGACGAGTAAGCCTGCCTAGTTGAAGTTTGTTAATCAATATGTGCAAACAAACAACAACAAAAGAAAAAATTGTGATTTTTTTCTTCTCCTTTTGTTGTCTCCTTAGAATCTCAAATACAATACACTTAACAAATCTCATAATAAAAACAAACAAGAAATAAAGGCGCAGTGAGATCCCGCACCAAAAAGCTCTTTCTGAATGCCTTCTTCAATTTGCCACACTACCATATCATGTCCATAGTAGCATTTGGAGCCTCGTTAAACCAAGGTTCAGGTGACATATAGTATTTAGGAATACCATCTGCAGCAACCTCAGTAGGCCCAAGCCCAGCTCTACGAGACAGTTCGAATTCTAACAGCCGCATTTGAAGATCCTCACTGGTAATTCCCTCTGAAAATTTCACAGAAAAAATCTAGTAAGGAACAGTGAATATGAAGGAGAATGAAAAACTGAATCTAGCTGAGCTGGATAACGGGGTTTAATGACATATACAAAGCAGTTTAATACCTCAAATAGATCTTATATTCATTTCAGAAAAGAGTTGCAGTTCAGCACAATGAGTAGGAAACAAGCAAAACCTCATAACTAGTAATAACAAAACAAGACGAAGGTTAACGAGTTAATAAGTGGAAATTTTCAAGTCATAATCAAACATATACAGGGGAGTGATCAACACTGAAACTCAGTGTCGCGGTGTTTAAATAGATGCAACAAATTTTGAGGCCGACATTAGAAAGTCTTAGACCAAGACCATCACATCCTAACCACCAAAATTCAGCAAAAGCAAAATTAGACCTATAAACCCACACATTGGGCATTTATTTGTAATCTATAAACCATGAACAATCTAATGAAATGAAAAGAAGCTCAATACTTGGTGAGACTACGTACTAGTTTGTTTGCTGTCATCTATTCTGCCCCCATCATCCTGATCTCTTACATTCGCACCCACCTCAGCATTCTGATTACTATTTTCCTCCTCTAGGTTCTTAAGCTGTTGCTTTTCAAGGAATTTTCTTCTGTTGTCATCCCTGGTCTCATATCTCTTAATAACGCGTAAATAAGCTGCTGCAAATACCAAAGAATAAATTGGTAAGAAAACTGAATATAACTGAGCTGAACAAGGGAATTGAATAAGCATTCAGATGAAGTGTCCATATAGTTTTTTCCACCCACTTTGTGTCAAAACCCTTATAAACAAACAAACTATGAAATTCAACATCAAAATAAAAGTTTTCAGTTAATAATCAGACAGTTTTTAAAAAATGTTTTGAAAGGCGTATTCCAAGCTTTTTTGAGCTTCAGACAGAAAACTTCAAAGCATGCGCCAGTTAGAAAAGAAAGAAAGAAAGAAAGTGCTTTTGGGCTTTAAAAATTAAGTACTGACTACTGGCGTTTCCTATTTTGATTTAACGTCTAATGTAATATAGACCCTCAGAACTGTATAACTCTTAACTAGACAACTATCATGCCTACAGACATTTCTTATTCTATTCTACAATTCTTCTTCCTCCACTTCTTATGTTGTATAGCTAGGAAATCCACACAAAAAAGACCCAGCAAGGAAGTTTCATGTAGATTTATAAGTATCTAATAATTACTTATATATTTTGCAAGGCAAGATAACGCTTCAAAGCAGAGGTTTTCGCTTTGCTAGGGAGTATCTCTTTACGCTTTTGTTTTTTTTAAACATTGTCCAAGGCCAAAAGTGCAATACATAATTGAAGTGACAAAGAGCATATATATGGAGCCGGCTCTAGATAATAAAGCATGAGATCCTAGCCACCACAAAAATCAGTCAAGCAGATTCATAATGTTGTCTACGCAATCCAAGTAAGAATATTAATAGATACTTAAGAGAACTCCTGATTTGTTTTAAGCAGATTATGATGGGGGATTTAAGTACATCATCAAATCAATCAATTTGGTAATGCAGATGTTACAGTACCTAGAAAATCAGTGCATAAGTTATTGTAAATTTAACCATCTAAGACACACAAATCTAATTGATAATTGCCGCGGCATCAGACAGAATAGATTAAATAGGTTGTTCTTCAAGTAACAAAATATGGCGGTGATGATATGTAAACCCCGACAAAACAAAACAAGTTACAGAGAGAAATAAAATAAAAGAAAAACTAACCAGAAGTTTCAGAAGTTGTTGCCATATTCTTCTTCCAAATATCAAGCCTTGTGTAATACTGCAACCCCAACCGTTCGAATCAGTAAAATTCAACAATACGAAGACAAAAATTACAGAAAACAACCAAACAATATTTCATAAAAATTTAAGGGCAAAAAAAGAAGAAGGATAAAACCCTAATTCTGTCTCTAATTGTTACAACAAATTCTAAGCTTAATTTAAGATTACTTCGTTTTATCTTTCAATCAAGACACAACAAATTCTAAAATTTAAAAACGAAGAGATGAGAAACTTCACCGAATACCCGTCTGTCTCTCTGAGTTTCTTCACGACAGTCGATAACTGCAGGTTCTTGTTTGTTTTGAAACAATGCCCGCCCTTTTTGTAGTTGCGCCCTTACTCGGACTTATTAGGCTTGGGCCATCAACTCGTACGTTTAAAAGAACCATTTTTTAGGGACCATGGTTTTTTTTGGGGGACCATGGTCTTATTAGGCCAACCTCCCTATACTTATAAGGGGTGTCCTAAAATTAGATAAATACACATTTACCCTTTACTTTTATTTAAATTAAAACTAACCTAATAACTATATAAATCTAATCATATATATCTAATCTAAACTAAATGAATCTATTAACCAAAATCAAAATCAAAAACAAAAACAGAGGGGAATCGAAATCAAAATCATAACCAAAATCAAAATGAACTTTAAGTTCGGTTTGATCGTAAAAAGTTTTAATTTTTTTTTTTGTAACCGAACTATTTAATGGTCACACCAAATATATAGTTTGGTTTGATCATAAGAAAAATTTTCAATTTTTTGTAATCGAACTTCTTCTTTGGTAACTAATCATACTAATCATACTAATCACTAATCATTAAGTTCGGGTTTTGGTCATAAATTTGGGTAATCAGAACTTTAAGTTCGGTTTGATCGTAAAAATTTTTAAATTTTTTTTGTAACCGAACTATTTAATGGTCACACCAAATATATAGTTAGTTTGATCATGAGGAAAAATTTCAATTTTTTGTAACCGAACTTCTTATTGGTAACTAATCATTACTAATCATACTAATCATTAAGCTCGGTTTTTGGTCATAAATTTGGGTAACCGAACTTTAAGTTCGGTTTGATCGTAAAAAGTTTTATTTTTTTTTTGTAACTTTTTTAAGATTATCACTTTTCTGTAACCGAACTATTTAATGGTCACACCAAATATATAGTTCGGTTTGATCGCAAGAAAAATTTTCAATTTTTTGTAACCGAACTTCTTACTGTGTAACTAATCATTACTAATCATAAAAATCACTAATCATTAAATTCGGTCATAAATTTGGGTAACTAATCACTAATCCTACTAAAAAAATTAAAATTGATTTTTTTTTTGTAATAGAACTTCTTAATGGTAACTAATCATTACTAATCCTACTAATCATACTAATCACTAATCATTAACTAATAACTAATTAATCATTAAACTAACACATTTAATTAAGGAGGGTTAGTTTGGTATTAAGAAAAACATTTAGATAAGGGGTGACTTAGGATTACTTATAATGTCTTGCCTAAAATAGAATCATGGTCCCCACAAAAAAAACATGGTCCCCAAAAAATGGTTCTTTAAAAGGGTAACATGTAACTTTTCCTGCCTAATTTGGGGCCTGTTACTAAAAACAAAAAGGTCATTAGAAAGTAATTTCTCAGAACCCTTTAACCAATTATTCACTTACTACCTATTTTATCCCTAATTAATTAGAGTTGATTAATTGTATTAGGTGTTAACTAATCGTGATAAATCAGATGTGAGATCAACTAATGTGAATCGATCTTCAAAACACCAAACAACTAATTATTATTATTATTTTTTTTTTTTTTTATGAAAACACTACCCAGAATCGGTTTACGTTCATGCATTTGCAAAACCGACTATGGGTATTGTTCTTTGGTGTTCAAGAAGGACGCCAGGAATCGATTAATGTTTGAATAGCTAAAATCTGATTCTCATAATCGGTCTTTGTTGGCGTTATATTGTAGTAGAGTAAAAACTGAAGATTCAAGAGAACAATCTGTACAATTTCGGCCTAAACCAAGAAATGGTCGTTCCAGTCTTGCTTCAATCACAAAATGAAGGAGAAGGGTTGATCTTAGGGAGGAAAGCAGAGAAGGTGTTGAGATCAGAGAGATAGACTCTGTAAGGTGTAGTTGTTTATGACTCATCTCAGAAAAATGGAACTTGTTGCAAAAGATGGTAAGCTGTAAGTTCTCTGTGTTCTCTGGATACTTGTGTGTTGTTTATTGAATAAATTGAAAATCTATTTTATATTAAGTCATAGTCGAACACTAAATATCATAGGAAGTGGGAGTTTTGGAATAGTGAAGTACAAAAGTAGTGGAGATCGTGTGAAGGTAGAAAAAGTTTCCCTATTGCTAGGGAGGACTGGATAGTTTTGCTCACCCAGTACTCCTCTGCTCGTCAACTGTACGCTCTTCCCGACATTTTCTTATAATGGGTGTGTTGCACACCGCATGTTGTAAATCTCCAGACCAATGCCCTAATGAACATCCCCCATTTGTGACATGTTTGGTGTCTCGAGTGAAAAGTTGTAGAAGAAGTCGACTTTCTCGACTAAACTGACATGTATGACTAGGTCGACAAATTGTGTTGTGTGGAACGTGATTATTCCATCACCTCTTCTTGACTGAAAAGTAGTTATAGGTAGATAAGAAGACGTGATTGTTTAGCCAACTAAACATGTGGTGTTGATCATGCATGTAAGGCATGGACCAATCACGTGTGAGTTATGCTACATGTGGGTCATGAGTGGCAAGTCAAGCACTACTTTTCATGATATCAACGAGAGGTGATGGGTGGCTATGAAAGAGTGGAGAAAAAGATATCTGAGTATGGAAGTAGTTACGCTATGTAGCATGACATATGTTCTCATAATCACATTAACCCATCTCTTGAATGAAAGAGTGAATGGAAGTTATGTTAATACATGAAGAAATTCGTGGAATTTCGTAGTCAGAAAATTCAGATGAGACCCTTCACTAAAACTGTTGTAGAATCTTCATACGAACTTAGATTTTGATGGTTGACCCCTCCATTCTTATCAGAAAATAATTTTCTATCTTCCAGCTCGGGAATATTTGGGTTTTGAGCTCGTTTACGTGGTGAAAAGAGCCCGGTAGTAAAACTCATGAAGAAATCAGGAGGATTTCTGCCAGTTTTCAGTCATGACCTAGCTCGCTTTTTAAGCCGTATCTTCTAGCTCGTTAATCCGATTGATGTGATTTTCAAGTATGTTATACTAAACATCCATACGAAACTTTTGGCATAAAACTCATACTTCAATTCTTTACAAATTTCTTCCAGCTATTCGTCCCATCTTGGTTGACCTTTTGGATATCGCCCGACCAAGTTAAAGAGATGTGATTGGTCGGAAGGAAAGCATGTAGGCTATAAGCGATGTGATTGGACAAAGCGGAGCATGTAGGGATTTAGTTTAGCTAAATCAAACTTCCAATTTAGGTGGTCGTGATTAGTTTGTGACTAACTTGGACGACAAAGATTTAATCCTTAGGAAAATTAAGCAGCTCGACCAGCCTACTTTGGTCAACGATTTAGGACCGAGCATGTAGATTAGGAGCAATCTGATTGGTTTGATAAGAAGAGGATAATGCATTAGCTAATCATGGAGCATTCTCGGTCGACCATGGGAGGCATGGATCATGCTCGGTCAACCATGGGAGGCATGGATCATGCTCGGTCGACCATGGGAGGCATGGAGCATATTGGATTGGCCGGCAAAGATGGATGGTCGTGACTGCTTCGCGAATGAATTGGGCGGCCAAGATCCAATCCTTAAGAAAACCAACCATCTCGACTTGCTTACTTTGGTCGACGATTTAAAGCGGAATATGTAGGCTACAAGCAATCTGATTGGTTGATGAAAAAGAGGGGCGCAAGGTGGCCATTATGGGACATGTCCGACCGATATGGGAGACACTGAGCGTGCTTAACTGACCGTCCAAGTGGAGCCACCATGCTCTTCCCGTGACTGACCTAATCAGTCACTTTTGGTTCTTTGGATTTTCTCGGCCTTGCTAGGGTTTGACACCCACCGGCCATATGAGAATCTAATTCCTATTTTTCCTAGGTTTGGTCTCGACCAATAAGAATTAAGACGTCGCTCATGCTCCGTTTTTAGGGCAAAAATCAAATTTTGCGAGTTGACGCAAAATTAGGTCAATTAAATTTTCTGTATTGGCACAAAATTGAGTAGATTAGATGAATTTTGCAAGTTTAACAAAATCATTAATTTTTTGGCTACTCTTATATATAACACATCTTGGCACGACTTGCGGTGCCTTTTATGGATATCTTAATTCAAACATTCCAGGAAATTCATGTTATTCAACTGAGAATGAACATGAATTTAATGTTAGTTTTAAGAGTTCAGTAGGGAACATAACATTGTATAGATACTCAGCATGCTCTGCATTAGTGAACAATTCAACTAGGAGCTTGAGTTTTAACACAATAAAATTATAGAATACCTGGGAATATTGTGATATGCACCAATATTATTCTAATAATTTTCATATACGTAGGTATTGAGTAATAAATATAATTTGTACATGCATACGTATATTTTCTAAACTCAGCCAGATGAAGTCATAAATATAGTCACATACATGTAACAAGAGAGGCATAGGCACTCACTAAGTTTTAACATGTTATGAAAAGACGAGGGTACCCAAATACACCACAATATTTTTATTTCAACCTATAAGTCCTCTTCCCAAGTATGATCGTCTATGGACAAACTTGAGAAAATACAACAACTTCGGTATTCACACTTTATGTGATTGTCTATGGATACGATATCGAGACAATACGACAACCAAAGCGCGACACTTGATAATAGCTTCGGACTCAACCAAACTCTATAGGATCACTATCAAGTATATCGGAGTTAACGTAAAGTGCAATTTACTTTAAATTATATAATCAAATATAATTGCGGAAAACAAAAGTAAATCACACAACAAGATTTTGTTAACAAGGAAACTGCAAATGCAGAAAAACCCGGGACCTAGTCCAGAAATGAATACTCTTAAAATTAAGCCGTCATACAAAATCTACACCAACATCGTATAGTTGAGACCAAGTAACTACCCCTGGTTCACTCAGCTTCCTAAGTATCCCTAATTAGGCGAAATCTCTTACGACCGCTCGTTTAAAGACTTCCGTGGGATCAAGAAGCTCTACGAGTACCGTTGGTGGGAATCTAGATAATTGCAGTTTATTTTAGTTTTTGATTGATTTGATTTACTGACGGTTGTTGAACTTTGATTGCACCTAGTTTGTTTATTCTTGAGAATCTTCTCTTCTGATATAAGATTCACTCAAACTAGATCGAAGTGTCAACGGGATCTTTAGAACTGTTTGTAGATCTAAAGACATCTTGTGATAATCCATTGTTAACAAACTCCGTTCTGTGCGAGATTGATCACAAGAGATTCAAGTGGTGTTGTGCAGGTGTTTATTTAAGATTAAATAAGATTTGAATACAAAGAAGATTTCTTATTTGGTTTCTATATCTTTGGGTGTGCACAAACCTTGATCAGCTGGGATCCAACTAGAATCGGATTTATTCGATTGATTAGTTGCGTGAGATCGGCATCACCTTATAGTTTCTTGTTGAAGACTATATTGATTGATTGAAAATCTAAACTCTGCTACTTCCGTAGTTGTTGGATAGATTAATCTAACCAGGCAAATGAGTTTATTAGTTTAAACAGAAGAGCCTTTGCATATATGACTTGAGATATCTTCATCAGAAAGAATCAAGAGTGTTACCAAACATATTTGTTGTTCCTTTACTGTTTGGAATACGATCCAAAGGAATTATTCCAGAGCGTGCACTTATTAAATGTCGGAGGCGCAAGGATACTGAAGAAACTAAGTGAACTATGTTTAGTTGTTTGGTCCGAACTATACGAAGTTTTGGTTTAGATTTTGTATATCGGCTAAATTCTGAGAGTATTCAATTCTGGACTAGGTCCCGGGTTTTTTCGGGATTTGCGGTTTCCTCGTTAACAAAATCTTGTTGTGTCATTTACTTTTATTTTCCGTAATTATAATTGTTGTTATTATAATTTAAAGTAAATTACACCAACGTTAATTTTGTATTACTTGATAGTGATCCTATAGAGTTTGGTTAAGTCCGAACCTATTATTAAGTAATCACACTTTGTTTATTGTATTGTCTCGATCTCGTATCCATAGACGATCACACAAAGTGTGAATACCGATTTGTTGTATTGTCTCGACTTTATCCATAGACAATCACTTTCGGTAAGAGGCCTTATAGGTGAATAATTTAAAGATTACGGTGTATTTGGGTACCCTTTTCTTTTCAATTGGTATCAGAGCAGTCAAACACGAAAATATCTAACAATTTGTGTTTGGAGCGATCCAACCTATAAGAATTGAATATATGTATGATTCAGTTAAAGTTATACAAGAGTATGAATACTCAAATGTTGAAGATGTTACTACTTCGTTGACTCATGATCCAGGAGTTACGAAAACATCTGTCTATCTTTGATGGAAAAGAACATACTGATAAAGAGTTGGTAAAACTCCTAAAGGCAATAAGATCTCTGTCTACACAGATGCTAATATTAAGATCAGAGAAAAAGACATTCAACTGAATAGTCTAGCCAAAAAGAATATGGATCTCACTGTCAAACTAGAATCTCTTGGTAAATCTCTTACTCAAGATCAAGAGACTCATCCTATGACCCTCACTAATGATGTTGTTATAATTTTTTCTGATGAGGAAACTAAGAGTCCTTTCTCGAATTTTACAGATTGTGATAACAAAACTTGTTTAGTCACATCTGAAACAGATCATGATGATTGTAGTCTACCTAACTACATCAAGTCAAGATAGAATGAGAAACCATCTTCTACATCTACTGATGATCAAACAAAATCTTGTCCAAAGGAAACTTTAAACCGATTCCATGAAAGTGATCTTAAGGAATACAACTTTCAGTCACTTGACAAGAAACTTATACTTCTTCAAAATATAGTGGCAAAAGTATTGAAAGAAGTTTCTTGTCTTAAAAAGCTGAAAGATCATTCCTCAGTAGAAAGACAGAATATACCCGAATCCTATAAAGTGAACTCGAAAGAATCAGGAGTAAGAGTTGATAATCGCTTCTGGAAAAAGGTTCCTCCCCACTCATGTCGAAACAGTCCTTGTTTACATGAAGAAGGATTCCAGAAGAAAGGGAAAGAGAGAATCTCTGCCAAAGGAAACAATCAGGAATTTCCGATAATTGTTTCAGATAATCATGATGATGTGCATCATAAGGAAATCCTTAGAATGAGAAAATCTTATGAAAATCTCATTGACAGAATTAAGAGAGATTTATCTATCTCTGAATATTCTCACATCAGTACTGGTTCTCCACATGATCATCCCTTTAGATCAAGGAAGAATCATCTTCTTGGGAGAAAATACTTTGAATAGAAATTTCCAAACAGAAACATGAACTATGTTTCTGATACTCGTTGTAAGCAAGAAAAGGCTTACTCCGATGCAACCTAGTTGTATTGAGATTGTGCACTCTCATCCTAGTTCGTGCTCATAAATTTTGGGATGAGGAGCACATAAAACAAGAGCACAATTTTCGTTTGTGTTTTGTATCAGAAAAATCTGTGACAATCTCTAGATTAATGCGAATCCATTTTTTGTCTAAAAAAAATTTCATGTTTACCATGATCTTCCAAGAATAGGTTTGATTTGAAATTTTCGAATTTTAATAAACCTTCCAGCATGAGAAGTTTGGACATAGGAAACATATTTTGTGTATATTTTCGGAAATTCTTAAGTATTTTCGGTCTGAAAGTTGTCTCTTCTTAAGAGAAACTATCTCTTGCTTGTATTGAGAAACCCTGATCAATTATTATTTAATACCACTAGGGATTAAGTTATATGCTGTAATACTTAATCCAAGAAAAAAAAATAGACATAAGTTTTTGATTTATTTCAATCATTGTATAAGGTCTATTTCTGAATAAAACTATATATTATTAATGAATAAAGTTATTAGTTTATAACTTTTCTTGTGATAGTTTTTCAATTACATAGCATGTGCTTAAATGCTTTATATTATTGTTATGTGTTTAAGGGATGTCTGATTTCGGTTTTCATAACCTTAATATTCGATATCATATGATGTGAACCCTTATGGTTTGTGTGGCTTTTTGATTTATCGGGATTAAGTTCTAGCCCATGTTGGTAGGCTTTATCAAAGGATCGTAATTAAGGTGTTCCAAGGGAAACTCATATGTAAAAAGTCACAATTTGTTGAATCAATTTGTGTTTACATGAGTTGTGTTTAGCATAAACATATGTGTTTCGGGTTTTCAACTTTTGTTATTGGCACGCAATAGTTAAAACCGATTCAACCTTTCTCTGGTAAAGTTTGCTCTTGTTGTTGTTCTTTTGTTCTTGCGAGAGGATGGCAACACAATGGGGGAGAGTTCAAACTTGAACTTGCGCTTAATGATATATCTTTCTGGGGGAGAAGAGGGTGCGAAATCTCAGGTAACGAATTTGTTAGTTAATCGTTTTCCTGTTTAAGAATTTGTTGTTCTTTTGCTTAACAAAATTTTGTACAATTGATGTTTATTCCATTATGTGTGTATGGATGTGTGAGTGTGTGATTCAATTGTTTCCGGTTAAGAAAAACTGTGTCAATTTATTTGACTTATTGTTTGATATCTTCTTTATTGTTTGGTGTAACCGGTCCTAGTAATTGGTGTAACCAATCCTAGTAATTGGTGTAACCAATCCTGGTAATTAGTGTAACCGAGCCTAGTGACTTGTGTAACCAATCACAAGTAATACCATGAGTATATGGTAACCGGTCCTGGTAATTGATGTAACCGATTCTGGTAACTGATGTAACCCGTCCCAGTAACCGTATTGAGGTAGAACCGATCCTTGTGTTTGGTAAAACCGTAAACCCATGATTAGTGATTTGATATTTGATCAATCACATAGTTGTCTTCGAATACAGATGAACCAATTCTAAACTTGTTGGAAGTGTGGTATAATCGATTCCAAGATTGTAAATATGAAAGAAGATTTACAAAGAAAAGATGTCAACATACTTTGAACACGAACACGAATAGTAACTCTTATCTTTTATTGTCCAAATATATTCCTTAATTACTCAAGGAGATCCCGATCCGAAATAAATTAAGAATCTTTTAATTAAGGTTGTTAGTTTTATATGCTTTAATTACCATCAATTAAATGCATATCTCTAGAGAATAAAAAATAGTAATGTGCATTCACTAATTAGAGATTTTCTATTGAGAGATTTCGGAAAATATTGGACAAAGCATTTCCAGGAATTATGAAAACCGATTTGGGCATTTATTGCGTATCTTGAGAATATTCAGTTTTGGAAATTCCTTGGTGTCCAAACATCCTTGGTCTATAAATACCCAAGTTTTCATTTCTAGCTAACCATCCTAAGAGCCAGGCAAACTTCATCTTTTTGTTGTTTCTGGCGGAGCCGTCTATCCGGAGAGGAAAGTACCCTAATTAAGCGAAATCTCTTACGACAGCTCGTTTAAAGACTTATGTGGGATCAATAAGCTCTACGAGTACCGTTGGTGGGAAACTAGATAATTTTAGTTTATTTAGTTTTCGAATGATTTGATTGACTAACGGTTGTTGAAATTTGACTGCACCTAGTTTGTTTATTCTTGAGAATCTTCTCTTCTGATATAAGATTCACTCAAACTAGATCAAAATGTCAACGGGGTCTTTAGAAATGTTTGTAGATCTAAAGACATCTTGTGATAATCCATTGTTAACAGACTCTGTTCTGTGCGTGATTAATCACAAGAGATTCAAGTGGTGTTGTGCAGGTGTTTGATGTGGTTTTGAAAGTTGTAGTAAAGTGGTAAGAAAGATGTCGTTCCTCTCAGACTTGTGAAGGATTTTTTTTTAGACTTAAATTCAAAACAAAAATAGAAAACTCACTAAAAATTATAGCAAACTCTAACAAAGATGTTATCAATATTAAAAGAACACCGAGGCTACGATTCCACTATTTTTCCAAGTTCAAAGTGATTTAATCCAATATTTATATTTATGCAATTTTCTCGTTCAATTTGATTCTAAACTATTGCGGCAAGTAGATTCTCAAAATAACAAGTGTAAATCCGAAACATAGAACATCAGAAACCTAAGTCTAAGCATGCTCTATCAAAAGAAATCACAATTGCTTAACAAAAATCATTCAAACAATTTTCAATCAAGGCAAATAATCATATAATAATTGCAAATAAATAAATAAAATAAAATATACCACTTTTTGTTGGAAAAATAGCTTCCTCTTTCGCCTCAAAGCAATGGGGTTTAGCTCCTCATATTAATCATGATTTCAAAATATGTGTTTATGGCTCAAAAGATGATTAAAAAGATGAGAAACGATAAAACAGTTATTTGCACCTTATTTGTAATGGTGTTACAAAGAATTACAAGAGCTCATTCTGAGAACCCGACTTATATATTGTTGATGTGTCATTTGAATGTAAGACCCAAACGACATCTGCTCGGCCTATGTTCTTCGTGTTCTTGGTTATGCACCAGCAGAAACAATTCTCTGAAACTCGTGATTTTGTTCTTTGTGTTGTTCTAAACCTCCCCAAAGTTTGCGTAGACCCTTTGTGACTCCCAGCAATCATTTTTATAGCCAACAACAACCCTAAAACTCGATATAATCCTCTCTTTCTTCGGCAGAAAGTCACGGAATTTTCCACTTTCCAAATCTCTTCTCTACGCGTTTCTGAGCCGTACAGGTCACTCCAATTCCTTTATTAGATTGATATGAATCCCAGGGAAGATTATCTTGCCTCAAATCTCCCGTAACTGCCGAGAATAACTCAAACAAAGCCCCGTGAAACCTCACCTCCTTTGTTTTGCTCCAACACGATTTCCATCCCAAGTTGATCGATCTAAACACACATACGAACCCTGTTATGCTCTAGGGAGTCCAACCCAATGAAATTAGGCCATTGAATCTCACTCAATCCGCCTAAAAATCCAACTCCAACTCTGCTTGTACGCTTCTTTGCCATTTTCCCGCCAATTTTTTTATTTTTGAATTGTTGAAGATGAGGCACCCCCTATCAGAGTAGGGGTGCCTTTAGCAACTACCTTGGGGTGGAGGGTGCCCCTTAGTAATTTGGGTACCCCTTATCCGTAGCGAGGGTCCGAATAGTAGGTGTCCTCCGGCGCAACTTTTCGAGCCGATTTTTCCAAAAATGTTTATTGGCCAAAAATACCTACACACCATAATAAGTACAAAAATGAGCACTATCAATATAAAGAATTGAGACAATTTAGACACAAAAATGTGTCTATCAAATACCCCCAAACCTATTATTTGCTAGTCCTCGAGCAAAAAATAAAAACAAAATAAAATCCTAACTCCTTTGTCGCGAGCATCGTCGATTGCATTTAGCGTATGCAATAAGCCTTTAAACCCTAGGTGGCTCTAGTGGCCGAGTTATAGTCTCGGGAGGGTTTACCGAGGTGTACCCACAAAACCTTTATACTCCGGACCTAACTATCTACTTGAGAACCTTGGAAGGCACTAAAGAATCTCCTTGGTTGGCATATTTATTGACTTACGGGAGGAAGTACCTCGATACGAAATTCCAATTCTTTGTACACGAGTTTGCACTCAAGCATACTAAAATTCATATATAAGTCACAGAGCTCTACCCAGATAGTCGCACTATGGACATCAATACCCGGAGTCAAAACTAATCACATGGATAGATCAAGAAGATGAATATAGAAAAACATAGATGGTTTTGATGTTTACTAAGTGATCGATGTTTCCCATATCTGTCAATCAAGGCCTCGCCAAAATGAACCTAACCTAATGGAATGAGATACTAGTCGACTAATATCAACACACCGGCATATACAAGGGAACCAAAGTGGTCGATTAACTTAACTCTAGGTCAACACAACTGGCATATACAAGGGTTCAGCCATGTCGACTTTATTGAATTTATTAGGTTGGTCGGATGGTCAGTTTCATTTTTTTTTTTTTTTTTTTTTTTGGTATCTCAATCACTCTAATTCACCCTAGCATTGGTAACAACTTGATTCGTGGGCCCCACCTAATCACTTAGAGAAACATAGTTTAAAAACAAAACAAAATAAAAAAAGAAGTGAAAAGGACTCAACGAGATTTGTGAAACTATCATGTTATTTCTAACACCTGAGCTCTGTGCTTTTATAAATAGACTCTTTAGGTGTTGCCATCTAATCAGATTGGTTCCTCAACTCCTATAACCAAAATGCTTCCATCCACTTAGATTGGTTAGTGCCATCCTTAATAAGCATAAATTTCTAGGCTCTGGAGTTTATTTATTGTAACAAAAGTTTCTACCCCACCCCCAAACTTAAATCTAACATTGTCCTCAATGTTTCTAATTAAAGAACAGTACCAAAATAAAAGTAACATGAGGAAATAGTAAAGAGAGAAGTCGGAAAGATAGTACCTGAGTGAAGTATAACCAAAAACCTACAAAAAATAATATACAACATACAAAACCGCCTCGATGGTCAATCAAGGTAAACGGGGTCCTCCAGAGGACCTCCTCAACATCACCTGTAGGAAAAGGCTCTAAAAAGGGCTTCAATCGCTAATCATTAACCTTTGAAGAACTACTACCATACGGTGTCTCGATCTCAATAGCGCCATGAGGAAAAACAAAGACGGACCACAAAAGGACCGGTCCACCGAGAGCGCAACTTCAGAGGGAATAGATGCAAACGAGTGTCATGAGAAGAACTTTTTGACCTGGAGAAAATGGCTTTCGTAAAATATTCTTATCATGCACAAGTTTCATTTTGTTCTTATACTCCTTAGCACTATCGTATGCATCTCTACGAATCTCGTCCAACTCATTGAGCCGGAGCTTTACGTGAGCTCTGCCTTGTCAAGTGAAAAGTTTAAGTTCTTAAAAGCCCAATAGGCTCTATGCTCTAACTCGACAGGAAGGTGACATGCCTTGCCAAATACTAGACGATAAGGTGACATTCCAATGGGTGTCTTAAACGCAGTACGGTAAGCCCATAAGGCATCAGTAAGCCTCGACGACCAGTCTTTCCTATTGGGATTAACTGTTTTCTCTAGAATACGCTTAATTTCCCTATTGGAGACCTCTACCTGACCACTAGTCTGTGGATGATATGGGTTTGCTACTTTGTGGATAATACCATATTGTTTCATTAAAAGAGCATACGGTCTATTACAAAAGTGTGAACCTCCATCACTAATTATAGCTCGCGGCGTCTCAAACGTGTAAGTATGTTCTCTTTCAAAAACTGGACTACGACCCTGTGGTCATTTGTTTTACACGGAACCGCCTCAACCCACTTAGACACATAGTCTACAACGATAAGTATGTAAAGATAACCAAAAGAATTAGGAAATGGACCCATAAAATCAATGCCCCACACATCAAAGACCTCAATCACTAAAAAGGGTTCAAAGGCATCATATTTCTACGGAAATGGTTCCTAACTTCCGGCAACGATCACAAGAAACACAATGACTATGAGAGTCTTTAAACAACGAAGGCCGGTAAAAACCACCTTTGCAATATCTTAGCAGTCTTTTTGGCACTAAAATGACCCCCACATGCATGTTCATGACAAAAGGAGATAATCTTGGGTGGTCATTCTCGGGTATACACCTCCTAATAAACTGGGTATGGACAATACTTAAACAGATAAGGATCTCCCAAAAGAAATGCTTAACCTCGGCTAAAAACCTAGAACGATCTTGCTTACCCCAATGTTGAGGCATTCGACCAAGTAACAAGATAATTCACTATATGCGCATACCAAGGTGATTGGGAAACAAAGAACAATTGTTCATCGGGAAAGCTATCCCTTATAGGCGAGGATTCATTAGGTGAACTAACAACTAGCCTAGACAAGTGGTGCGCTACTACATTTTCGGCACCCTTTTTGTCTCTAATATCTGGACAAAATTCTTGTAACAAAAGGATCCACCTAATCAATCTAGGTTTGGTATCCTTCTTAGACAAAAGGTATTTCAAAGCAGCATGATCAGTATAGATTACTATCTTAGAACCTAATAGGTAGGATCTAAACAGGCAAACACGATGGCTAACAGTTCCTTCTCGGTAGTTGTATAGTTCATTTGGGCATCATTCAGAGTTTTGCTAGCATAGTAAATCACATGAAGTAATTTGTTTTCTCGCTGACCTAGCACAACACCTAGAGCATAATCTGAAGCATCACACATAATTTCAAAGGGTAGGTTCAGTTAGGTGCTTTGGACTATCGGGGCGAGTAGTGAGTAAATTCTTAAGCTTCTCAAAAGCTTCTAAACAAGCATCATCAAAGACAAACTTAACATCTTTTGCAAGCAAATTGCAAAGAGGTCTAGAAATCAAGCTAAAATCCTTAATGAATCGACGGTAAAAACCTGCATGCCCTAGGAATGACCTAATATCTTTTACGGTTTTGGGACCTGTAAAGTCTTAATAAGGTCAACTTTGGCTTTATCTACCTCTATACCCTTAGAAGAAACAATGTGCCCTAACACAATTCCTGATTTAACCATGAAATGGCATTTTTCCCAATTAAGCACTAAATTATTTTCCTTACACCTAGTCAACACTAATGTCAAATGATGCAAGCACTCATCAAAAGATAAACCAAACACCGAAAAATCATCCATAAAGACCTCTAGAAACCGTTCTACCATATCAGAAAATATGCTCATCATACAACGTTGAAAAGTTGCAGGGGCATTACAAAGCCCGAAAGGCATGCGTCTATACGCAAAGGTACCAAAGGGACAGGTAAAAGTGGTTTTCTCTTGGTCTTCTGGGTCAATAACGATCTGATTATAACCGGAGTAGCCATCTAAGAAGCAATAATGACTATGTCCGCTAACCTCTCTAGCATTTGGTCGATAAAAGGAAGGGAAAGTGATCCTTCCTTGTGACCTTGTTCAATTTCCTATAGTCGATCTGAGACACGCCATCCCGTGGTCACTCGGGTTGGGATTAACTCATTATTATCATTCGGACTACGGTGATACTCCGATTTCTTGGGGACAACACGACAGGGCTGACCCACTTATCATGTCCGAAATTGGGTAGATAATACCCGCATCTAACAACTTAAGCACCTCTTTTCGAACTACCTCTTTCATGTTAGGGTTCGATCGACGTTGCATCTCCCTAGAAGGTTTGGAGTCTTCTTCTAAATGAATCGATGCATACACACCGTAGGACTTATACCCTTAATATCTGCTATAGTCCACCCTAAAGCTTCCTTATTGTCTTGAAGTACTTTGACTAGCCTAATTTCCTTATCACTATCCAAATCGGAAGCTATAATCACGGGTAAAGTCTCAGAGGGGCCTAAAAACACATACTTTAGAGTGTCGGGTAGTGGTTTTAGGTCCAACTTAGGAGGCTCTTCTAAAGAAGGAATTAAGGTAGTCTCAGAAACGGGTAATGGTTCGGACCTAGCTTTCCATCTATCAGTGTCCAACACAGGGGTAGAATCTAATAGAGCATTCACTTGTTCAATTGTGCTATCGTCGTCAAAATCTAAACCAAAATGGGATAGACAGGTTTCTAATGGGTCCTCAGACAAGAGGTTTGGTAATGACTCCTCAACTAAGGCTTCTATCATGTTCACCTCTTCAACACATGTGTCATCAAGCTCATATGGTAGCTTATCGACATTAAAATGTTCATCTCCATAGTCATATTACCAAAAGACAAATTCATCACACCATTTTCGATGAGTTAATGATCGCATTAGACGTAGCTAAAAATGGGCGACCTAATATCAGTATCTGGTTCTCTCGGGTCGGGACAGGTTGGGTATCTAGGACCACAAAATCCACTGGATAAATAAACTTGTCGACCTCAATAATAACATCCTCAATAACACCTCGAGGAATTTTAACGAGACATATCGGCTAATTGCAATGTCATCCGAGTAGGTTTCATTTCACCAAGTCCTAGGTTTGTAAGTACACATGGTACGGCGGTAAATTCACACTAGCTCCTAAGTCAAGTAAAGCTTTTTCTACCCGGTGTTTACCTATTGTACAAGCAATGGTAGGGGAACACGGATCTTTGTACTTTGGAGTTGTGGTGTTACGAATGATTGAACTTACATGACTAGCTAAAAGGCTTTCTTATGGACGTTAAGTTTTCGCTTTCGCGTACACATATCCTTAAGGAACTTGGCATAAGCGGGAATTTGCCTAATTGCATCTAATAAGGGAAGGTTTATGGTGACTTGCTTAAAAACCTCAATATGTCATTAAAGTTCGATTCCTTCTTTGTTGGTACTAATAGTTGGGGAAACGGGGCTCACAGGCACGAATCGGACCTCTCGGGAACCGGGTGGCATCATCGAAATTTTATCGGTCTCCTCGGCTAGTGGTGGTCTGAGGGGTGAGATCTGAGGGTGAACTACGGTATGTTCACTATCGGGCATGGTTACACGATTGTCTACTACTCTACCACTCTAAGGGTTCTAATAGCATTCAAGCGATTCGATGGTTTTGCACCTACTTCATGAACTCCTCTAGGATTGGGATTAGTCGACTAGGGAACCTTAGTTATCTCTTTCACTTAAGGTCTTAGCTATTTGGCCCACTTGGAGTTCTAACTTAGCAAGGCTCGAGCATTAGTTTGAAAGTTACGCTTGGTTTCTGTTGAAAACTAATTTGGTTACTGTGCTAACATTTCTAAGTTTTTACTAACATCTTAATAGATTCCTCTAAGCTAGTCGTTTTATTTTACGGGCTGAAGAATTCTTAGTGTAACCAAAACACGAGGAGCATTAGAATTACTAAAGCGACCTTGACTCTCGGCCCTTGGACCACGAAAAGTTCGGATGGTTTCTCCAACTAGGATTATAGGTTTTCGAATATGGGTCAAACTTTTGACGGTTATCAAATCTAGTGTTATTATAGAGAGCATTGGCTTGCTCTTCATTATTCGGCCTTTCCAAAAGGCTCTAATCTACCACTAGTGTGACCCACTTCTAAAGCTTCTAACCTTTTCGCTATTGCAGCAATTTTGGCATCTGATTCATAGCCTCCTTCTACCCTATTAACGTTTCCTCTGCCTAGAAGAATTGTTTTATGGGGTTCCCTATTATTTTCCCATTGTTGGGTCTTTTCGGCAATTTCATGCAAATATGTCATCGCCTGATCAACTGTTTGGTTTTTGAACCCACCTGTACACATAGACTCTACTGTGGTCGTAGTGGAATAATCTAAACCCTCATAAAGGATCTGAACTAACCTAACCTTTTCTAGACCATGATGAGGACATTGGGCTAATAAATCATTGAACCTTTCCAAATACCTATACAAAGATTCTCCCTCATGTTGAGAAAACGTGCAGATTTGTGTCCTAATAGACGATGTCTTATGCCTAGGGAAAAAGTTGTTCAAAATGGCAGATGTAAGTTGTTCATATGTTTCGATTGAACCAGAAGCCAAACTATATAGCCATGATTTGGCCTTATCTTTCAAGGAAAAAGGAAATAACCTGAGTTTCAAAGCATCATCATCAAGGTTTCTAATCTTTAGGGTACTACAAATTTCCTCAAAGTCCCTAACATGGAAATAGGGGTTTTCATTTTCTTTCCCTAAGAAGATTGGGAGCAAGCGTAAAGTTCGGGTTTAAGTTCATAATTTTTTTTGTTTAGCTAACTTTGATACATGAGGGACGAGTAGTCCTAGTCGGGTTCAACAAAGCTTTCAAAGTTGCCATTTCTGGCACTATCGGAATATTAGGGATTATCTCTTTAGTATAAGACGGACGTTCAGAATTGGACTTTTCAAAAATCGGACTTTCTAAATTGAGGTAATCGAGACGCTTAGAACTACTAGGTTTCTCTTTAACAAATCTACCTAGGGCGTCTCTTTTACGTTCAGGCATGCAAAAGAATAAGGAAGGGGATTCTATGCAAACACAAATCAAGGCCGACTCAACTAAAGCAACCTAGAGATTTCTAGCAAACAAAAAGCATGATGGCTCCACTTAGATTGTTTCTAGACCAGCTTCTAATCCTTCGAAAGGGAATTCGTTACAATTTAAGCAAACCCCTACGGAATCAATCCGAGTCAAAGTAAGTTGAATAGAGGCGAGGAAGCTCGGTGGAGCTTTGATACCCAAGTCCTCATAGGAATTACAATGCGGCGCAGTCACGCATTCAACTCACAAAAACCTTTATGAACTTCGAAGTGTGCTTAAAAGAGTAACCAATATTTTTCGAATGACTTTCCTATTAAGCTTATTACCCTATCGGTCTTGTTCTAGTCAAAATTTTAAGGCTTAGGTTCGCGTAGGTTACGTGTTCCTAAGGCGGGCACGAAAGAACGGTGATGAAATCCGAACCCTTATCTTGTATGGCCGGGCCTTGCCCTTTACTAGAAAATTAAAGCAACGGTATTCAAGTCCTCGGCATATATGCAAACGAAGGAGTCCAAGTAACTCGGCGACGGGGGATTCGTGAGTGTTCGAGAATCTTACCTCCCGTTCAGGACGGGGGGATGAATCGGTTGTAGTCGACTCGAGCCAGGTGACTCCTATGTCGTGTATGAACCCAAGGTGCGAGACAATATCGTAATTGTCCTCCTTCTGCAAATGAGTTTATATTTAAAGTACCCTTCCGTAGGGTAAAAATAAAAAAATAATGTCCAAAGTCCAAAAGTCCAAAGGTCCAAAGTCCAAAAAGAAAAGAAAAATTACAAAAATAATAAACCCTAATACAATTTTTTTTCTAAAAATAAACAAACCCTAAAAATAAAATATCTAAAATAAAATCGTCTTCTTCCTGTTCTTTTCGCTTTAATCTTTCGCTCCAAGTCTTTACGAAATCACCAGACTCCTTGGCTCAATTTTCTTTATGATCCAGAACCTGTAGACAAAAGATAAATACCCAAAAACGTAAAAAAGAACAAAAATAATAAAAACTAAAAAAGAATAAAAAGAAAAACAAATCTAAAAACCTAAAAACAAGTCCGCGTCGGCGGCGCCAAAAATTGATGTGGTTTTGAAAGTTGTAGTAAAGTGGTAAGAAAGATGTCGTTCCTCTCAGACTTGTGAAGGATTTTTTTTTAGACTTAAATTCAAAACAAAAATAGAAAACTCACTAAAAATTATAGCAAACTCTGACAAAGATGTTATCAATATTAAAAGAACACTGAGGCTACGATTCCACAATTTTTCCAAGTTCAAAGTGATTTAATCCAATATTTATATTTATGCAATTTTCTCGTTCAATTTGATTCTAAACTATTGCGGCAAGTAGATTCTCAAAATAACAAGTGTAAATCCGAAGCATTGAACATCAGAAACCTAAGTCTAAGCATGCTCTATCAAAAGAAATCACAATTGCTTAACAAAAATCATTCAAACAATTTTCAATCAAGGCAAATAATCATATAATAATTGCAAATAAATAAATAAAATAAAATATACCACTTTTTGTTGGAAAAATAGCTTCCTCTTTCGCTTCAGCAATGGGGTTTAGCTCCTCATATTAATCATGATCTCAAAATATGTGTTTATGGCTCAAAAGATGATTAAAAAGATGAGAAACGATAAAACAGATTGTTTGCAACGCTGTAATGGTGTTACAAAGAAGCTGTTACAAGAGACTGTTATAGAACCCGACTTATATACTGTTGATGTGTCGCTGAATGTAAGACCCCGAAAACGACTGTCCTACTCGGCCTATGTTCTTCGTGTTCTTGGTTATGCACCAGCAGAAACAATTCTCTGAAACTCGTGATTTTGTTCTCTGTGTTGTTCTAAACCTCCCCAAAGTTTGCGTAGACCCTTTGTGACTCTCAGCAATCCTTTTTATAGCCAACAACAACCCTAAAACTCGATATAATCCTCTCTTTCTTCGGCAGAAAGTCACGGAATTTTCCACTTTCCAAATCTCTTCTCTACGCGTTTCTGAGCCGTACAGGTCACTCCAATTCCTTTATTAGATTGATATGAATCCCAGGGAAGATTATCTTGCCTCAAATCTCCCGTAACTGCCGAGAATAACTCAAACAAAGCCCCGTGAAACCTCACCTCCTCTGTTTTGCTCCAACACGATTTCCAGCCCAAGTTGATCGATCTAAACACACATACGAACCCTGTTATGCTCTAGGGAGTCCGGTGATGAAATTAGGCCATTGAATCTCACTCAATCCTAAAAATCCAACTCCAACTCTGCTTGTCTGTTGCTTGCCATTTTCCCGCCAATTTTTTTATTTTTGAATTGTTGAAGATGAGGCGCCCCCTATCCAGTAGGGGTGCCTTTAGCACTGCCTTGGGGTGTCTGAGGTGCCCCTTGGTAATTTGCGTACCCCTTATCCGTAGAGAGGTCCGAATAGTAGGTGTCCTCCGGCGCAACTTAACGATTTTCCAAAAATGTTTATTTTCCATAAAATGTTAATAAGTACAAAAATACACTATCAATATAAAACACACAAAAATAAGTGGACAAAAATGAGAAAAATCACGTTGACATCTTGTAAAAGATAAAATTTATAAAGAATTGACCTTGACACTCATTAGACACAAAAGTGTGTAACACGAACCTCAATCACTATTGAATTGAAGATTAAAGAAGAGAGCCCTCTCGGTGTGTTTTGAAGATAAAGCCCGATTGAATATTTCTTATTTGGTTTCTATATCTTTGATTGGATGACCTTGATCAAATTCCATCACCAAGCGGTATGGAATACACACGGATCCAATATGAATCGCGATCATCCAACTCCACAAGCATGATTGGATGACCAAAGATTAGTTGCGTATGGAATAGCCTTAGCTTGCCAAATATGATCGATCGCATCACCAAGCGGTATGGAATACACACGGCCGACCCGCATGGTCGACCATTGGCCTTTGCTTGCCAAGAAACCGTCCATACCAAGCATTAGTTTCTATTACATGTGCCCATGAAAACGTCTCAACCGTCCACCTTGCATGTCGACACAATCAAGACTATATTGATTGATTGCAAACTCTCTCCCAAATCTAAAGCGATCTCGACCTTCGGCTTCTTGGGAACGTTTTCATGGGATAATCGGTATAGGTGTGAACACCAACCTACCACCTACACGGTAGTATGATCGACCAAGGCAGGCCAAGATGGGTCGTCTTGAGGCCGAGCGCCCAAACTTGGGATGACATGCGGTTTCCAACTCCTTTACGGCAATGGATTTCTGCGCAAATCGATCTCAACCACTCAACTTCACCGGACCAGGTGGGTGGCTTAGATCACGTTTCATGAGACGGTAAGACATAGGCGTGAACATCGGCCTCAGATTTAAAGTAGTCGTCTGGATAGATTGGCACCTACACCATCATTCAACACGCATGTATCAAAATGCACCTCTTTAAAAACCTAACTGAGTGTCTCAAACATCATCTCGTCCGTCCGACCTCACCTGACTTGGCAAGTTAGGTCATTAGATTTATAGAATTTGATTAGTTGCGTGGTTTCACAAAACGTGTTAGTCAGTTAGAGATTCTTGAGCCTTGCATCAACAGTAAGCTTGCTCATCTTTACATTCACAAGTTAAGCAAGCCAACATCTTCACAATCTCAACACCTTCTTCGCTTCCCTTAAGGATAGAAACAAGTTTGCCATTTCTTGGTTTAGGCCGGACCTGATTGATCTCTCGAATCTACAAGCACTCACCGCGCGAGTGCATTTTGTTGAAGGTTTATAGTTTCACCCATCAACAAGTGTTTATTGAAGATTAAAGAAGATTTGAAGATAAAGAAGATTTCTTATTTGGTTTCTATATCTTTGGGTGACAGATTTATTCGATTGATTAGTTTGAGAGATATCTTCAAATCGAAAGAATCAAGCAAAGAGTTTTTAGCCTTTGCATATATGACAAACATATTTGTTATTCCTTTATTGTTTGGAATACGATCCAAAGGAATTGTTCCAGTGCGTGCCCTTATTGAATGTCGGAAGCGCAGGGATACTGAAGAAACTAAATGAACTAGGTTTAGTTGCTTGGTCTCAACTATACAAAGTTTTGGTTTAGATTTTGTATAGCGGCTTAATTCTGAGAGTATTCAATTATGGACTAGGTTCCGGGGTTTTTCTGCATTTGCGGTTTCCTCGTTAACAAAATCTTGCTGTGTCATTTACTTTTCCTTTCCGCAATTATAATTGTTGTTATTATAATTTAAAGTAAATTACACAAACGTTAACTCCGTATTACTTGATAGTGATCAATCATACACAAACGTTAATTTCTTCAAATCTTCTTTAATCTTCAATAATATCCTGCACAACACCACTTGAATCTCTTGTGATCAATCATACACAAAAAGGAGTCTGTTAACAATGGATTATCACAAGATGTCTTTAGATCTAAGAACAGTTCTAAAGATCCCGTCGATACTTCGATGTAGTTTGAGTGAGTCTTGAATCATAAGAGAAGATTCTCAAGAATAAACAAATTAGGTGCAATCAAAGTTTCAACAACTGTTAGTCAAGCAAATCAATCGAAAACTAATAACATTGAAATTATCTAGTTTCCCACCAGCGGTAGTCGTAGAGCTTCTTGATCCCACATAAGTCTTTAAACAAGCGGTCGTAAGAGATTTCACCTAAATTAGGATACTTTCCTCTCCGATTATACGGTTCAACTTGAAACAACAAGAAATGAACTTTTCCAGGCCCTTAGGATAGTTTGCTAGAAATGCAAACTTTGGTATTTATAGACCAAAGATGTTTGGACATCAAGGAATTTCCAAAACCGAAAATATTCTCAAGATATGCAATGAATGACAAAATTCGGTTTTCCTAATTCCAATAAATGCTTATCCAATATTTCCGTAATCTCTCAATAGAAACTATCCAATTAGTAAATGCGCATTACTAATTTTTATTCTCTAGAGATATGCATTTAATTGCTGGTAATTAAAGCATATAAAACTAAAAACCTTAATTAAAAGATTCTTAATTTATCTCGGCACAGGATCTCCTTGAATACTAAGGAATATCTTTGAACAATAAATGATAAGATTTATTGTACGTGTTCAAAGTATGTTGACATATTTTCACTGTAAATCCTTATTCATATTCACATGGATTTACATTATTGGAATCGGTTATACCACACTTCCAAACAAGTTTAGATTTGGTTTCCCTGTATTCCAAGACAACTATGTTATTGAACAAATATCAAATCACATACATGGGTTCAATCGGTTCTACCAATTACTAGGATCGGTTATACCTTGTTATGGAAATACTTGTGATCGGTCACACCAGTCACTAGGATCAGTTACACCAGTTACAAGGATCGGTTCCATATTCTCTCTTGTGATCGGTCACACCAGTTACCAGGACCGGTTACACTAGTTACCAGGACCGGTTACCAATTACAAGGACCGATTACACAACACTTGTGATCGGTTCCATATTCTCATGGTATTGCTTGTGATCGGTCACACCAATTACTAGGATCAGTCACACCAATTACAAAGATCGATCATACCATCACATGGTGATTACTTAGGTTCGGTTACACCAATTAATAAAAACCAGTCATACCAAATCATAAGTCATGCATTGTGATTAGTTATACCAAGATACATAACCAAGGTTATGATCGGTTATACCATCTCACACATATTGGTCATCCAAATATTTGCAATGAATAACCGAACCAATAAGCCTAATGATATCCCTTTCGATTCAGAAATAAGTTCATGAATGTATTTCCTTTAAAAGAATGTAAAACATTGTTTCCTGGGATGAAATCTTCATCATAACCTTTTCACATAATCATAACAGTGTATACAAGATTATGTGATGTCATATCTACGAAGTTCAAAAGATAAGCGTTATATTCCGTAGTTTAATTCCCTAATACTATGATCATACAATTATGACCATGTCACATCACTAGATTATTATACAATATGTATATTATATATAACTTCACGTTATTGTTAGAGAAGTACTACTCGGTCTAACTCGCAAGCGTTGCTATCTCAAGCTTGTTTGTCAAGTTTAGTTGTCAAAACTATAAGTCTTGATTTCTAGTCTACTTATAGCTATGTCTCGTATTAGGATAGAATGTGTAGTTGAGCTTTAGACTTCATGGGGTTCATCGATTGAAGATGAAGAACTACTAAGGGGAGCTTGTGGAACTTCATCAACAAAAGGTATGTGGAGACTTGAACTCATCTACCACTCAGAAGTTTATTTCTATTCTATCTCCTATTGAGACAAAAGTCGTATAACTATGTAGACTTTACTTTATACACATTTGATATTTCGAGTTGAGTTTAACTCGCTTACATATATCTCGAGATATGTGTTGGTAAGCTTTCGCTTTAACCAAGTTCATCTTTTATTCTTCACGAAAGTCAAAAGATGATCATGTGAAAATCGCTTGGTAACATCATATATGATTTGTTGAGACAGTCATTTGATGTAGAGTCGGAATATTTCATATTGATCGTTTGATCATTTGAAAATTCCTTTGAAACTAATAGTTTGTGTGAGATAGTTATTCCCGTCTTCTAAGAATGTTTCAATGATTAAAATGGAGTTTAGAACAATTAACCATTGATTCGATATATCACAGTATGTGTACTTGTATGCTAATTGTTGTAGATATATTCCAAGTCTAGGAACTTAGTATGCATACCCCTATGCGTAATGGTTTAAATAGTTGAAATCCGGGAGCCTAGTATGCATACACGTATGCATACCGGCGTAACAGCTCAAGTCCGGGAATTCAATTAAGGTTGGTCGTGAACGACAGTATGCGTACACGTTCACATATTAGCGGACAGACCAAGTCCGGAACTCTAAGTATGCGTATCCATTTGCATACTTGAGTGGGTTATGTTCTAAAATCGGTTGTTCATGAACATATACATTTATTTAAAATGGAGTGCAATCTTTTGCAAACCGTGGCTATAATGTTCATGAATTGATTCAAGTGAATCAAAATCGATTTTGCTTCAACTGTGTCTTGTATACTTCTATGGGAATATAAACAATTGAACAACTCCATAACTAGTTTCATTTGAGTCATTTGAACTAGTTGTGATTAAGATGAATAAGTTTGATATGTAAGTGTTCATATGGCTAACTTCGGTTAACTATTGTTGATCCAAAAAGGTGTACACGTTTAGGTACGGTTACCCATATCTAGATGAAGTCACATTTCATTTGTGTGTAACAAGCTAAGTTCGATCTAACGGTTGAAAGATATTAGCTTGAATCTAATCAGGTTTTCATCTAAAAGTGAATATTGAATGCTTTATTACCAAGGTAACATTGATTGCAAACCCTGATTTGAAGATTATATAAGGGAAAAAACTTGCAACTGGGAAACCTAATCCCCATACCTCCTGTGTGATACTAGTTGGGACTAAAGTCGATTCTCCTTTAACTTAGGCTTTCTAAAACCATTATAGGATAACGACTTAAAGACTTCATTGGGAATCTGAAGCCATACCCAACTATTTTTCTCTGTAGTTGCGTGTTCTGATCTTACTTTGTTTTATCGTATTGAGTACTATCTTCTCTAAGATTTGCTAGAGATTCAATCTCCGATAGGTAAGATAAAAAGTAGTCACAAACATCTTCATCTCATCGTTTTTGACTCCAAAATATCTTGTTTCGCTTCCATACGATTCATATTATTGTGAGGTGATTGATATTACTAGGATGTTCTTCGGTAATATAAGTCCGGTGTATCAATTGGTTCATGTTCACCTTGATTTATCAAAACACGGAACAAAAAATCGTAGGTATTTCTATGGGGGACAAATTTATCTATTCAATAGACTTTTCTGTGCGAGACATATTTGTTTATCAAGTCTTCGACTTTGGGTTGTAGAAACTCTTAGTTGTGGGTAAGATCAGCTAAGGAAATCAAGTGCGTAGAGTCCTGCTGGGATTCAGAGGCGTAAGGAACGCGACTGTACCTTAATCAGTATGAGATTGGTTAGGGCTCAACTACATTCCAGTCCGAAGTTAACTTGTAGTAGGCTAGAGTTTGGCGGCTTAATAAAATATGGTGTTTCAAATCTGGACTAGGTCCCGAAGTTTTTCTGCATTTACGGTTTCCTCCTTAACAAAATTCTGGTGTCTGTGTTATTCCTTTTCCGCTTTATATTTTTTAAATAATTGAAATATCATAGGTTGTTCGTAGTTCAATCAATTAGATAATACAACATTTGGTTGTTGATATAAATTGATTGGCACTGAACATTGGTCTTTGGTACCGTTCAAGTTGTTTCTCATAATAATCAGGCTCGCGGATTCTATCTGTTTGATTTGCTGATTACATTGAGAAACAGAGATATAAATCTTGGATGTATTTTCATTGATTGAGTCTGACTGTATAGTTGATTCTCTTGGAAGTATATTGGAGTTTGTTCATACAAATTGCCTAAATGAAATATTGGGTGTGGTTGTTGTACCCCCGCTTTTTCAGTTATGTTTTCAATATACCACGACTTGAAAGATACGTTAGGAATGAAACAGTTCAAGTCAATATTACTAACCTCGAGTGGAAGGATGATGTCATCGTTGTAGTTCGTTACTTCTTCACATTCTTCATGTCTTCAGAGTAATACTTGTATGTCTCAACATTCCTAGACTTTATAGTCTAACCTAACGAAGTTGACTCTAGTATATAATCAATCGACTTTAGATGAGCTTTGATACACTAAAATATGACAACCAAAGTTGACATACAAACGCTTGGTGAGTTCAACCGATCTATGCTCTAACATGTTTAGAGTAATATTTGAGACCTTCAATTCATGTCAGAATTAGAGAATTTCTGACTACGAAATTCCACTAAATTCTTCATGTATTAACATAAACTTCCATTCACTCTTTCATTCAAGAGGTGGGTTAATGTGATTATGAGACTATATGCTATGCTACATATGAGTGACTACTTTCGTACTTAGATATCTTTTTCTCCACTCTTTCATAACCACCCATCACCTCTCGTTGATATCATGAAAAACAATGCTTGACTTGCCACTCATGACCCACATGTAGCATAACTCACACGTGATTGGTCCATGCCTTACATGCATGATCAACACCACATATTTAGTTGGTTAAACAATCACGTCTTCTTATCCACCTCTAACAACTACTTTTTAGTTAAGAAGAGGTGATGAAATAATCACGTTCCACAACACAATTTGTCGACCTAGTCATACAGGTCAGTCCAGTCGAGCAAGTCGACTTCTTATATAACTTTTCACTCGAGACATCAAACATGTCACAAATGGGGGATGTTCATTAGGGTATTGGTATGGCGATTTAAAACATGTTGTGTGCAACACACCCATTATAAGAAAGTGTTAGGAAGAGTGGAAAGTTGAAGAGCATAGGAGTAGTGGGCGAGAAAAACCGTCCAGTCCTCCTTAGCAATAGGGAAATGGTTTCTACCTTCACACGATCTCCACTACTTCACTATTCCACAACTCCCACTTCCTTTGAGACCATGGTGTTCGACTATGACTTGATATAAAATAGATTTCCAATCTATTCAATAAACAACATACAAGTATCCAGAGAACACCGAGAACTTACATCTCACCATCTTTTGCAACAAGTTCCATTTTTCAGAGACAAGTCATAAACAATTATCTAGAGGGTAGCTAATAATACAATTAATTTTAATCCAATTGAAAGTTGGTGAAGTTTATGAAGAAGTGCCATAGATAGCAGAAATATTGAGAAGAAACGGTTAAGTTGTCTGCACCAACACCATTGCTCTTGTTCTAGCCAAAATCGAAGAAGTTTCTTCAATTTTGAATGGATCCCTACAAACAACTAGTGATGATAAAATTTTCTCTAAAACTATAAATAATTTGATAGTGATAAATGGAGGGATATGATGTTGAACTCCAGCAATGCTTTATATATCGTGGGAGAATCCCGGGTGATTTCCCGAGTGAGACAGTGATGGGCCCCACTTCAGCAATTCCCCCATCCCAATGCTCAGAGCCTTCCCCCCTCAGCCGCACGATGCTCCCACGGTGTGTTCCCGATTTTTCTTGTGTCAAAGTAGCACTACTGGTTGAACTTATGCTTCTAGAAGAAAAAAATGATCTATTAAATTATTTTTACTTTTTTGTATCAACTTCAAAAAGAAAAAGAAAAAAAGAAATATCAAGTGGATGTGAGAAAGAGCTAAAATCAAGTACAACTGAACTGACGAAGGTATATATCAATGTCGACACGTGGAAAGGAGTTCAGATTATTCCGCAGTCAAGCTCAAAGTTAGGTCGGTGCATTTAGACTAAGTCTTACGGGGTGCTAGTCTAGCACCTAGATTAGCAATCCACGTCATCTAGCAAAACCACCTAAGTCTTATGGGAGTGCTAATCTAGCATGCTAGTCGCTGAAACAAAACATCGCGAAGCGCTGAATCATTCAGCGTTACAACTTTTCGCTGAACCACCCCGCGCTTGACTTGTCAACTCAGTCAAAGCGCTGAACCATTCCGCGCCTAGCGCTACACCATTCAGTGTTGCAAAAATCGATCTAACCCAACAGAAGGTCGATCTTCTTCTTCCTCATTTCATTTCTTCCTCACCCCAAAACCCTCCGAAAATGCATGTGGTAAATCAGGATTTTCGTCACAAATCACACCGTGGGTTTGAACAACAACACCATTGGAATCATTTGAGATTGGTTTGGAGCGAATCCGTCCACGAAATCGATTTGGGTAAGATTTTGAAACTTTAGGTTTTTTTTTTTTTTTCTTTTTCCGATGATCATGATTTGTTGATGAAATTGATATGTTTAGATGATTGGTATTTGTTATTTAGATGATTTAGATGATATTTCTAGTATTATATGATTTAATTTGAATTTTTGTGATGAAATTTGATTTTGGGGATTAAATTGATTATTTGTGATGAAGATGAATGATAATTTGTATGAGAGATTACATGATTATGATGAAAATGATACTTGTAGTATTTTGATGAAGCTAAATTTGTATGAATTATGAATTTGTATGAATTATGATGAAAATGATAAAATGTGGTTGATAAAATTATGAATTTGTATGATTATGATAAAAATGATAAAATGTGGTTGATTCTTTTTTTCTTTTGTTATTGATTGTAGTATGAATATGGAAGAACATTTAAATTCTTTGGAAATAATATCGGCAAAGGGAGATAGGCATGTATCTAATAATTTGATTGATAGTCGGACTATAAAATTTAGAGGAAGTTTTAATGAGGTTGAAACGTTATACAAAATTGTAGTGAAAGATAATCCGATAGCACAAAGATACTGTGATAATTGTGGGTTTTCTTCAGTCTTTTAGTTTAATTTTTCCAATGCGGATAGAGGTTTAGTTGAAGCCATAGCTGAGAGATGGCGGAAAAAAAATAAGAGCTTCCATTTTAGAGAATTTGTGCTTGGCCTCCTTCCTTTAGATTGGTATATGTTAACGGGAATTCCCATTGGTGACCCTACAAAACATCAAGTAGTTATGCCGTCATTGGGTGAGCTAACATATGCTTCTTTGGATGACTTGTATTTTCAAGATTTCAAAGGATTTGAAAAATGGAACACTAAGTAAAATACAATATCTCTGTCTATCTTGAGAACCTACATTAAAAGTAGAGAAAAAACCAACAATGTTGAATGTGCAAATGTATTGACAAGAGCATTCTTTCTTTGGTGTTTTGGTCCTTTTCTTATTGCGGGTTCTAGTGGAAGGGTAGATAAACGTTGGGTTTTATTGTTGGATAATTTGGATAAAGTTGGGGAATATGATTGGGGTTTAGCTTCCTTAGGTAATACCTATAAATTTCTTGATGGATGGTCAGAGAATGGGAAGGATTTATCTGGCATGGTTATGGTACTTGAGTATTGGTACTATTATTAATTACTTCCGCAACATGCAACCCTTGATTTTTCAGACACCTTCAGGAGAACACCATGATGTTTTCCCAAAGATTAGTCTCTTCAAGAAGACTAACATTAAATCAAGGAAGAGAGGCCAAAGAGGAGGCCAAAAGGATACGAAGAAATAATCAGTGTCCACTGCAAGAACACAAATTGACACTAGAACCAGTGCATTATGTATTTGGAAACCATGGCTAGATAGTGTGTATTCTGAGGGGAACAATATGAATATGCACTACAGTTATCCAGAGTGAGAGTTGTGTTTTTTGACCTAGAAAAATACTACGAAAGAGTTAGTTGTTACTTGGATGAGCGATTCCAGAGGCAGATAGAAGGTGAGATTGTAGTCCCAGGAAATCCTCAAGATTTGGATAGAGTTGGGGATAGGGAGATTATAGGTGTATGCGCCGAACACTATTTGGAAGTCAATGAGGATCAATATAACAGGTGGTGGAAGATGAAGAGTGTTGGACCTTATCTCACTGAGTCATACCATTCACAGAATGTCGATGAGATAGTAGTGGTAGCCAAGTTGTTCCTGGACATTTGTTACATGGTCATCCGCCTTCTAACCCGATGTCACATACCTATACTTATGGCACACAGAATGAGCCCATGTCACAACTACCGGAGATAGATTTCACTTTACCATTCATCAATGCAGCTGGCGTTGAAGAGCGAGTAGAAGTTCCAAGGCAACCTTGTCCGTATAACTTTTCTCAGATGGGTTTGACATTGGTAAGTTCATGAACATTTGTTTGCATTTTCATTTTAAGTTTCTTGAATACTCTACTAAACCTATCTACTTTATGCTTGTAGGATCAGTGCTTCAGTTATATGTCACAACAATATGAATTCTACAGTGAAGCTCATCAAGTAGTACCGAGGGAGTCAAGGCGCATTTATGCCTCAAGTTCATGTTCCTCATCCGGCAGATCTTCTTCTTCAATACCATCTGCATATTCCTCACAACCAATCAATCAAGAAGATATCACATTGGGTGGTTCATTTAATCAATGGCTTTCAACTCAAGGATGTTACCATCCTAGTCGTGACGATGGAGCAACTACATCACACAATCAACAACAACCTCACCAAAGCAATGAATTTATCGATGCGTTGTTAGATACCGAACCTAACATTGTTTATGATACTCAATACACCCAACCAACCCATCTTTACTTTGAGTGAATGAAAGTACTTGTAGTGTTTTATGAAAACATGTGGATTGTTATTTCTTTTTTATGGAGTGTTTTATGAAAACATGTGGATTGTTATTTCTTTTTTATGGAGTTTTTTTATGCAAACATATGGATTGTTTTTTCTCTTTATTATGGAGTGTTTTATGAAGTGTTTTAAGTACTATTTTTTTCTTTATTTATTATGGAGTGTTATATGAAGCGCTTTTTTTTAATGGATTGTCTTAATTTTGTTATATTAGGTACATTATGCAAGGAGCTTTGAGAAGAATTTTGTTCGGTCTTCCAGATGATGAAGATGATAGTGAGAAGAATGTTCTAGAAGTGGCTACGCTTTTGGAGTCACAGAGGAGGCAAGGACTACATCAACCCATCCCAAATGAAGTCAAGGAACGTCAGAAGGTGCACAAAAACCGTGTAGATGCAGATGCAAGGATGATGCACCAATACTTCAACTCCGGGTGTACATATGGGCCAAAGAAGTTCAAAGGTCGGTTTTCTTTGCCTCGTCCCCTTTTTCTGAGAATTTTAGAACAATTTTGTGATTATGACCATGATTTTCGTCAAAAAACCGATACTTGCGGTATTTGTGGCCATTTTCCATATATGAAAATGGTTGCCGTGATGAAACATTTTGCCAAAAGAATTGCACCAGATTCTCTAGATGATTACACACAAATGGTAACATGCACTATCTACTTTTATGCTAAGAAGTTTATGTATGCAATTATTTTGATCTATAATGGTCGATACATGCGTCAGCCTACCACTAAAGATACTGAGAGGATTTTGGCAGAGAATGAAGCTCGTGGGTTTCTTGGGATGCTTGGTAGTGTGGATTGTTTTCATTGGGCATGGAGAGCATGTTCTGTGGATCAGGCAGGATCCCACGTGGGTTATAAGCTAATTCCCACGATTGTTCTACAGGCGGTAGCTACATATGATAGATGGATATGGTATTCCTATTTTGGGTTGGGTGGGAAGAATAATGATTGTAATGTCTTGCATGCTTCAGGTTTGTTCGATAGAGAACTTAATGGTGTAGCACCTCCTTGTCATTATCAAATCAATGGAAAAAACTACAATACGGGGTACTACCTAGGAGATGGAGTATATCCTATGTATGGTTGTCTTGTGCAAGCATACAAACCCGCCTCAAACAATGCGGAAAGTCTTTTCAATCAATATCAAGAAGCAAAAAAGAAAGACATTGAACGTGCATTTGGTGGTCTAAAGGGTAAGTTTGGTATTATATTGAAACCATGTCGTTATTATAAAAAATCGAACATGAAGGCAATTATGAGGGGGTGCTTGATAATATACAATATGTGTGTTGAGATGGAATATCGCAATGAGGAATGGGGGATGATCATGGGACAAGAACCTCAACCGCCAATTCAAGGAAATATAAGGCTACCTCCTCAAGTATTGTACAACCCGGCGCGTTGGGCGGAACTTCGCGAAGAACTCACTACACACATTTGGCTACGACATGGAGATGGTTTGAGAGATGGAGATATTCCGAACATACTGATGGATGATGCCTTACCGGAAGTTCATGAGGGTACAAGCGACGTTAATACCGATGAAGACCAATATGACCCTCAAGAAGATGGAACATTTTATGAGAATGGAGAGTAAATTTCATACTCCATATTTCAATCAAGCACGTTTTCATTAGGTAGAAAATTTAATTAGTTCTTGTAAACTCCATAATATTTCATAATAATTAACTAGAACTTCAAATACTTCATAAATACTTCTTCATGCACGTTTACAATTGCATTACATATTTAACTAGAACTTCATAATAATTAACTAGAACTTCATAAATACTTCTTCATGCACGTATACAATTACACTACATATTTAACTAGAACTTCATAATACTTCTTCATGCATATACTTCATTCAAATCAACTTCGTGCTCCACCAAATATCTCCAAAGCGGTGATATGAATGAATGGCATTCTATAATCCGTTTGGTATAAATTCAAAGCATCTTCAAGATTACCATTTGACATCATTAATGAAATGTGAAAACGCTTGCAATTACGCTTGATGCTTGATAACCGAGTTTGTAGTTATTTTTTGCATCTTTCATTAGCATTACCATTGATTCTCACAAATTCTTCAACAACTTGTCCCCAAAAGGAGTTGGTTGTTATTTGAGTGTTGTTAATTTTGCAATAACTTCTCACCAAGTCATTATCTTCGGTAATTGAGAATGCAACCATGCTTGAATGTCGAATTGAGAATTTAGGAGAAGAAGAATAGAGTGAAACTTCCCAAGTTTGGGGTGGGGATTTTGAGTTCATGTGTTTGGTTTATATAGAGAATAGAAATGATCTGATTTTGAGCTGAAAATGTAGCCGTTGGACAAAACGCTGAACCATAAAGCGCCGAGCACTGAACCAAACAACGCTCTGCCCTATCAGCCGTTGGATCAAAAACTAGCCGTTATTCTCAACGTCTAGAAGACGAGCGCTGTAGTGTTCCGCACTTTACGCTGGACAGTTCTGCGCCAGACGCTGAACCATTCAACGCTTTCATTCTCAGCCATCATATCAAGATGACCGTTGTATTTTCAATGACTCAGATTTAATGCCCGTTTGAAACCTCAACAACTAGATTTTCAGGCTTCCCTATAAATTGAGAACTACTTCTTCTTCTTCATCCCTCACACCAAAATCAATTGATTCTCTTCTTCATTGATTTTCCTCTTCTTCTTCTACAATTTTGTTCATACAAAATATGACACACTTTCAAACAAAAGAGGATGATGCACTAATTCTCTCTTGGATTATAGCAAGTAACGATCCGATTAGAGGAAAATATCAAAAGGTTCACAACTTTGGAAGAGAATTATGCAAGAGTTCGTTAAAAGATGTCCGCAAGGTAAGGATAGGGATAAAAAGTCATTGCAATCAAGGTGTAACACGTTGAGAGGCGAAGTGAGAAAATATATTTCATTCATAAGACCTTATTTCCGCAATAAACCTTCGGGATTGAATGAACAAGATTATGTAAGTACCGTTAAAAAAATTGATGTTTTTTTTTTCTTCCAAATATATTTCATTCATAACACTAATACATTTTTTTTCATTTTTTTCCACAATACCGCCTTGGAAAACAAAATTATGAAGCAGCAGGGGGTAAACATTGGATACATGAATCGGTTTTCCAGCTCTTGAAGACCTATTAACCAGACTACAATCCAGAGGTGAATAATGATGATGGACCTAGTTAAGCAACTCAACCTAGTACTTCCGCTCCAGTAACTATGGATGAAGATTTGGAGGATATGGAAAGGTTTGGTAGCTCATCTACCCAAGGTTCTGATACCTCAGACATATCGCGTAGAAGACGCTATTTCGAACAAACGGATGATGCTAGAAGTTCAGGAAGAGATAAGGCAAAGAAAAAGGCTCGTGAGGCTAAAGCATCGGAGAGAGCGGATGATAAAATGGACAAGCTCATACAACTTCTTGAAAATGTACAAGCACAAAGGGTTGCAAAGTATGAAACCGAGGAAGAGTTCCTTAAGAAAAATATGGAAAACACTACAATCTTGGCACAAACCCAACAAAGAGAATCGGACTTGAAGATCCTACGCCAAAATTTGAATGAAGTACAAGAATGGGAGATACCCCTTTACAAGAAATGGAGGAACGAGATTTTGGTTCGTAATGGCTTAGAACCAATCCTAAATTATGAGTGATGATTTAAGTTATTAGAAGTTCATTTTTAAGTTTGAATTAGAAGTTGATTTAGAAATAGGATTTCAATTTCAATGTACTTTTTTAATTTTTAGAAGTAGAATTTTAATTTCAATGTAATTTTTAATTTCAAAAAACATTGTTTTGCAATGTAATCGAAAAATTTCTTAGTTTGCCAAATTTTAAGATTTTGAAACAAACAACCGTTGGAACAAATTGTCAAACTTTTCAAAATTCAAAATTTGAAAACATACCTGTCTGGTGGTGTAACATGAGTGTGAGAAAACAAAGAATGAAAACAATATAAAATTTAATTATTGAACGACTATGGAGTAAAAAAGGTCAAGCGCTGTATCATTCAGCGCTAATGTGTGGCGCATTTCCAATCCGCGCTGGAGGTTTGCGCTGAACCATTCAACGAAGATGCTTGGAATATTCTTCCTGGCGTTGTTTCGTTCCGCGAAAAGGTAGTTTTCTCAGCGCTGAATCATTTAGCGAAACTATCTAGCTACTAGTTCACATGCTAGCAACTGGTAGGAGAGAGAACTAGTGTTAACTTTTTTCCCACACTTTTTTTTTTTGAATTACAACACTTAAGTGCTAATCTAGCACCTCCAATCTAGCCCATAAGACTTAGTCTTAGTGAAGTTGCGGATAGAACATTAATTCAGCTGTTCCGTAAACTTACCAAAATCACTTGGGCCTTCAGAGAAAGAACATTAATGACACTTGGTAAATAAAACGTTAATGGAATTTAATCATTTGACAGTTGACACTTTCTCAATTTATTTGAGTTTTTGAAGAACAACTTCGATGACCAGCCGGGACTAAAAGGAGTTGATGATGTTAATGAGAAGGAAGGAAAAGAGCAAAATAAGCAAAGCTTACGAATATGGAGCTGATGGAAAGAATATGGGCAGAATTAAAATTCAAAATTTGCAAGGCATTTGGAGGATTTTTTTTCTCCCAATCATCTCTATAATACACAGTTTACGGATATCCTACTAACACCTTTGATTCATCCAAATAAAAATTCTCATGTCTACTTCATGTTCTTCTTTGATGTAACGCCATTGACAACTTGATTTGTCAAATACAAAAAAGTTATTTTACATATCATAGTCGAATAAGATTCGTTTATCAAAAAGGTACTCAGAATCTTCGGATCGTTTTAATATTATTTCAGAAATTACAAAATCAAACCTCAAAATTACCATTTAAAATGTCAAAGAAGATGGATGAGGATTATTGAATTCCTAATGATTTGCAGCATCTCTATTGAAATAATTTGGAACAATCGTTTGAGTCAAATTTCTTTGTCTACAAATTTATAAATTTATCATTTCCACCCATATTTTTCATCCATTTATTCCCTTCCTACTAAGAAGACTCCTTTAGTTTGCCTCCTTCAGAGCTTCTTACTTTGATGTTGTTCTGACATACACCTCATAACAACCTCCTGCAACAAGTTAACAAAAAGAAAAAAGAACTTATTTGCCAAGCATTTCATAATATATAGTTGCACTGTTGCTGGAAAGAAAATCAAAACCACCAACAAAATAAAGCACAATAAGGGATGTTATTTCTTATCAGATTGGGGCATACCAGAAATGACAGCAAGGGCAAGAACATCTCCAAATCTTCTGACTAGGTGCTCAGCTTTCTTAGTAGACTTGAAACGTTTCAGTGCTGGGTGTGGTTCCAAGAGCTACAAAAAATCTTAAGGTCATGAAATTTTGGACATAGGAAACGAACAAATCAAATAAAGTTGACAAAGACTGAAGCAATAACCCAAATGAGAAAGAATAAAATCTACAAACATTGAAGGGCTTGATTGTTATCAGATTATAGGCTTTAAGCATTCGAAATATGGATCATCCAAAAGTTCCATCCAGTTCATAATATTTTGATTGTGTATATGGCTAGACAACTCGTGAAAAGGGAATGGTAAGAAAAATCATTTACTAATTCACTACAGAATTCACCGAATCCAGTAAATACTCCATAGATACAAGATGTGTTGGAATTCCAAAAAGTACAACATACATATAGCTCTAGAAAGTAAAAACTCTTTTCCTTGTCAATTGAACGACCTAATACAACACATACGAGTCTATGATATCCATTTGACATTGCCTGTAAAATTTTCAAATCATGTGATCCTAAACGGAACATACACGTATATATATAATCAAATGACTGTTAGCGTTAAAGTCCTTGCCGTTCCAGCTAAATGGGAACCAAAAACTTTTAACAACTATGGTGTGCACAGTTCTTAACTTTCTCAATAGTAATGTCATTTTGCAGAATTCGCTAGACATTATATCCCAAACAATAAATAGTTGAGAAATCAGACACCATATTTTAAGCCAAAATATCTTCGTAAGATGAGAAATCAACACTTAATAAGCATTTTCCCTATCCTAATTCGTGTAGCCTCACCAAGAAATTAACTGTTCTCCAATCTAAGGTAGATCAAAACCTTAATTTAATCCAGGATATCTTTGCAATTCTAGTCTGAAATAAAAAAATGTTTTTACAACCCTAATCACATATATCGAAATCATCTTACGGGAACAGCTTAAAACAAGACAAAACCTTAAAAAGGTATAAAATTGAAGCACTTACAGCTTTCTCACGAGCACCGAGTTCAATATGAAACCCACGGCGAGATGATTGAAGAAATGATGGATTCACTTTCTACAGAGAAAAGAAAAATTAAAAGTAAATAAAATCAAGATACAAGTAAAACTGACCTAAATAATAATGGATAATAAAAACAAAGTCCAACCTGAGTAGAAGAAGAAACGAATCGAGAAATCGTGGAGGCTTTGTTAAGCAAAAACGCCATGGCTGAACCTAAGGAAATACAGTGATTTAGATTTCTGAAAGAGGGAAAGAAAATGAGAGAATGGGAGGATTGGATGAGAAGTAAAACACAATGATGAATGATGTACTTCTTAAAAAAAATGAAAATTCAAATGTAGTAAGCAGATGAGAAGTGAACAATAGGGTCCCTAGGGTTTAAATTTTCTGGCATGCAATGATAACAGCAACCAAACATAAGTCCAGCTACTGCTTGAATATTTCATGGTATTTTCATATAGTTGGCCCTAGTAAATTCCAGAAATGATTAATCGTAGGCATTGCAAGAATGAGTGTCTTCTGGAACTATTGGTGTTCACCATTCAAACTTACAGGGTTTAACGATAAGAAAATAGTAAGGTAGAAACTTTGCAAGACGGAAAACAATGTCAAGTTAGATACAGCTCTTCTCACTTACAAAACGTAAAAACTCTAAACAATGTCATTGCCAACAAGATTTCAAACACAAGGCAAAGAAGATGCAAAAAATAACACGAGACATCTGAAACTATGGCCTACACATTAAGATGCACAGGACCTATTGATGTTGTGCAATATCATTTGGCTACAAATACACGAGACATGTAACAATTTTCACATTTTACAGAAAGATGAATTCTAATTCCTGAATTCAAGATGCAAGGGACCTAGTTTTCCTAGTTTTGGACTTCCGCAGGGGGTTTTCTGGCAGGAAGGGAAAAAAGAAAAGATACAGAGATTATTTCAGTTCGATGGTAGGAAAAGATGAGCCTATAAGGCTATACAAAATTAAAAGACTGTCAATTTAGGGAGTAAAGAAGCAACGTTAAAAATGATTGGTAACCATGTGATTGTTTCTTTACAAACACTCCAACCCCTAGCATCCGATCTTAAAGGACTGACAATTTCCATCTCTTGTCTAATCTCTTTCACTCACAAACAACATCCACATCAATGGTCAACTAATAAACATATTGCTCTTCATCCCCACACACTAAACTCCCTTAAACCACCCCATATTCATGACAATCTGACTTTCATTCCTGAGTGCCAATCACTAAAAACCCACATTTCAACCATGAGAAGCCAATTCCCCATGGAAATGCAAAATCAGACAAATAGTAAGGTAGAAACTTGGCGAAGACGGGAAACAATGTCAAGTTAGATACAGCTCTTCTCACTTATGAAAAAAAAAAAAAGCTAACTAAATGCTAAAAGATATCATTGTCAACAGGACTTCAAAATCAAGGCAAGAAAATGCAAAAATAACACGAGACATCTGAAATTATTGCCTACACCCTGAAGTTATGGTCCCAATATTGCTGGAGCTAACACCAAAAGAGAGAAAACTGGAAATATATGTACATCAGAAGGCAGAATTAGTTAACTTAGTAGAGAAATTATCCAGTAAGGTTTAGGTTTCAAATCTGTTAACTATATATCTCAATTTACACACCATTCGGCTACAAATACACGAGACATGTAACAATTTCACATTTTATAGAAACATGATTTCTAATTCCTGAATTCAAGATGCAGGGGACCTAATTTTTGACTTCCGCAGGGGGTTTTCTGGCAGGAAGGGAGAAAAGGAAAAGATACAGAGATTATTTCAGTTCGATGGTAGGATAAGATGAGCCCTATAAGGCTATAAACAATCAAAATACTGTCAATTTAGGGAGTAAAGAAGCGATGTTAAGAAATGATTGGCAACCCTCAAAGTCATTCTTTTCTTACATACACTCCAACCGCTTGCATCCGATCTTAAAGGACCGACAATTTCCATCTATTATCTAGTCTCCACAAACAGCATCTTAAAGGACTCATTTGAGCAAATTTGCTCATCTATTATCATGACCAAATAAGATACTGGCAATTCCGAGTATAATAAATAAAAATCAGCATCGTTTGAACATCAATGGACTCAAAACCCTAATTTGATCAATTAATGAAACTGATGGTTTATTGAAAATTCATGGGATTATTCATCCCCAATGGTCAACTAATAAAACATATTGTTCTTCATCCCCACACACTAAACTTCAATAAACTACCCCATTTAGGGACATTTCACGACAATCTGACTTTCATTCCTGAGTGCCAATCACTAAAAACCTACATTTCAACCATGATAAGCCAATCCCCCATGGAAATGCAACATGTTATTCTTATTAAATCGACACAATCTTAAATTACAGTATAATATGCGTATAATAATGATCAGATTTGAATAGCTTATACAAGTCAGACGCAATTTAGACACCATTAAACATGAGTTAGAGTTAAATCAGGTAGTGAACATTCAAACAATCAAACCACCATGATTATCAACAGTTCGTATTGAATGGATATTAGATACTATATATATTTGAAAACCCCCATAAAAATTCCAAATTTCTGAAACCCTACTTTTCAATTTCGTAAAATCCTAAAACAAAAACATATATCCTAAACATTAAAGAAAGGATAGGGAGAGAAAATGTTATAGGAAGAGCAAATGATGTAACGTACCTCTTGAATGAACAATATACTACTGTTGTGATTCTGATCGAATTTTTATCGAAGTTCTTCTCAATTCGACTGAAAAAGAAGAAGCGAGGATGACTTATACAAGATTTATAAAGGCTGATACCAAAATTGGCGTGGCTGATACCAGCCCATTCCCAACCCACCTCTACTGATAAGGGATACCCATAAAATGCATAAAAATACAAAACTACCCCACTTGTTTATAACTACTCACATATTCTAATCGTTGTTTTCACCAGGGTCAACGAAACCAGACCAGAAAAAACTAGATCGGAGGTTTAAAAAGTTTTAAAGAAAATTAAGATGGTAGCAGTAATTAGTGTGTTCCAAAACCATTCAGTAGGACTAATTTAGTCAGACTCGAATGAGTATCAGTAGGACTAATTTAGTATGACTCAAATGAATATCAGTAGGACTAATTTAGTCCGACTCCATAAGTAGGAAACTCAAAACAATATCGGTAGGAATTAGTTCGATAAGTTCCAACAACCAACATTCCAGAATTCCAAACACAAGTCGTTGTATAAGAAGTTCATATATATTACATGTAAGCATAATCATATAGACATGTTTCTTTTACAAAAAGTATGAGCAGTTAGATTCTATGCATGTTACTGATGCAAGTTGCAAAAAACAGCAAAAAAAAACTTTTACTTCCATTTCCAAACATCTTAATCATCCTCAACATTGATAGAGACATTATCAGAGGCACGTTGTCTTTGAAGGCCATCAAGATAATTCCACTGAGAAATTCTCATCTCATATTGAGCTAGCCACTCCTCGGCAACAGGGTTCTTCACATCCTTCCAATAACCTATGCTAGGTTCTGGAGGCAATGGACAATTTCCACTCAACTTTAACCCGATAAAATGGTTTCCCTCAACAAAACCCATTACAACCTTCCTATTTTTTATTTTAGTGACCATTTTAACTGTAGTTGGGGCAAAAGTGTAGCTCATACCTTTTCCAATATAATGCACCACAGTTGAGAATGTCTCGGCAATAATAAATCCACATTCCGGCATAAGCATCCAGTTATCGGTTGAAACCTTTGTCATATTTCGAGGAACTGTAATACGCTTCACCATGTCATTATAACTCTTCTGTCCCCACATGGTTATATACAATGCCTGGTATATATCCATGTTTTTGAGCATTTTCTCTCGAACATATTGGGACCCAGATATATTAAGCCTCATAGCCTTACTCCCCAGATTAAGTTGCTTCTCCACCACCTCAAATCCACAATTTCCCACCTTACTGACTTCTTCGGTTGAAGTAACAAAAGGAATCATATGAACAGGAAAATACTTGAAGTACTTCTTATCTACAAATTGACGATCTGATGACACACTAGTCGTTGTTGTTGTTTTTAATTGACTCTGTACACCTCCGCGACAAACTTTTGTTGCAATTTCATTTTCTTTATATTCTTTCTCGTACTGTTTGTCCACATTTTCATGCCTGGATGAAAGCCTTTTAGTGTCTTCCCACGCAGAATTTGCAGTTGGCTTACCCTTTGGCTTAACCTTCTTATAACCAGGCTCCAATGCAAGAATCAAATTGGGGTGAGCAATTACATTCATGTCGAACTGAATAGCTTGCCTTTGTTCTGGTGTTCCTTCATTCCACATTTTTTCCATATCTATCAATACACTCAATCCACGAAATGATTTTTCTTCCTCCACTCTATACACGGAGCAAAATGACAATTGCCTCCAAAAAGGATCAATAACAGAAAGGGGAATCGCTTCGTTTCTATCACTATACCTTTGCATCTCATGTGAACATGGAAGTCCCATGGTCAACTTGATAGTACAAACACACCCATCCTTGTCACTACCAATCATCGATTTGTATTGTTTTTCAAGCTTCATACTCCGTAGTGCAAAATGAGATACATGCCCAATAAGAAGTTTAAAGGTCTGTTCCTTCCCATACCTCCATTTACTTTGAGTCTTACTTACTTCAAATTCGTGCAGCAGTCTAGTAGCATCAACTTTGAACATACGATGGACCGCCTTGAAAAATGTAGGAAAAGAACAAGAAGACTTCTCTAGAAAACTTTTCAATCTTCCATGTGAACTCTCCACCATGCTTGTTGCCTGGTTGTCGAAGTGTTTAACCTTGTTCGTCCAAGCAACCACAAACTTCTCCTTGTGGACTGTAAACCATTGCTTTACACAATACTTAATGGCTTTCTCATATCTAGGAGTCCAAGAATCAACAAAACACTTATATTTATCATCAAATTCCAACACTGTTCTTGACCAGCATAGAGATGTCCATTCTCCTTTAAAGTTTTCCCATTCCAACTTTTGTTTATCCTTTTTTTCCTTCTTGAGCTCTTTTTTCCGGTTTTCTTCTTCGCGGCTAAGCTTTGGAACTATTGACGATTCCTCACCACACTTATTTTTTTTCTTGTCAGTGGGACTAATAATGGGCTTGCAGTATGCCATCATATCCTTGTTAATATGCCAACTGCAGAGCAACTGCGTCGACAGCGGAAACACCCTCTTAATAGCATTCATCAAGGCTTGATCACAATCTGTTAAAAACACGGTTGGCAAATTTTCATACATGTAAAGCTCCTTTAGACGCTCTAATGCCCAAACATAATTACCTTCTCTCTCGAACTGCATGAAACATAATGCAACAGTAAACACGACTTTCGTCGATGTATGGCTGACAACGTTTAGCAGTGGCATGTCATACATATTGGTTTTGTAAGTGTTGTCAAGTATAACGAAGTTGTGAAAGGTGTTTGCTAGATTAACAAACATGGGATTCGCAAAAAACAACTCTGTAATTTCTCCCTTGTTGTCGGTTGTTTTTCGAGCAAAATATTTGTTTTCTTCACACAAATGCATAAATTCTTGAACCGTGGTCCGTCCTTCCGATGCTACTCTCTTGGATTTATGTATGGCATTGTAGATGACTCTCATATGAGTAGCAATTCCAGGGTACTCATCCTGTAGCACCACAAGGATATCAACAGGTCGCATGCCTGAGTTGCGGAGCTTTATAACCTTCACATACTGTTCTTCTGTCAAACGCGAACTTGAATGTCCAACTAAAGATTCCGGCGTGTCGTGGCTATGCCGACCATTTTGAAAAGAAACACGCCATAATGTATCTCCTCCACACAAAATACTCTATCGAAATGGACAACCAATTTTCTTCGATCCTGATCTCTCTTTCTTTTGCTTGTCACAACTGGGGCTTCTTTTTTAGACCCGTGGCTTCTATGAAAACCACCTCTCTCGCATTCCAGTTCGAACTTACTACCTTTTCCGGTTGACCAAGTGTTCCTTTTCCTAACCGATCCAGCTTTTGTAACAACAACACAATTGTGCTTTGCTGCAGTTTCAACACACCATTTTTTCGCATCCAATTTGGTGGCAAATGCCTGTAGTTTTATAAGACATTTGATTAGTAGATTGATTATTAAAACTAGCTGGTCAAAACCAACATGAGTACTCTGTAAAACATACCACCACTTCATAACAAGTAGCAAATATATGGAAATTCTCTCATTTGAGATACGAATACAACAAATTTTCTTAGCACTTCATCAAAAATTTACCTGATCGGTTTTGTAGAGGTGTGAGGTGTCGGGGTATTCTTCAAAATTGGGTACAAAATTACTATCATAATCCACCTGAAACAAAAGAGTGTTAGTAATTCGATTATTGAAGTCAAATTTAATTTGCCCTAACTTCTAATTCGATTACAAAAAAAAAAAAAAAAAAAACTAAAAACAATTATCAAAACCATAACCTAGCATACAATATATCGAATTACTGGTGTGTTTGTATGATGATCAACTTGGGAATCATCTTTTTCATCCTCTAACAGACCAACAGTATTACTGTAGAACTCTCCGTCAAAACGATCATCTTTTTCTCTGTTTTCTGAGAAATCAAATCCCCCAAAACTATCATCTTCCACACCCGAATTCTCCGGTGAAAAGTTGTCATCTTCGTGCTCAAAAGTTACCATTCCTTTTAATTTATTGTTCCAGAGAGAATTTTGAAGGAAAGTGAATGCTCTCCTCGCTGATTTTAGGTTAGATATGTTTTCCGATTTTGGGAAAGTGTATAAACGAAGAAGATAAACTGCTAGGGATATTAAGGGAATTCGAATGAAATTGGTTAAGGGTTATCCTCGTTTTAAAAGAAGGCTATTAAGAAAAAGCGTCACATTCCATTAGAGGAGCGTCCACCTAATAGTGACAAAACGGTCACCCATGTTAATTTCAAAAATCCCTTATCTCAAATAATTGTGTGATGACTAAACAACCCTTATTTGGCTTTAGTTTAATTAATTAAACCTAGTTACGTCATAAATTACGCCCGAAAATCAATCTAAACCTAGGCGTAAAATTGGAATTACGCCCGGAAATCAATCTGAACCTAGGCGTAAAATTGGAATTACGCCCTGAAAACAACTAACTAAACCTAGCGTAAAATTGGAATTACGCTCGGAAATCAACTAAACCTAGGCGTAAAATTGGAATTACGCTCGAAAACAACTAAAAAAAAAAAAAATCGAATTACGCCGGGAAAACAACTAACTAAACCTAGGCGTAAAATTGGAATTACGCTTGAAATCAACTAAACCTAGGCGTAAAATTGGAATTACGCCCGGAAATCAACTAAACCTAGGCGTAAATTGGAATTACACCGAAATCAACTAAACCTAGACGTAAACGACATGCAAATCAAAGTTTACGCTTGAATTGAACTAAACCTAGGCGTAAGTTCTTCAAAAACTAAATTACGATTGAAAAATCTAGTACCGTACCCGTGCGTAACACTAGAGTAAAGTAAATAAAATCCTAATTTTACTTCGATTTCATTCGATTAAAGCACAAAAACGGTACAAAAAGATGGGTTTGTTTGATTATTACCTTACATACACCATGGGTTGTTGTTGAGGAGTTTGAAAACATGATTCTTCAATTGATTGAATTTGTGGAATGAGTTGAGGATGAAGTTGAGGTTGATTGAGTTGTTGATTACCATCACTAAGATCGTTTTGCTTCTTCCTCATCTATTTTTAGTAGTATTAATTGAAGGGTAATTTTGACAAATTGCTATGGAATCAAACTATCCCTTAACCAGATTTTTGGTCACCAAATATCCAAGTGAAGCCCTCTAATGGAGTGTGACGCCCCAATAATAGCCTTCTTTTAAAAGTCTAATCCGTGGTCTTCATGAATTGACCAGTCCGTGATCGCCCACGCCAATTTCAAAGATCGGCCTTTATAAATCTTGTGACTTATATAGGACAAAATTGGACGGCAGAGGTAAGGTTAGATCAAGATTAGATTATCATTACATCTACGGCTGTGATTATGCTACTAAACAAGGCAAATTACCAAATTTTATTTACGGTCCACAGTTATGACTCTAAAGGTGTCACTATTCATCCACAAAAACAAGCCAAAACTAAAGTAACACAAAACCCAAAAAACAAAATTTTGATGAAACCAAAATTTGGTTTTATCATAAAATTTGATGAAACCTCATAGGAATTTGACTAAACCAATTTTTGGTTTCATCATAAAATTTGATGAAACAAATTTTGAAATTTGGGGTTTTTGTATCAATTTTTTAAAATTTGGGGTTTTTGTATCAATTTAGTTTAAGATGGAGTTTTAATGAATCCCAACATTTGAGTGGAGTTTTTGTACCACAAGTTTGGTCACCTTGGGTTTTTATGACTAATTTTGTTTTATTTATGGTGGTTTTTTTTTATATAGAAAAAAGAAAACAGGCGCCTAGATAGTCCGCCCTCTCATGGATACATGTTGGATACTGTCTGAGCTAGTAGGTTCATCAGACGTATCACTCAAAATATAATTAGTGTTATTACAAAGAATCAGGATGAATATTGTTGTTTGTGGAATTCTCGTAACGCTAGCGTAATGGTTTTAAGATTCCTTCCTCCGTGTAGAGTCGAGAAGTGATTAGACCGCATAGTTATTCTTGCAAGATTTATAAAGAAGAAAGTTTTGTTGAGCATTAACTACACCGAGCTTCCCTAAGATGAAATCGATTGGAGCATTGTTGTTGTTGTTGCCTTGTATTATACTTTCTCCTCCTTTGAACCTTTTTGGACTTCAGTTGGTAACTTGATTTGATAGCTTGTAATGTTTCTTCCTCTTCAAAGAAGAAAGTTGACATTCGTTTGCCTCATAGTCTTTCCCCAAGTTAGGGCAAGTTGAGCTCCTCTTCTTGATCTTTCTGCTCTGCTGAGTCCAGAGGTATGGTCTTTGAAGTTTCTTGTTCCCATGCATTGACCTGTGAAGGAAATGGCAACAAAAGAGTAATTAGTATAAGTATGACCATCACTAGTAGCATGGCATGGGTCTACAGATTCAATATGCATGTTAATAGTGATTCCAAATTTGTCAGGGACATGTCTGTGTTGGCTGTAATTCTCTAGAGGAGAATTAGAGTTATTAGACTGATAAAAAAGGTTGTTCATGATGTGCCCTGGTTTATGATGCACTCTAGAATGACTGCAGAGGTGTTGGTTTATGTTTCTAGCAGTAACATTAGCATCTGGAGTGATTTTTCTAAAAACCCAGTCACATGTGGCTTTCCAGCTGAACCAACAGATAGTAGCATAAGTTTCATTCCAGCTGGCAGAGAGATTATTAGCCTGGAACCAGCTATTGAACCAATGATGAAAAGAGGTGAAGGCCGAGAAAAGATTATGGTGCTCCCCTAGGAGATTCTTCCAGACTTCAGAGGCAGCTTGTAACACCCCGAGTTCCGGACCAGGGTCAAACCCATATGGAGATCCGAACTCGAAGCGTTACGGGTCGGAAAGAGACTTAAAATTTTAATTTTATATAATTATTTCAAATTACATGAGTGGATTCATATGAATTTACTAAACATCTTTAACAACATTTCTGTTAAGATTTACATTTCAAGCAATACAATAAAACAATTCAATCACTAAGTTACTCATTTCTAGCTTTCGCTGCGCCACTCTGATAAATCTGCAAGGATGTCAATTGGGGTGAGATGACAGCTCAATAGAATGCATTCCCAATTCTCCAAAGATACGCAAACATAATCATTTTATCAAGCAAAAACATATACCAAGAATCACATCACAACTTCGCGAATCATTGTTATATTCGACAATCACGTTACCAATAATGTTTCTAATAAATTATCTTATTTAGATTCCAATTAGAATTCACAAATACCAATAATATTTCCAACAAATCATCTAAATTCAGATTGGACATGAGTTCATAACACTAATAATATTTATATTGTCACAACAAACCATAAGTTTACAACACCAAAATAATTGTCAAGAAGTCATTCATCAATGATTCAACACATCCGTTTCACGCAATAATATCGTCACATCGAAACCATGAGTTCACTAATCATCCAATTGGGATTTAACACATCAATTCACAATTCATCCATTTAAGTTTCAACTCATGAGTTTATAAAATCAATTATATTTCCAATAAATCATTTAATCTATATTTCAACACATTTCACCAACAAATCTTGAGTTCACGCGATTTTAAAACCTTGGTTCGTACACCCACCTATCGTTTATCTACACTTGATACCTCCATCGATGGTCGTGAACGAAAGTTCCTATGGGGATCATACCCATTTTCTCTTGGGGATCATTACCCGTTTCATTAACAAGCGAAAACCTTGGTTCGTACACCACCTATCGTTTACCTAAGACTGACAAACCGCCATCGATGATCGGGAAACACAAGTTCCCATGGGGATCATTACCCATTTAACTCTGGGGGGATCATTACCCGCCGTTAGCATGAAAGCATATTTCATCTAACGGAAAAACATGAACTCATTTCCTTTTTATAAATCGTTTTTACACACAACACAAGCAACCATGGCTTAACAACATGAATTTCATTCAAGCATTTAATCAAACACACTAGCTGCAACCCCATTACATTATATGTTTCATGGTTATAACTTTATCTGATCATCCTCAAATTTTACAGGAACATTCTTGACACATTCATACATAACATATCTAAAATTCACACTAAACCAGCGGTTCAAACAAGATATATTGAATTTACAATGGAATCCCAAAAACTGGGCAGATTACATGTTATCACCAAAGAATTCACTATAAATTCATATTAGTCTAAAATTGAGCAAATCCAAAGCATATTGAAAGATAATACATTTATTTACAACTTTTGTTAAGACTTCAAATCGTTTCAACATCACTAAAATTTCCTAAGAACATCAAAATCACATAAACTCGTAACTGTCCAGAAATTTCAGAAACTGTCATCCAATTTCAAACACATATTCAACGGTGAATTTTTGGCATAGTGTTCTCAAACTTTAACCATAGATACCCAATCATGTTATAAACCAATAATAGAAGTCTGATCATCAATAATGTGCATCAAATTAAATAGACAAAATTGAAATCAAAGTATATCAAAGAAAAACACAAAGAGAAAAGGGTTAAACATTCTACCTCAATTCCATTGGTCCTCCTATGATTTTATTTATCCTTCTTCTCTAAAAATCTCTAGCTCCATCTCATCTTCTTCTCCTAGACTTTTCTTTTCTAACTTTTCCAAGTTCTTATTTTCTAAAACATTATATATAAATACTAACATTACTAATAATACATAATACACATTTTTATTATTACTTATTTTAATTTTAAATGTCTTTTGATTTTCCTCATATTTAGGTGATTATACTTGCACCCTAACTTTTTAGTTTCAATCAACCCCATCTGGACCACATAGTTAGATAAGTTGGGTACAACTTGGGCCAAAACAGTAAATAAAAATACCGGGTATTACACAGCTGGGCAGGATAGAAGGGCATGAGTAATATCTTCAGCTCCATTGTTGCAGTAGGAGCATATAGGACTTATGTAGCTCAAGATGCTGACAGTTTTAACATTAGTTGGAAGGATTCCATGGGCACATTTCCATATGAACAAGTGAATGGCTGGAATTGTGTCCAGAGCCCAAATTTGATTCCATGGAGCAATCTGACTATCATTGGCATACTTGTCTTGGATTTGTTTGTCATATAAGGATTTGACGTTAAAACTTGTTATTGGGAGTGTGAGACCCTTTGGATTTCATCGTGATCGAAGGGGAAACATGAGTTTGAAGTATTAGGTGTTTAATGTTGGGTGTGAACCATTGATTTAGGATATTAATATCCCATTCTCCGAAGTGGTGAGAAGTTGGTTAACGGTAATGAGGTTATCAGGGCGGAGGGTAGGTTTGGGGATTCTGGCAGAGTTGCTAGCTATCCATCTGTCCTCCCAGATGTGAATTTTCCTTCAATTGCCAATCTTCCAAATGTAGTTTTACTGAATTAAGGTTATGCCTTCCAGGATTCCTTTCCATATCCAATAGTCATTGTACTTTGGCTTGGTATCCATTCTTATAACTTCTGTATTGGGGAAGTGAGATACTTTCATGGTGTTGCTCCAGAGGGAATCTGGTTCCTTGATTAATCTCCGTGCAATCTGGAGAGTATAGCCAAGTTGAATATTTTCATATTCTTGAAGCCCAATCCCCCAAGTTCCTTAGGTTTATTAACAGCATCCTAGGCAAAGTAGTAGAGACCTTTATATTTGTCCTGATCTTTGTTCCAGAAGAAGTCCCTTTGAATAGCATTGATTTCATTGCAAGTAGTTTTTGGAATCTTAAAGCAGTTCATCTGGTATATGCTAGAGGTAGAAGTAACAGATTGAATCATAATCATCTTCCCCAGTGGAGAGGTTAGTCTTCCATCCAAAGAAACTCGAATTTAAGCTTATCAACACAAGGCTTGAAAGCTTGAACCTTACTCTTAGTTGTGAATAAAGGGGATCCCATGTATTTGTATGAAGTATTGATTCTTTGGACATTCATAGAAGTGCTTATGTTGTCAGCTAAGTCAGGGGAAGTGTTTTTGCTGAAGAATATGCCAGACTTAGAGAAGTTTATCAATTGTCCTGAAGATTGCCCAAAGTCATGAAAGATCTGAATGAGGTTGTTACATTCCTGCAGGTTGGCTTTGCAGAAGATCATGCAATCATCAGCAAAAAGAAGGTGGTTTATGGCTGGTGCATCCTTGCAGATCTTGATTCCTTGAATTTGTTGTTGGGATTCAGCATGAGTTAAGTATCTAGAAAGAGCTTCCATGCAGAAGAGGAAGAGATATGGGGATAAGGGATCCCCTTGTCTCAAACCCCTAAAAGGCTTAAAGAATTTTCCTGGTGACCCATTGACTAGAAAATTCATGCTTGTAGTAGATATGCATTGATGTATTAAGTTGCACCATTGAGGGTTGAAACCCATTTGAGACAAGACTTGGAGAAGGAAATCCCAATTCACTCTGTCAAAGGCTTTATCAATTTTGATGCCCATAGTTCCATTGCTTCCTTTTTTCTATCTTTTGGTATTCATGTGATGAATTATTTCATGGGCTATATCAATATTGTCGGAGATTTGTCTCACATGTATGAATGCATGAAAATGGGATATGATTTTAGGGAGGAGGGGTTTGAGTCTTTGGGCTAAAAGTTTAGATATGATTTTGTAGGTGGTATTGCATAGGGAGATAGGCCTGTAGTGAGCTGGTGTGGTAGGTTTCTCAATTTTGGGGATAAGAGAGATGAAGGTGGAGTTCATCTCTTTTAGGATGTGCCCTGAAGTGAAAAAATGTTGGACCATGTGAATGATGTCTTCTCCCACAATGCCCCAATTAGCTTGGAAGAAGTTAGGGGGAAAGCCATTGAATCCTGGAGCTTTTTCTCCAGCCATGCTAAAGAGGATGTTTTTGATTTCTAGAGGATCAGGTATTCTAATTAGGTTCTGGTTTTCTTGAGTGGTTATAGTTGTAGGTATGATGTTTATAATGAGGGGGTTGATGTTTATAGTTTCAGCAGTTGCCATGGTGGCAAAGTGATTTGTGAAAATAGTGTTTATTTCAGCACTGTCTTGAATCCAGGATCCATCATCTCTTTGTATAGAATCAATTTTGTTCCTTCTATATCTCTTTTTAGCAGCCAAGTGGAAGTAACCAGTATTTCTATCTCCAAGTTTGATATATTGGTCCGCCTTGATTGGAGACCTAACTAACTCTAATATATTATTATTATGACCAAATAATATTTCCTACATAAATTTATGGTTTATAGAAGAAAAATACGTGTAAAAATAAGGGGAAAATATCGTTTGGTCCTTTTTAGGTGGGCCCATGTCTGTTTAGTCCTTTTCACAAACGCCTTACTCTTGTTTGGTCCATAATTATTTAAAAATATTTAAATAGACAAAAAGACCCTTCCGTGTTATTTTTTTTTTGTAGGAGTTCTTCCGTGCTAAAAAAACAGACTTCATTCCCAGAAATGAAGTCCATACAAAAAGCTAAAAAAACAGACTTGCGTATTATGTTCAACACCGAGTGCGAATTCGTGCACACTCCTTAACGAGTGTATATTTCACATTTTAATCTGTACCCTTGATTTAATTTAGGGAGTTATGTAACGAGGATCGTGATTCTAAACATGGAGGGTAACGGGGCCATCCGTTAAATAATCAACCAATCAAAAGAATATGTGAAATATACGCTCGTTAGAAGTGTGAACAGATTTTGCACTCTTCAACACCTACATGAGTGTACAATATAACGCACCTCATTGCCGTCAGATCTGTTATTATAGAGATACACTTGGATGGATGCGAAATTCGACGGCTTACACATGGTGTTGTTATGCATTCGTGGGACATGCTACCACAAGTCTTGGAATAAAGGAGCAAATTGGTAGATAATAATTTCACAACACCATCCATCCTTCTTTAGATTCGAGAATTTCAAAATTTCAAATTTCTTTATTCATCCCTGGCTGATTACAACGGCTCTTTGGCTGAGTAAACAGACAACACAACACCACCAAGTTTTGATTGATTGATTGATTGATTGATATAAGAGAGATCTCTTACAAATAGTTGAACACAAGTAACTGTGTAAACCGAACATTATCAAGCTGTGTTCAGTAACAAAATTATTTGTCAATTGCCTCACTGACAGTCTTTAACCTAATTAACAACGTAGGAATGAGAAACTTGTAATGGAGGTTCTTGACCATACACAAGCTGTTGCATTCTTTTTATCAGGCAAAAGAGCTGGGGTTGCTGCCAGGGGTCGATGGCAGTGAAATACTTGTAATGATGCTACAATTCAGTGGGGTTCTGGTGGAGCTTTGAGTCTGTGTTGCAGCCATGAAATGGCGGAGAAACTGGTGCTGGTATGTTGTTCACAGAGGGGTTTGGATGCTGTGTCAGGAGCGAAAAGGGAGTGGACTTTGTGTTGAGAACTGAGACTGGTAATGGGTGTTCGCAGTGATGAGATGATGCAGTTCAGGTACAGCAAAGATTTGCAGTTGAAGGCTGTTTCTGAGATGGGTGTTGAATGAACATTTAGATGTATGTTAGGGTTTCAGTGAGAAGAATTTGAGCTGTGTATTGCAGGGAACTGTGGTTGGTAGAGGTAGCTCAATTTGAAGCAATTGGAATGAGGCACTCAAGAGAGATGTACTGGTGGTGCATCTATGAGCAAGAGCTGATGTGTGGTGTTTTGAACTGCTATTAGGTGCAGTTGTTGTACTGCAAGTTGTTGCAGCTGAGATAGGTACTTTCTTGGTGTTGGCTGTGAAGATGTAATGGCTAGGCAAGATGAAGTTGCTGCTACAGAAAGTGTGTATGAACTGTTACAAGGAACTGGGAGCATTGCAGGCTTGCAGTGAAGGCACATGAACTAATGCAGTTGATTTGATTAGAATGGGTTACAGATTGGAGACGATAGTTCGAATAGAAGAGAATGGAGCTGAGATAGTGAACCTGAATATGAATGTTTTACAGGGAATAGCTGCGAGTATCAAGGTGTTGAACTGAACTGTCAGGGGCTTACTGAATTGCAGGTTGAACTGAAATTGTAGTGATGCTTGTTGTACATCTACATGATTACTTCCGATCCTATCCCTGGCATCACCTCCCACAGACACTGTTTACTCAAATGTTTAACTACCTTTGAACATTTGAGATGAAAGTCTTTGACTTGTCAGCAGTGTTTAACTGCCTTCTGATTCCGAATTCGTCGAGCCTGAGAGTCGCTCTTTATGAATCCCACATAGCACCAAAAAAAAAAGGCTAAGAACAACCCTCTACCATCGGAATTACAGGTGATAAAAAGGCCATTCGTTCCCTGACAATATCCAATCTCATCATCAGAGGGTGCATGGGTTTCAAGTACATAACTAGGCGAGCATGCTGCATGAAAGACCCTGCAGGGTTCTAGGTGGTCATAATCCTTGAACCCCACCGCCTCTGCTAGACTGTGCGCCCTGTCCTCGAACACAACAGCCTGGGTTGGAGAGTAACTATTCTATTCTCTGCTGGTCCTCACAAGCATCAAGTCGAATGATTCTCTGCCATGCTTTGGAGGGTGAAGACTTGTCAGGATCATTTTCATCAATACTTTCAATAGCAGCAGAAGCCTGCCCACTCTCAGGTTCTTCAATAGAATCTGAATCAGATGATTCCGCAGCTACATACGCATCCCAACGGCACTTGTGATTCCACTCTCATTGTTGTCTGAGTAGGCGCAATGAGGAAATTGATCATGAACCTGGCCTTTTGAGTCCTCAAACTATGGGCTCTCTTTTCGAAGCAGGTGAATCTGGATGTTCGACAACAGTCACTGTCCCCCATTGTTGTAGGGTAATTCCTGTTTTAACACACTCATCATAAATGCACTTTTAAAGATGTTTGAACAGTTTCCTCAACTTCTCAAACTGTTTTCTGCATCATGAAAATAGGAAGCCCCAATCAAAATCATAAAGATTAGCGAGAAAAGAACTTTTCTGGCCTCTCAATACAGAAAGCACAATCACGACATCAGACAATTCTACAAAAAACCACTGAAACATACAATAACAGAAATAAGACAAGTGGTAAGGAAAAGATAGAGATGCAGAGGTAAAAACTGCAAAAAGATAGAGATGCAGAGGTAAGGAAAACAAAAAAGCCTTGCCAAATAAAAACAGGAAATTTACAATGTTTTTTTTTCTTTTTTTTGACACTAGAAGATTAATATTGTTAATCCTCACAACATAAGTAAAGTTTCCTAATTGCCAGCACATAATCCGACCATTCAGAATTATTGGATCTATTTATCCTGCCAGGAAATTGTATTGCCCACATGAATATGGAAAGATTATGATTATCCTCTTGAATTTGATGATGTCTTTCTAACATGCTTCTAATGCTCAACACCATCTATCTTTATAATCAAGATAACATATTACTAAACTAAATGCCATGGGAGAGCGATTTTCTATTAACTCAAGATTAATGTATGGAATGTTCTACTTCCCTATCATGCTTACTATTCTCTTTATTAACTATAAGTCATGCTTTATATAATCATGGTTACCATTTATGCTGACATCTAACTCACTTCATGCTTAGGATCACAAATTCTTCATCTAGAAAACATTAACATCATTTAAGTTATAATACATACCTTATGATGCTTTAAAACAGTAGACAACAACTTGATGGCAGGTAGTAGATACCTTAAACTAGGTTCTATTTTTAGTTGGAAGTGTTGGAATTTCAGCATCTCAATCATCATTTATTAGAATTAAACATGATCATATAATTACCTTTATGCTGAAACAATTCTTAATCCTAGTATTAGCATATTCTACAAGCTAGGATAACACCAATTAGGTAGCAATTAGTCCATTCTAATAGGAATGATTCAACATGAATAAGTTCTAATTTAGGTACAAGAGAATCATGTACATGTACCAAAATGGCACTTTTAATACTATCCTATTTCTGAACTAGACATCATCAATTAAAGCAGCATAACAACAAGATACATAATATTGCACATGTTTAGAAGAAGAAAAGAACTATGCAGCACTATACATGTTATACATAACCATGCGTATAATTTAGAAGTTCATCCACTTCTATCACCCTCGTCTTTCTAATGGCAGAAATACTTTAAATAAGGCTACAAGGGAGTCCACCTCCAGCTACATAGACATGTGTCATCCACTCAACCATCATAAGGTGGAGACACACCCTTATAACTTTATAAAATAAACTAGTATGCCACATAATGGATGAACTTGAAGTACTTTAGCTTTATGTACCGATCTGCATGAAACAAAATTTCTTTGTCTTTTAGGACATGATCTAAACCTTAAGCACAATACAATGATTCAGATCAGACCAGTCCGGTTTTATCAAACTGAACATGATTTGCTGCTAGACCACAAAAGCAAACATTAACAACTTGAATGCCTTGGAGCAGTAATATTCCCTTAGCTCAGACTTACATATTGGAAGTTCTACTACTCTTGACAATTCTAATAGCAAGATTAAGAATCTTTCACAATCTTCGAATGCATAACAAAGAACCCCAAGGGTTAGAAATGCTTACACTCCAAGGAGAAATGGCCAGACCTCAGCCCGAATGCTTGGATCAAAGCCTGCATCCACAAGGAGAAGTGAGAGCTAGGAGCAGTAAGTATTGGAAGCAGAAAGATCTTCATCAAGGAAGCTTTAAGTAATGTACTCTTCAAGAATTTTGGTAACTGAAATAACTCACACCACTGTTAACTTTTTTCAAGAGGACCATGGTGATCTAAGATGCCATATAGGTTAATTTACATTGCCAACTGAAGATAAAGGTAATGAATGATATAACTCTGAGGGTGACATATTTAGGAGCATAGGTTATCGTAACACAACTACATCGTCTGCTCCGAGCTTGGTTTACTTTGACCTATATCTCAATAAGCATGGTGTTGTTTTAGCAATTCGCACAGCAAAATGACCCATATGTTACGACTTATGAACACGAGTAAGTGGTTCTTTCTACCAAAAATTCTGAAACATATATATCTACACGTGTCAGAGTGACAACCACAATACGACACATTGTTTTACAGAATATCCCAGTACCGAAACTGGTACTCCTGCTTGACACATCAACAGATCCACTAGCTGTTAAACCTTAGTGCTTTTGCAACTTAGTTCAGTAATGTCTTAAAAGTAGAAGAAACGCATGAATGACATGAGAAACAAAAATGGTTTTCTTCATTATAAGCCTGGATATAGCCATTTTCTTTTCCTAACAAGAATATACATAACCTTACACTCTTGTACCCGTGTGACCATGCCCCTGTTACATAAGCACAAACTAATGCACCTATAGTGTGAAGAGTATCTGATAAACAGATGAAACCTTCTTTCATATAAGAAAATATGGACAAACAAACAAAAAAAAAAAAAAAACTGAAAACGAGTAAATGCATCTAGCGTGAATAACGATCACTCCAGTTTACAACTCATTTGCTCAGCCCTAAACTGATAAACTCAAAATAATAAATAATAACAAAAAGGGTGTGCCTTAAATATACATCCACTGTTATCGAATACAAGCTGATTTTATCAGATTTTACTTCCTTAGTTACTGTTTACTTGGACTTTTCTCTAATCAAGTAGATTACCAGTGGTTTGGGTGGGAAGCATATATACATCCACTTGAGGAATTTCCTATAATCAAAAGGTAGCAAAACAAATACAACAAGAAGACTTGTGGACTGTAATCAGTTTATCTATCTATTTCCTTTCAATTTTTGGCTAAACAAAAGAAAACCCACCTAAACTTGAACTGCTGATTATATAAATTGAAGCAAAGAACCAAAATTAGTGAAGCAATTCCAGATAGTATCTTATGGTTCTAATATATTAAATCCCAAATTAAATTTCATTGTAAAATTATTTTTAGGGTTTTTGCCTTAAAAGGGAATTAATTACCTACGAGAGTACACGACGGTGGCATAGCAGCCACCGCAAGACAAGCGATGGCTGTTCCTGCAAGTCTGCAACTGTTATTCCTTACATTATTAGGTTGCTCGAAATTGCTTTATACCCCCAGAAACCTCGTTGGTTGCTAGCCATTACATCCTTCCCTGCGACCACCACTTGAATAGAGTCACCGTTGACAACGACAATAATACTATTTTTTAGTCTCGTCCACCACCAACGCAAGTCCCCCAAATCTCAGTCGTTCTCCGCAGGTCCCCCAAATCTTATCTCAGTCGGTATATCATATTTTATTTATATATTATCTCTCTCTCTCAAAAAGTAGTACAGGAGGAGTTCGATATACCCTTGCGCACACGAGACTTTGTGGGAGTATGGGTAATAAGGTGTTTTTGTCTGACTGTCCAAAATAAATACGGATTAGTCGGACCAGACACGGCTCAAGAAATGGAGTTGTCTCTCTCTCAAAAAGTAGTACAAGAGGAGTTCGATATACCCTTGCGCACACGAGACTTTTTAGTGGGTAAAAAAAATTTAAAAGCGTGACTAACGATTAGTCCAAAATTTCTATTAACCTATGCACGTGTTTCATAAGGACACGTGCGGTAGAATAAACGAGATTTTGTAACTGACATATTGAATGTGGATGTCACACGTTCGTTCAAAAATAAATAACTGAAAAATAACGGAAATATTAATTATTTCATTTAGTAGAGAGAAGAGAAAAGAAAATCAGAGAAGAGAAAATCGTAGAAATGCATTAACCTAACTGAGAGATAAAACCTTAAATCTTCATAATCAAACCTTAAATCTTCATAGAATTGATGAATGCAATAGAAGTTACATCATGGTGATTACGAAAAAACCAGTTGCAAAGAGGAAAGCACAAGAACTATCGGAAGATATATACAACATCAATAAAAGAAGAAATAACTTCAAAATCATCAGGACTTAAGACGAGATCAAAATCTTCAAAGAGTACAACAATTTCAATATCAACTGTAGCAAAAGAAACTTGAATATCATCACCACCTAAGAAGACATCAAAAACTTCAAATAAATCACCAATTAAGAAATCATCAAAAACTTCAAAGAAATTCCTGTAACAGGTTCAACATTTGGTCGAGCAACAAAAAGTACTGCTACTTCATACATTGGCCCCTTTTTTTTTGGTGTTTTGAACCTGTTTTCCCATCTCTTATGGTACCAGTGTACAAATCTGTACACCAGCATGCTATTTCATCCTTAAATGGCCTGATGTGTATGTTTTGAACTTGTTTTCCCATCTTGTGGTACGAGTGTACATATCAGTGCACCAGCATGCTATTTCATCTTTATATGGCCTGATGTATGTGTTTTGAACTTGTTTTCCATCTCTTGTGGTACTAGGGTACACATCGATTGCTTTGACATGCTATTTCATCTTTATATGGCATGTTGTGTGTGTTTTGAACCCGTTTCCCCATCACTTGTGGTAGTGGAGGATCCAGAACTTTATGCTTGTAGAGGCACTTCATAAGAAAAGTCATTTCTTTCATTGAATTGATGTATACAATTTATAGTTGTTCACGATGAGTAGTTTTCATATTTTGAAATCTACATGGCATAAAAAAATGTATTTTTCAATATAACAAAGCAAATTATCATTTATCCACTCATTTGTCGTCGACTAATTATCTAATCGAATCTTCAAAATTTTCTATACTACAAAATGGTTGAGCAGTAGTCATCGGTAAGAAACTAAGAGAATGCTAATATGAAAACCAAATAAATCAATGGATATATATTCATTGTAATTTTTTCTGCCTCAACCATTCTTGTTGCAAGATCGTCAATATTTTCTAACCCAAAAACGCACCATTGATCACATATCAATTAAATAGTTTTCAAGTTAATTTTCTAAATATCCCAAGCTCAACACTGGAAGAGTCGTTGAGATATAATTCATGGTGGACATGATTTTTCCTATCTTGGAATTGAGTAAAACCTTTGAGTTGTCATCATTGTATACACTTTGTGTTGCGCCAAAGCATGCGGAATCGTTAGGTTTTAACGACTACAAAGGTACCTCAATATTTCCAAGAACACAATCACACACACAAGAAGAACAACTATTTAACAAGGTTGAATCCCCAGGAAGGAATAAGCCATTTTATATATCACCATATAGGCAATTTTAGTTCTGGTGTACTGGTGTGTTTTCTCTAGTTCTCTCTATGGCTATTTATACATATCAATAGGACTAGACACACTTCTTAACAAGGATTACTTTCCTACAAGTATAGGGTTTCCTAACTTAACTCTAAGTGACAAACCTCTTAAGTTGCTATACTTAGGACATTAGTAATTTGCTTCATAAACCAACTAGATTTCCTAATCTAGTCCTTGACCATCCTACCAATAATTATCCACCTTGGATCATGCATTCACACATGAGACAATCAATAAACAAAATCACATCCATCTTTCAACGTTGATTGAACCATCAATGGTTGCCTACATATCCTCAATAAGAATCAAACCCGACTGTAGTTCTCTAAAATGATCTTGCTAGAAGGCCTCCACACCAGGTTCTTAAGAACCCCTACCCCAATAGAGACTCTTACTAAACATGAATGATGTGAATCAATTTCGAGCAATGTCGAAACTTGACCTCAGATACTACTTTAGTTAACATATCAGATGGATTGTCTTTGGTATCGATCTTCAAAAGTATAATATTTTCTTCTTCGAGAATCTCCCTCACAAAGTGAAATCGGACGTCTATATGTTTAGTTCTAGCATGATGTAATTGATTCTTAGCTAAGTAAATTGCACTTAGACTATCACAATGTAAAGGCAGTTGGTCTTGCACAACTCCTAAGTCATCTAACAAACCTTATTGTAGTTGCAGGAAATCATCGCGAAGACAAGGATATGAACTAAGAGGAATGCGGTGATCATTGCAAACCGTTTCAATAGTTTGATTGCGAAAACGAACAACATTATTGTTGAAATTCGCCATCGTAGCTTACTTGTTTGTTTCTCAACTTAGAATACTTGTTTGCGAAGAGAAAGGCCTTCTGCGAGTTCCCCTTTTTCGGACTCAAGTTCTTCAATCCTTGTTTGAAATCTCTTCTCCGGATTCTGCAAAACATATGACAATGAATTAACAACTCAACTCAATATTGAAATAAGAAGCAAGAAGGTATAATAAACAACCTTCTCGCGCCGGATATCATATCTTTAACCAAGGCAAAAGTATGCTCGGCATGAAGACTAACATCAACACCTAAGTTATTCTTGGCATTATCTAGAACCTTCGCAGAGCAAAAGCGAATTCATCATCATTGTTTATAACAAAGAATGAACGAATTTGATCTTCTCGCTCATTAAGTATAGCATTCGACGAAGAGATTCATCTCGTTCAATTTGTACTTCGAGAAGAGATTTTTGAAATGTTGCTAATGCCTCGTGCACCTTTATTAGCAATGCGATCTTTGTCATCTATAAGGCCACTAATTTTCTTCCTTAAAGTTTTGGTTTTCTTATGGGAATCAATATACATTTGTTTAAATCGGTTGGCTAAACCTAAACTAGATCTATGCTCAATCTCTAAGAGACGATATTTGGTTTGAAGTTCATTTAACGAAAATGAATCAACTTTATTTGACGAATTACTTAAAGATTCGTTGAGATGGGTGATGAGAACATCATTATCCATAGGCTCGGGAAATGAATGGAGAAGAATGGCTTCTTCAGAGAGATTATATATGTTTGCGAAAAATAATAAATCGAGGCAAAGAATAGTAGATGACAAAGTAAAGATGATTTGAAGAGCAAAAATTTTGTACCATAAAGTTCCGATTTGCGCTTTGAAGAGTAGATATTTTAGTCTTCCGAGAAGTGGATTCGGTTTCCAACCGTTGAATTTTTTCATCTTTCTTGCGAGACATCGCAACTTCGGTTTCTAGTTCTCGGATCTTCTCTTTTGAGTTGGAGATTTTTCTTTTCAAGGTTGTCGCGTCTTTTCTCGAGATTTGAGGCAACAACAAAGGAAGCTCTCCCAGACTATAAAGGAAAATAAATAAATTGTTAAGATAAAGCTCATAATCGAAATTACTGAGAGAAACAAAGGAATATGAACATACCAAAGCAGTGAGAGCATTTAAGTGTTGGAGGTCAATGTTTGAGAAATTCCATGAAAAGATTCGGTATCCTCTAACAGGAGGGGCATCGTGAAATTTTAGCGAGAGCTTCGCAAGTAGCGAGTTAGATGATCATCTCCTAATCCTTGCATAGAATCGGAGAAGACACTAGACAATTGCGCCATAGCGAAATAGTCGAGTGATTCTCCCTCGCAGAGGAAGTACCAATCTCATTTTCATCCTCGTCAGAGCTTTTGCTGGTTTGAGAACTAGAACGAGAAGAGGGATGGGTTTTCCGTTTTTTAGAAAATGGAGTGAGAAGACTTGTCCTTGCGAAGAGTGATCTTATCCTTGCCCTTAACCTTCGCGCCTTCGGGGATGCTTGTTTCTTCAATAACCTTCGCACACGAATGAAGATAAGAAATAGAGGCAACAATATTGTTAAAGATAACAAAAGAAAATATTTCTTTCCGTGATCGATCGGAGTATATGAGTACTTGCCTTTGGGTTTCTTTCATAACTCTTCCTCGGTTGTCAACCTATAAACTTTGCAAATTCAATAAATGCTTGTCATCGGGAATATCGCAAAAGCAAAACCTAAAAAAGGAAATATACCTCTTTTGCCTTCTCGGGCCACTTAAATTCCCAAGGATGATAGTTTGCGAGATTCGCGAGGAGTATGTGTGAACTGCGATATAGGGTCCATTCAAAAATAAAGGAACAACCCACCATTTCTCATCTTTGGAATGACGATGAGTACTATTGTTGCCCGAATGCCAATCAATATCTTGCATAAGCAGCTTGTCATCGGAAATATTATCTTTTCTTTTCAACCGAGCACCCCATATTTATTACTTTATAATTTTCAAAAAAGTTGTCCACAGTATACTTCTCAGCGGCTATTTGTAAATTTACGAATTTAGGATCTCTTACATCATCAGGATATAAAGATCCTTTACTAGCGCCACGACTGGCAAATTCAAGCATTAGACGGATACAGTCGTCGCTCAGTTGATAAATAGCTCGCGAGAATTTCTCGTGAGCAAGAATTTCATAGAATAATGGTATCTCGGGATTGTATAGAGGAATGGGAAGGCTCACGAGGAGTTGACCTAGCGAGACTATGATTTTCTCGATCATCACACCGATGATCGAGAAACGATTTTGCGAGAGAGAATAGACGAAGATTTTTGATGGGGAATGGTTGATAAAGTGAAACCTTTCTCTTGCAATTTCTTTTGAGTTTCTTCAAAAAGGGGTTTATATATACGACCAAGTGAAGCCATTGATATAGTATGGGAATGAATGGAGAATTGAAGATTGAGAGAATTGAAGGGGAGGATTACAGTAGCAGAAGCGCAAATTGCGGAGGAAGAAAATTAAAGGAAAGTTGCAGAGGGAAAATAAAAGAGAAAAAAAGAGAAGGGTAAGAAAACTATATATAGAGAAGAGAATCCTCGAGAAAACAAATGCATTTAATGCGAGATGGGACGTGAATGGTCAAGAATAAGTGGTTGAAAGAGACGTGTCAAGAAAAAGAGTGGAAGAAGAAACACACTGTAATAAATTCCGTACATGAATAAAACGGTTAAAAGTGAACAATCGTGAGATAAAGATGAGCAATTGTGGCATTTTAAAATATTGGTTCTCATGATATTTTCTCCTTGCGAAAAGACATGAGAAGAGGAAGATGTAGGATCGAATATCGCGATATCAATACTTTGCGAGATCAATAAACAACAACATTGCGAAGGTGTCGCAGTGGAAATAATATAAATGACGCAATGGATGACGACCCCTTAACGGGGAGAAAAGTGTGAAGACTTGGCGAGACTTAGGAGTGTCGCAAGGATGAATGTTTATAACACTCGCGACACTTCGCGAGTTATTCCAAAATAAAGGATGACTTATTTGTCATCCCTTGTGTATTACCCTATATAAAGGGTTGAGTAAATCTGTTGTAGGGAGAGTTCTTTTTGAATTGTTAAGCAAGTCATTAGGAGAGAGAAAGTTAAGAGTGATTGTAATTTCTTTAGTTAAATTACTATCTTTCTTTGTAAACATTTCAAGAAGATAATCAATAAAATCTATTATTATTCATCTTCAAATGGATTAATTGAGTGAATTATAGTAAGGGGTGTAGTGTTGAAAGACTAAAATATATACTCTTCAAAGTGCAAATCAGCAACTTTATGGTACAAAATTTTTGCTCTTCAAATCATCTTTACTTTGTCATCTACTATTCTTTGCCTGATTTATTATTTTCGTAGACATATATAATCTCTCTGAAGAAGCCATTCTTCTCCATTCATTTCCCGAGCCTATGGATAATGATGTTCTCCTCACCCATCTCAACGAATCTTTAAGTAATTCGTCAAACAAAGTTGATTCCTTTTCGTTAAATGAACTTCAAACCAAATATCGTCTCTTAGAGATTGAGCATGGATCTAGTTTAGGTTTAGCCAACCGATTTAAACAAATGTATCTTGATTCCCATAAGAACACCAAAACTTTAATGAAGAAAATTAGTGGCCTTATAGATGACAAAGATCGCATTGCTAATAAAGGTGCACAGGCATTAGCAACATTTCAAAAATCTCTTCTCGAAGTACAAATTGAACGAGATGAATCTCTTCGTCAAGGAATGCTATACTTAATGAGCGAGAAGATCAAATTCTTTCGCTTCTTGTTATAAACAATGATGATGAATTAAAGCTTGAGGGCTGCGAAGGTTCTAGATAATGCCGGGAATAACTTGGGTGTTGATGTTAGTCTTCATGCCGAGCATCTTTGCCTTGGTTAAAGATATGATATCGGCTGGAGAAGGTTGTTTATTATACCTTCTTTGCTTCTTATTTACGTAATATTGAGTTGAGTTGTTAATTCATTGTCATATGTTTTGCGAGAATCCAGAAGAGATTTCAAACAAGGATTGAAGAACTTGAGTCCGAAAAGGGGAACTCATGAAGGCCTTTCTCTTCGCAATAACAAGTATTCTAAGTTGAAGAAAGCAGTGTTTGCAAGCTACAAAGTGGCGAATTTCAACAATAATGTTGTTCGTTTCGCAATCAAACTATTGAAACGGTTTGCAATGATCACCGCATTCCTCTTAGTTCATATCCTTGTCTTCGCGATGATATTCCCGAAGATATGCCTTTCTCGGATGTTTGATAGTGAAGCTAGCGAAGAAGAAGAATGCAGCGAAAAAGAATGATGAAATTGAAGAATCTGACCAAGAAGAAGAATCCTCAAAGAAATAACTTCTTTTTCTTCTTTCGCTTCTTGTAATACCTGTACATATACTCTTTTAACCTTCTTGGATTGCTAAATATGAATTCAATCTTTGTTTTCTTTACTTGCACATATTAATCAAGCAATTCTTCTTTATAATTCAACTGACCAGCATTATGAATACATAAGTCCATCATGTGGAAATGAATAACAAGATTTTATCCTATTCATTCCCATACTTGCCTCTGTTATTCATTTTCAAATGAGAGATTTGATGTCTATATCTTTAGTTATGTTGAAGTTTATCACAGCGACAAGATCGCAAGATGTCTTCACAAATGAAGAAATCTATTGATCTTGCCTTATCATTTTTGTGTGGTCTTATTTTGCCTTCCTAATTAAAGGTCTTATTTCGCCACCCCTCGTTGCTACAAAATCGCAGGACGTCTTTACATTTTCATGTAATGACCCATTGACCTTGTCTTATCATTTGTTAAGTATTTTTGCCTCTGCAGGATATTTTATTTGCGACAATATGACAGGCTTAAATACTCTTGCGAATGTAAAATCCCATGACATTGCCGTCTTTGCGACGAAATCGCAGGACGTCTCTGCATTTTCATGCAAAAACCCATTGATCTCGCCTTATCCTTGCGTCAGTATTATTGCTTCTACAGGATCATCGCACAAATATGACAAGCCTAAATTTCCTTGAGAAAATAAAGCCTCATGACATTTGCGTCTTTTGACACTTATCAGCTCCCTAATGGAGGGTGCCGCCCTTATCTTCTCCCTGGTTGCCCCTTCAAGGAGGCGTACATCGGCCATACAAGACTAGCTCCTCCCATCCGGTCTTAACAACCAGTTGTTTTCGCAGCCTCTTATCCCTTATACCTATATGGCTTATGGTTACGAGACTGCACCCTAAGTGGAGTTTTCTTCGAGCCGAGTACAGCATATACCAAGACTTGCCAAGAATGACCGAGACACTTCAAATGCCCCAGGCACTCTTGGCTCAACCGTGTACCCTGGCGCCTTGAGCATACATCGACTCCTTGAAAGAGACCTCGGGGTCCAACCGGTATAACCTTATATATATAGTTGGAAATCCAAGGTATCTCTCCCAGGATAGGCTTTCATGGGCCCCAAATCTCCATGACTCGGGTTCCGGGAGCGGTGTAACCTTTTCACCGAGCCATGTCAAGAGATACCCCCTTATATGACGCACTTTAGGTCTTACATTTGCCTCTTGCGAAATATCATTCGCGAACTAGGGTGTACGCCATAAAGGTTCGTCCCATTCACTCACTCTTTCATTTTTGTTAATTCATTCAATCATTCATTTTGTTTGCGAAGCTATCGCACAATATTACATTGTTTAATCATTTTGTTTTTCAATTCTTCAATCACATTGTCATACATTCTTGATGGCGAATCCTCGCATATTTCTTCTTCAATTATTGTTTCTTCCACTTACCTTTAACAAGCTTTTGTTGTTGCTGTTTGATGATTATTCACTTCTTACACTTTTTGTTCCTGCTACTCTCTGCCTCTACACCATTCAAATCTCTCACTGATTCCTTTCCATCATAATTTTCAACTGTTTTCATGCACTTGTTTCGCAATGTATCTTCTCATTTTACATCAATGGCATCCACCATTAATCTTTCTCTTCTTTGCTCATCTTTTGCATGTTGTTTCCAACCCTTTCTTTTCTCAGTTCTCTCTTCGCAGCTCTCCACGTCGATCTCATAACATTTTTGTCCTTTCGTCCAATCTCCTTTTATAATTCCGACACCACTAGGATGAGGAAATTTTATGCATTGATGATAAGTCGACGCTACACCCAGAATTTCGTGCAACCATGGTCTTCCAATCAATGCATTATAAGGGGACTCCATCGACTACCTGAACAAAATCCCGATTGATAATCCTTGCAAGGGTATTCACATATGAACTTCTCCTTTAGGCTTATTCGTTGTTCAATTGAAACCATATATCTTATACGTCGAAGGTATAAATTCTTCATCCTTCCCCCCCATAGTCTTGTAAGTATGGTAGAAAAGAATATTCACTGAGCTCCCCGTATCAATTAAGATTCTATTGATCGCCCAGCAATTCTCTGCTTCGTCGTCTTCGTCATCTACTGGTTTTGGATTAATTTCCAATTTTACAACCAATGGGTTGTCATGCGTCTCTCTGCCTTCAGGAATCTCTTCTACGTTGAAAGAAATAATCTGTATTTGCCATTCTTTTAACTGCGATGTCTTGGCAATGTTCATCACTTCTTTATTATTAACATCCCTCGCGAAAACCCGCTCGAGAACATTATCATGAAAATCTTCAATTGTTCGGTATGAATGTACAATGGAGTTGCAAAACAAATTTTTAGCTTTCTTTCCAACTTCTATTACGAATGTTTCTTTCCCCTTTCTTTGAGTTTGTTCTGTGCATTTCGGCGGTGGTGGTAACGGTTGAACCTTCTCTTCACCTTTTAGAAAATGACTCAACTTTCCTTGGTCAATCATTCTGAGGATGATTCTTTTTATGTTTCTGCAGTCATTTGTTAAGTGTCCATGAAAGCGATGGTAAGAACAGAACTCGTGACTTCTATCAGTTGGTGGTGGCTCATTCCCCATGTTCCAAGGCGCAGGTATGTTTTCCATTAAGAGTATTGCTTCCCATATTTTTTCAACACTAGCATTTAATGGTGGCATTTTGATTTCTTCCCATACTACTCTGTGACGTCGCCGACCTCCATGATAATTACGCCTTTGACTTCCATAAGTCTCTTGCGGATGATCAAGTCTTTGAATTTTGTTATTGCCGCCACGGTTGTAGTAATTCCTTTCTCTCTCAAATTCTTCTTGATCACGGCTTCCCATGGCTACTATCTTTGGCTGTCCATCATCTATTATCCTTTCTTGTTGACCTTGCGAAGTGCTCGCCACTTTGTGTTTATCGGTTGGGTAATAGACTTGCATTCGAGTGTTTGAATTTGTATTCGCAGCTCGGGTATGATTCCATCTCGTTTTGCCTTTCCTCTAAAGCAATATATTCCTCCCGAAGTTCTCGCAACTCAGTCATTGTGATTGTATTCTTAACTCTAAAGATTTGAATATATAACAAATTGGTTGCGAACATAGCGTTTATGAATGATAAAATGAGATATCTTTCGTCCACTCGTCCAGCCATCTCGCTACACATCGTCTTCCATCTCACAGTTAAGTGCTTTAAACTTTCGCCAACTCTTTGTTTCAGCCCAAATACATCTTCAATTCCTGGTCGCGAAGAGTTGTTACTTATATATGCCCCTAAGAATATAGCTTGTAAATGGTTGAATGACGTGATTGTGTTTCTTGGTAAACCCTCAAACCATTTCAGTGCTTCTCCTGTTAAACTTAATGCAAAATACTTGCATAATATGACATCATGATTTTCCCATTGCAGCATACATCTCACATATGCTTTGATATGTTGTATTGCACAAGTTGTTCCATCAAAAATGCTGGTTAATGCGGGTAAATTGCACTTTGGGGGTATTCCACCTAACCGCACCTCTAGGGTAAAGGGGTTTTCGCAGGCTTCTTCGATGGCCTCATCCAATTGTCTCATTCCTCCTCCTCTTATATTGTTCAACATTCCTCTCATCTCTCGCCAACTCTCTTAAGATTTGTTCATTTACATCGGGGTTCGAGTTTATTGGTCTTTTAGCTCGCCTCTCTCTTTCGTGTTCATGTCTACCTTGATTTTCTTGTTCAGCATTTTCTTCTCTTCTTTCTCTGCGACTTTCTCCTCCATCTCGTTCTCGAATTCGCACACCATTGTATTCATCGTTTTCTCGTTCTCGAATTCGCACACCATTGTATTCATCGTTTTCTCGTTCTCGAATTCGCACACCATTGTATTCATCGTTTTCTCTTCTTGGTTGTCTATCGGCTCTCCTTTGTATTCTTTCATACTCTTCATTGATATTTCCATTGTTGCGATTTTGCTCGCGCCTTCTTTCTCGATTGTCATGATTATTCTGCCGAATTGCTTCCTCTAATTCCCGTTCTTCCATTTCTACTCTTAACCTTTCCCTTTCGCGAGCTAAACGCGCTTGTTCAATATAATGCTTTTCGATGTCATCTTCAATCTCCTTTTGTCTCCTCTGTGTTTCTCTCCCATGCAGTATTCTTCTTCCTTCTTCCCCGATTTTCTTCACCAATTGGACTATTCTGCTGTCTATTTCCTTGATTTCCATTATTTTGGTCATTCTCAGCAAAATCTCAAGATGTGGAATACACACTACTTCCCTTCTTTCATGGCATCCTTCACCGAGATTTGGCTCTTTTCCTAGATTCTCTTCATTAATATTTTCGACAGTAATATTCTCCTTATATCATCTCTAACCGATCCTGATCTTGATCTGGTATTACTTCTCGACCTCCTATTCTGCAACCTTATATTTTCCATTCTTAACTCATGGTTTTGCCTTGTTAAATTTGCGCGTTCTTCCGCTTCTAATCGCCTTTCTTCATGTATTGTTTCTCTCAACATTTCTAATGCTGCGATTTCTTCATTTCTATGAGCTGTTTCTCCCATTTCTTCTCGATTTCTCTCCTCTTGTCCATTATTTACCAATTGTTGCACTTCTTCTCTTTCTTCCACAGAATCTGATCTCCATGTATGCACGCTCACCCTATAATAATCTATTACTCTATTCGGTGCTGGTTGAGTTGGTGGTTGAATTGGTGGTTGAATTTGACCTTCTTCTCTATCTCTTGCGTTTATCCTTGATGGTTCACCTACTTCATTTCTACTTTCTCCAGCTAATCTCCCACTTCTCCTTACAATTGTTGGTTGTTCTGATGCATTCCTTCTTCTAGCCATTTCTCAATTTTAGTAAATTGTTGAAAGTTATTCGAAATTTCTTTCTTGTTACTCCTGATTCTTTCAATTCGCAAGGTTGATTTTCTATTTCATCCCTGTTTCTAGCGCATATGTAGTTGCAGGAAATCCCACACTACACCCCTTACTATAAGGGGTATTTAACGTTGGTACCCATCAAATGTCCAACACCTAGCTTTGGTACCCAATATTTGAAATATTAAGGGTTGGTACCTTGACCAACGCTTGACTTGTCAACGACTCCATTTGACCCATTATTATTTTATTTCTTTGATTTTTATTAAAACTTCATTCAAAGTTACAATTCTATCCCCAATAAAAAACCCCGATAAACTTTATTCATTTGTCGCATTTTTGTATGCTTGTCCCTCTTGTTTCATGGAACCACCTTCGTCCATGGCAGAAGGAGCTATTGCGAAGGGAAACACCGCTTTCCTAGGTGGCGATAAACTAACAGGATATGCATATGCATCACTTCACCAACACACATAAGCTTTAACTAAAGCTGATTTTTGGAAAGTAAACCAAATGGGAGGAAATGGTACAGTAGATTAGGTGCTACTTTAATTGGTTTAGGTAAGTTCCGATGATGCTATTTCAACTTATAAAAAAGTTCCGATCAAAACAATGAAGTGGTGGAAGTTTCAAGTTTGGATTCTCGATGCCCAAGTCGGCAGCGTCTACATTTTCTAAATCGAGATCGAGTTAGAAACCCGTTTGGTACGATTTCCATAGATCTGATTTGGGCTCTAAGTTAATTGCGGATCCACCAACAACGATTTACTTGCAACAACCTGATTTTGTTCCAGTGAAATGGTTAAAAGAATCATAATACGGTGAATATGTGTATGAATGATTAAATAATGATAGTGGTTCTTGAAGTTTCTTGATTTGGATGTTAATATGAGAATGGGTAATCCTGATTAGATAATAAAAAAGGATAGAAATGGTTTGATTGGTAATCTGCTAACGGGGTATGGTGGATTTCGGGATGGGTTTTAATTGAATTTTATTAGATTTATTGTGTTGGCGGTGGTGAGTGTTGGTGGATGTTAGTGGTGGTGGAGGTAGAAACGAGTAGAAGTTGTGGTGGTGCAGGTGCAAAGGAGAAGGAAGAACATGGGAAAAAACATGTGGTGGTAGGGAAGGTGTGACAGAGGTGTATTTTTATCGATGTGTTGGTTCATCTTAATTTAATAACTCCATTTCTTTTAAATAATTAATTTGTAATAATTATAAAAATAGAAAATAATGAGGTCAAATAAAATAGTTGACAGTCAACATCCAGTCAAGGTACCAACCCTTAATATTTCAAATATTGGGTACCAAAGCTAGGTGTTGGACATTTGCTGGGTACCAAACGTTAAATATCCCTTACTATAATTCACTCAATTAATCCATTTGAAGATGAATAATAATAAATTTTATTGATTATCTTCTTGAAATGTTTACAAAGAAAGATAGAACAGAACTAAAGAAATTACAATCACTCTTAACTTTCTCTCTCCTAATGACTTGCTTAACAATTCAAAAAGAACTCTCCCCTTCAATGATTTACTCAACCCTTTATATAGGGTAATACACGAGTGGATGATGACAAATTTGTCCTTTATTTTCGGGAATAACTCGCGAAGTGTCGCGAGTGTTATAAACATTCATCCTTGCGACACTCCTAAGTCTCGCCAAGTCTTTACACTTTTCTCCTGTTCTGGCTGTCGTCATCCATTGCGTCATTTATATTATTTCCCTGCGACACCTTCGCAATGTTGTTGTTTATTGATCTCGCAAAGTATTGATGTCGCGATATTCTGATCCTACACTTATAACCATATAGCCTCTTTAAATGCCTCTGTCACTGCCATATACTCTGCTTCAGTAGTTGAGAGAGCTACAATATACTGCAAAATTGATCTCCAACTAACTTGTGCCCATGCTACGGTAAATACATACCCTGAAGTTGAATGTCTCTTGGCCAAATCACCAAAGATAGTCGAATCTACATACCCAACACACAACTGATTGTTACTTTCATTCTTTACAAACTCCAAACCGACATCAATTGTACCATAAAGATACCTTAAAATCTATTTCACAGCTTGCCAATGTCCCTTACCAGGACAATGCATATAACGGCTGACCATACTTACTGCATGTGAAATATCTGGCCTTGTACATACCATTGCATACATCAAGTTACCAACAACCTCAGCATATGGGACTTGGGTCATATACCTTCGCTCTTATTCATTAATGGGATACATACAAGCATTCAACTTAAAATGATCAGCAAGGGGAGTACTTACAGATTTAGTTCCTTCATGAACTCCAAACTTCTGTAATACCTTCTTCAAATATGCCCTTTGAGACAAACAAACTTTACCCTTTTCTCGGTCACGTTGAATATCTATACCAAGAATCTTCTTAGCCTCTCCCATATCTTTCATCTCAAACTCAGATGACAACTTGTTCTACAAATTATCAATCTTTTTTTTTTCTTATTCGATGCAATCAGCATATCATCGACATACAAGAGAAAATATATGAAAGACCCATCACGTAGCTTCTTGAAGTATACATAATGGTCATAGTGACCTCTTGTGTATGTTTGGCCTATCATAAACTAGTCAAATCTCTTGTACCATTATCTAGGAGACTTGTTCGGTACGTACAATGATCTCTTCAGTTTACGTACAAAATCTTCTTTTCCAGCAACCTTTAACCCACTCAGCTGAGCCATATAGATCTCCTCTTCTAGATCACCATGTAAGAACGCTGTCTTGACATATATTTGAACTAGGTCTAAATCATATCATGCTACCAAGACCAACAAAATACGGATTGATGAGTGTTTTACCACCGGAGAGAACACCTCATTGTAGTCAATCCCTTCTCTTTGGGCATAACCTTTTGCAACTAACCTTGCCTTGTAGCGTACTTGATTCACCGAAGATCCTTATTTCTTAGAATATACCCACTTTCACCCTATGTCCTTCTTACCGTTGGGAAGCTTCGTAAGAACCCATGTGTCATTCTTGTAAAGAGACTCCATCTTGTCCTGCATTGCACCTTCCCATTTTTTACAATCTGCACTGCGTATAACTTCTAAATAGGAAGTAGGAGTACCATCTTCGACAACTAGTAATTCATAAGCTACACAATAATTCATCCAACCAGGTTTCCTGATTGATGTTCTCGGTTTGATGGTTGTTCTGGTCTCAATGATCATAGCTTTTGTATCTTCTATTGGCTCTTGTTCCTTTTCTACAACAACGTCACTATCATTTGGAACTTAAGTAGCTACTTCTCTTGTAGACCTAATGTCTTCTGAAAAGATACAAACTTAGATGGAAGTAGTGGAGTTGCATCAATCTCCACCTGCTGCAAAGGCTCACTAGTATTGGTGCTTTTTTTGCCCACCTGCCGAGAACCCCAAGACTTTACCATAGACATCTCATCAAATGTGACATATCTAATCATGATTATTCCTTACATGGCACGACTATCAAGCTTGTTTTCACTAACATGATACCACGCACGACAACCAAAGATATGAATTGAGTCATAATCATAAGATGGTTTTCCAAACCATTTCCCCACATGAGTTTTACCTTCTAATGCAGCTGATGGCAACCTATTAATGAGGAATTAGGCATACATAACTTCCTCAGACGCCTTACCTAATTCAGCATTAGATAACATACATCGTACCTTCTTCAGAAAAGTACGATTCATGCGTTCAGCTACCCCATTCTGTTGCGGTGTCTTCTTAACTGTGAAGTGCCTCTTTATCCGCTTATCCTCACATACTTGCAAGAATGGATCACTCTTGTACTCTTCACCATTATCCGAACGTAGTACTTTGATCTTTCTTCCAGTTTGAGTCTCAGTTGCCTTCTTCCACCTTACAAAGACTTCTAGGACTTCATCCTTATACCTCATGGTGCACAGCCATACGCGCCTAGAATAGTCATCAATTAACGACACAAACCAATGTTTTCCTCCCAATGATGCATTCTTGGAAGGAACCCAAACATCTGGGTGACCATAGTCAAGAACTCCACTTGAATTGTGGATTGATGTGCCAAAGCTTGTTCTTGTTTTCTTTCCCTTTACACAATGTTCACAAAATGCTAACTTGCAACAATATCACCTTTCAACAAGTTTTGTTGAATCAAATTATGCAACGACTTCTCACCAGGATGTGCAAGTCTCATATGCCATAGCTTTATTTTATCGGTAGATGCGCCTTTGATGTGTTCAGAAAATGACACATCCGATATTGTTGTGCTCCCAATTAATTAGTACAATTTATGATGATGTATTCCCTTCATGATTACCATAGATCTAGATATTACCTTTAGAACACCATTTTCTGCGGCTATCTTGCTGCCCTTAGCTTCTAAAGTTCCAAGTGAAATCAGATTCTTCTTTATGGCAGGTACAAATCTTACCTCCTTCAGCTCTCTAACCATACCATCATGCATCTTGACACAAACACTTTCAATCCCAATCACCCTGCATGTATATTGATTTTTTTTCCCATACATACTTCTCCATCAAGATCTTCAAAGTTTGAGAACCAGTCCCGATATAGCTTATATGATACGTTGCTCCAGTATCTAATACCCATACCATCTGTAATTGCACAAGCTGATGGTGTCACAGTCAGCGAGAAATCATAAGCATCATTTGATTCTTCATTACCTTTTGCAATGTTCACTTTGGTCTTGATGTTATCTACTTCTCTCCCCTTACGCTTGAGACAATCCTTAGCCCGATGACCGAAGTGATGACACCAAGCACACTCATCCTTCTGCAGTCGCATTCTACTCTTAGAACGCCCTATAACTTTACCATAACCACCAGTCTTCTTTCTCATGTCTGTTGAATGACCTTTTGCAAGAAGCACATCATTATATCTTTACTTGCAAGGTCTTCACGGTCCATCTTCCTAAACTCCTTGCTATGTAATACCATAGCGACCTATGTGTATGTTATCTTATCCTTGTCGTGCATTGAAGCTTTAATCATGGGTTCATACCTTTCAGGAAGAGAGTTTATCAGAAACAAAGCTTGTTCCTCATCCTCGATTGTCTCATCGTAGTTAACCACCTCAGCAAGAAGTTTATTATATGAATCTAGGTGCTCAGTTAAAGAGGCACCCTTCTTCATGTTATAACGATACAAATTCCTCTTAAGATGTAACTTATTGGCCACGTTCTTTAGAAGGTATTTCTTCTCTAGCTTTTCCCAGAGATCCTTATCTGAAGTCTCGTGTTAATAATTAAATCTTACTACCGTTATTAAACACCCTCGAATCGAACCCATGCATAATTTATTCATTTTGTTCCACTGCTTGTCAGTCATATTGAAAACACGAGGGTACCCAAATATACCTCAATCTAAAACTTTTCCACATATATGTCCTTTCTCCGAAAGTGATTGTCTATGGATTGAGTCGAGAAAATACAACAAATCGGTCCACACTTCGTGTGATCGTCTATGGATACGAGATCGAGACAATACAACAACGAAGTATGTTTACTTGATAAAAGGTTCGGACTTAACCAAACACAATAAAATTACTTATCAAGTAAATAGGAATTAACGTTTGTGTAATTTACTTTAAATTATAATAACAACAATTATATTTGCGGAAAATAAAAGTAAATGACACATCAAGATTTTGTTAACGAGGAAACCGCAAATGCAGAAAAACTCCGGGACCTTGTCGAGAATTAAATAAGCCCATGATTAAGCCGCTATACAAAATCAAACCAACTTCGTATAGTTGAGACCAAGCAACTAAACCTATAGTTCACCTAGTTCTGTCTGTATTCCCACGCCTCCGACCTGTAATAAGTCACGTACTTGGAACAATTCTTTTGGTTCGTATTCCAAACAGTAAAGGAAAAACAAATCTGCTTGGTAGCAACTCTCTTCAACCAAGTGATATGAGTTTGACAAAGGCTCTTCTGTTGATCTCTATAAACTCCTTCGTCAGGTTCTTAGATCTATCTTATTATCAACTACCGAAGTAATTGTTAAGATTTTGCAATCAATATTTTTAATCACAAAGAATTGTATTGATGCTGATCCACACAACTAATCAATCTAATCTACCAAAAGGATAAACCGATTATAATTGGATCCTCTTATACCGAAACAAGTATTGTGCACACCAAAGATTATGAATCCCAAATCAGAAATCTTCAAAGTCTTCTTTGTCTTCAAATATTCTTAGATCTTCAATAAACACCTGCACACAATCAAATTGAATCTCTTGTGATCAATCACGCACAGAACGAAGTCTGTTAACAATGGATTATCACAAGATTTTTTTAGATCTACAAACAGTCTAAAGATCCCCGTCGAAACATCGATCTAGTTTGAATGAATCCTATATCAGAAAAGAACATTCTCAAGCATAAAAAAAGTAGGTGCAATCAAAGTTAAACCACCGTTAGTCAATCAAATTAATCGAAAACAAAAGATAAACCGCAATTATCTAGTTTCCCACCAACGGTACTAATAGAGCTTCTCAATCCCAAAGAAGTCTTTAAACTGCGCGGTCGTAAGAGATTTCACCTAATTAGGTTACTCTCCTTTCCGAATAGGTGGCTTCACCAGTAGCAACACAACTGAGATAGTTCTTGTTGTACGAAGGATTAGTTTACTCGGAATGCAAACTTTCATATTTATAGACCAAGGAAGTTTGGACACCAAGGAATTTCCAAAACCGAAAATATTCTCAAGATATGCAATATATTCCAGATTCGGTTTCCATAATTCCTGGAAATGCTCTGTCCAAATAATGATTGAAAATCTCTTGGAAAATCTCCAACTAGTAAATGCACATTACTAATTCTCATTTTCCTAAAATAAAATTAAAAACCTCAAATAAAAGATTCTCAATTTATTTTATTCGATCTGGTATTTTCTTCCTTTAGCTATTAAGGAATGACTTTGAACAATTAAAGATTAGCCTTACTGCACATGTTCAAAGTATGTCGACATCTTTACTTTGTAAGTCCTCTTTCATACTTACAATCTTGAAACCAATTTGCCACACTTCCAAAAAAGTTTAGAATTGGTTCATCTGACTTTCAAGAACTATGTGATTGATCAAGAACACTCAATCACAAATCATGGGTTTAACGGTTCTACCAAAACAAGTTTCGGTTCTACCTCCATGTAAGTATTGTGCATAGTCACGCTAGCTTTCCAAAATTCGGTTGACTAGGTACTAGGATCGGTTCTCCACATATATATGGTATCTAACTTGTACTTGCTGCACATGTCCATAGGATCGGTTCCCATTTGCCTAAAAACGTGTTGCACATGTCCATAGGATCGGTTCCCCTATCTGCTAAAAACTTGTTGCACCTCATACAAGGATCGATTCCCATTTGTGATAGGTTGCACCTCTTACTAGAATCGGTTCCCTTTTACCCAAAGTCGGTCATATCAATAACACAAAATCGATCATACCATCTCAAGTGATTACTTAAGATCGTTTCACTAATAAAAGTCATACCAATACAAAAGTCAGGCCTTTGTGAATAGTTTTACCAAGAACGTAAACAAGTCATGAGCGGTTATACTAATCACACATATTGGTAGTTCAAAAGATATGCAATGAATAACAATAGCAATAATGCCTGGCGATTTCCTTTTCGATTCACAAAACAAGTTCATGAATTTACTTCCTTAAAACAAATGTAAAACATTGTTTCCTAGGATGAAATCTTCACCTTATACACATACATAATCACAATAGCATTCAAACGATTATGTCGATGTCTTATCTACAAAGTTTAATGGTTAAGCAATAAACCTCGTATTGTATTCCTTAATACTATGTCTAAATAGAGTATAATCATTCATGCTTCGCAGTTTGTTTTCAATATGCACGACTTGAAAGATACGTTTAGGGAATGAAGCAGTTCAAGTAAAATATCACTAACCTCAAGTGGAATGATGATGTTGTCGTTGTAGCTCCTTACTTCTTCACTTCTTCAAGTCTTCGTAATACTTGTAATGTATCATATCCTAATACTTTCAAGCTAACCTATACGAAGTTGACTTTAGTACATAATCAAGCGACTCTTAAAATGAGTTTTGGCTCACTAAAATATGACAACCAAACTTGACATACCAACGCTTGGTGGGTTCAACCGAGCTATGCTCTAACAATCTCCCCCTTTGTCAATTTTAGTGACAAAACTCTTACATCATATGGATAAACAAATTACAAGAATTCATTACACATACGCTTGATTCCCGAATTCAACAAAGACAAGAATTGTATACATTCAATCCATAAATCTCGTTGTTGACGTTATAATAACAAAGCTAATACTCCCCCTAAAGGTAAAATAGGTAGATTTTATCAATCCGCGCGTCTTTGTTAATTCCTTTGTAATCCATATAACTACAAGTATATGATATGTTACTCCCCCTTAGTCTATGCTTTCACTCTTTCGTTGAAGCACTAATGTCCTTTCCCTTAGTGATACCAATCATTATAAATCAATACCAGTATCACTTGTTCACTCCATATATTTCTCCCCCTTTTTGTCACAACATGACAAAGAAACGAAAAAATAAAGGACAAACCGAAAGGATCTTACAAATTTCAAAATAGACTTGTAACCTATAGAGTTAAGCACGAGGGTTCCACACACCATTTTTGATAACCAATATCAAAACCGAAACTACAAAGTAATTTTGTTTTGATATGTTACCAAGGAAACAATTGCCCGAAGTAATTTTCCCTAATAGTTTAGCAAACCAAAAATCAACTAAGCACCTTAGTTTCTTTGCTAAACCGATTGTACAATTACAATCGCTTGTTCGATAAGACCAAAATAAATATAACTCTATTTTTCTCATCAGGTTCTAATTATCCATATAACTTAGACCTTTCAATTTTAAACGAGACAAATACTAGGTTAGTTAACTAGTATTTCTTGTTAAGTCATTCGATTAGACTTGAATAACCGAAACCTTCACTTTGATAAGTCTAACTAAGATCATAATTAACTTAGTTTCTCTTATCCGGAATCGAATTGGACTAAACAGTTCATCCCGTAAACCTTTTCTTTTGTTAATCCATAAACAATTCATACAAATAAATAAATCAACTTTCATAATTATTCACCTCAACCGGAAGCAATTGAAACAACATAAATATTAAAGCACCGCAATTGCACTGAAATTTTGTAAGTACACACATAATGGAATAAAACATCAATTGTACCGAAATTTTGTTAAGCAAAAGCAATAAGTATACGCAATAAAATCAGACTTTTCTTAAACAGGAAAACGATTAACTAACAAACTCGTTACCTCAAATTTTGCATCCTCTTCTCCAATATGTTTGCATCTTATTCCAGGGAGAATTGATATCGAAATACCATTATGTTGTCATCCTTATGCAAAACAAAAGAATAACAACAACCAACCTTTAACAGAGAAAGGTTGAAAACCGGTTTTTAACTATTGCAAGAAAAAGTTGAAAACCCCCAAACACATATGCTTTTATGCTAAACCAAAACCGATTCAACATATTGTGACTTTTTCACATATTGTTTCTATCAGAACCCCTCATGATCCTTTGATAAAGCCTACCAATATGGGCTAGAACTTAATCCTGCTAAATAAAAAAGTCACTCAAACCATAAGGGTTCACAACATTATGAGATCGAATATCAAGGTAGTAAAACCGAAATCAAACATACCATATACATACATAGCAATAACATAAAGCATTCAAGCACAGGCTATGTAAATCAAAAACTATCACAAGAAAAATTATAAATCAAATAATTTTATTCATAAGATAGTTTTATTCATAATAGACCTAATTGAAATAATCAAAAACTAATGTCTATTCTTCAGCAGATTTTTCAAAGATCATCTTCAATTTCCTCAAATTTTTCAGGATCTTCATCAACAACATCTCGACTGATATCTCGGGACTCGCACATAGTACCTTGATTATGTTCACAAAGCTAAAGCATTAAACTTTCGAGCATACTCCCGTTACCGATTCCAAGTTTAATCGGCTTTCTTTGGTTACGGATAATGATTCTTAGTAGTCTTTGCTCATCATGATGAGTTTCGATAGTATCGAGGAGGACTTGACGTAGATTGATAATATCAACCTTAGCATCCAAACTGTTTTGGACAAGGAGATGAATTACATCTTATTTTTCTTTTTCGACATCTTCACAACCAGATTTCTTAAAGGTATCATCAAGATGAACAATTTCCTTTGAAGTCATTCCACTCAAGGCTTTCAGGAGTTTTGCTTGAGATCTGGTTTGAGAATTCATCCTTTAGTATACGTTCTCAGACACGATGAGTACATATACTTGAAATACCTTTAACACATACCAAATATAGATATCAACCTTAAATGAATAATTATGACAATATTTTTCGCATCTCATGTGTTACAGAAACACGACATTCTTGAAAAAGAAATTATCTTCAAGATCGGTATCAAGAGATACTTCAAACTACTACACAAATCCTTTTTACACGAGTTGTTGTAAGACAAACTTTCTACACATAAGGATAATAAAAGCATACTTAAGGTAGATCGCGTATTCTCTCTATGTTGAATAAGAGATATTAGTAGGATTTTGATAGCCCAGGTATATGTGCTTCCTTATATCCGAAGAATGGGCATTGTAAGTATGCAGATTCTAATGCGATTAAGCATTAGGATGAGGATATTCCTCATCAAATACCTTTTGAGGAGATTCTTCCTCCTTTTCCTTAGGAGTATTATTATGTTCCTTCTCTTGGGGTTTGAACCCATCCTTTTGGTTAGGAAAATTGCGAGATGCAATATCTTCGATTATATCATGTGCCCAGGATGGAATGTTCTCTGAACTTGAACCCGTGTGATCAATATTTGCCATTCGAAAAATTGCTAATGTCTCTCGTTCAAGACATTCTATATTTCCTCTTAAGGTATCCATTCCTTGTTGAAAATGTTTTTCTAAACATCTGTTTATATATACCTCTTGACATGTTACAGTAAGAAGTTTCTCAATAAGGATCTTATTCCTTATCTGTGAGTGTTCTAGTGATTGATTGAGAACTTCAAACTCAGTATTCTGTTGATGAACTTCATTGCACAAGGCCAATTTTTGTTCCATATAATCTACCAGATTATTTTGAAGACTGAGTGTTTCTCTCTTTCCTCCACATATTCTTACATTTAGTTGAACAATAAGTTCTGTGACATCATCTAGACTGTCAATGGTTTTTCCCTTTTCTGTATAGCTTTCAACATATTTGAAGAATCTTTCTAACATTTTACGAAAACCAGAACTTGGGCAGTCTAGTGAATCTAATCCCTTTTCAGAAGATTTTTCACAAGAGATAGGAGTCGGATCCAAAACATGTTTAAGTTTCGGATTCATTCTTTTATGATCAGGAACTTGATTCGCAATCAAGTTATCAATCATAGATTTGTTCTTTGATTTTCAAAAATACTTTCGAGACCAATTTCCATTGACCTTCTCTGAGATATTATTCTCATTATCTTGACATACGTTAACTGAGTTCTTCATAAGTTTAGCTTTGCTTTTCTTATTTTGACTCATATCTTATAGGTTGGATCGCACCAAACACATATTGTTAGATATTTTCGTGTTTGCCTGCTCTGATACCAATTAAAAAGACGAGGGTACCCAAATATACCCTAATCTAAAACTTTTCCACCTATAAGTCATTTCTCCGAAAGTGATTGTCTATAGACTGAGTCGAGACAATACAAAAAATTGGTTCACACTTCGTGTGATCGTCTATGGATACGAGATCGAGACAATACAACAACGAATTATGTTTACTTGATAAAAGGTTCGGACTTAACCAAACACAATAGGATTACTTATCAAGTAAATAACAATTAACGTTTGTGTAATTTACTTTAAATTATTATAACAACAATTATAATTGCGGAAAATAAAATTAAATGACACAGCAAGATTTTGTTAACGAGGAAACCTCAAATGCAGAAAAACCCCGGGACCATGTCCATAATTGAATACTCTCGGATTAAGCCGCTATACAAAATCAAACCAACCCGTGATAGTTGAGACCAAGCAACTAAACCTATAGTTCACCTAGTTCCGTCTCGTATTCCCACGCCTCCGACACTGTAATAAGTCACGTACTTGGAACAATTCCTTTGGTTCGTATTCCAAACAGTAAAGGAAAAACAAATCTGTTTGGTAGCAACTCTCTTCAACCAAGTGATGTGAGTTTGACAAAGATCCCCGTCGAAACTTCGATCTAGTTTGAGTGAATCTTATATCAGAAAAGAAGATTCTCAAGCATAAAAAAACTACGTGCAATCAAAGTTCAACCAACGTTAGTCAATCAAATCAATTGAAAACAAAAGATAAACCGCAATTATCTAGTTTCCCACCAACGGTACTAATAGAGCTTCTGAATCCCAAAGAAGTATTTAAACTGAGAGGCCGTAAGAGATTTCACCTAATTAGGTTACTCTCCTCTCCGAATAGGCGGCTTCACCAGTAGCAGCACAACTGAGATAGTTCTTGTTGTACGAAGGATTAGTTTGCTCGGAATGCAAACTTTCATATTTATAGACCAAGGAATTTCAAAAACCGAAAATATTCTCAAGATATGCAATTTCCAGATTCGGTTTCCATAATTCCTGGAAATGCTCTGTCCAAATAATGATCGAAAATCTCTTGGAAAATCTCCAACTAGTAAATGCACATTACTAATTTTCATTTTCTTAAAATAAAATTAAAAACCCTAAATAAAAGATTCTCAAATTATTTTATTCGATCCGGGATTTTGTTCCTTTAGCTATTAAGGAATAACTTTGAACGATTAAAGATTAGCGTTACGGCACATGTTCAAAGTATGTCGACATCCTTACTTGTTAAGTCCTCTTTCATACTTACAATCTTGAAACCGATTTTCCACACTTGCAAACTAGTTTAGAATTGGTTCATCTGACTTTCAAGAACTATGTGATTGATCAAGAACACTCAATCACAAATCATGGGTTTAACGGCTCTACCAAAATAAGTTTCGGTTTTACCTCCATGTGAGTACTGTGCATAATCACGCTAGCTTTCCAAATCTTGGTTGACTAGTGTTGATGGTGGATTTTCGTTTAAGGTTAAATTTGTAAAACCAGAGAAAATCATGCGCTGACATCTTGTAAAAGATAAAGTCGTTTATAAGTGACGGATACTCCTCACTTAATTCACCAAGAATGGAGCATGTAATGGAATACACTTGTGTTGGAGCATGCGGCAACAATCCATTCATGTGAATTTCATATCAGCCTTGTATTTCCCGTACCCATTATCGATTGTGGCATGACGACCGAGTGTTACTCTTACAGTAACACGAACCTCCAAGCACTATAATGAATCCATGTACGAAATACCCGTGACAGCCGATTCTCGGTGTGTTATACTAGCCCGAGCCCTCTCGGTGTGTTATACTAGCCCGATTGAGCCCCTCTCGGTGTGTTATACTAGCCCGATTGAGCATCCGGACTTGGTATGTATCGGTCTACGGATATGATCTGATCGCATTCATCCAACTCCACAAGCATGATTGGATGACCACATGTCAATTCCATCACCCCAAGCGGGTATGGAATACACACGGCCTTAGCTTGCGGATATGATCGATCGCAGTCATCCAACTCCACAAGCATGATTGGATGACCACAGATCAATTCCATCACCCTAAGCATGGTATGGAATACACACGGCCTTAGCTTGCCGATATGATTTGATCGCAGTCAGCCAACTCCACAAGCATGATTGGATGACCACGCATCAATTCCATCACCCCCAAGGTGTATGGAATACACACGGCCGACCCCGCATGGTCGACCATTGGCCTTTGCTTGCCAAGAAACCGTCCATACCAAGCATTATGGGCGGAAAACCCTAAATTAGGGTTTGCGGCATATTACATGTGCCGCAAAACGGTCTCAACCATCCATCTTCGCGGTATAGATGGAGGGTGTAGATGTAGACTCAAAGGGCCCGGAGCATGTCGACACAATCACCATGTGACCGCCTACACACTTGACCAATCGGTCAAACCAACCATGATTGGTTACAACAAATTCGTCCGCCCTGAAAGAGCATGGTCGCGCGGCTTTGAAAGCCAAAATTAGGGTTCAAGCCATCACGCGCGTCCATCTTCTCCCAAGCACGAATGGAGGGTCACAGATTAGATTGAGCAAGGGTCCGGTCACACCAAAGCATGACCACCGTGAGCCCATCTACCTCCTCATGCGGTCGGCCAAGGCATATCATGCCCGGCCAATCCAAAACGCCCGCTCAAACATGCGTGGTTACACTTCCCAAATTGCAAATCGATCTCGACCACACAACTTCACCGGACGATTGGGTGGCTTAGATCACGTTTTCATGGGACGGTGAGACATGGGCGTGAACATCAGCCTACCATCTTCACGCCAAACCAACCGGCCAAGACCGACCAAGCTAGGTCATCTTGGAAAACACGCGGGAAAAGGGTAAGGTGCGCGACTCCTTGCGGCATCAAACTCCTATCGCAAATCGATCTCAACCACTCCTTTGACGGTCAAATTGAGTGGCTTAGATCGCGCTCTTTCATGAAGTATGGACGTGCATGGACGCGTACACCATCATGTCTACAACACATGTATGGTCGGTCCTCTTCAAAATCCTTCCCATGCTTGGTTTCGACCAAGTCAAGAGTGATGCTTGCGCACCTCTTTTAAAACCCTAATTTCATCAACTGGCCGCGATGAGTGTCTCAAACATCATCTCATCCGTCCGACTTCACCAACTTGGTTATACAACCCCGGTCAGAGTTATTTGGTTAGTGAGGAGTCATTACCCATCACTTTACCACACCGTAATGCGCACCCGCATAAAATACACACGATACTTCACAAGTATCGACTCTCTCGAATAACGCAGCTTATTCAATTCAAGATTACATGCTATCTTTCGTGGATCCACGATCCACATTCCAGACATCAATCATGTCACAAATCGGGGGATACATATCGGTATTGGTCAGCGGTTTACGGCGTGCGGCAAGGCAACGCGCCATCACAAGAACGTGTTAGGAAGTCATGGACGGTTAGAGATGAACAGGAAAAGTGGGCAAGACTGGTCGTGTGTTACCGACACACAACTCCACTACTCCATCATTCCACTACCTCCACTTCCCACGAGAAACGTGAATGAGGCTCAATGACTTGTATAAATAAGTTCTCCGCCCTATTTCCAAGAACAACAAGGAATAACGGAGAACAACACAAGTTCAGACGAGACAGAAAAACCAAGTGTTAATACAAATCGTATTCAAACACCCAGTTTGCTTGCATCAACCGTAAGCTTGCTCATCTTTCGTCACAAGTCATAAGCAAGCCAACACCTTCACAATCTCAACACCTTCTTCGCTTCCTCCCTAAGATCAACCCCATCTCCTTCACTTTGTGACCGAAACAAGTCCGGAACGGCCATTTCTTGGTTTAGGCCGGACTTGCACAGATTGATCTCTCGAATCTACAAGCACTCACCCGCGCAAGTGCATTTGTTGAAGGTTTAGATTCATTCCTCATCCACACCCCAAATTACCAAAATTCTGCAGGAGTAGTTTTCACCCATCAACAATTGGCGACCACAAGTGGGAGGTTGATCTATCGGTTGCACAAAATTGAATTCTCAATTCTTCGGTTTCGGCTCACGATGCATCCTCATCGGAAACCACAAAGCGGTTCAGATACCATGGGAAGTGTAGATAGAATGTTGGAGGATGTCTTGGCAAATCAAGCCGGTATCACCAGAAGACAGAGCGAGACATTTCGCCTTTTGAATGACATAGCAAAGACAATTACAAGAAGGATCGGCAGGCATCTACTCAAGCAAAGGCAAGAAATGCTGAATCCTTAGTCAGGAGTCACACCTTTACCGGTGGAGAGGCAAAAAAGAGCGTTTAACCGCAGGTGACTCAGGAAAGATGAACAACATGGTCCAGTCAACAATGAAGAACCGAGGCAACTCCACAGAGAGAGGACTTGTCCGGAGTACTACAACGTCTACCGGATAAAGAAATGGAGCCCGCAGCCTTACGGATCCCTCGCCGGAAGATTTACATCTCAAGACCCTTGTCGAAGCCGTGAAGAAACGCTTGAGGAAGGAGAGATCAATCAAGTAACACGTGAGTACAGAGGATGGGAACGTTCAATTCGATCACTCAAACAGTGATATTACAACACCTCCCATCACTGTGAGCCAGCAGCCTGCAAGTCCCGGCATCTCATCAAGTGTAACACCTCCGGTAGTCACCAGAGCAACAACTTCCACTCCTTCATCAGACGAGGAACCGGAGGCAGAGAGGAGGACCATCTCCCATTATTGCAGACTTGATGGAAAAGCAGGAAGTTCTTGTCAAGACTCAAACGGATATGGCCGCAACTCGGAAAGAGGTACTCACTTTTCTTAAGACATTAACTGATCGATTTCCACATGACCCGCAACAGCCCCTGGAGCCAACAAGGAATGAATTCAACGCACCGGAGAAGGTACTTCAATGGCACGGACCTACATGGACCTGATCAAAGAAGCGACATCGATATGAGCGGTCCCCGTCATGGAGGCTCCTACACTGGGACCGATCCTCACAACGATCTTCCTCGAGTCAATAGTTTCACTCGGTTCAGCGGTCCCGTCATGGAGGCTCCTACACTGGGATCGATCCTCACAACGATCTTCCTCAAGTCAATAGTTTCACTATGAACCAGAGGCCGGTGGATCGGGAAGCGGTTTCTCTAGTGGAAAGTTTATGCAAACTTTCACATCTCTCGAAGAATCAGCGCGCGGAGACGTTTTGCTGCTATCAACCAGAGGAAGGTCACGACCGTGACCTACATGTCACCGCACGCATCAAGGATTCAGAGTTCAAGACGACCCTTATCTACACAGATCATCTTCATTACTCTCAAGATTCTCAGGACATCCAAGGCTCTCCTGTGCAAGGTCGTACGGAAGCCTACCACAATGACGGACTTCGAGGGAAACCAAACCAAAGACATACGGGAGAAGCTCCGTGGAAAGAATCGACAAGTTCGTTGCATCCCACTCCCCATGTGGGCGTTAATTCAGAAGAAGACCGACTTGCATCATTGAGGGCTAGTACCCACGATGCATCTTTGCCGACGAAGCATTCTTCTCCATACCGTGAAGCCACAACCCACGTTCACACGAGGAGGGAACGAACTTTTATGGCGAGTCGTGACCGTAAAGGAAAACGGTATACCAAGATCGCCATTATCAGCAGAGGAGACTGTTACCCGTCTCTCCACCTAATGGAATGCTACAACAAAGAACGAACCACAAGAGCAAGTGCTAGATGCTCCACAACACCGCAAGATGGCACCAACTCTACAACCGATGAAATTGAAATCGTTGAGGAATCTCCTAGGCCTATCTCCATCACTCAACCTTGTGTACGGATAAACGCACGAAGCTCGTGCAACTTCTCAAAGAGTACCAGGACATATTTGCTTGGAGATATGAAGAAATGCCGGATGAAAATTGGTCACCCATCATATACATATCATACCTGTATCCAAGTCGGTTAAACAGTTGTAGTTCACACATGAGGAAAATGGATAGATCAAAGTGTCATAGACTTCGAGACTTGAACAGATGTCGCTCCAAAACGATCCTCCTTTGCCTAACATCGACATGTTAATAGATACAACCAGCGGACACGGCATGTTCTCCTCCATGGATGGATGTAGCGGCTACAAACAGATAAGGATGTACGAGCATGATGCAAGTAAGATATCTTTTCGAACTCCTCTCGGAAATTTTTATTATACCATGCCGCCATTTGGTTTAAAGAGTGCTTGGTTCAACGTATAACCACTCTATGACGGTAATCTTCCACCTGGAGCCGATACCTCAAGGGAGCAGCCTCAAGAAGATAATGATGTCCAACCGTCATATCGAGAGAGATCCGGGCGAGTTACTCTATCGACATGCTGGTCGAACAAGATCCGGTGAGTCACTTTATCGTGACAAGAGTACATGTCTATCACGCTATATTGAGAATCCGCGCTTTTGGTCATCCTCCTGAGCTGTTGAACGCTCATCTACAACAACATATGCCCCGATAGAAAGAACCAGGCCTGCCTAAGAGCCTCATAATGTTTGTAGGGGCATATATCTCACCAACAAAGCGATACAACATTCAGCCTTCCGTAAAGGGTTCCTTGAAGCAAGAAGAGGAAAACCACCAAGATACAACATCATGCGCGTCCATCAACTCCAACTCAAAGACCACGTGCACGAATCCCACAATGATGAAACAACGTCCAAGGTATTCCATACCGGGCTCGACAACAACCACTACGGACAAACCATGTAAACCACGCTTGGGGATCGAGGCTCAAAGCATGAAGTTCCTTCACCGTCACCAAGGACTTCTTCAACATGAGAAAGATGGTCACCAAGAATCATGGATTCGCAAGGGTAATCGAATCAAGAGGAAGCCACTTCAACGCTCCCTCCAGCAGAAGTCGCTTCAATGGTCTATTCAAGAGCCACCGCAACGCTCTCTCCGAGACCCACGTTCGCTTCGTAATCCTTCTTCAACACTCTCTCCAGACTCACCTCAACGGCCGCATCGTAAACCACTTTAACATCCTCTCGAGACGTTTCAACACTCAAGCCGCATCAATAATCTGCGCTCCGGTCAAGTTATCTTTGATGTACTCATTGCTCAACATACGTCTCATCCATCCTTCATAAGGGCTCAAATGAGCATGAAAAACCTAAAAGTCGATAGGAGAAGAGTTATCTTGTGGAAAGGATATTTTCCTATAGTTGAAAAGGCGCGGTGAACAACTCATCATCAATGTTCGGCATATCCTTGAAGCCGCCAACACTTCCCGACTTGGCACCCGCATTATCTCCGTAAGACATCTCAACTGGGATTCTTTTCTTCCACAATTAAATAAAAGAGGAGTTAGAACTTGTATGAAAATACTGGAGAGATGTAGTCACACGGCAAGACACAACTCACATCGGAGCACACAATGGCCGGGTCCAAACACCATTCAAGTCCCAGACAAATTTTAGTCCTAAGACAAATTTTAGTGTTGATTTTTAGACCTGTACAAGTTTCAAGACCGATACAAGTTTCAAGACCGTACAAGTTTCAAGGCGTATGTATGGGTGAGACTCACGTTCAATCAAGCGTACACAACAAGCCCACATTCGATCAAGCAGCGCAGAGCCCCACGAACGAAGCAGTGCAGCAGTCGTCGATTAGGCACAACCCCACGATCGAGTGAAGCAGGCGCACAATAGCCCTCGACCGAAGCAGTGCATAGCAAGGTCGATCGAAGCAGGCAAGGCCGACATCATACTAGGGAAACATTCTCCTATATGCCTTTTGAACGTGACATACTCCAAGGACAGATGACCCCGTCCCTCCCGGTAACATCTAACTTTGCCTCATAAGTTTTATCTTTAATGTCACAATATCTCATGCCTACCACACAATAGTGTAACCATTATGTGCTAGGCGGTGGGACTTAATGTTGATGGTGGATTTTCGTTTAAGGTTAAATTTGTAAAAACCGAGAAAATCATGCGCCGACATCTTGTAAAAGATAAAGCCATTTATAAGTGACGGATACTCCTCACTTAATTCACCAAGAATGGAGCATGTAGCAACAATCCCATTCTCGTGAATACATGAAATTCCTCCAGGTTGGAGCATGCAAAGAACAATCCCTTCCGTGAATTTCATATACGCCTTGTATTTCCGTACACCATTAATGAATCGTGGCATGACGACCGAGTGTTACTCTTACAGAGTAACACGAACCTCCAAGCACTATAATGAAACCATGTACGAAATACCCGCATGTGCCGATTCTCGGTGTGTTATACTAGCCCGAGCCCTCTCGTGTGTTATACTAGCCCGATTGAGCCCCCTCGGTGTGTTATACTAGCCCGATTGAGCATCCGGACTTGACCGTATGAGTCTCCGGATATGATTATACATCCAACTCCACAAGCATGATTGGATGAGATCATCCATCACCCCAAGCTGTGTATGGAATACACACGGCCTTAGCCCGGATATGATTCGATCGCAGCCATCCAACTCCACAAGCATGATTGGATGACCACATATCAATTCCATCACCCTAAGCATGGTATGGAATACACACGGCCTTAGCTTCGCAAGATATGATCGATCCATCATCCAACTCCACAAGCATGATTGGATGACACACATCAATTCCATCACCCCCAAGCATGGTATGGAATACACACGGCCGACCCCGCATGGTCGACCATTGGCCTTTGCTTGCCAAGAAACCGTCCATACCAAGCATTATGGGCGGAAAACCCTAAATTAGGTTTGCGGATATTACATGTGCCGCAAAACGGTCTCAACCATCCATCTTCGCAGGTATAGATGGAGGGTGTAGATGTAGACTCAAAGGGCCCTGAGCATGTCGACACAATCACCATGTGACCGCCTACACACTTGACCAATCGGTCAAAACCAACCATGATTGGTTACAACAAATTCGTCCGCCCGAAAGAGCATGGTCGCGCGGCTTTGAAAGCCAAAATTAGGGTTCTAAGCCATCACGCGCGTCCATCTTCTCCGCACGAATGGAGGGTCACGATTAGATTGAGCAAGGGTCCGGTCACACCAAAGATGACCACCGTGGGCCCATCTACCTCCTCATGCGGTCGGCCAAGGCATATCATGCCCGGCCAATCCAAAACGCCCGCTCAAACATGCGTGGTTACACTTCCCAAATTGCAAATCGATCTCGACCACACAACTTCACCGGACGAATTGGGTGGCTTAGATCACGTTTTCATGGGACGGTGAGACATGGGCGTGAACATCAGCCTACCATCTTCACGCCAAACCAACCGGCCAAGACCGACCAAGTCGGGTCATCTTGAAAACACGCCGGAAAAGGGTAAGGTGCGCGACTCCTTGCGGCATCAAACTCCTATCGCAAATCGATCTCAACCACTCAACTTTGACCGGGCCAAATTGAGTGGCTTAGATCGCGCCTTTCATGGGAAAGTGAAGTATGGACGTGCACACCATCATGTTGTCAACACGCATGTATGGTCGGTCCTCTTCAAAACCCTTCCCATGCTTGGTTTCGACTAAGTCTGAAGAGTGATGCTTGCGCACCTCTTTTAAAACCCTAATTTCATCAACGGCCGCAGATGAGTGTCTCAAACATCATCTCATCCGTCCGACTTCACCACTTGGTTATACAACCCCGGTCAGAGTTATTTGGTTAGTGAGGAGTCATTACCCATCACTTTACCACACCGTAATGCAAGCACTCGCATAAAATACACACGATACTCGCACAAGTATCGACTCTCCGAATAACGCAGCTTATTCAATTCAAAGATTACATGCTATCTTTCGTGGATCCACGATCCACATTCCAGACATCAATCATGTCACAAATCGGGGATACATACGGGGTATTGGTCCGGCGGTTTACGGCGTGCAGGCAGTGCAACGCGCCATCACAAGAACGTGTTAGGGAGTCATGGACGGTTAGAGATGAACAGAAAAGTGGGCAAGACCGGGTCGTGTGTTACCGACACACAACTCCACTACTCCATCATTCCACTACCTCCACTTCCCACGAGAAACGTGAATGAGGCTCAATGACTTGTATAAATAGGTTCTCCGCCCTATTTCCAAGAACAACAAGGAATAACGGAGAACAACACAAGTTCGTACGAGACAGAAAAACCAAGTGTTAATACAAAAATCGTATTCAAACACCCGTGAGTTTGCTTGCATCAACCGCAAGCTTGCTCATCTTTTCGTTACAAGTCATAAGCAAGCCAACACCTTCAAAATCTCAACACCTTCTTCGCTTCCCTCCCTAAGATCAACCCCATCTCCTTCACTTTGTGACCGAAACAAGTCCTGGAACGGCCATTTCTTGGTTTAGGCCGGACTTGCACGTATTGATCTCTCGAATCTACAAGCACTCACCCGCAAAGTGCATTTGTTGAAGGTTTAGATTCATTCCTCATCCACACCCCAAATTACCAAATTCTGCAGAGTAGTTTTCACCCATCAACAATTGGCGACCACAGTGGGAGGTTGATCTATCGGTTGCACAAAATTGAATTCTCAATTCTTCGGTTTTCATCTCACGATGCATCCTCATCAGAAACCACAAAGGTTCAGATATCATGGGAAGTGTAGATAGAATGCGGAGGATGTCTTGGCAAATCAAGCCGGTATCACCTGTAAGACAGAGCGAGACATTTCGCCTTTTGAATGACATAAAAGACAATTACAAGAAGGATCGGCAGCATCTACTCAAGCAAAGGTGCAAGAAATGCCGAATCCTTAGTCGAGTCACACCTTTACCGTGGAGAGGAAAAAGAGCGTTTAACCGCAGTGACTCAGAAAGATGAACAACATGGTCCAGTCAACAATGAAGAACCGAGGCAACTCCACAGAGAAGAGGACTTGTCCGAGTACTACAACGTCTACCTGGATAAAGAAATGGAGCCCGCAGCCTTACGGATCCTCGCCGGAAGATTTACATCTCAAGACCCTTGTCGAAGCCGTGAAGAAACTCTTGAGGAAGGAGAGATCAATCAAGTAACACGTGAGTACAGAGGATGGGAACGTTCAATTCGATCACTCAGCAGCTGATATTACAACACCTCCCATCACAGAGCCAGAGCACTGCAAGTCCCGGCATCTCATCAGTGTAACACCTCCGGTAGTCACCAGAGCAACAACTTCCACTCCTTCATCAGACGAGGAACCTGGGAGAGGCGAGAGGAGGACCATCTCCCATTATTGCAGACTTGATGGAAAAGCAGGAAGTTCTTGTCAAGACTCAAACGGATATGGCCGCAACTCGGAAAGAGGTACTCACTTTTCTTAAGACATTAACTGATCGATTTCCACATGACCCGCAACAGCCCCTGGAGCCAACAAGGAATGAATTCAACGCACCTGAGAAGGTACTTCAATGGCACGGACCTACATGGACCTGATCAAAGAAGCGACATCGATATGAGCGGTCCCGTCATGGAGGCTCCTACACTGGGACCGATCCTCACAACGATCTTCCTCGAGTCAATAGTTTCACTGGTTCAGCCGGTCCCGTCATGGAGGCTCCTACACCTGGGACCGATCCTCACAACGATCTTCCTCAAGTCAATAGTTTCACTATGAACCAGAGGCGGTGGATCGGGAAGCGGTTTCTCTAGTGGAAAGTTTATGCAAACTTTCACATCTCTCGAAGAATCGGCGCGCGGAGACGTTTTGCCGCTATCAACCAGAGGAAGGTCACGACCGTGACCTACATGTCACCGCACGCATCAAGGATTCAGAGTTCAAGACGACCCTTATCTACACAGGATCGTCTTCATTACTCTCAAGATTCTCAGGACATCCAAGGCTCTCCCGTGCAAGGTCGCATTTTAAGCCTACCACAATGACGGACTTCGAGGGAAACCAAACAAAGACATACGGGAGAAGCTCCGTGGAAAGAATCAGACAAGTTCGTTGCATCCCACTCCCCATGTGGGCGTCAATTCAGGAAGAAGACCGACTTGCATCATTGAGGGCTAGTACCCACGATGCATCTTTGCTGACGAAGCATTCTTCTCCATACTGTGAAGCCACAACCCACGTTCACACGAGGAGGGAACGAACTTTTATGGCGAGTCGTGACCGGAAAGGAAAACGGTATACCGGCAAGATCGCCATTATCACAGAGGAGACTGTTACCCAGCCTCTCCACCTAATGGAATGCTACAACAAAGAACGAACCACAAGAGCAAGTGCTAGATGCTCCACAACAACCGCAAGATGGCACCAACTCTACAATCGATGAAATTAAATCGTTGAGGAATCTCCTAGGCCTATCTCCATCAGCTCAACCTTGTGTACGGATAAACGCACGAAGCTCGTGCAACTTCTCAAAGAGTACCAGGACATATTTGCTTGGAGATATGAAGAAATGCCGGATGAAAATTGGTCACCCATCATATACATATCATACCTGTATCCAAGTCGGTTAAACAGCTTGTAGTTCACACATGAGGAAAATGGATAGAGTGTGCCGCATAGACTTCAGAGACTTGAACAGATGCTGCTCCAAAAACGATCCTCCTTTGCCTAACATCGACATGTTAATAGATACAACCAGCGGACACGGCATGTTCTCCTCCATGGATGGATGTAGCGGCTACAAACAGATAAGGATGTACGAGCATGATGCAAGTAAGATATCTTTTCGAACTCCTCTCGGAAATTTTTATTATACCATGCTGCCATTTGGTTTAAAGAGTGCCGGTTCAACGTATAACCGCTCTATGACGGTAATCTTCCACCGGAGCCGATACCTCAAGGGAGCAGCCTCAAGAAGATAACGATGTCCAACCGTCATATCGAGAGAGATCCGGCGAGTTACTCTATCGACAATGCTGGTCGAACAAGATCCGGGTGAGTCACTTTATCGACACGCAGACATGTCTATCACGCTATATTGAGAATCCGCGCTTTTGGTCATCCTCTCGGAGCCGTTGAACGCTCATCTACAACAACATATGCCCTGATAGAAAGAACCAGGCCTGCCGGAAGAGCCTCATAATGTTTGTAGGGGCATATATCTCACCAACAGGCGATACAACATTCAGCCTTTCATGAAGCGCTCCTTGAAGCAAGCAAGAGGAAAACCACCAAGATACAACATCATGCGCGTCCATCAACTCCAACTCCAAAGACCACGTGCACGAATCCCACAATGATGAAACAACGTCCAAGGTATTCCATACCCGGCTCGACAACAACCACTACGGACAAACCATGTAAACCACGCTTGGGGATCGAGGCTCAAGCATGAAGTTCCTTCACCGTCTACCAAGGACTTCTTCAACATGAGAAAGATGGTCACCAAGAATCATGGATTCGCAAGGGTAATCGAATCAAGAGGAAGCCACTTCAACGCTCCCTCCAGCAGAAGCCGCTTCAATGGTCTATTCAAGAGCCACCGCAACGCTCTCTCCGAGACCCACGTTCGCTTCTGTAATCCTTCTTCAACACTCTCTCCAGACTCACCTCAACGGTCGCATCGTAAACCACTTTAACATCCTCTCGAGACGTTTCAACACTCAAGCCGCATCAATAATCTGCGCTCCGGTCAAGTTATCTTTGATGTACTCATTGCTCAACATACGCCTCATCCATCCTTCATAAGGGCCCAATGGAGCATGAAAAACCTAAAAGTCGATAGGAGAAGAGTTATCTTGTGGAAAGGATATTTTCCTATAGTTGAAAAGGCGCGGTGAACAACTCATCATCAATGTTCGGCATATCCTTGAAGCTTTCAACACTTCCCCGACTTGGCACCGCATTATCTCCGTAAGACATCTCAACAACGGGGGATTCTTTTCTTCCACAATTAAATAAAAGACAGGAGTTAGAACTTGTATGAAAATACAGGAGAGATGTAGTCACACGGCAAGACACAACTCACATCGAGCACACAATGGCCGGTCCAAACACCATTCAAGTCCGGTACAAATTTTAGTCCTGGTGTTGATTTCAAGACCGGTACAAGTTTCAAGACCGATACAAGTTTCAAGTCTGTCAGCGTATGTGGGTGAGACTCACGTTCAATAAAGGTACACAACAAGCCCACATTCGATCAAGCAGCGCAGAGCCCCACGAACGAAGCAGTGCAGCAGTTGGCCGATTAGGCACAACCCCACGATCGAGTGAAGCAGCGCAATAGCCCTCGACCGGAAGCAGGCATAGCAAGGTCGATCGAAGCAGTGCAAGGCCGACATCATACTAGGGAAACATTCTCCTATATGCCTTTTGAACGTGACATACTCCAAGGACAGGATGACCCGTCCCTCCTGGTAACATCTAACTTTGCCTCATAAGTTTTATCTTTAACTGTCACCATCTCATGCCTACCACACAATAGTGTAACCATTATGTGCTAGGCAGGGGACTTAATGTTGATGGTGGATTTTCGTTTAAGGTTAAATTTGTAAAAACCAGAAAAATCATGCGCTGACATCTTGTAAAAGATAAAGTCATTTATAAGTGTTGGATACTCCTCACTTAATTCACCAAAAATGGAGCATGTAGCAACAATCCCATTGTGAATACATGAAATTCCTCCAGGTTGGAGCATGCAAAAGCAACAATCCCTTCCTCGTGAATTTCATATCCGCCTTGTATTTCCCGTACCCATTATCGGTGTGGCATGACGACCGAGTGTTACTCTTACGAGTAACACGAACCTCCAAGCACTATAATGAATCCATGTACGAAATACCCGACATGTGCCGATTCTCGGTGTGTTATACTAGCCCGAGCCCTCTGGTGTGTTATACTAGCCCGATTGAGCCCTCTCGGTGTGTTATACTAGCCCGATTGAGCATCCGGACTTGCAGATCACGTCTCCGGATATGATCGATCGCATCATCCAACTCCACAAGCATGATTGGATGACCACAGATCAATTCCATCACCCCCAAGGTATGGAATACACACGGCCTTAGCTTGACTGATATGATTCGATCGCAGTCATCCAACTCCACAAGCATGATTGGATGACCACAGATCAATTCCATCACCCTAAGCATGGTATGGAATACACACGGCCTTAGCTTGCCAGATATGATCTGATCGCAGTCATCCAACTCCACAAGCATGATTGGATGACCACAGATCAATTCCATCACCCCCAAGCAGGTATGGAATACACACAACCGACCCCGCATGGTCGACCATTGGCCTTTGCTTGCCAAGAAACCGTCCATACCAAGCATTATGGGCGGAAAACCCTAAATTAGGGTTTGCGGCATATTACATGTGCCGCAAAAACGGTCTCAACCATCCATCTTCGCAGGTATAGATGGAGGGTGTAGATGTAGACTCAAAGGGCCCGGAGCATGTCGACACAATCACCATGCGACCGCCTACACACTTGACCAATCGGTCAAAACCAACCATGATTGGTTACAACAAATTCGTCCGCCTGAAAAGAGCATGGTCGCGCGGCTTTGAAAGCCAAAATTAGGGTTCAAGCCATCGCGCGCGTCCATCTTCTCCGGCACGAATGGAGGGTCACAGATTAGATTGAGCAAGGGTCCGGTCACACCAAAGATGACCACCGTGAGCCCATCTACCTCCTCATGCGGTCGGCCAAGGCATATCATGCCCGGCCAATCCAAAACGCCCGCTCAAACATGCGTGGTTACACTTCCCAAATTGCAAATCGATCTCGACCACACAACTTCACCGGACGAATTGGGTGGCTTAGATCACGTTTTCATGGGACGGTGAGACATGGGCGTGAACATCAGCCTACCATCTTCACGCCAAACCAACCGGCCAAGACCGACCAAGTCAGGTCATCTTGAAAACACGCCGAAAAGGGTAAGGTGCGCGACTCCTTGCGGCATCAAACTCCTATCGCAAATCGATCTCAACCACTCAACTTTGACCGGTCAAATTGAGTGGCTTAGATCGCATCTTCATGGGAAAGCGAAGTATGGACGTGCACACCATCATGTTGTCAACACACATGTATGGTCGGTCCTCTTCAAAATCCTTCCCATGCTTGGTTTCACTAAGTGAAGAGTGATGCTTGCGCACCTCTTTAAAAACCCTAATTTTATCAACGGCCGCAGATGAGTGTCTCAAACATCATCTCATCCGTCCGACCTCACCAGCCTTGGTTATACAACCAGTCGGTCAGAGTTATTTGGTTAGTGAGGAGTCATTACCCATCACTTTACCACACCGTAATGCAGCACCCGCATAAAATACACACGATACTTGCACAAGTATCGACTCTCTCGAATAACGCAGTTTATTCAATTCAAAGATTACATGCTATCTTTCGTGGATCCACGATCCACATTCCGCACATCAATCATGTCACAAATCGGGGGATACATATGGGGTATTGGTCTGGCGGTTTACAAACGCGTGCAACGCGTGCAACGCGCCATCACAAGAACGTGTTAGGAAGTCATGGACGGTTAGAGATGAACAGAAAAGTGGGCAAGACCGGTCGTGTGTTACCGACACACAACTCCACTACTCCATCATTCCACTACCTCCACTTCCCACGAGAAACGTGAATGAGGCTCAATGACTTGTATAAATAAGTTCTCCGCCCTATTTCCAAGAACAACAAGGAATAACGGAGAACAACACAAGTTCAGACGAGACAGAAAAACCAAGTGTTAATACAAATCGTATTCAAACACCCAGAGTTTGCTTGCATCAACCGCAAGCTTGCTCATCTTTCGTTGCAAGTCATAAGCAAGCCAACACCTTCACAATCTCAACACCTTCTTCGCTTCCCTCCCTAAGATCAACCCCATCTCCTTCACTTTGTGACCGAAACAAGTCCTGGAACGGCCATTTCTTGGTTTAGGCCGGACTTGCACAGATTGATCTCTCGAATCTACAAGCACTCACCGCGCAGTGCATTTGTTGAAGGTTTAGATTCATTCCTCATCCACACCCCAAATTACCAAATTCTGCAGGAGTAGTTTTCACCCATCAACAACTAGGTACTAGGATCGGTTCCCCACATATATATGGTATCTAACTTGTACTCACTGCACATGTCCACAGGATCGGTTCCCCTTTGCCTAAAAACGTGTTGCACATGTCAATAGGACCGGTTCCCCTTTCTGCTAAAAACTTGATGCACCTCATACAAGGATCGATTCCTCTTTGTGATAGGTTGCACCTCTTACTAGAATCGGTTCCCCTTTACCCAGAGTCGGTCATACTAATAACACAAAATCGATCATACCATCTCAGGTGATTACTTAAGATCGGTTTCACTAATAAAAGTCATACCAATACAAAATTCAGGCCTTTGTGAATAGTTTTACCAATAACGTAACCAAGTCATGAGCGGTTATACTAATCACACATATTGGTTGTTCAAAAGATATACAATGAATAAAAATACCTATAATGTTTGGCAATTTCCTTTTCGATTCACAAAACAAGTTCATGAATTTACTTCCTTAAAACAAATGTGAAACATTGTTTCCTAGGATAAAAACTTCACCTTATACCCATACATAATCACAATAGCATTCAAACAATTATGTCGATGTCTTACCTATAAAGTTTAATGGTTAAGCAATAAACCTCGTATTGTATTCCTTAATACTATGTCTAACTAGAGTATAATCATTCATGCTTCGAAGTTTTGTTTTCAATATGCACGACTTGAAAGATACGTTTAGGGAATGAAACAGTTCAAGTCAAATATCACTAACCTCAAGTGGAAGGATGATGTTGTCGTTGTAGCTCCTTACTTCTTCACTTCTTCAAGTCTTCGCAATACTTTTAATGTCTCATATCCTAATACTTTAAAGCTAACCGATACGAAGGCTCTAGTACATAATCAAGCGACTCTTAAAATGAGTTTTGGTTTATTAAAATATGACAACCAAACTTGACATACCAACGCTTGGTGGGTTCAATCGAGCTATAATCTAACACGTATCCGCTGGCCGACCTTCTAGAGCTTCTTCTAGGTCAAGATGAGCAAGAGCATCTATGTGAATGAAGTATTTCCTATTTTGTTTCTTTATGTTCTTTTGTTCTTTAATTGTGGACTTCGAATGTTGTACTGGATCAACTGGTTTTTCCGGATCAACCACTGTTCACTAACAACCAAATATAGATAAAAAAAACTGAACCTTTGATACTAGAATTACCTCAAGCAATCTTCAGAAAAATACCTTCACTTCAACTACAATCCGAGTACCTGTATGCAAGAGCGTCTACTTGCTCCGATACCAATTATTGCGCCAAAGCCCGCGGAAGCGTTAGGTTTGCACTACTACAAAGGTAGCTCAATATTTCCAAGAACACAATCACACACACATAAGAAGAACAAGTATTTAACGAGGTTTAATCCTCGCGAAGGAATAAGCAATTTTATATATCACCGTATAGGTTGGAATATATTAGAGAACAAGAGAACTCTTTTAGTTCTGGTGTACTGGTGTGCTTTCTCTAGTTATCTCTATGGATATATTTATACCTATCAATAGGAATAGACACATTCCTTAACAAGGATTACTTTCCTACAAGTATATGGTTTCTAACTTAATTCTAAGAGACAAACCTCTTAAGTTACTATACTTTAGACACTAGTAATTGGTTTCCCAAATCAACTAGATTTCCTAATCTAGTCCTTAACCATCCTACCAACGCTTTGTACACCTCTTTCTTATAAATTTTAGACTAAAAACAAAATAAAAGACCATAATGAAGATTCAAAACTATGACGGCCGACGGCGGACGAATAGTGCATTAGTATTGTGTTGTTCTGTTTGACTGGTTTTGATTCTTGTTTGTTGTCACTAGCTTAATGCTTTACGCGTACTGTATATTTACTTTTCTCATAGCAACTTAAAAGTTTACTAGTTCAAATGTAGTTCGTTAGTTACTTAAAAAATAGGAGGAAACTTAATTTGAATGGAAATTTGTATAGGAAAATCTAATTAGATATACCAGAATAACAAAATACAAGTAATACAAGTAGGTAAAGTCTTTTTAGGAAAACTTCATAAGGGAACGTGCCTAAGCGTGCCTAGGCGTGGATACGCCCCTGACTAGTGGTACTAGTGTACATATCAGTGCACCAACATGTTATTTCATCTTTATATGGCCTGTTGTGTGTGTTTTGAACCTGTTTTCCAATCACTTGTGGTACCAGTGTACTTATTAGTACACCAGCATGCTACGTTGAGTCTTGATAAATTGTGATATATCATTTTACCAGTTGAGGTAATAATGATGTTCTGATAATTTGGATCGACGCGCGTCCGATGAGATTGCTCGATCATGGACTTATTCTGATTTGTCGATCATTTGACATGAAATTAGATGTTGCGGAGTTATGAGTTATTTAGAGTGCTCATTCATGATCTACTATGTCATGAATTGTCGAATGACAAATATTAAAATATTAGTGAATATTAGATGATCGAACGTCCAATGAAATATTGAATGATCGTCCGAGTGGATGGACGTCCAATGAAATATTTAATGATCGTCTAAGTGGTTGGTCACCCAATGATGGTGCTCGGTCGAGCAATTAAAAAAATTGGCATGACCAAACATTAAAAATATTAATTGCTGGATCAATATAATAGTTTTCAACATTTATCGAATTATTATAAATTCAAAACCTTAATTTTGGGGAATCCCGGATCCAGAGAGTTGTCTAATGTGGGTCAAGAAATATCGATCAACCAATGGGCATGAGAGTCAGCCATTGGTGGTAAACGGGCGTCTGAGCATGCACAGAAATTAATATCCATGAATGAGGATTCAATAATTATAAAAGATATGAATTATTATTAAAATAATAATGAAGAGACGATTGCCAAGGGACCGACCAGGTCCGGTCATGGTGGTCCACGGGCCACCAGGTCCCTTGCACGTCAATTTTTGAAAATCTTAGGCATTTTGTTGGTCGTTTGAGCGATATTTTGGACTATCAGAAGAGTTTGATCTTGACTGAAACTCTCAATTTTGCATGAATGAGCAAGTAGGACTTTTCTCGTACGTCCACAAATTTTATGAATATTAAAATAATGATAATTTAATATTTTACGTGAAAAAACCTGGATGTCGTAGGACCATTTGACTGTTTGGTTTTTTGAAGATTTGAGCAATATTGGAGAAATATCGAAAAACTAGGTTTTTTCTCAAACGAGGGAGTTTCAAGAGATGAGGAAAAATAATAATATAAGATAAAAAAGAAAACATGGAGAGGCGTGGGACCGGCGACGGCCCGGGCATGGCCGGCCGGTGGGCCCGATCCCGTGCGTTGCCTCTTTAGTGTTTTTTTTTCCTTTCCAATTTTGCATCGTCTCCATACTTCCTCGTTCGTCCATATTTTGGATGATCGTTTGTACGTATTTTTGGGTGCTCGTTCGTGCATTATTGCTAAGTACACTCACACCATTTTCCCGGGGCTTACTCGGTAGTGGCCCCTATGCCCGAAAGTGAATATTAATTACTAATCCATGGAATTCTGCTGAGAAAAGCCATCAATGTAAGTAATGAAATATCGTGATGAAAACAAAATATTTTCTAGGAATTCAATTGATGAATATTGCGACTAGAATTAATTAATTGATGGCTCTATACTAGCAGAAAATATGTCTAGGAGCACTATACTTTTTTGGAAATCCAGGTATGAGATGATGGAAGCATCATACTCGTTATGAAAATTTATTCCGCATAGTCAGGGAACATTGAGACATCCTCAAGAAGTCATTCTCTATAGTAGTGGTAAATCCATGTGGGAGCCGTCCAATCATTCTCGATTCTATATAGAAGTGAATACCGAAATTGTTCAGTACTGATGAAATATGCAAAATATCAAAAGCTCGGTTGAAAGGCTTTAATAATTGTATATTTGTGTGTACTCTAAGAGGTTATACACTCATTCAAAAATTATCTTGGCATGAGCTTTCATGCTTAAATTCAAAATATGAATTTTACATACTCGTCTGATTGTTGGATCAGAAATATGCAAAATTACGGTTTTACAATTTTAGCCTTTGTCAAAAATCCACCATCAACAATGATGAAAGATCCTCGGGGTGGTTTTGGTCGTGGATGTAGCCTACAAAGGGTAGGTGAACCACGTACTCTTTATGTTATATGTGATTTTTTATTGTCTTTATATTTATGCTAGTATTATTATCAATCATTCTAATCTAAAAAGGTAATTAAAGGATTCGGGCTAAGTTATCTAAAGTAGCTAGGATGTTTGATGGTATTTACTTCTATGAAAACATGCCGGTTCGAGTAACCTCGCTTTTCCGACAGAAACTTTGTAGTGATAAACTTGAATCATAATTTTGATTCCTGAATAACATCAATGATACATATCACTATTTCAGGCTATTTCCGAATGATAAACTTGAATCATGATTTTGATTTCGAACAATAAATTTTCCTTAACCGAAATTCATCAAGTGTGAACAAATATTCATTAAGATAAGTCATTATATTTCGAGAAATTCTTTAACTAGATAAATAGTTTTCGACTCGAAATTTTTGTCTATGCAACATAGTCTGATTAGTTATGCGACATTGTCTCAAATGATATAAAAGTGAATATAACTTGAGATATAGGTGGTTCAGTCTTCACTTACCTTTTGTTGATAAAATTCTCCAAAAGCTTCGATTGATCTTCGCCTTCAAACTGTAGAACGCAAATGATGGCTGCCATGATCCACTATTTTTCAACTACATTTTTATCCTAGTGTGAGACTTGACTAATTGTAGACTAGAAATCAAGATATAGTTTTGCCAACTAAATTCGACAACAAGCTTGAGATAGCAACACTTGAGTTCGACCGAGCAATGCTCTAACAATGTACTTTTTAACATCTCATACGGGTTATCAAAAACTCCTTTAGGATTGCGTAATGAGCTTCCACTACACCATTTTTGCAGATTAGCAACGGCTTAAGAGTTGTTGGGAATTTGCAACTAAATTTGCAACAACTCAAAAATTTGCAACAACTTATGGCAGTTGCGAAATTTGCAACTGCAGCTAGCAGTTGACCGCTGTCGTAAGCGACACAAATATAATTACACTTTCTTACTACTCAAAATATAAATATAGCAAGGGCAAGAAAGGATCGATCCCACAGAGAGGTCTAGGTTGTCAAATTGTTTCGGTTCCCTATAAATAACACCGGTAGTTTTGTGATTTTATAAACTAAAATAAAATAAAAGCAAATAAAGCAAAGCAAACAAATCAAATCAAGGATAAGAAATATTGGTTAAGGATTTCGTTTTCATTCACTAACATGCTTTTCACAATAACTAGAATTGATATTTAATCTCAACTTTTATCAAAGACCCTAGAATACCTTGATCGCAAGAATATCCCGCAAATCTCCTTATGTCATCAACAAACACATTAAAAGATGCGAATATGAATTCTACCTAAAGGAACAACCTAACGTGTAAAAGCACTAATCAAGTTTAATTCCCTAGATGCGTTAAGTTCTATGAAATCAGGCCAATCAAAGCAATTGAACGTGGAAAGCGCACTAATTCAATTTAACAAAGGTTACGATTCACATATGATCATAAGAATATATCACTACAAACTATAATCATATTATGCTACTTGTATCCAAGGAATATCACTTTTGCGTATAATAAACCCTAAACTAGCAATAGATGTGATTAGAAGTTCTACCAATTTGCAACTTGACAAAACAATCAATCAATCATAAAACAATATTTTCAGAGAATTGCAAACGATAGATATGAGACAAAACTAATATATTGAATCAAAGAATCATATTATGTGAAATCCAACTATTCCATAACCAATAATAAACTTAGGTACTCATATTCATGGAGTTCATCACAAGAAGAAAGAGAAAATACTTCATGGTTCTAAACCCTAGAATAAAGTAGAAGAGATAATAATAAAACGTGGTATCCAAAACATTGTAGAAGTCTTCCCTTTTATATTCTTTTTCTCCTTCCAAAACTAGGTTTTGTCTTCAAAGTCCATTAGTTGGAGATTCACCCGGCCCACCATGGAGAGAAACCCGTGTAGAAATTATGTCCCAAAAACGGTCGCCGGAAAATCGGGATTGTGGCCGGAATTTGGCCGGAAAAGTCGCATGGGAAAACTAGTTCAGGTGACCGGCAAAGTCAAACCGGCCACCGGTCAACGGGTCAGAACGGCCGGATCAAATCAGGTCAGGACTCGGTCAATCACCGAGTCAAATCGGGTCAAGTCAGGGTATGGGTCAGAGTCAGACCTGAGTCAGATTGAGTCAGTCACTGCCTTGGCTGAGTGAGCTGACTAGCCTTGGCTCAGGTCATTGCACAGGCTGTGTCAGTCATGCACTATGATTGTGCTTCAAAGCTTCTTCCAGCCAAGATGGCTGTGTACAACTCAACTCATTCAATCCTCCCCGTAACTTCAAGATAATATCGTTCCTCAACCCGCAATAAAAGACAAGCCTCCGGGGCCACCGTAATTCCATAATCCTGTGTCATTGCAATCTCGCCTTCAAGGCAAACCAACACATATATTGTCCTCATCCTTCTCAGCTGCTCAGCACCAATTGCTGCACATCATTCACCTCAGAGCCACCTGAGCTGCAAGCTCTGTCTCCCTGCAATTGCACTCCATTTCAGCTTTCGATTGCAACATTCATTTCCTGCAGCTCTTGCATTCACTGCACCACCTGCAAGTCAGGTTCAACAACAGATAACACCACAGTATCACAGCTTGCCTCATACCACCATCTACACCTACAGCTCTGCTTGCAACCCCACCTGCCACTCCAACTTGGCCTGCATTTGAGACTCAAAACATTGCCACTGCAGCTCCATCAGGCCATTTAAGCTCTTACATCACACCCCAGCTGAGAGCACATTACCACAAATCCAATTGTATTGCATCTGAATCACTCCCCTGGATTAAGCACAACCCTTCTCTCAAATTATCACAACTCATTCACAGCTCCAATGACCCCGTGTTAGTCACCACCGCACACGAGCTACGATTCTATCGCAAAGACAAGCCTAGATCCCACCTTCACCGCAACAAAAACACCACAAGTCGCATCAAGTTCTTCTTGGCAAGCAACCCAATGCGGCAACTCCAACTCACCTCGCTATGCCAATGCGCAAAGATCGCCTCAACTTATCGTGGTACCATCAGTGCCATCTCACTCCAATCTCAGCTTTATTATAGCTGCAATGCTACCAGACTCAGCACACACTCTGCCTTCCATTGAGCCCCTGTAACTCAGAGCCACCTGCAGTTCTCAACTTGCACTGTTAAACTACAGCCTCGGCCCACCATAACTAGTTCAAGAACTGTAAGCCTCACTTTCACAATTCCCACAGCCTCAGTCCACAATGACAAACACAAACTTATTCAGCTCATAACCACTAACAACACCATCAACACAGTCCCCAACTATCTCTTGCAAAGTGCAGCTCATAGTCACCTTACTAACACCTTCAACTCCATTAGCGGCATAGAACATCTACCATTGCAGACCCCAGTTCTTGGTTGCTTCAAAATCCATCCCTGGCTTCAATCAATTTTTGCCAGAACCCATTGACTCAAGGCAACAGTGTGTTGTTCTTCTACACATCAGCACAATCTTGTAGCTTCCATGGCAGCAAAACCCCTTATCAAATTCATCTCTTCTTCCATTCTCAGCTTCGAATTCCCTGTATTTAATCTCCATTCCTTCAGCAGCAGTAACATCAATTTCTGAGAATAACGCCCTCAAGCACCACCTTCTTTCCCTGTTATAACCACCACCAAACTCCATCCAGAACCAGTAACCCATCACCTGCATCTTCATCTCAATTGAAACCCTAACTTCAATTTTAGAAGCAGATCTTCAATTCATCTATAACCCAATCATTCCCGGCTTCATATGAACTCAAATTTCAGATTCAACACCTTCCAGAACCCTAAATTCACCACAGATTAATTCAAGGTACAGGTTAAGTTAATCCATCTCCTTGTCTGCATAATACAGACTCAAACCCTTGATTGCAGCGCCTGAATTTCTGCTCTAATTTCTCCCAATCTCCTTTGGCTGCGCCTCTCATTCATTTCAGGTGGAAAAACAGTGATTGAGAAACACTTCTCTCGATTTAGGTTTAGGTGTAGGAATAACTGTGGATATATGCACCCTCTGATAAGTGATAAGGGGCACCCTGAATGACCACCCCTTAACCTTAGCTCTACTGTGTTTAGTGCTCCTCTAGATAGAGTTGTCCCTTAACAGAATGACTACCCCTTAACGTACAGCGGGGGTGACAATAGCACTTCTCTATGAAATGACCATTTAGCCCTTAGTCTTCCAAGTTCTTGTTTTGCTCATAACTTCTTCATACGAACTCCGAATGACTTCGTTCTTTCGCCATTGTCTTCCTCTTCTCGTCCTCTACACAATGAAAAGTAGAAATCTTGCATTTGAACGAGTTCCAATTGGTCTTTTTGCTCCAAATGACTCCATTGCACCTAATAAACTCAAAAGCACACATAAGATACATAATTTACAAGAAAACTTGCAAAGAAAGCATAAATACTAGATATTAAATACGGTGTATTCTACACCTATCAGCAGTTGCGAAATTTTTAGTCGTGTTGCAATTCGCAACGGCTGATCATTCCACATGTATTTCCCACTTGTGTGCAAAGTAACACCTAAATTGCACATGTGCGACGAGTTTGAGTGGATGGCAACACTATTTTTGATGGTTAGGATTGGCTGTAAGAAAATGGACGGTTATTGATTAAACCCTATCCTTTTATCCCAAAAGAGAAACTGAACTCGTTATTCTCTCTGCCTTCATCTCTGTTCTCTATACTCTTTCTCTTCTCCATCACCTTCACTCCATTTCTCTGCTTCAAAAAAAAAAAAAACAGTCGCATTCTCTATCACCAAAATACCTCCGTATCTGTTTGCTATCATGATTTAAGCTTGAGAAAAAATATCAAGACATACGATTTTCTCTTCAATATTTTTTTAAGAAAACCATTAGCAATTTTAAACTTAGGGTTTGCAGCAAAAAAAAAATTCCTTGCGTTTGACCTAATTCAGGATTTGGGTATTCTTTTCCAGATCTCTGATTTGCATCGAAAGTAAAGTTTATCGATGCTTCTCTAGAACACCGATTCATCTTCGTTTTCCAGATCGACGTACTTCGAAAACCCTAATCCACTGCTACAATTTTTCGGTATTTTTTCCTCTCTTAAAACTCAAATGATAAGTTAGTTTGTGTACAATTTTTCGTATTTTTTCCTCTCTGAAGAGGTGTAGTCTAAAAGACTTGGTGCACCAATTTCAAAATTTGTGTACCACCAAAGTTGGAAGTAAACATCATGCAGGTGTAGTCTAAACATCATGCAAGAATATGTTATGAACTATCAACCTCTTCGGTCAAGCCTCGGGCCCATTGATCAATTTCGATAAGTCGGAGGTATTTTTTAGTAAGAACGTACATCCTAAACACCAAAGAATGATGTCTAAATTACTCAAAATAAAACACATCAACTTAAAGGATTCTTATCTAGAGGCCCCTCATTTCATTGATAAATCTCAAGGTTGGAAACCTTTGAGTTTATTCTAGGAAAGTTGGAACACAAATCTCAAGGTTAGGAAAAATAAGATTCTTCCACAAACAAGTAAATTGGTTTTAAATAAATATGCTCTAGCTAGTATATCAACATATCAGATGGGATGCTTTATCTTACCTAAGAAAATCATAAACAAAATCAATGCCATATAGAGAGATTTCTGGTGGGGAGTTGAACCAAATTCTAAAGGATTTTATCCAAAAGCTTAGCCGAGTTTGTGTAAGCCTATGCGTAAAGGAGGATTAGGTTTTAGAGATGCACATAAGTTTAACCTAGCTCTAATAGCTAAAGTAGGATGGAGATTATTAAAGAAATCGAACTCCCTTTGGGCAAGGCACTTGGCCCTAAATATTTCAGAAATGAATCTTCCCTACGAGCTAAACCTCCAGATAGATGTTCATGGACTTGGAAATGCATCTGCACATGCCTAAGTTTAGTGGCTTAGAATGGTATTTGGGAAGTAGGAGATGGTACTAATATCAATATATGGGAAGACAACTAGATACCGGGTTTAGCAACTAATCTTTTACATCTTAAATCCAAATCAAATAATAACTTATCTCTGGTTGCAGATTTAATCGACTTGTCTACAAAAAAATGGAACAAAAATCTTAACTTCTCTTGTTTTCTTAATAATATAGCTGAACAAATATGTAAAATCAACCTTTTCCTAGACATAACAAATAGTCTCAAGAAGGATAATCTTAGATGAAAATTAACTAAGTCAGGAAACTTTACAGTCAAAATAATATCCAATAAGCTAAGTGAGAATAGTATAAATTTCTCTAACCTAGATTTGGATGACAATTTCTGGAAATCTCTATGGAACTTAGGAGTTTCACCTAGAATCAAAATGTCTACATAATGCACTGTCTACAAACTCGTAATTAACATTTATCATTATATACATTAATCCAAAATGCCACCTTTGTGGTGATCAGGAAGAGACCATAAAAACTTTGTTGTTGCATTGTACTTTCGCAAAGGGAGTTTGGGAGTTAGAACCAAACCCCGTCCATATAAACTTCAGTGCCTCTACAAAAATGGTTGACATATGTAAGGATTGGTCTCAAACACCTAACTCAGTGATACCCTTAGAACTGGTAGCTGCGAAGATGTGGTTTATTTGGAAAGTAAGATGTAATAAACTTTCCAAGGAAGTACTCAGCCCCCCAACTACTAGCGAAAGAAATCCAAAGACATTTTGACTTGTAAATATAAAAGGAGAGACCTACAAGTAACTTAAATAGAACGAAGAATAAGAAGAGGAATATCCCATGGACTCCCCTAGATAAAAATATAAAAAAGATTAATGCGGATACTTCTTGGATATCTGAAAATTTTCCATCTAGCTTTGCTTTAATTTTAAGAGGTGATACAAGAGTTTTTGAAGGTGGAAGAGCAGGACCATCAGCTTGTTCAGATCCACATGCGGCAGAAGCAATATGTCTCTTACATGCAACAACTTAGGCAGAGGAAAGGCATCTATCATATTCCATCATCGAAAGTGACTGCGAAGTTTTAATCAGAAGTTTAAATGGCTCTACAACAGACATCTCGTGGATCAACAAGGCTATTTTGGAAGAAGCAGAAAAAAAAAAGCTTCCAATTGTGGAAATTTTCTAGGTTTTCATTTTTTTCCTAGAACTGCGACGCGATAGCAAATACTCTAGCAAAAGATGTAAGGCATTTTCAAAACATTATTGATTGGGATGTTATTATCCTCTCTGTATTAATCTTATACTTTAAGTATAGAAATCAAATATTGGAAATATGAATATCTCGATATTGGATGGCTCTACCGCATATGTAACCACGGACTGACCCCTTTTAGTTTGTTAAGAAAAAGAAAGAAAAAAAACTCGCATTTTTAGGGGCCACTCAAAAGGAATTACGGTCCAAGAATTTATACCCAGCCTAGGACACTAGTTAAGGGATACCCTATAGGAAATTGAAGTTACTTAAATGCCCTTCTAGTAAAAATAAAATAAAATCCAAATCAAAAACATTTCAACTCTTCTTCTTCTGTTGTTCCCCTTCTCTCCCGATTATGGAGAAATTTTTTTTCCCCCCTCGTTCAATTCAACTCATCGTCATCGTGAATCGTAAAATCAAAACATCGTCGATTCGTTTATAAAACAATGGGTAAGGATGATGAATACCACAGACCTAAAACTAAAAACGTTCCTCGTGGTATCGATCCAAAAATTGGAATTTTGGCAAGAAATAAAGAGATTGTTGCTGAAAAATGACGAAGAACGCGAAGAACACAAAGCCGCAGATGTAGTTGGTGGTGGCGATTCTGATAGTCAAACACTCCGGCAACTTCAAATGGCCCCAATTAGGTAAGACTCTATCAATTTTTGGGTTTTTTTCGCTTTAATTCGACGAATCGAGAATTTTTTTTTCTAGGGTTTTCTGTTATTTACCCAGATTCGGAAGTTATTCATGATAACTGACTTCCGAATGTAGTCGTGTTCTTCATTTCTCAAGAACATAGACAATATTTGGGAGTTAAAATTGTTGGTTATATGCCGAATATGTTTGGCCATATCTTCCTGTGTACAAAATGGAAATAATCGGTAGTTTAATGATTTTGTTGCCTTTCGAATATCTTTAAGTAGAGACACAGTAATCGGTAGTGGACTTACTACTGAAATCATATATATATGATTTCACAATTCTCAAAATTATGATTTAGGCAAAATCCCATTTTAGGGCCAGCATATATTCGGAAGAGAATATAATGTTTTATACCTCCGATTGTATAGGATGAAAAATTTATAGTTTCTGAACTCCAATTGATGAATATTCGGTTGCACATATATTTAGTTTTCTTCCGATTATTTTGTGTTCAGGAGAAAAATATATCTTCTTACTTCCGAATTTGGACATTCGGGTTTTAGTTGTGTACTCTGTCTTCCAATTGTGTAGTTTGTAAACATTGTTCCTTTTTTTGTTGTTTAGACAAAGTCGCGCTAAGCAAGCCCCAAAATTAGGCGACTTAGGGCCTCGTCGAGAAGGAAGTAAGAAAGTGTCAGCTAGTGCTAGGAGAGAAAGGAGTGCCAAATCTAATTCAAGTGCTCAACAAAGTGTAGAACAACAAGGCAGTCAACAAGGGGTGCAACCAAGTGCTCAACAAGGTGTAGAACCAACTGGTCCACAAGGCAGTGAACAAGCTGTACAACCAAGTGCTCAACAAGCCACTCAACAAGGTGTAGAAGCAACTGGTCCACAAGGTAGTGAACAAGCAAAGGCAACCAAGTGCTCAACAAGCGACTCAACAAGGTGTAGAAGTAACTGGTCCACAAGTTACATCCCACCATGAAATTGAACCAATTGATCCAGTGCCAATAGTACAAGAAGAAGGTCAACCAAGTGGTACCCAAAAAGCCAAAAAAACCAACAAAGGAGGAGCATGTGAAAAAAAGGATATTGCTAAGAAAGCAAAACATCTTGTCCCTGAGCAGTTGAAGGTGAAGAATATTCCAGCAGGAAAAATCCTTGGGATACCGGCGGATAGAGGAAAATTGCTATTTGGATACAAAGACTCCTGGGCCAAAGACATATACGAAACCGAGGTAATAATAATCATATCCTATGTGTTCTATCGTAATAGTTTTTTTAAGGGTTTTTGTATTTACTTTAAAAAAATTTCGTGTGTTTAATAATATCATCAAGATGCGGTTCGTCTACTCAAACCCACCGCCGCACCAACAAAAATGCTTGATTGGCCTTTATCCGGTGAATGTGTAAGGTTCAAGACTATTATAGCCAACTCGGGGTTAGCTGCTGCTGCCGAGAATTCATATTTGGAACATGATCGTGTGGCTATATTGGCGTTTGTGGAGAGAATGTATCCTGAGACCGACACCTTTCATATGCGGTTTGGGAAGATGGCGATTACCCCTGATGATGTTCAGCAGATTCTTAAAAGCAATTATCTTGGGAACAACTTTATGCTCTAACTAAAAAGTGCTTAGGTTGGGATGAAGAAACATCAAGACAAGAGTTTAGGAGGCATGCAAGTTGTAGAACTAAACAAATCAACATTAGCGTTTTGATGGATATGTACCGAGGCACCTTGGATAAAGAAAAGAAAGGAACGTTAACTGATGAACAAGTGAACCACGTGGCCACCACATATCTCCTTTATGTGTTGGGATGTGTCATTTTCCCCAATACTTTTGGAAACCGGATCGACGCCAACCTTATACAACTTTTAGATCCTCTCCATAAAGTCGGTGACTATTCTTGGGGAACGGCATGCCTAGCATTCTTGATGGAAGAGTTGAGAAAGGCGTCGAGGCGAGGAACTATCCAATTTGCCGGGAACGTGGCTCTATTGCAGGTTTTTTTTTTTTTTAACTCTATAAGTCCATCGATAGTTATTCGGTAGACGGTACATATGATGCACATTCTGAACTATAATGATGCATATTCGGTAGGCATAACATATTTTTAATTACCGAATATAGTTTATTCGGAAACCAGTAACTTAGTTTTCTTTCCGATTATTTATAATCGTTACATAATGTTGATATATTATTACCGAATATATAGGCCCCCCCAAAACAAGTTTACTGAACTCCATATGATGCATATTCAGTAATATCTACACATAGTTAGCCTCCGAATGTAGTTTATTCGGAAATACATCACTTAATTTTGCTTCTGATTATGTAGAATCTGTTCTACCAAAATTATAGACCAAAAACTTGAGTTTACTGAACTCCAAATGATGCATATTCGGTAGGATCTACATATAGTTATCCTCCGAATATGTTGTATTCGGTGATCACTTACTTCCAAATATATTGTATTCGGTGATCACTTACTTCCGATTGTTTAGAATCCATTTCCTAATACTTGTTTTCTTATCTATATAGGCATGGATCTATGACCACTTCCCCATCCTGAACTTGGCCGGAGAGAACCCGGAGTGGCGCAAAGGTAATCCTAGAGGAACAAAATATATCTTCGAAGACAACCGTTCTAGGTCAAAAGAGCAACAATTGGTTTGCATGAGGGAGATTTTGGACCAAATGAAGGCCTCGTATATATGCTTTGATCCATACAAGGAAGATCGAGCTAGTGGGCATATAATAGTTCGGTCGGACTTGTCCCTTTATTTTGGACCGTTGTGGCACCCCACAGGATATGTGATGTACAACCCCTCTAGGGTGATGCGACAACACGGGTATATACAACATCAACCAATGGATTCCTTCGGTGATTACTGTAAATTGGAGTTGGAGTTGTGCTCTTCTAGTGGTGACAATCTCATGATAGTTCACTCAGGGCCACCTACTGTTCCTGATAACTGGGATAAATGAGTGAGTTCATTATCAACACTGGTAGACCCGTCACCCTAGGTAATGAAAATTCTCCAGGCTATATGAGTTGGTATAGGAACATATCTCATCCTTTGGTTATCCGTGAAGTTAAATCAAAGACTACTTCGGAGGGGTCCAGTTATAATTGTATCATCAAATACAAACCAAATGGTTATGATAGACTGGTGCGTATTCTTAAAACATTTTTCATTTTATATCATGGCTATAAATCTTAAGTAATACCCGTTTGATGTTATGCCATTATGTATAAAAACAGGTGAGGTTCAAGTGTGTTTCCAAAATGTTAACTGCATGCATGAGGAGCGGAGATCCCGTGCCGGTTGAGAAGATAAAAGAGGCTAGAGACCTAGTGGATAATATGGATAATGAAGATTATGCAGTTCAGTTTGGGGAGAAAAAAGGCACGAAGAAGAATCCGCCAAAGAAGGCAGTATCAAAGACGGGTAAAAGAAGTCGAGCTTCATCGAGCGCTGAAGGTGCTCCAAATGAAGGTGCTCCAAATGAAGGTGCTTTAACTCGTGGTCGTGCAGGATTTGGAGGTAGTCACGGTCGTAAAGTCAATAAGTCTAGATAAATGACAATGAATTGTGTTGTGTTGGATTATGTCGTTTCATAGTATTTATAGTTTGTGTTGGATTATGTAGTTTTTAAGGTTTGGATCGGATTTTAAGTTCTTAAATCACGTTATGGTTTGTGAATGGTTAGTTTCATGGATTATGAATGGTGTATGAATCTAACACTCATTTGCAAGTTGCTCAAATATAACATTATGGCAGTGTTGGATTTTTTTGGCCACTCCATATTCGGAGGTTTGGGAGACTTGGTTTCCTTCCGATTGTTACAAGTTCCCAATTTGAAGATTTTCAAGTTTTTTAAAATTCAGAATTTTGAGCCACCATATATTCGGAAGACAAAAAATATGAATGATTACCAAATATAGTAGTTAACCATTTCAAAATTCCAATGCTGATGGTCGTGCCAAAATGCCAAAACCTCAGCATTATGGCAGGTTTGGAATTTTTGGCCACTCCATATTCGGAGGTTTGATAGACTTGGTTGTCTTCCGATTATTACAAGTTCCAAATTTGAAGATTTTCAAGGTTTTCAAAATTTTGAATTTTGGGCCACTATATATTCGGAATATTCAGAAATTTGAATGATTTCCAAATATAGTAGTTAACCATTTCAAAATTCCAACGCTGATGGTCGTGCCAAAATGCCAAAACCTCAGCATTATGGAAGGTTTGGAATTTTTGGCCACTCCATATTCGGAGGTTTGATAGACTTGGTTGTCTTCCGATTATTACAAGTTCCAAATTTGAAGATTTTCAAGGTTTTCAAAATTCTGAATTTTGGGCCACTATATATTCTAAGACAAAAATTTGAATGATTTCCGAATATAGTAGTTAACCATTTCAAAATTCCAATGCTGATGGTCGTGCCAAAATGCCAAAACCTCAGCATTATGGCAAGTTTGGAATTTTTGGCCACTCCATATTCGGAGGTTTGATAGACTTGGTTGTCTTCCGATTATTACAAGTTCCAAATTTGAAGATTTTCAAGGTTTTCAAAATTCTAAATTTTGGGCCACTATATATTCGGAAGAAAAAAATTTTGAATGATTTCCGAATATAGTAGTTAACCATTTCAAAATTCCAATGTTGATGGTCGTGCCAAAATTCAAAATGCCACTCTATATTCGGAGGTTTGAGAGACGTGGTTTCCTTCCGGTTTCTGTAATCGGCGGATAACGGTTACACTAGACTTCCGAATATGAAAAATCTAATGTGTTGATGAGTCACATGCTGCATACACTCGTGTCACACCTCTCCTAAATGGCCATATTTTCGGAAAAAAAAAGAGCCGTTAGAATTATATTCTATATAAGGAGGGTATCCTTTTCCCCTATATGCAACAAAAATACATTTCAATCCTCTCCAACATTAAAGAACCTCATCTTCAACATAATGGCACAACCATTCATTAATCTTTCGGATTTCACGATAGAAGAAGATTTATCTTTATGTAGGCGCTATGTGGTAGGACTTGAAAGAAGCCTACGACTATGTCTAAATGCAAGTGCAAAGTGTCGGTATGCAACACAGGGCAAGCACAGGTCGATCCACAGAGACAAGGTGGGTGTAAGTTGAAGCTACGTTCCTACTAATACTGATTTGAAACAAGAGTAACCAAAAAGGGGGTTTTGTTTGCCGAAACGGCCAAATGATGGTAGTGACTGAAATAGTAAAACAAAACGCAAAGAGTAATCTACAAGTAGATAAAAAGGGTGATAGGGATGTCGAATCCACCTCTTAACCTACACTCAATCAATTCAGTCTCAATAATGATCTTGTCCCTTGTATAGACAACGGTGAACTTCTAGGCTCTGACGACTATCTAGATGGCAGTGAAGATTCTAGTCTGCTGCACATCAAAGGGTGGTTTCAGGAGGAAGGTTTAGTATCACTAAGATAATTATCTAATACTAGTATTAGCTGCCCTCTCACAAAATAACTAACCGCAGATCAATCACTTAGATGAGTAAACAATCCTGATATGGATATTCTAATCACAACTAAGGTGTCCCTCCAAAGCACTAACTGTCTGATTAAAGCACAACTAGTCAAAGGATCGAACAATAATCATTTAAACATGAGTTGCAGCACAATCAACATAGTGATGTTCTAACTACAATTGATACATGGCATACACTGTGAAAGCAAAATGATGAAGGCTCAGATTATATTTATCCACAACATCACAACACAACAAGAACAATATCAATACTTGAATTAAACTGAGCAATGGATTAATGGTTTCATATAAACCCTAACTATGAAATTAGAACATCATGGAGATAATAAAATCACACATTAACTACTGCTTGGTGCACCGGCTAATCCGGGCATGAGTTTTACACATAACTCTCATCCCTATTTATACATTGTTTCACTCAATCCCTTAAATTTGATAAATTATAGAACCACCACTTACTCGAAACGTGTTTTCCGACAAACCCCCTCTGCAATTCTACCTGCAACTCTTTATTTGATGTTTGCTTTTAGCTCTTGAGGATAACCCTATCCTTATCTCTCTCAACCATAGCTTCTAGGGTTACTGTTTGGGAGAAGAAGCTAAGGTGGAGATAGATAGAGACTAAGAGTTGATTGATGGCTATTGAGAATATGGTTGATAGGGCGGTTGAGCTCAGAGGTGGTCGGGGATGATTGATGGAGGGATAAAGAGGTGAAGTTTCTACAGAGCTTGGTCAGAAGATGAAACTGACATGAAGGAGTGTTTGGCTTCTGTTCATACAAGGGGAAGATATATGAGGCGCTTGGGTGATAGGAAGTTGCATCAAACATTGATGCACCGGGTTTGGATATGGGTTAGGGTTCTTTCACCTCCTCAGGCCCAATGCTTCTTCAAAGCTAATATTTCAAGCCCACACCTAGTTTTGGGTCTTGCAAAAAAGATTCTTCACTTGCGGAGGAGGTGCTAACGGCATTCTTCACTACCTTCTAGCGGGAGCTTTGTCATCTCTCTTCCGTTGTCTCTACTTTTCTGCTCTTTTGGATCCTCCATTCATCCAAGCTTTATTTAGTACCTAAAAACACAGACTTAATTAGTATAAGTATTTATTCTTGAAAACAATGAAAACACAGAATTTGGGATAATATATGATTTTAAAGCACAAAAGATGAGTTAATTGCCAATAAAAAGGTGTAAAAATATGCACTATTTGGCACTCACCAAATACCCTCAAACCTGGATTTTACTTGTCCTCAAGTGAAACAGAAATTAAGAAATCCTAATTATACCACTGTCGTTGTTTTATCGAATGCATTTAGCGTATGCACTAATCCTTTAAACCCCTAGGTGTCCCTAGTTGGACGAGTTGTAATCTCGTGAGGGTTTACCAGAGGTGTACCTACAAAACCTTCTCCAACTTCAGAATGTAATGGAGTCCCAAGCATCCAAGGAGCTATACGACGTAGAGTTTCTGCATGCTAGTAACACCAAGTTAGAAATACCAAAGAACGCATTCTCATCCTTAAGAGTTGAGCGACAAATAACCATACCATATGAAAGAATTCGGGTTCGAGCGTGATCACAAGCCTCGACTTCTGCCTCACCAATAGGGTTTTATGATAATTGCACTCTAAAAGACCGCTTTTTAGTTTCTCATGTGTGCACACAGGAATAAAGAGAGAAATCCTACACACATTGAATGGTGGGAAGGAGAAACCTTCCGAAATAATTTCTGGAGACTCCACAGAATTGTGGACAAAAAGAATATTTTTCTGATGATCTCTAAGAAAGGAAATCAATCATTATCAAGGATGGGAGTACTTACTTACCTTCACATCTGATCGGCAATTAACACCACTCTCATAGCATCCATAGAAACGTCTTCAATCTTTGGTCTTCGGTCTTCAACTGTTGATGATGATCTTCTGAACTTCGTAGAACCTTGACAATTTCTGATTTTTCTTTTCAATTTCCTCTTAAATTCTTCTTTATCATGGTGTTTATTAAACAAAACTAAAAACAAACATTAATTTATTTTTTTATTTTTTTTTACACACTGAAAATAAAATAAATAAATAATAAAACTACTAAAGCCATGGATGAAGGACTTTATCACTCAAATCTTCACAACTTGTATTGTCTTGATTTTATGAACTTCACTAATTCTCATCTTATTTTCTTTTTCTTTGCTCTTGTAAAGATAAGTCTACACTTGTGTATAAAATTCTGCTCTTTGTACTGTATCTTCACTTTGAATAGGAACTTTTAACTTTTCCTTGAATTGTTGCATGTAAACCTCGGACTATTTCAACTTTCTTCATGTATAATGACGTTGCTCTGCTCGTTGATGATGATGTGTTTCTATGGATCTGTTGATGTTGTCGAGAGAAAGAGAATGGTGCTAACTACAAATCAAACTACAAGAAGGAGTTTTCATCTTTAGACGTCATCCTCATGATTGACGGAATTAGCACTCAAGAGATCAAAAATAATGCTGAAATTGGTGTGAAGTTGGGTAGCTCACCATTCCTACCCGGAATTTACGTACGGTGACACACACTCTAAAAGGACTTTTTAGCTAGTCACAAAAATTGAAGGTCGGTGCCTCGCTTGATGTAAAAATAGGTAGTCTCCACTAAGGGTGATCACAACTCTACTACCAAATATCTTTGCAGCACCTAATTCGCCCTCCGACATGGTTAAATCCAACTTTAACGCTCTAACAACCAAGAAACCCGATTATGTTCTCCAGTACTTCCAAGTTCAGTTATTTCAGTCAGACTCTCTATGTAAACATAGCTAGAAGCATGCTAGTGACTCTAAAATCTCTACAAGTTGGAGGTTTTATGCAGAAATTTACAAAGATTTGAAAGACATATTATTATTATTTATTTATTTTTAAATAAACGGAAAAGAAAAGACTGAAAACTCTATATGCAAAACACTCCCCCAAACCTAAATCTAACATTGTCCTCAATGTTTCAAAATATGATAAGAATTTAAACAGAAACATATCATGAGAAACTATGCTGAGTAAAGAAAAGGGAAGAGATTACCGGTATGTCGGCGAAAGCAAGATTAAAGCTTTATTATTCAAGGCTAGAATCCAACATTTTCAGCTAAGATCATATTGGGTTAGCACAATATAAAGGAAAAAGAAGACTCAATTGACTCAAGAAAAATATAACATTACCTACTGGATTATATATACAGGGAGAATTCTCCATACATTAACAATCTAAAGAGTTGAGGATCAACCCAAAAGACAGAATGCAAAAATGTTAACATCCTCACACAAGTATAATAGGACAGAAATGCAAGTGAGACTGCAAAATAAAATGGGCTACCCCCAAACCTGGATTTTTCAACGGATATACTTTTGGACACAAAATCTCGCAGTTTTGGAGGTTCATCATGCACAAGGTCTAATTCAAAATGAATTTTATTAAGAACAAGAAAATATACACATTCCAACTGTGGCTTCTCAAAGGTGTTATACTTTGATGCAAAATAGTCCAAGAGGACTTGGGAGGCACACAATTCCAGTCCTAGATTAGGTCATGTTAGAAAAGTTGGTTTTACAATGTTGTTACAAACCAAATCTAGGTTGGGTGCAAAATTACCAGTTTTTGACATGGGCAAAGAAGTAGGCACATTTAAGTTGTTGTCATGTGTAAGATCATTAGTACCATCACACACTCTCCCTAAGTCAGAAACAGGTAAATCATGCTCACATTCATAGAACAATTCTTCAAACCCCGATTCACTATCATCGGCATCATTCAAAACTTTAGTTTCATGCATAGAGAAATCAAAAGAGACATCATACTTGGACCTAGGTAGAGAATCAGACACATCAATTATATTTTCATGCATAAGATCATTAGTGTCAATAGAAGATTCAACATTACCTACGTCAGACACAAGATATGTGTCATGCTCTTTTTCACAGGTCAGTTGCACAGGCCCAAGATCAGTATCAACATCACATGTATATGGAGCACTAGAAGAAACATCATTCATGAAGGTCGAGGCAGAGAATCCTAATGTCTCCGAACCCAAAGGTTCCACAATATTTTCAGCATAAACATGTTCTTCTAACATAATATCATCATCATAACATAAATGTAATTCCCTATTCACGATCATAGTGTCTTTAGTCCACTCATATACCTCTAGATTAGGTTCATGTTCAATATCAGTAGCTTGAGTAGGAATATAAACACTATTTTCAAAATCTACCTCATTAGGAATAACAAACATCTTATCATGAAATTTCTTCCTTTCTTCACTTTGTAAATGAATCAGGTTCATTTTAAGAATCATATTAAGTTATTTAATGGAAGGAGAGTCTTCACTAGTGGGTATGCTCGTTTCATATGGATATTCAGTATATGGTTGAGCATGAGATTCACTATATAAGGGGTATTCATAGGTGTTGCTATATGGATGATCATACAATGCTTGCAATTCAAATCTAGCATTATTTTCTTCAATGAGGGCGCATAGGAGTACAAGGGCGCATGGGAGTACAAAATAATCATTAGGGTCTGTATATTGATGCTCAGGTCGATAAAAATGTCCATAATAATCCCTATAACTATTGGCATCATGGTTTTTTGGAAACTCATAACATGAAACATGCTTTTGTGCAAGTTCTCTAGTGTGTTTGTGCGATGATTTCTCATCCCTACCAGTCAAAAATCCAGACATTTTTTTTTATTATTTTTTTTTTCAAAACAAATTGAAACAAATCTATTGTAAATTCTACTAACAAATCCTAAACATAATGATGCATATAAGAATGTATATAAGCTACTAATACAAAATACGACAGGCTAAACACACTATACAAGATTACACTACAAAAAAATTAACAAGAAAAATTAAAAATGATGTTGTTGCGACAATGGCAGGGAGCTGTGACGTCTTTCATACCTAAACTGGATTTCTATTGGACCATAAAAATAAAAATATGTTAACTAACGAGGGGCCAACTCGTATTTGTTAACAGGATATATAGCTTAATTGTTAAACCCAATATCAAACCATTCAGGCTAAGCAATTACAAATCAGAGACGTCATTTTGTTATAGTGTCTAGAAACTTACCTGCGGTGCGCATCCGGTAGAAGACTTTGCTAAACTGAATATTGATAATTTTTGTGTAGCTTCTGTGGTAGTTCCTCTAGTATCGCCGGGCGTTGGTCACCACAACAAACTCGCTCCTCTCCTATTGTCGCAAATTTATGAGCACCTGAAAATGCTCAGGGGAAAATTTGAGTACCCAGATATGTCTATACAAAAAATAAAATAAACTGAAAATCAGTAAAGAGGAACCAAAGAATCAATTACACCGCCACCGAGTCCCAAGAATGCCGCGCCAAAAACTTGGTAGGACTTGAAAGAAGCCTACGACTATGTCTAACTGCAAGTGCACAGTGTCGATATGCAAAACAGGGCAAGCACAAGTCGATCTACAGATACAAGGTGGGTGTAAGTTGAAGTTACGTTCTTACTAATACCGATTCGAGAAAAGAGTAACCAAAAAGGGGGTTTTGTTTGCCGAAACGGCCAGATGATGGTAGTGACTGAAATAGTAAAACAAAACGCAAAGAGTAATCTACAAGCAGATAAAAAGGGTGCTAGGGATATCGAATCCACCTTTTAACCTACACTTAATCAATTCAGTCTCAATAATGTTCTTGTCCCTTGTATAGACAACGATGAACTTCTAGGATCTGCCGACTATCTAGATGGCAGTGAAGATTCTAGTCTGCTGCACATCAAAGGGTGGTTTTAGGAGGAAGATTTAGTATCACTAAGATAATTATCTAATCCTAGTATTAGCTGCCCTCTCACAAAATAACTAACCGCAGATCAATCACTTAGATGAGTAAACAATCCCGATATGGATATTCTAATCACAACTAAGGTGTCCCTCCAAAGCACTAACTGTCTGATTAAAGCACAACTAGTAAAAGGATCGAACAATAATCAATTAAACATAAGTTGCAGCACAATCAACATAGTGATGTTCTAACTACAATGGATACATGGCATACATTGTGAAACCAAAATGATGAAGGCTCAGATTATATTTATCCACAACATCACAGCACAACAAGAATAATATCAATACTTGAATTAAACTGAGCAATGGATTAATGGTTTCATCTAAACCCTAACTATGAAATTAGAACATCATGGAGATAATAAAATCACACATGAACTACTGCTTAGTGCACCGGATAATCCGGGCATGAGTTTTACACATAACTCTCATCCTTATTTATACACAGTTTCACTCAATCCCTTAAATTTGATAAATTAGAGAACCACCACTTACTCAAAACGTGTTTTTCGACAAACCCCCTCTGTAATTCTACCTGTAACTCTTGATTTGATGTTTTCTTTTAGTTATTGAGGATAACCATAGCCTTATCTCGGCGCCAAAAACTTGGTAGGACTTGAAAGAAGCCTACGACTATGTCTAACTGCAAGTGCATAATGTCGATATGCAACACAGGGCAAGCACATGTCGATCCACGGAGAAAAGGTGGGTGTAAGTTTAAGCTACGTTCTTACTAATACTGATTCGAAACAAGTGTAGGATCAGAATATCGCGACATCAATACTTCGCGAGATTAATAAATGACGACATTGCGAGGGAGTCGCAGGGAAGTAAAATAAATGACGCAATGAATGAATGAGCGACAGTTTTAACATGAGAAAAATGTGAAGACTCGGCGAAATTTAGGATTGTCGCGAGAATTGATACATGTACACTTGCGATATTTCGCAAGACATTCCCGAAAATAAGGACAGCTTTAGGCGTTGTCATCCACACTGTGTACTACCTTATATAAAGGGTTGAGTAAGTCATTTGTGGGGAGAGTTCTTTTTGAATTGTTAAGCAAGTTTTGAGGAGAGAGAAAGTTTTAGAGTGATTGTAATTCTTTAACTAATTTTTATTTCATATTGTAAAGATTCAAGTATTCAATCAATAGAAATCATAATCATTGATCTTAAAATGACTTAATTGTGTATATTCTAGTGAGGGTGTAGTGTAGGATTTCGCAACTACATAATGGCACTAGCAACGAGGATGGAGTAGAGATCAACCTTGTGAATTGAAAGAATCGGGAGTAACAAGAAAGAAATTTCGTATAATTTTCAACAACTTACTAAAATTGAGAAATGGCTAGAAGAAGGAATGCATCGTAACAACCAACAATTGTAAGAAGAAGCGGGAGATTAGGTTTGGAGAAAGGAGAAATGAAGTAGGTGAACCATCAAGAATAAACGCAAGAGATAGAGAAGAAGGTCAAATTCAACCACTAATTCAACCAAAGACCGAATAGAGTAATAGATTATGATAGGGTGAGTGTGCATACATGGAGATCGGATTCTATGGAAGAAAGAGAAGAAGTGCAACAATTGATAAATAGTGGACAAGAGGAGAGAAATCAAGAAGAGATGGGAGAAACAATTCATAGAAATGAAGAAGTCGCACATTAGAAGCATTGAGGCAAACAATACATGAGGAAAGCGATTAGAAGCTAAGAACGTGCAAATTTAACAAGGCAAAACCATGAGTTAAGAATGGAAAATATGAGGTTGCGAATAGAAGGTCGAGAAGTAATACCAGGTCAAGATCGGGATCGGTTAGAGAAGATATGAGGAGAACATTACCTGTAGAAAATGTTAATGAAGAAGATCTCGAAAGAGAGCCAAATCTCGGTGAATGATGTTGCGAGAGAAGAGAAATGGTAGAAGATCATTATATTCCACACCCTGAAATTCTACAAAATGGCCAAGATGACGGAAATCAAGAAAATAGATAGATCAAGTGCGGAATAATCCAATTGGTGGAGAAAATCGGGAAGAAGGAAGAAGAATACTTGTATGGGAGAGAAACACAGAGGAAACAAAAGGAGATCGAAGATGACATCGAAAAACATTATATTGAACAAACGCGTCTAGCTTGCGAAAGGGAAAGATTAAGAGTAGAAATGGAAGAACGGGAATTGGAGGAAGCAATTCGGCAAAACAATCATGACAATAGAGAAAGAAGGCGCGAGCAAAATCGCAACAATGGAAATATCAATGAAGAATATGAAAGAATATAAAGGAGAAGCGATAGACGGCCAAGAAGAGAAAATGATAGAAATAATGGTGTGCTAGATTCGTGAACGAGATGAAGGAGAAAGTCGCGAGAGAAAGAAGAGAAGAAAATAATGAACAAGAAAATCAAAGTAGACATGAACGCGAAGGAGAGAGGCGTAACTAAAAAGACCAATAAATCCGAATCCCGATGTAAATGAACAAATCTTGAGAGAGTTGGCAGAGATGAGAGGAATGTTGAACAATAGAAGGGGAGGAGGAAGAAGACAATTGGATGAGGCCATCGAAGAGGCTACGAAAACCTCCGTTACACTAGAGGTGCAGTTAGGAGGAATACCCCCAAAGTGCAATTTACCCGCATTAACCAGCATTTTTGATGGAACAACTTGCGCAATACAACACATCAAAGCGTATGTGAGATGTATGCTAATGGGAAAATCATGACGCCATATTGTGCAAATATTTCGCATCAAGTTTAACAGAGAAGCACCGAAATGGTTTGAGGGTTTACCAAGAAACACAATCACGTCATTCAATCATTTACAAGCTATATTCTTAGGGGCATATATAAGTAACAACTCCTCGCGACCAGAATTGAAGATGTATTTGGGCTGAAACAAAGAGTTGGCGAAAGTTTGAGACACTTAAGCGTGAGGTGGAAGACAATGTGTAGCGAAATGGTTGGACGAGTGGATGAAAGATATCTTATTCTATCATTCATAAACGCTATGTTCGCAACCAATTTGTTATATATTCAAATTTTTAGAATCAAGAATACAATTACAATGACCGAGTTGCGAGAACTTCGTGAGAGGAATATATTGCTCTAGAGGAAAGGCAAAATGAGATGGAATCATACCCGGTAGCGAATACAAATTCAAATGTTTGCGAATGCAAGCTTATTACCCTAGTTGATAAACACAAAGCGAGCACTTCGCAAGGGCAACAAGAAAAGATAATAGATGATGGACAGCCAAAGATAGTAGCTATGGGAAGCCGTGATCGGAAGAATTTGAAAGAGAAAGGAACTACTACAACCGTGGCGCAATAACAAAATTCAAAGGCTTGATCATCCGCAAGAAACTTATGGAGGTCGAAGGAATAATTATCATGGAGGGCAGCGAAGTCACGAGTAGTATGGGAGGAAATCAAAATGCCACCATTAAATACTAGTGTGGAAAAAATATGGGAAGCTATACTCTTGATGGAAAACATACATGCACCATGGAACATGGGGAATGAGCCACCACCAAGTGATAGAAGTCACGAGTTCTGTTCTTACCACCGCTTTCATGGACACCTAACAAATAACCTGCAGAAATATAAAAAGAATCATCCTCGAATGATTGACCAAGGAAAGCGAGTCATTTTCTAAAAAGTGAAGAGAAGGTTCAACCGTTACCACCACCGCCGTAAATGCACGAACAAACTCAACAAAGGGGAAAGAAACATTCGTAATAGAAGTTGGAACGAAAGCTAAAAAATTGTTTTGCAACTCCATTGTACATTCATACCGAACAATTGAAGATTTTCATGATAATGTTCTCAGTAGGGTTTTCGCGAGGGATGCTGATAATAAAGAAGTGATGAACATCGCGAAGACATCGCAGTTAAAAGAATGGAAAATGCAGATTATTTCTTTCACCGCTAAGAGATTCCTGAAGGCAGAGACGCATGATAGCCCATTGGTTGTAAAATTGGAAATTAATCCAAAACTCGTAGATGGCGAAGACGATGAAGCGAGAGAATTCTGGGCGATCAATAGAATCTTAATTGATACGGGAGCTCAAGAATATTCTTTTTACCATACTTACAAGACTATGGGTGGGAAGGATGAAGAGTTGATACCTTCGACGTATAAAATATACGGTTTCAATGGCACAGCGAATAAGCCTAAAGGAGAGGTTCATATGCGAATACCCTTGCAAGGATTATCAACTGAAATTTTGTTCTGTGTGGTCGATATGGAGTCCCCTTATAATGCATTGATCGGAAGGCCATGGTTGCACGAAATTCTGGGCGTAGCGTCGACTTATCATCAGTGTATAAAGTTTCCTCATCCTAGCGGTGTTGGAGTTATAAAGGGAGACTGGATGAAAGGACAAAAATTCTATGAGATTGATGTGAGAGAGTTGAGGAAAGAGCTGCAAAAAGAAAGGGTGGAAGCAAAATATAAAAGATGTACAAAGAAGAGAAAGGTTGATGGTGGATACCATAGATACAAGAGGTGAAGATACATTGCGAAGCAAGTGCATGAAAACAGTTGAAAATTATGATGGAAAGGAATCATTAAGAGATTTGAATGGTGCAGAGGCAGAGAGCAGCAGGAGCAAAAAGTGTAAGAAATGAATAAACAATAATTGAAGAAGAAATACGCGAGAATCTCGCCATCAAGAATGTATGAAAATCTGATTGAAGAATTGAAAAACAAAAATGAAAAAACAAAGCAAGATTATGCGATAGATTCGCAAACAAAATAACAAGAGAAAACCAAAAATGAATGATTGAATGAATTAACAAAAATGAAAGAGTGAGTGAATGGGACGAACCTTTATGGCGTACACCCTAGTTCGCGAATGATATTTTGCAAGAGGCAAATGTAAGACCTAAAGTGCGTCATATAAGGGGTATCTCTTGACATGGCTCGGGGAAAAGGTTACACCGCTCCCGGAACCCGAGTCATGGAGATTTGGGGCACATGAAAGCCTATCCCAGGAGAGATACCTTGGATTCCCAACTATATATATAAGGTTATACCTTGGTTGGGCGCCCGAGGGTCTCTTCCAAGGAGTCGGTGTATGCTCAAGGCGCCGAGGTACACGGTTGAGCCAAGAGTGCCCGGGACATTTGAAGTGTCTCGGCCATTCTTGGCAAGTCTTGGCACATGCCGCACTCGGCCCGAAGAAAACTCCACTTAGGGTGCGGTCTCGTAACCATAAACCCTATAGGTATAAGGGATAAGAGGCTGTGAAAACAACGGTTGTTGTTAAGACCGGATGGGAGGAGCTAGTCTTGTATGGCCGATGTACGCCTCCTTGAAGGGGCAACCTGGGAGATGATAAGGGCGGCACCCTCCATTAGGGAGCTGATAAGTGTCACAAGACTAGCAATGTCGTGGGGCTTTATATTCGCAAGAACATTTAGGCCTGTCATATTGTCGCAAATGAAATAGGCAAAAATACTAAAGAAATGATAAGACAAGATCAATGGGTCATTACATGAAAGTGTAAGGACGTCCTGCGATCTTGTCGCAAGACGTCAATGTCATGGGATTTTATGTTCGCAAGAATATTTAGACCTGTCATATTGATGCAAAATGAGGGGTGGCAAAATAAGACCTTTAACTAGGAAGGCAAAATAAGACCACACAAAAACAATGATAAGACAAGATCAAGGGTCATTACATTAAAATGTAACGACGTCCTGCGATTTTGTCGCAATGATAAATTTCAACATAAATGATGATCGAGTAAGCAAACAAGCTTGCGAATACAATTATATTTCTTCATTTATTTGTGAAGAATCAGCAACAACATTTGCGAAATTAAGAAGTATCATTACTTATAGATTATCGACTTGATTTATCTCATGTGAAAATAAATAACAGAGGCAAGTATGGGAATGATTAGAATAAAAATTTGTTATTTATTTTCATATGATAGATTTACAGTAAGAGATTACAAAATGGAAGGTTAGAAGGATAAATGTACAAATATCACAAGAAGAGAAAGGAAAATGGAACAATCTAGCAACTTATTCTTCTTCATCGATTCTTTATCGATTCTTCTTCTTCGCTTACATCACTATCGAGAGACATCTCGAGCAAGGCATATTATCGTGGAATTTCATCGAGAAGACAAGGATATGAAGAAAGAGGAATGTTGTGATCATTGCAAATTTGTTCAATAGTTTGGTTGCGAAAACGAACATCATCATTATTGAAATTCGCCACAGTAGTCTATAGTTGCTTCTTCATCTTAGAATATTTGTCATTGCGAAGAGAGAAGTTTTTTGCAAGTTGTGCTTTCTCGATTCAAGTTCCTTGATTCTAGTTTGAAACCTCTTCTCAGATTCTCGCGAAAAAATGACAATGAGTTAGCAGCTTAATAACAATTTCGTAAAAAGAAGCGGGAAAAATAATGAAGAATAGTAAAACAACCTTTCTCGTCGTAAATCATATCTTTAACCAAGGCATTATGCTCAAGATGAAGACCGACGTTAACACCTAAGTTATTTCGGCATTATCTAGAACCTTCTCAGCCCAAGCGAATTCATCATCATTATTTATGACAAGAAGTGAACGAATTTGATTTTCTCGCTCATTAAGTATGGCATTTTGGCGAAGGGATTCATCTCGTTCAATTTGGACTTCAAGAATAGTTTCTTGGAATTTTGCTAATGCTTGTGCACCTTGATTAGCAATGCGATCCTTATCATCTATGAGGCTGCTAATTTTCTTCCTTAGAATATTATTACTCTCCTGGGAGTCAAGATATAAACGTTTAAAGCGGTTGGCTAAACCTAAACTAGATCTATGTTCAATTTCTAGAAGATGAAATTTGGTTCGAAGTTCACTTAACGAGAGAGAATTAGTCTTGTTTGAAGAACTACTTAAAGATTCATTGAGATGAGCGAGAAGAGCATCATCATCCATAGGTTCGGGGAATGGATGGAGAAGGATGGCTTCGTCGGAAAGATTATAAATGTCTCGAAAATGATAAGTCGTGCAAAGAAAAATAAATGGCAAAGTAGAAATGGAGAAAAAAGGAGGGTGTTATGCCATAAAGTTGCCGATTAGCACTTTGAAGTGTGGATATTTTGTCTTTCTGGGAAGAAGACTCAACTTCTAATTGTTGAATTTTTTCATCCTTCTTGCGAGATGTCGCAACTTCAATCTCTAGTTCTTTGATCTTCTCTTTAAGTTGAAGATTTTTCTTTTCAAGATTGTTGCGTCTTTTCTCAAGGTCTGAGGCAACAACAAAGGAAGCTCTCCCATACTATAAAGAAAGGTAAAGAAATTGTTAAGATAAGGTTTATAATCGAAGGTTACGAGAGAAATAGAGAAATATGAGCATACCAAAGCACCGAGTGCATTCAAGAAAGCGGGATTCATTGTTCGGAAACTCCGCGAAAAGAGTCATTATCCACTAGTACGGGAGCATCGCAAATATTGACGAGAGCTTCGCAAGTGGCAGATAAATGATCATCACCCAATCCTTGCATAGAATCGGAGAAAACACTAGACAATTGCGCCATAGAAGAAGCAACCGAATGATTCTCCTTGCGTAAGAAGTACCAACCCCATTTTCATCTTCGTCGAACTCTCGCTGGTTTGGGAACTAGAATGAGAAGAGGGATGGATTTTCCGTTTTTAGAAGATGGAGCGAAGATTTATCCTTGCGAAGAGTGATTTTATTCTTGCCCTTAACCTTCGCAGCTTCGGGAATGTCAATTTCTTCAACAACCTTCGCACACGAATGAAGATAAGAAACAGAGGCAACAATATTGTTAAAGATAACAAAAGAAAGTATTTCTTACTTCATCCGTGATTGATCGGAGTATCGCGCAGTACTCGCCTTTGGACGTCTTCTATAACTCTTTTCAATTTGGTAATCTGAAAATTTTACAAGCCTAGTAAATATAAGAGGAAGGAAATACCGTAAAGCAAACCTGAAATAGGAAATATACCTCTTTTGCCTTCTCGGGCCGCTTAAATTCCCAAGGACGATAGTTTGCGAGATTCGCATGGAGTGTATGAGAACCTGCAATATAAGGTCCGCTCAAAAACAGAGGAACAACCCACCACTTCTCATCCTTGGAATACCGAGGAACATTATTTTGCCCGAGTGCCAGTCAATATCTTGCATAAGCAAACTTATCACCGGAAATATTATCTTTTCTCTTCAATCGAGCACCCCAACAGATTTATCATTTCTCATATTTATTACTTCATAATTTTCAAAAAGTTTTCTACAAGTATATTTCTCGGCTGTCTATTTCTAAACCCGCGAATCTAGGATCTTTGACATCATTAGGATATAAAGATCCTTAAGCCACGATTGGCGAATTCAAGCGTTAGACGGATGCAATCACCACTTAGTTGATAAATAGCTCGCGAGAATTTCTCATGAGCAAGAATTTCATAGAATAAAGGTATCTCGGGATTATAGAGAGGAATGGGAAGGCCTGCGAGGATTTGACCTAGCGAGATTATGATTTTCTGATCATCACACTGATGATCAGAAAACAACTTTGCAGAAAGTATAGATGGAGATTCTTGATCAGGAATGGTTGATAGGATGAAGCCCTTCTCTTGTAAATTCTTTTGAGCTTCATTAAAAAGGGGTTTATATGTACGACCAAGTGAAGCCATTTTTAGGGTATGAGAATGATTAGAAAATTGAAGATTAAGAGAAAGAAAGAAGGGAAGATTTTACAGCAGAACGCATTGCATGAGGAAGACAAGTTGCAGAGGGAAAATAAAAGAGAAGAAGAGAAGGGTGAGAAAACTATATATAGAGGGAAGAATCCTCGAGAAAACAAATGCATTTAATGCGAGATGGGACGTGAATGGTCAAGAACAAACGGTTGAAAGAGACGTGTCAAGAAAAGAGTGGAAGAAGAAACATTCGTAATAAATTCCGCACGGGAGTGAAATGAGATAAAGATGAACAATTGCGAGATAAAGATGAACAATTGCGGCATTTTAAAATATTGGTTCTCATGACATTCTCTCCTTCGCAGAGAAGACATGAGAAGAGGCAAGATGTAGGATCGAATATCGCGACATCAATACTTCGCGAGATTAATAAATGACGACATTGCGAGGGAGTCGCAGGAAGTAAAATAAATGACGCAATGAATGACGACAGACTTAACATGAGAAAATGTGAAGACTCAGCGAAATTTAGGATTGTCGCGAGAATTGATACATGTACACTTGCGATATTTCGCAAGACATTCGAAAATAAAGGACAGCTTAGCTGCCATCCACTGTATACTACCCTATATAAAGGGTTGAGTAAGTCTTTTGTTGTGGGGAGAGTTCTTTTGAATTGTTAAGCAAGTTTTGAGGAGAGAGAAAGTTTTAGAGTGATTGTAATTCTTTAACTCATTTCTATTTCATATTGTAAAGATTCAAGTATTCAATCAATAGAAATCATAATCATTGATCTTAAAATGACTTAACTGTGTATATTCTAGTGAGGGGTGTAGTGTAGGATTTCCTGCAACTACAACAAGAATAACCAAAAAGGGGGTTTTGTTTGCCGAAACGGCCAGATGATGGTAGTGACTGAAATAGTAAAACAAAACGCAAAGAGTAATTTACAAGCAGATAAAAAGGGTGCTAGGGCTGCCGAATCCACCTTTTAACCTACACTCAATCAATTCAGTCTCAATAATGTTCTTGTCCCTTGTATAGACAATGGTGAACTTCTAGGCTCTGCCGACTATCTAGATGGCAATGAAGATTCTAGTCTGCTGCACATCAAAGGGTGGTTTCAGGAGGAAGGTTTAGTATCACTAAGATAATTATCTAATCCTAGTATTAGCTACCCTCTCATAAAATAACTAACCACATATCAATCACTTAGATGAGTAAACAATCCTGATATGGATATTCTAATCACAACTAAGGTGTCCCTCCAAAGCACTAACTATCTGATTAAAGCACAACTAGTCAAAGGATCGAACAATAATCATTTAAACATGAGTTGCAGCACAATCAACATAGTGATGTTCTAACTACAATGGATACATGGCATACATTGTGAAAGAAAAATGATGAATGCTCAGATTATATTTATCCAGAACATTACAGCGCAACAAGAACAATATCAATACTTGAATTAAATTGATCAATGGATTAATGGTTTCATCTAAACCCTAACTATGAAATTAGAACATCACATGGAGATAATAAAATCACACATGAACTACTGATTGGTGCACCGACTAATCCGGGCATGAGTTTTACACATAACTCTCATCCCTATTTATACACAGTTTCACTCAATCCCTTAAATTTGATAAATTAGAGAACCACCACTTACTCAAAACGTGTTTTCCGTCGAACCTCCTCTGCAATTCTACCCGCAACTCTTGATTTGATGTTTTCTTTTATCTATTGAGGATAAACCTAGCCTTATCTCTCTCAACCATAGCTTCTAGGGTTATTGTTTGGGAGAAGAAGCTAAGGTGGAGATAGATAGAGACTAAGAGTTGATTGATGACTATTGAGAAGGTGGCTGATAGGGCGGCTGAGCTCAGAGGTGGTCGGGGATGATTGATGGAGGGATGGAGAGGTGAAGTTTCTACAGAGCTTGGAGAGAAGATGAAACTGACGTGAAGGAGTATTTGGCTTCTGTTCGTACAAGGGGAAGAGATATGAGGCGCTTGGGTGATAGGCAGTTGCATCAAACATTGATGCACCGGGTTTGGATATGGGTTAAGGTTCTTTCATTTCCTTAGGCCAAATGGTTCTTCAAAGCTAATATTTCAAGCCCGCACCTAGTTTTGGGTCTTGCAAACAAGATTCTTCACTTGCGGGGGAGGTGCAAACGGCATTCTTCACTACCTTCTAGCAGGAGCTTTGTCATCTCTCTTCCGTTGTCTCTACTTTTCTGCTCTTTTGGCTCCTCCATTCATCCAAGCTTTATTTAGTACCTAAAAACACAGACTTAATTAGTATAAGTATTTATTCTTGAAAACAATGAAAACACAGAATTTGGGATAATATATGATTTTAAAGCACACAAGATGAGTTAATTGCCAATAAAAAAAGTGTAGAAATATGCACTATTTGGCACTCATCACTATGTTCAATTCTATCCTAGACGAGGAGAAGAACGTAGGCAAGGAGGCATAATGAGTATGAGTTATTTCGGGAGAATTCATGAAAAGTTCTGCGCTGACACTGGTAACCCAAATAACTGTGACTCCACTGATCTTTTCTTCCGAGTTGGTTCAATAAACAAACATGTCGAAGAATTTATCCATTTAACTTATCTTGTGAATCAATATCGATTGAGGGGTGAAACCAATGATGAGGTTATAGAACGATCTCTCGGGGAATGACGGAGATGGAAAATATCAAACTTCCGTTACGAAGCTCATTTAAGAATCCTTAAGGCGATGGACAAATTTAATCCGTTTAGAGCTCGTCCAAGACGTCCACAACGCTAATCACAAGTCATTGTAATAGAATTGTCGAAGTATAATCGTTATACTATATTAAGATTTTCAAAATTTTAACAACAATCGGGCATAACTGTGCTATGTAATCTACCACATTTTCAAAATCGTATCACAGTTTGGTTAAATTCGTACTTAATATATTAATTAATCAACCGATTATACTCCAACAAATATATATATTTTTTAAAAATATCCGTGCATCGAAATACAAACTCAATCGGTAGAAATTAAATAAACTTGTCTACCGAATATCATAGTTGAAGAAAACTAAAGTCTCTGAGTACAAAATGCATATATTCAGAAATTAATGAAAAACCCTAGTACTCCGGTTACCATATTCGGCAGTCAAAAGTATAACACGATCTACCGATTGTGGTTCATTATTGTGGTTCATTATTGTTTACCGGTGTTTACATAGTGTACACATGACCTCAACGGCCAAATTTTCAAAAAAAAAAGTTGTTGGGACTCTCATCTATATAAGGAGGTTAACCTATTCTCATTGTTTCACCAAACTACACACATCTAGTATTGTGAGCGTTACAAGAAGATCTTCTATCGTCTACTATTTCTAATTCATTCTATATCTCATATTACAATCATGGCAAATTTTGACGCAGCTAAAGATTTGGCCATTGTCAAAACATGGTACCAAGAAACAAAGCGTGAAGATGTCATAGCCGGAAGGTTAACACCGGAAATCTTTTCGGCATTTTACACGCTCAACTTAGTCTTTGAACTCTAGTTCTTTGTCGTGTCTTTCTCCTTGCTTCATCACCCCATATAGAAATCCTTGTCCTTTATTAGTTGTACCGCCATCTTAGTTCTTAAATATTGCCATTGGGTGACATCTTCGTTGAGAGACTCGTCAAAGTGACCAATTTTTTCCGTAGCGACGTGAAACCCGCAATTCCCATCCCCATCAACCTCGTCGGTGGACAAAACAAATGGAATAATGATTGGAGGGAGTTGTTTCATATACTCTTCTATAATCGTATACGATGATCGTGTTGGTCTTCCATGAAAATACCTAGGACAGCGAAGAGTACCATACTTCTCTTTTATAGTCATCATTTCCGTTGGTTGTGTTTGTTGCGAGTCGCTCATTTGATCAACAATAATAGAGCTAGCTTGGGTCTCCACTAACACAACTTCTTCCACCACCTCGGATTGACTTGCTTGAGAAGGCTCCGTAGAGACCTTTGGTTTCACTTTTCGTGCGGTTGGTCCACTTTGATCCTTTCTTGGACGACCTCTTTTCTTAGGTTCCGGCTCATCTTGAAATTCGGCTTCTGAACGCTCGTGCCTAGACAATATTCTTTTTTTAGACAAATACTCCTTCAACTATTTTCTTTGGATGGTCCTCGACACTTCGGTGTTGGGCATACCGACCCCCTTTTGCTTAATAGGTTCATCAACCTCCCGTAAACAAGGGTGAAGAGCTTCCTCCAAATTGTGCATCAATATTTTCTTTTTGGTGCCATTTGATGTAGCATAACGCTCGGCTATTCGTGCACACAATTTCGACTCAACAAAAGACGGACCATCAACTACCGGGGTGCTTGGACTGAAATTTAATTGCTTCCAAAATGGATGAATATCATTGATGTCAATCACTTCAACATACCTACCCATCTTATGACGACACGGGAGTCCAATACCTATCATATCCTTACAAACACAAACCGTATTCTCGTCATCGTAAGCTTTATAAAGCTTCAATTGTTTCATCATGTGATTTATTGCCCATCTTGAAACTTAATGAACAATGCCCCTTAGAAGCAATTTTTCTTTATCATTTTCCATTGGGAATTGGTGTACACTAAATTGCATACATTTCCTAATCTTTACGAGATCACGATTGGTGTATTCATAGATTGCTTCTTGGATCGACACAGCTCCATTTTGACTACCAAGTAGTATTTTCTTTAATCGGTGCAGATGGGGCAAAACGATTTACTGGTTTTTACAGAATTGAGGAGATGACCGTGCGGAGGAGACTCCTTGAACCGAGTGAAATGTTTAACCTCACACAGATGCACTGCAAGAAGGGAGTGCTTTGAATTCGAGAGATCAATCTGTAGTACTCCGGCCTAAACCAAGACAATGGCCGTTCCAGAGTAAATTCGGTCACAAGAGAGGATGGGTCGATCGTAGGAGGAAGGCGAGAAATGTGTGAGATCAATGGTGATCGAAGATTGTAGATGTGTTGTGTATTCTGAGAATAAGATAAATTCTGAATGATTGAATTTGCTCTGTTGAGAGTTGGATTGTTAATCTCGTGTTTCCTGTTTGACGTGAGATTGTCCTTCTTTCAATCATGATTCAGAGATTTATTTATATTGCTGGAATTGGAAAACACCACGATCTCATGAAGTGTGACAATTGATGGGATCAAAGAATGGGGAAGTGGAAATCGTGTTAAAACCAGTTGCTCAACGTGCGGAGACTTGGTTGATTTTCCATCCACTACTTTGTTAACTCCTTCAAGCGATTGCACGACTTGCTCACATTCTCATCGTGTGTATGAACACACGTGCCGTAGACCGCCAGACCAAAACCCTAGTTAATATCCCCATGTAACACGATTGATGTCTCGTGTGATTGTGGAGTCTGCAAGGCAGACGTGTATTTAGTTAGTCAGTTGCTCACTTCATGACTTCATGGGACGATGATTCCTTGTCTTGTTGAGTCGAACGTGATTTGGAAATATTCTGAGACTCATGAATTGATCATGTCTGTTGAAACAGAGATATAACGTGTGAATAATCTAACATGAGCAAATATTGCTCATTCGATGAATTGTTGAATATTGATAGTTGAACCAGTATTCCTTGGTTTGAGCAAATATTGCTTATCTGAGCAAATGTTTCTCATTCGACGAATTATTGGTAGCATGACCAAATAAGATATTGGCAATTAAACCGAGTATGATAAATAAAATGTTGATCACGGGATTAACGTAAAATTATTAGCGTTTGAATATGGAATTATGAACCTTGGACTCAAAACCCTAATTTGATCAATTGATGATTAACTGATAGTTTATTGAAAATTAACCACGGAGTGTGTAGTTGCAGGAAATCCTACAATACATCCCTCACAAGAATTCATAATATTCAACACATTTTTAAGATCAACAATCAATCTTTTTATTAATTGAGTTAGAAACTTTACAAGAAGGAAATGAAATCAAGAATATAAGTGCTACTCTAGATTTTCTCTCTCCTCAAAACTTTCTCTCCACTCTAAAAAGATCTCTCTTCACTTAAGCATGTTCGGCTCTTTATATAGGACACTACATAGTGGATGACAGCTAAGCTGTCCTTTATTTTTTGATCTGACTTGCGACATTCTCGCGAGTGTATAAATTTTAAATCTCGCAACACTCCTAATCTCGCTAGGTCTTCATATTTTTCTCGTGTTCAGGCTGTCGTCATCTGTTGCATCATTTTTATTACCAATCTGCGATATGTTCGCAGTGTGTCGTTCATGGATTTCGCAAGGGTATTGGTGTTGCGATATTCTGATCCTACATATTGACTCTTCTCATGTCTTCTCTGCGAAGGAGAGAATGTCATGAGAACTAATACTTTCAAAATGCCGCATCTGTTCATTTCCATCCATTTTCTCGCCGACAAGATTCCATGAATTATGCATAACCGCTTACATGTGTTGAATATTCCCCATTCACCGGCACATTTAATGCTAACCGGTCACCATTTTCTTGTCTATTTAATAAGAAATCCATCACAAGAATATTTTCTTTCTTTTACTTCTTCTTCTTCATCTCTATATTCTTTGTGAATCCTTTTGTCGTCTGCAACTTTTTACTGCTGTTCATCTTTCTGTAAATCTTCTCCATCTTTCTGCTACTGTTCCCATGGAGCCATTAAGGTTTGTTGATTTTGCTAAAACTGATCTTTTTGGGGTTGATCTCTTCTACTGAAATTGTCTTATTTGATTTCGTTCATCTTTGAATAATTCCCATACTGTTTTTGTTTTAGCAAAAGCACCTCTAACACCAAGTTCACAATCCAAAACCCTAATGTTCCCAAGGGTTCGCAGCCTAAAATTGTTGTAAACAAAAGAAATCCTGCGAATAGAAAGGTATTAAGAAACACTTATTTTTAATAACAATATTGTTGCCTCTGTTTCTTATTTGACTTGTGATTCACAAGGTGATGAAAATGTCGATAGGCCTCCCAAAAGATCTTGCCACCCTAAAAATGTTGAAACTTCTGTTTCATTTCCTATGTTTAAGCTTTCAACACCCCCTGTGATACCTTCACAAGTTGAATCCCCTCTCCTTATCTGCGAAAGCATTGCTGCAGACTTCCCCCATGTAACTAACCTTTCTATAAATGGAATTCCTCGCGATAACCCTGTTGCGAATGAACCTTTCTCTTCTTCTACTGTCAATACCTCTTCTCTTAACATTGCCTCAGCCCCAGTCATTAACCTTCATCAAATTTCATCTTCGGATGACACATCTATGGAGAAAGATGACTCAACTCTCCCACCTTCTGCCATCATCACTTCTTCATCCGAATCTCTTCCTTTTACTAAAGAAAATTTGGAAGGGATGGATATTGCTTTCAAGGTTTTATCAGATATTCTGGGTGATGTCAAGAAAGCTTCCATAGATCCTATCAGATCGGGTGTCTGCGAGATTTTAAGTAAATATTTTGGCTCTGACAGAATGGTTTTGCAAACATCCTTGGAAAAGGAAGTTGAAGCTTTGAAAAATAACCTCCAAGCTATGACCTTGAAATGTGACACTCTTCATCTTGAGAATCAAAAACTTCAGAATATTTCGCTGGATCGAGATAATCTTCGCAAGAAGAACGAGGAATTAAAAGGTATAACTTTTTTTTTTTTTTTTTTAAATTCCTTGTTCGCCCTTTAAGCTTTAAAAGAAACGAAAAATGGAGATATATCATATTGAGTCCGTTGAAGAAGCTCGAATGGATAAAGATGCTTGGATGGATCAATATAACCAATTAGATAATTTTCATACATACTCTGTTGATCAAGTAGACAATCTTACCAAGGAGAATGCTCAATTAGTTCAGAAGCAAAACTTATTAAGTAGTGAATTATCTCGCCTCTCTTACTCTTTGACTAAAGCTAATCTGGGGTTAGAAACTTTATCAGATGAGAATGAAATCCTATCTCGAGAGAAGCGAATTCTTTCAAATAAGGTGGCGATCTCTTCGCAACAACTTAATATTTGTCAGAAAGTATGTAATGAGCATGAACAATCTCTCTGTTCGTTGAGAAATAAACTTAAAGAAGTCACCGTTGAGAAGGATAAACTTATTCAAGGTAGAATAACTTTAAGTGTAAAGGCAAGCCAACTCAAGGATCAATACTCCAAGCTAGAAGAATCCTACTCTTCTCTTGCGAAGGAAAATAATCGTGTGTCAATCCGTCAAAAATAATTTCACTTTCTTACTCACTAAATTTAAATGAAGCACAAGGTAAGGAAGAGTTCGTATCCACAGAGAGGCAATTGTTGTTATGTAATTTTCAGTTTCTAAGGTAACCAAGGGGGGATGTTTGTTGTTTTATCTAATAAATAAAAGTAATTGAAAACAAAGTAAATAATTGGAATAATCAATAAGGAGAAGATATTGGTCATGGGATAGTATCATTCACAAACATGTATTTTCATCAATGATTAGAATTGGTATTTTAATCTCGTATTTATTAATAGTCCTAGGATACCTTGATCGCAAGTATAACCCGTTAATTCCCTGATTTCATCACAACCACATTAAAAGATGCATATGTGAATTCTTCCTAGAAAGCAACCTAAAGTGTAAAAGCACAATTAAGTTTAACTCCCTAAAAGCAATAAGTATTATGGAATAAGACTAATCAATGCAAACGAATGTGTAAAAGCACTAAACGTTTTAACAAAAGTTATGATTCACTTGTGACTAGTAGGATATATCACTACAAGCACTACCCACAATTATGCTACTTAGAATCATGGATAAACAACTTTTTCGTATTGAAAACCCTAATATAGCTCTAGAGATGAACACAAATCGGATTGATTCCGGACTCAACCTAACAAGTATTCAAATCTTATAACACTATTAATTGTGAATCACAAACAATAAATTACCGAGACAAAACTAATTCATAGATTCAAAAACATGTTGAGAAATCAACTTTTATCCCATAACCAATAATATGTTTAGCTACTCATAGCTATGGAGTTCATAATAATAATAATTGAAAAGAAGAAGATGAACAAAAGCAAATCCTAGAAGCGTAAACAAAACGGCTCTCCAAAACTCCAAAGAATAAGATATATGATAATTTGTAGAAGACCTTGCCTTTATAGCTTTTCTCCAACTTCTAAAATTAGGTCTAGTCTTCAAAGTCCATTAGATGAAAATCCACCAAGCCCATAGAAGAGAGAAACCCATGTAGAAAATATGTCCCAAAAGTGGTCTTAGGAAATCGGTATTGTGGCGGAAAGGTCGCCGGAAATCGGTTGTGTGACCAGGCAAAGTCCGCCCGGTCAACGGGTCGGATCGGTCAACTAGTCAGCTCGGCGGGTCAACTCGGTCAAGCACCGAGTCAGGGAGAGTCAGGGTGAGTCAGGTCAGAGTCAGACCTGAATCAGGGTGTGTCATTTGGAACCAGTCAGATGAGTTAAACTGAGTCACATATCTGACTTGTCTGAAACAGTCATGGCCTGAGCCGTTGCAAGGCCAGAGCTGAGCTGCACTATCCTTGTGCATCACCACGCACAGCACAAACACCACCAGCGCCTAACATACATCTATTCCATTCATTCTTCACAACTCTGCCAACATCTCCCTGTGCAGCGCACTCATCACAGCTCCATAACCTGTAACTCCATATACATTCTCCGTTTCAACTCGACTGCAACACCTCAGGTTCAAGCCACTTCCTGCAACAGCACATAACTCCACCACCTACAATCTGATTTACTCACTGCATCATTATCTCCAAACCATCACCATTGTACCGCAGCCACACACACTTGTATGCAATGTCACCGCCAACAACCAACACTCGTAACCCATTAGCTCACCTTGTCCTGCCATTTTCCATGGATCAGCACCACAACCAATTCCATATGTTACCATTTCATTGTCACTGAGCCACACATACCATCTTGAATTCAGTCTTAGCTGCAAATGTCAGTTCCTAACATTCATCTATTTATTTGAATCTCAGTACCAACACCACTATCTCCTCCCTGCAATCTCAGACCTGTATTTCACCTCCATTCCTCGGCATTGCAACTTCATTCTCTCCCTGGATCACTGCACACAACCAGCTTGCACCTCATATCCATTTCAGCTCAGTGCCAACATCAAATACCATCTCCCACCAGCCACCGGTGGTGTACAATCAACACAAACCCAGTAGTCATCACAAGCTCAGGCCAACACACACCCTGCCCTAAGTATGGCACCACCAACAGCTTTGCCAATCTCTCTCATTTCACACAACCTATTAAGCTCAACCACCACCAGCATCTTCTATTTCCTCAGCAAACAGCTCACTATGCCAAGCTCAGGCTTCATAATACCAATTCCCTAGCTCACATTGCTGCTCTGTAAATCACTAATCATCTCCAATTTCTCCATCTGCTTCAAGACCCATTTCTTGTAACCTCGTAGCTCAGCCAACAGACTCACTCCCGCCTATATGCAATCCGAGTTCAAATCCCAAAGAACTCTATTAACATCTCCACTCCAACCGCAACTTCACTAGGACCAGCACTTCCACCTGAGCTAGTAACAATCTTCATCTCTCACAACCACAGACAGCAACACAGTCCAAACTCCCACAGCTGCAATATCATCAACAATTAGAGCACCACCAACTCCATCTGAACCATACCACCAATCCCTGTCTCCTTTGCATTCTCGGTCACGAGATGGAGCTATTAGAATCCTTCCATTCTTCCACCATGATAGCCTTTTTCCAGATCTAATTCTGAAATTTCTTGCTCAAACCCCTTTTGAATTCAAACCCTAACTCTCCTTGAGATCAATCCACACTCAAATCAAGTGTAACCCATCTTCATACCATCGTGATGTACTGATTTGTAGGTCGAGAATTCAATCCCAACAACCGCAACTTCGATTCAGACAAACCCTAAATCTGCTCATCAAACGTCTTCCATCACTGCAACATCTAGTTTCAATACTACCAATTTCCTCTCTGAGTTTCTTAATCTCTCAGTCTCTATATTCTCTTCCTCTCCATTTTCACCTGAACTACTCTCGATCTAATCTCAGTAAATTGGCAGCCATAACTCTCCTCTCTCAGTTTCAGGTGAGAAAATGATTGAGATGAATGAGAGAAACATCTTCTCTCGATTTAGTTTTTAGGATAATGCTGGATAATGAGTCCCCTCTGCATCAGATAAGGGATACCCCAGTGGATGCCCCATAACATGTGGTCACCCCTTAACCACACCGGTGCTGCATTTAATACTCCTCCTAATAGAGTTGCCCCTTAACCTTGGCTCAGCTCCCAGTAGTGATTGCCATGAAATGACAATTTTGCCCTTTTTACTCCAATTGGTTGATTTCTCAATCTTTTCCTCCGCGCGACTCCAGAGTACCTAATAACTCAAAAACACGCGTAAAGTACATAATTCACAAGAAAAATAGCAAAGAAAGCGTAACTACTAGATAGTAAATTAGGTGTTTTAGACACCTATCAGATTCCCCCACACTTAGACTTTGCTAGTCCTCGAGCAAATCAAACAAAACAATTTAAAAACATACATACAACTCCGTGTCGTCGAGGCTACGGTCACTTTTAGCATAAATAACAAGCCTTTAAACCCCTATGTGTCCCTAGTGGACGAGTTATAGTCTCGTGAGGGTTTACTAGAGATATACCCACAAAACCTATTTTTCCAACTTACTAGTTCTCCGTAATGATAGCATCCAACGCGCTAAGAAGACATAGAGATTACGCACACTAGTCATAAGAAGTTAGACACATAAATGAACACAATCTCATTCTTAAAAGTTGAGAGAGAAATAACCATCCCTTCTCGACAAAAATTCGGGTTCGGAGTGATCAAAAGTCTCGACTCTGCCTCACAAGAAAGGGTTTTATGAAGTTACTCTCAATAATAAACAGCTTTTTATGGGTCACACATGTGTCCAGGTAGGAATGAAGAGAGAATCCTGCGACACGTTGAATGGTAGGAAGGTAAAAACCCTCCGAATATTTTGAAAACTCACATCTTTTATAATTTTTGAAAACCCATTTTTCTGACGATCTCTTCGAAAGGAAATCAACCATTTAACGAAGGTGGGAATATGCTTACTTACCGTGTATCCGTTCGGCGTGCGGCTAGCACCACTCTCACAAAGATCCATAGAAACGTCTTCGGTCTTCTATCGGTGTCTTCATCTTCGTCTTCGGTCTTCAACTCTTGATGATAACTCTTGAACTTTGTAGAATCTCGACAATATGATTCTTTCCTCTAATTTCTTGTCGCTTGAAACTTCTTTATAGATATCCCTTCTTTCCATTGGCTTTATTGAAAGAATACAAAACTAAAACAAACTATACAAACCCAAAATATAATTTTTTTTTTTTTCTTTTTTTTTTTTTTTTTTAATTTTCGTTTTTTTTTTTTTTTTTTTTTTTTTTTTTAATTTTTTAAATTTTTTAAATTTTTTTGAGACAAGAGAAAGTAAAATACAAATAAAATAATAAAAAAAAAATGTAAGTACAATGCCATGGTGTAAGTACTTTACCGCTTGATTCATCACAACTTATATGTCTTGATATCATAACTTCTCGAACTCTCATCCTTGATAATTTTCACTCTTGTACAATAGTCTTCAACTTATAAAAATTCTGCTCCCTGTCTTGTTGCTTTACTTAAATCAAATCGCTCAATTTCGTATTGTTGCTTGTAAACCTCGAACGTGTTCAACTTTCCTTCGAATTTGTGATGCTCCTCTTGTTGATGATGATGGTGTTTCTATGGACCTGTTGGTGTAGAGAGAGATAAGGTGGATGGTGATAACTGCGAACAAGATTACAAGTGGTATGTAAGTTAGCAATTCGATGTCACCAACATGGTTGATAAAATAGCACTCAAGAGATCAAAATAGTGCTTCTATGGTGGGAAGTTGGACAACTCACCATTCTGCCCGGAATTTACGTACGGTGACACACACTCAAAAAGCACAAATTTAGACAGGTTCAAAGAATTGAAGGTTGGTGCCTCACATTATGTAACTTGGGTAGTCTCCACTATAGGGGACCACTACTCTAATACCGAATTTCAGTCTGCACCTTATTTGCCACTGGCATGGTTAAGTCCAACTTTAACTCTCATACAATTAAGAAACCCGATCATGTTCTCTGTCATCTCTAAGTTCAGTCACTAGTATGAGATTCTCGATGTAATCTTAGCGACATGTATACTATGTGACTCTAAACTAACCATAAGTTGGAGTTTTCTTATTCACTAAACTTTACATTGTCCTCAATGTAATTGAATCGTCCAAAGCAAGTCAAGGTGGGAAATCCTAACAAGAAATCAGAAAAAAATAAAGAAAACAAAACAAGAAAAACTAAAAACAAGAAAAAAAAAAAAAAATACAAGACAAGAAATACTCATCCTTTGGGTTGCCTCCCAATTAGCGCTTGGTTTAAAGTCGTCGGCCCGACTATCTCCTTGCTTTCTATGACTCCTCCGGAGGGAGCACATCCACAAAGTTAACTCCTTCCACCACTTGAAGTGAAATTCTCATAATATGGTTTCAACCGGTGCCCATTAACTTTAAGTTTTTTCCCGTAGCTATGCTACGAATTTCCACTGCACCATGAGAAAACACATTAGTAACAATAAAAGGTCCGATCCATCGTGACCTTAATTTACCCGGAAATAAATGCAAGCGAGAATTAAACAAAAGCACTTTCTGCCCAATGCAAAATTATTTCCTAGAAATCATGTTATCATGAAATGCTTTCGTCTTTTCTTTGTAAATCCGTGAGCTTTCAAATGCATCGTTACGAAGCTCCTCTAGCTCTTGGAGTTGTAACTTCCTTTGCTTTCCAGCCCCATCCATCTCCATGTTGCATTGTTTAATAGCCCAAAACGCCTTATGCTCAATTTCCACGGGTAAGTGACAAGGTTTACCATACACAAGCCTAAAAGGAGACATCCCAATAGGTGTTTTATATGCGGTTCTATACGCGCACAAAGCATCATTAAGTCGCATGCTCCAATCTTTCCTCGTTGGATTCACCGTCTTTTCTAGAATGGATTTCACCTCCCGATTAGACACCTCGGCTTGTCCATTGGTTTGGGGATGATAAGGTGTTGCAATCTTATGCGACACATTGTACTTCGTCAACAAGCTTTGCAAAATCCTGTTTTTGAAGTGAGAACCCCCATCGCTAATTATGGATCTTGGAATTCCAAACCTTGCAAAAATATGAGCTTGCACAAAATCTGAAACCACTTTAGAATCATTAGTTGGGGTGGCTTTAGCTTCCACCCATTTCGAGACATAATCAACCGCAAGTAAGATATAAAAATTCCCATGGAGTTGACAAAAGGCCCCATAAAATCAATACCCCATACATCAAAAACTTCAATAAATTGAATAAAAGTTTGTGGCATTTGATTTCGGGCACCTAGATTGCCGGTTCTTTGGCACCTATCACAAGTTGTACAAAATATATGTGCATCCTTAAACAAAGTTGGCCAATAAAAACCACTTTCAAGTACCTTGTGCGCGGTTCTCTTACTCCCAAAATGTCCTCCGCAAGCATAAGAGTGACAAAAACACAAGATAGAATTAAATTCAGATTTGGGAACGCACCTTCTTATTACTTGGTCACTACCATGTTTCCATAAGTACGGATCATCCCATATGTATTGGTTCCCTAACCTCTTAAGTTTGTCCCTCTCAAAGACGAGACAAGTTCTTTGGGATTTGTTTAGAAACTAAGTAATTGACAATATCGGCATACCATGGTTCTCCAAAGGCAATTGAGAATAGTTGCTCGTCCGGGAAACTCTCACGCAACGGGATAGTCTCCTTGTCCCCAGCAAGTCGGCTCAAGTGATCCGCAACGGTGTTCTCAATTCCTTTCTTGTCTTTGATTTCAATATCAAACTCTTGCAAGAGTAAAATCCACCGTATGAGCCTCGGTTTCGCCTCTTTCTTTGTAAGCAAGTACTTAAGCGCTGCATGATCAGAAAAAATAACAACTTTTGTACCAATTAGATAAGAGCGAAACTTTTCTAAAGCAAAAACAATGGCTAATAACTCTTTTTCAGTGGTTGTGTAGTTTTGTTGGGCCTCATTTAACGTTCTAGAAGCATAATAAATAGCATGAGGAAGCTTCCCCACACGTTTCCCAAGCACCGCACCAACCGCATAGTCACTTGCATCACACATGAGCTCAAAAGGCTTACTCCAATCCGGTGGTTTAATGATAGGGGCTGAAATCAAAAGTTCTTTCAAACGATTGAATGCCACCATACATTTTTCATCAAAGTTAAAAACCACATCTTTTTGCAATAAGTTACAAAGTGGTGATGCTATCTTGGAAAAGTCCTTGATGAATCTACGATAGAAACCTGCATGACCAAGAAAAGAGCGTATCTCCCTCACCGTAGTGGGAGGGGTTAGAGCACGAATAATGTCTATCTTAGATTTATCAACTTCCAAGCCTTTAGAAGATATTATATGGCCTAAAACTATGCCATGAGTTACCATGAAATGGCATTTCTCCCAATTTAGCACAAGATTTGTTTCAACACATCGTTCAAGGATTAGAGACAAGTTGTTCAAGCAAAGGTCAAAAGAATCACCAAAGACACTAAAGTCATCCATGAACACTTCGATTATGTTTTCAACATATTCCGAAAAGATACTTACCATACACCTTTGAAAAGTAGCTGGAGCATTGCACAAGCCAAAAGGCATCCTTCTATAAGCAAGAGTACCGAAAGGACAAGTGAAAGTGGTTTTCTCTTGGTCCTCCGGTGCTATCACAATCTGATTATAACCTGAATAGCCATCAAGAAAGCAATAGTAAGAGTGTCCAGGTAAACGTTCAAGCATTTGATCAATAAAAGGCAAAGGGAAGTGATCTTTTCTAGTGGTGGCATTCAATTTCCTGTAATCAATACAAACCCTCCAACCGGTTTGCACACGAGTTGGGACAAGTTCATTCTTATCATTCTCCACCACTGTCACACCCGATTTCTTTGGTACCACTTGTACCGGGCTTACCCACTTGCTATCGGATATGGGGTAGATAACACCCACTTCCAAAAGCTTGAGTATCTCCTTTTTCACAACTTCCATCATGGGAGGATTCAAACGACGTTGCGCGTCCCTTTTAGGCTTTGCATCATCCTCCAAACGAATTTTGTGCATACAAACGGCAGGGCTAATACCCTTGATATCGGCAATTGTCCATCCTATGGCCGTCTTGTACTTCCTTAGCACCCTTAGAATTTTTGCTCCCGTAAATCATTAAGCTCATTAGAAACAATCACGGGTAACTCTTCATTATCACCCAAGTACAAGTACTTTAGGTGGTGGGAAGAAGTTTCAATTCTAACTTTGGAGATTTAACAATTGAAGGTACAAGCTTTTCATCACTTCATGGTAAAGAAATAAAAGAGATATTATGAGTTTCCGGGCATCCTTGTAGTGAATTAAGATCACCAAGGGCTTCCTTGACTTCATTACCACACTCTACACCATTATCCATGGATGTAGTTAACACGGTTTCCAAAGCATCATCACCGTTTAATTCGAACATTTGTTGTGCCAATGAATCCATAACATCAATGGAGAAACAAGAGTGGACATCACTAGGATATCTCATCGTCTCGAAAATATTGAAACCTATGGTTTCTCCATCAAACTCCATGGTTAACGTTCCCTTATCCACATCAATTATGGTTTTCGCCGTTTTCATGAAGGGACGCCCAAGTAGCAATGGAAGAGACGAATCCGGTGAACCTTCATCCATCTCTAACACACAAAAGTCAGCTGGAAATACAAGTTGATTAACCTGCACAAGAACATCCTCAACAATACCCATTGGGTAGACATTAGAGTGATCGGCTAATTGCAATACAATTTCAGCCTTTTTAAGAGGACCAAGATCAAGTAAATTATACATTGACGCAGGCATAACATTAACGGATGCACCTAAATCCAACATAGCTTTGTTAAATGTTTTGTTACCAATTGTGACGGGAATGTCAAAACTACCCGGGTCCTTGCACTTAAGTGGGAGTTTGTGTTGTAAGATTGCCGAGGCATTCTCCCCCACACTAAGCACTTCATTACCTTTAAGCCTTTGTTTGTTTGTACACAAGTCCTTTAACACCTTTGCATACTTTGGTACTTGCTTGATAGCATCAATGAGTGGTATGTTCACATGGATCTTCTTTAGAACGTCTAAAATCTCCTTTTCTAGTTCCGCCTTCTTAGAACTTGCAAATCTGCGAGGAAAAGGTAAAGGAGGAGCATAAGTAGAAACCGGAGTTTTAGAGTTAGGAATAGATACCTCAGAAGTTTGGGGAGAATCCTCATTATTCTCCTCCAAAACAGGTTCCTTTGGTGTGTCCACCTTGCCCGAATCAGTAATTTCGGGTTGCACAAGTTGTGTACCACTTCTCAATGTAATAGCATTGACACCCTCTTTTGGGTTAATAGGTTGAGAAGGGAGTTTCCCACTATTTTGTGCCTTCAATTGGTTCAACTCAATATCCATGGAGCCCATTTATGTTTGCAACTCCTTGATAGCACTCTTAGTTTCTTGTTGACTCTCTTTGAACATGGTAGAAATGCCTTGCATCATGGTTTGAAGCTTTGAGTCAATATCGGAACCTTGATTTTGCATTGATTGTTGTGCTTGTGGTTGTTGAAATTGTTGTCTCGGCTAGAATTGTTGTTGTTGAGGTTGAAATCCACTTGAAGAGTTGAAGGTAGGTTGTTGAACCGCTCCTTGCTTGTTGGCATAGCTAAAATTGGGGTGATCTCTCCATCCCGGATTGTAAGTGTTAGAGTAGGGATCATACCGTCTTTGTTGATTTGGAAAGATCGCATTAGCTTGCTCATCTTCATAACATTGAGGAGAACTTGGTATAACCGCGGCTGCAACTTGTTGCATCATTGCGGACATGTTACCCATTTGTTGACGAAGTTCCTCAACCTCGCTCACTTCATTCACTCGTCTTAGAAGCACATCCGAACCACGACTCAGAAATTGTTGTGAGTTCGCTGCCATGTTTTCAATCAATTCTCTAGCTTGTGCCACCGTCTTGTTAACTAGTGCACCACCACCCGCAGCGTCAATAAGATTCCTATCACTTGATTGGAGTCCTTCATAGAAATATTGGATGATCATAGCATCACTGAATTGGTGGTGAGGGCAGCTTGCCACCAACCTCTTGTATCATTCCCAACAGTCATATAAGGATTCTCCCACATTTTGCTTCATCCCACAAATTTCTTTCCGAATTTGAGTAGCCTTTGATGCAGGAAAATATCTCTCCAAAAAGAGTTTCTTCAGCCCATTCCATGTAGTGACACTTCCGGAAGGTAAATAGAACAACCAATCCTTATCACTATCCATCAAAGAGAAATGGAAAACTTTCAACATTGCACCATCCGCCTCAACATCCGCTGGAAGCATAGCCGTGACAATGGTGTGGAAGTCCATAAGATGTTTGTTTGGATCTTCATTCACCATGCCATGGAACTTTGGTAATTCTCTAAGCAATCCCGGCTTTATATCAAAAGTAGAGTTCGTTTGAATACACCCATGTTGTATATCAAGCCTATGAGAAGCTAAGTCCTTGAGTGAACGATTTGCATCACCCATTGCTTCTTCTTCTTCCACGTGTGGTTCCTCTACGATTGGAACCTCTTTTTCTCCTTCTTCTTGAGTATCGCCTTCCACCTCTAACGGGATTTTCTACATTTGTGTCTTGACTTGGTTGGAGTATTGTGCCTCTTCGAGTAGCTATCCCGCACCTTGGATAATTCCAATCCTTAGAAGCCCAGTTAGGATTAGGTACCGAAAACAATTCTCCAAAACAAGTGAGAAACAAGACAAGAACCGAAAAGCAAAGATAAAAGCGAAATTGTAAAAAGAAACTAAAAACTTAATAACAAGCCATATGCCTCCTCAAGAACGGCGCCAAAATTTGATCGTGTGTCAATCCGTCAAAAATAATTTCACTTTCTTACTCACTAAATTTAAATGAAGCACAAGGTAAGGAAGAGTTCGTATCACAGAGAGGCAATTGTTGTTATGTAATTTTCAGGTTTCTAAGGTAACCAAGGGGGATGTTTGTTGTTTTATCTAATAAATAAAAGTAATTGAAAACAAAGTAAATAATTGGAATAATCAATAAGGAGAAGATATTGGTCATGGGATAGTATCATTCACAAACATGTATTTTCATCAATGATTAGAATTGGTATTTTAATCTCGTATTTATTAATAGTCCTAGGATACCTTGATCGCAAGTATAACCCGTTAATTCCCGATTTCATCACAACCACATTAAAAGATGCATATGTGAATTCTTCCTAGAAAGCAACCTAAAGTGTAAAAGCACAATTAAGTTTAACTCCCTAAAAGCAATAAGTATTATGGAATAAGACTAATCAATGTAAACGAATGTGTAAAAGCACTAAACGTTTTAACAAAAGTTATGATTCACTTGTGACTAGTAGGATATATCACTACAAGCACTACCCACAATTATGCTACTTAGAATCGGGATAAACAACTTTTCGTATTGAAAACCCTAATATAGCTCTAGAGATGAACGCAAATCGGATTGATTAGGACTCAACCTAACAAGTATTCAAATCTTATAACACTATTAATTGTGAATCACAAACAATAAATTACTGAGACAAAACTAATTCATAGATTCAAAAACATGTTGAGAAATCAACTTTTATCCCATAACCAATAATATGTTTAGCTACTCATAGTTATGGAGTTCATAATAATAATAATTGAAAAGAAGAAGATGAACAAAAGCAAACCCTAGAAGCGTAAACAAAACGGCTCTCCAAAACTCCAAAGAATAAGATATATGATAATTTGTAGAAGACCTTCCCTTTATAGCTTTTCTCCAACTTCTAAAATTAGGTCTAGTCTTCAAAGTCCATTAGATAAAAATCCACCAAGCCCATAGAAGAGAGAAACCCATGTAGAAAATATGTCCCAAAAGTGGTCGCCGGAAATCTGGTATTGTGGCTGGAACTTGGCCGGAAAGGTCGCCGGAATCGGGTTCAGTGACCGGCAAAGTCCGCCCGGTCACCGGTCAACGGGTCGGATCGGTCAACTAGTCAGCTCGGCGGGTCAACTCGGTCAAGCACCGAGTCAGGGAGAGTCAGTGTGAGTCAGGTCAGAGTCAGACCTGAATCAGGGTGTGTCATTTGGAACCAGTCATATGAGTTAAACTGAGTCACATATCGACTTGTTCGAAATGATCCATGGCTCGAGCCGTTGCAAGGCCAGGCGAGCCGCACTATCCTTGTGCATCACCACGCACAAGACAAACACCACCAAAGTGCCTAACATACATCTATTCCATTTATTCTTCACAACTCGCCAACATCTCCTCGTGCGGCGCACTCATCATGACTCCATAACTCCGAACTCCATATACATTCTCCGTTTCAACTCGACTGCAACACCTCAGGTTCAAGCCACTTCCTGCAACAGCACATAACTCCACCACCTACAATCTGATTTACTCACTGCATCATTATCTCCAGCCATCACCCTTGTACCAGAGCCACACACACTTGTATGCAATGTCAGCCGCCAACAACCAACACTCAGAACCCATTAGCTCACCTTGTCCTCCATTTTCCATGGATCAACACCACAACCAATTCCATCTGTTACCATTTCATTGTCACCGAGCCACACATACCATCTTGAATTCAGTCTTAGCTGCAAATGTCAGTTCCTAACATTCATCTATTTATTTGAATCTCAGTACCAACACCACTATCTCCTCCCTGCAATCTCAGACCTGTATTTCACCTCCATTCCTCGGCATTGCAACTTCATTCTCTCCCTGGATCACTGCACACAACCAGCTTGCACCTCATATCCATTTCAGCTCAGTGCCAACATCAAATACCATCTCCCACCAGCCACCACAGTGTACAATCAACACAAACTGCAGTCTCTGTCACAAGCTCAGGCCAACACACACCCTGCCCTAAGTATGGCACCACCTACAGCTTTGCCAATCTCTCTCATTTCACACAACCTATTAAGCTCAACCACCACCAAAGATCTTCTATTTCCTCAAAGAAACATTTTCACTATGCCAAGCTCGGGCTTCATAATACCAATTCCTCGGCTCACATTCTTTGCTCAGTAAATCACTAATCATCTCCAATTTCTCCATCTCGCTTCAAGACCCATTTCTTGTAACCTCATGCAGCCTCACCTAACAAACTCACTCCAGCCTTAACAATTGAGTTCAAATCCCAAGCAGCCTCCATTAACATCTCCACTCCAACCGCAACTTCACTAGGACCAAGACACTTCCACCCGAGCTAGTAACAATCTTCATCTCTCACAACCACAGACAAAGAACACAGTCCAAACTCCCACAACTGCAATATCATCAACAATTAGAGCACCACCAACTCCACCGAACCATACCACCATTGTCTCCTTTGCATTCTCGGTCCTGAGATGGAGCTATTAGAATCCTTCCATTCTTCCACCATGATAGCCTTTTCCAGATCTAATTCTCGCATTTCTTGCTCAAACCCCTTTTGAATTCAAACCTTAACTATCCTTCGATCAATCCACACTCAAATCAAGTGTAACCCATCTTCATACCATCCGTGATGTACAGATTTGTAGGTCGAGAATTCAATCCCAACAACCGCAACTTCGATTCGGACAAACCCTAAATATGCTCATCAAACGTCTTCCATCACCGCAACATCTAGTTTCAATACTACCAATTTCCTCTCTGAGTTTCTCAATCTCTCAGTCTCTGATATTCTCTTCCTCTCCATTTTCACCGAACTACTCTCGATCTAATCTCAGCAAATTGGCAGCCATAACTCTCCTCTCTCAGTTTGTGAGAAAATGATTGAGATGAATGAGAGAAGCATCTTCTCTCGATTTAGTTTTTAGGATAATGCTGGATAATGACACCCCTCTGCATCAGATAAGGGATACCCGGTGGATGCCCCATAACATGTGGTCACCCCTTAACCACACCGGTTGCATTTAATACTCCTCCTAATAGAGTTGCCCCTTAACTTGGCTCGCCTCCCAGTAGTGATTGCCATGAAATGATAATTTTGCCCTTTTTACTCCAATTGGTTGATTTCTCCATCTTTTCCTCCGCGCGACTCCAGAGTACCTAATAACTCAAAAACACGCGTAAAGTACATAATTCACAAGAAAAATAGCAAAGAAAGCGTAACTACTAGATAGTAAATTAGGTGTTTTAGACACCTATCAGAAAACACTTTACTCATTTCTAATGAAAAGAATTTGCGATCTCGACTGAAAGGTTTGGTTGGAGATAGGTTTGATAATGTCATGGATCACTTGGAGAATAGTTGCTTGGCTTTAACCCAATATCTTATCTCGCAAAAGGAAGGTAGTCATAAAATTTGACTGCCTCAACCATTTTTTTCTTTGTTAAGTATTTTTATGATATCCTCCTTGCGAATTCTTCGCCTAAATGAATTTATTTATTCTTTTTTTCTGCAGAATCTGAGAAGAATCTTCGCTCCTCCCTTTTTACTTTGGAATCTAGCTATGCCAAAGTTCACAAAGAGAATGCATTACTTGCCTCTATCCTTGCTCGTTCTCGTGCTTGGGCAGAAACAAGATTTTATTATCTCGCTTACTCCAAAGATATACAAAGTAGGAATCACCAGAAAGCACTCCTTCGCCAAGTTCATCTTAGGGCTGAAGTTCTTGTGAACGATATCTTATTGTCCAAGTCTCTTGCTCATATATCTGTCGAACCTTTGGAAGTAGATGATGATGAAGTTCCTTGTTCTCCTGATAGTGATTATCATTATGAAAGTGGCGAAGATTTCGCAAATGAAGAGGAAGATCCTCCTAATGATGAAACCTGTCAATAACAACTCCAATGAAGAAGAAGCTAGGATAAATCAGAATGAAGGAAAAACTAGCGAAACCGATAAGGTCAAGTGAGAAAAAAAAAACCGGTGAAAGTGATAAACTTGTCAAAGAATGTCCATTATCTCTTCCGCGAAAAAGTTGATGTTGAGACCTGAACTTCCTATGTAATTTCATTTATTTGGGTTGCTTCATTTTCATAATTTCTTGCAAACGATGTACTTTAGGTCATCTTTGAGATGTATTTACTTTTTTATTTTTGTGCTTTCTAGCGAGAAAGATAATGTTCATTGCTTGATAATTCCCATACTGCCTCTCATTATCTTTCTTGCGATGGATGACCTGCATAAATAATAATTAATTCTTATAAATCTTTAGTTGCATCATGTGGTCTTATTTTGCCTTCCTAGTTAAAGGTCTTATTGTGCCACCTCTTGTCATTGCGACAAAATCGCAGGATGTCTTTGCACTTGCATGCAAAAACCCATTGATCTTGCCTTAACTATCTCTTTGAATTTTTTTTTGCGACAATATGACAGGCCTAAAAATTCTCGCGAAAATAAAGCCCCGTGACATTGTCGTCTTGCGACGAAATCGCAGGACGTCCTTACACTTTCATGTACCGACCCATTGATCTCGTCTTATCTTTGTCTTTTGTATTATTGCCTCTTCAGGATTGTCGCACAAATATTACAAGCCTAAATTTCCTTGCGAAAATAAAGCCTCATGACATTTGCGTCTTAAGACACTTATCAGCTCCCTAATGGAGGGTGCCACCCTTATCTCCCCCTGGTTGCCCCTTCAAGGAGACGTACCTCTACCATACAAGGTTGTCTCCTCCCATCCGGTCTTAAAAACAACCAATTGTTTTCGCAGCCTCTTATCCCTTTTGCCTATAGGGCTTATGGTTACGAGACTGCACCCTAAGTGGAGTTTTCTTCGGGCCGAGTGCAACATAAGCCAAGACTTGCCAAGAATGGCCGAGACGCTTCAAACTCCCCAGGCACTCTTGGCTCAACCGTGTACCTCGGCGCCTTGATCAAATGCTGACTCCTTAGAAGAGACCCTCAGTCGTCCAACCTAAGTAAGCTTAGATTGAAAATCCAAGGTACCTCTCCTGGATGGGATTTATTGACCCCAAATCTCCATGACTCAGGTTCCGGGGCGGTGTAACCTTTTTCCCGAGCCATGTAACAGGTACCCCCTTTTATGACGCACTTAGGTCTTACATTTGCCTCTTGCAAAATTTTGATTTCGCGAACTAGGGTGTACGCCATAGCAGTTCGCCTTTCTAGTATGTCATTGATTTTTGATTGTCTTTTGAAAATACTTGAAATTTTCGCATTGTTTTGTATAATCTCGCAATAATTCTTTCACAAGATTTTAATATAGATTCATTTTGCTTCAATCATGCATCATTTCGCAGTCTATTCTTTCCCCATAATTTTTTTACGGGTAATAACTCTTTAAGTATAACCTGTTCCACGGTCTATCGAGTCTGTGGCCCACATCTTTACCCTCAGGGTCCATCAATCTATATGCCCCTGTTCCAATTATATCCTTGATGATATAAGGTCCATCCAATTTTCTCGCAAGCTTTCCGCCACTTTCTCTCTGATATATTGGTGTTTCTCGCAGTACCAAATCACCTAGTTGAAATTCGCGTATTTTAACACGTTTATTATATTCTCGGGCTAATCTTGTTGGTAATTTTCCATATCTGTCAGAGCTCTTTCTCTTTTTCTTCTAATTCATCTAACTTGGTTAAAATAACACCCGCACTAAGATTTTTCTCCCAAGCTTCTCTCTTTGTTGTTGGAATAATAACCTCGTTGGTAGAATGACCTCAACTCCATATGTTAAACAGAAGGTGACATTCCCGTAGCCTCTCGCCTGGTTGTGTTGTAAGCCCATACCGCATTATGCACTTGTTCGCACCATGCTCTATTATGCCCTTCTAATTTCTTCTTCAATATATTTGCGATTGTCTTATGTGTTGCTTCTGCCTGTCCGTTGGCCCGAGGGTATAAAGGAGTTGACTTCCCACACTTTATCTTAAATGCATTAAGTAATGCAGTTCTATATTCTGTCCTCAAACTGTTTCCCATTATCGATACCAATTGTGTGGGATTCGAATCGCATATGATATTCTCAAATATAAATGTAAAAATATCTTTGTCGCGAATGTGTTGTACTGCCTTTACTTCTGCCCATTTTGTGAAATAGTCTATAGCGACAATCAGATATCTTCTTTGCCCAGACCCCGATAAAAATGGTCCCACAATATCTAACCCCCATTTTTCAAAAGGCCATACACTTGTTGAAGATGTTAATGGTGCTCCAAGTGCATGTATTTTCTTTCCATGCCTTTGACAATCTTCGCAACGCCTTGATATTTGCTTCGCATCTTCATGCATATATGGCCGTAATAACCTTGCACTTTCGCTTTGTATGCCAAAGATCTTCCGCCGTTTGTGATTGCAAACATCCCCACTATGTAACATCTTTAACACCGCTTCTCCTTCTTTTCGTGTTTAACATCCGAGTGAAGGTCTAAGTTAAAGGATCTACGATATAATATCCCATCCTCATTTCATAATTTGTCGCACGGCTTTTCAATTTGTGCGCCTCCAATCTATTCCTTGGTGTTTCTCCTTTCATCAGATATGCCCGAAGTTCTGCTCTCCAATCTTCGATATTAGGTATTTGTTCCCCATTTTCTACTATCATTACATATACCTCTTCTCCTTCTTCTTTATTGATCGATGGTGATAAAAGTGTACGTATCTTTATGCATCTCGCAGTTGGATGCACCGTCATCATACTTGAGATAAAAGCAAAAGCATCTGCGAGTCTATTATCTTTTCTTGATATGTGTCTCCATTTTATTTTTGGGATTCTCGCTGACAATTCCTCAACAAGTTTCTTTTATTTCTTCATGGATGATTCATTTGTAGAGTATTCTCCTTTTATTTGACAAATGACCAACTGCGAATCATTGGTGATTCTCATATTTTCCAACTTTATTTCTATTGCGAACTTCAGGGCATGTATCACAGCTTCATATTCTGTCTCATTATTGGTGGATTCAAACTCCAATCTGAAGGAAAAAGCCATTTTGTTGCCTTCTGGCGTAATCAAAACAATTCCAACTCCGTTACCTTCCCCATTTTATGATCCATCTACCAATATTTCCCATCTATTTGGCTCTGTTAATAAATCTCTCGGATGTCCATGTTCCTCTTCTACATCCATCATCTCTTCCATGACTTCATCATCTTCTAAAGGAAATTCCGCAAAGAAGTCGCAACAACTTGCGATTTTGGTGAGGATAATATTTCATATTTGATTTTGAAGTGTCCTATTTGTGCATTCCATCTCTCAACTCGCTCGATCTTTTTTGAATTCTTCATTACCGACTCAATTGGTATTTTCGTCAGTACCCTTATTTCATGTGCCTGAAAATATATGCGAAGTTTAAATGTTGCATAAACTAATGCCAAAATTAGCTTTTCAATCTTTGAATAATTTTTCTCTGCAACATTGAAGGTTTTGCTGATATAATAGATTGGTTTTCCAACTCCTGCGTCTACTCGCAATAACACGGCACTTAACGCATGCGAAGTTGTCGCAACATAGAGTAATAATTCTTCTCCCGGGTTCTCGCCTTTGCGAAATAGATATATTCGTCAAATGTTCTTTTATTCCTTGAAAAGCTTTCTCGCATTCGTATGCCCATCTAAACTTCGTCCCCTTTTTGAGTATGTTGAAAAAATATTTACATTTGTCGATGATCGCGAAATGAACCTCCCTAGCGAAGCTAAGAGCCCATTTAACTTCTGTAAATCTTTTACCGTCGCTGGTGTTGGCATGTCACGAACTGCTTGCACTTTCTTTGGATCAACTTGTATTCCTTCTTTTGATACGATGTAACCTAAAATTTTTCGTGATGCAACCCCAAAGATACACTTTTCTGGATTTACTTTGATGTTAAAATGTCTCATTTGTTCAAAAATTTCCCTCAAATATTGGACATGATCTTTTGCTTCTTTACTTTTTATTAACATATCATCCACATACACTTCTAATATTTTGTGTATCCATTTCGCAAACACCTTCTCTACCATCCTTTGATATGTTGCTCCAGCATTTCGCAAACCAAATAGCATTTTTGTATAACAATATAACCCTCTTGGAGCGAAAAAATCAGTATGCTCCTGATCTTCTTCAAAAGAGGGATTTGATTGTAGCCTTTACATCCGTCTAGAGAATATATTCTATCATTTCCTGCCGCCGATTCGACCATTTGTGGAATATGCAATAGTAAAACTATCCTTCTGGACATGCTTTATTTAGATCAAGTAAAATCTATACAAATTCTTATCCCCTTTTTCTTCTTTGGACTACGACCATGTTTGCTATCCACTCCGGATATATTGCTTGTCTTATGATTCCTGCCTCAAGCATCTTCTGCAGCTCTTCTTCTATTTTAGGATGATATGTTGTTGCGATTTTCTGATTCTTTGTTTGAATGGCCTCGCATTTTTGTCAATCTCCAACCTATGACACGCCACAGACGGGTCTATTCCAGGCACCTCATCCATGTTCCACGCGAAAATATCTCTAAATTCTCGTAACGGACCAATAGTTCTTTCTTCTTCATCTGCCTCCATCTTAGTCCCAATTTTTTAGCATTTTGGGTTCTTCTTTGGTTCCGACATTCACTTCCTATGTTGGTTCCGCCGCAGTGTAACTGGTCTTTGGTTCCCCCATAGGTGTGGGTTCTTTTATCTCCCTTCTGCAGCTCAGTTCCTTCTCCCGAAATTTCATTTGGGTATCCCTTTTCCTTCCTCTCGCTCTTATCATATAAGCTCTAAATTCTTCTTCTTTCTTTGCTTCCTTCGCCATTTTTCTCGTGATTTTTCGCTTCTTTGCACGTCCTTCATCTTGTTTCACTTCAATTTGATAACATAATCTCGCTTTATCACCTCCCTCTAATTTCACCAATCCCACTTGGCATAGGAAATTTAATGCATTGATGTAATGTTGATGCTACAGATTTAATTGCATGTATCCATGGCCTTCCCAACAACATGCTGTATGGTGATTCCATATCCACTACACATAGTGTCACTTGTGTTTCGATCTCTCCTAGCGAAATTCGTACCTTTATTTCTCCTTTTGGTTTTGTTGTAGATTTGCCAAAGCCATCAATATGATAGGTTGAAGGAGACATCTCTTCATCGTTATATCCCATTCCTTTGTATGCATGGTAAAATATTATATCCGCCGAACTCCCCGTATCAATCAGAGTTCTATTTACCGCCCATTCTTCTACAATTTTTACTGATTTCTCTTTTTCTTTCCGTGTAGTTACTGTGATTACGAAAGGAGATGTGTGGTTTAAATTTTCTCTTGGTATCTCTGCTGTTGTGAATGTAATCTTCTATTTTTCCCAATCTTTCAAGGGTGATGCCTTCTCCATTGTTGTAATCTTCTTTCCTTCAAAATCTTGTTTATGTATTCTCCCTCTGATATTTTCATGGAATTCATTAATCATTGTTTTCGTAATCAAGTTACACTCCAACTTTCTATTACATTCCTTAATTTTAATTTTCTCTACTTTAACTGATTTATCATTTTGTTTCATCATTTTCTTAATTTGAACGACCTTAATAACAATCTTTTATCTTTAATCTTCAATCAGTCCCTGTTTCTAGCGCCATTATATAGTTGCAGGAAATCCTACAATACATCCCTCACAAGAATTCATAATATTCAACACATCTTTAAGATCAACAATCAATCTTTTTATTAATTGAGTTAGAAACTTTACAAGAAGGAAATGAAATCAAGAATATAAGTGCTACTCTAGACTTTCTCTCCTCAAAACTTCTCTCCACTCTAAAAAGATCTCTCTTCACTTAAGCCTGTTTGGCTCTTTATATAGGACACTACATAGTGGATGACAGCTAAGCTGTCCTTTATTTTCGGATCTGACTTGCGACATTCTCGCGAGTGTATAAATGTTAAATCTCGCAACACTCCTAATCTCGCTAGGTCTTCACATCCTTCTCGTGTTCAGGCTGTCGTCATCCGTTGCGTTATTTTTATTACCAATCTGCGATATCTTTGCAGTGTGTCGTTCATGGATTTCGCAAGGGTATTGGTGTTGCGATATTCTAATCCTACAGAGTGAAGGAGGGACCGACTACATGGGATTATGGATCAACCATGTAGCGCCCAGATGCTCACGTGAGCAAATATCAAGGTATCCTGAAGACCAGTTGATTTGATGAAAGGATGATTAAATGCTGGTTTAATCATTTATTAAAATAATGTTGAACCTTAGGTGATAAAACCCAATTAATTATGAAGAGATGAGGGACTGACCAAGGAGTCATGAAACCAGCCTTGGGTGTTCACGGGATCAAATGATGATCGTTCCATGAAGTTCCAAGTTATTTGGAAGAGTTTTGGACCTAATACGTGCAATTGTGCAAATTAGGTCAAATCATGAGAATACGTGGGACCGGATCTTGCAAGCCAAAGAGCCAACCTTGGTCGGTCAAGGTAACATGCTCACGTCACCAAAGTTTCTGTATCTCAACTCGAGAATTTTGATATTTTCGGTGTGCGTTTGAGCAACATTTTGAGAAAATATGAAGAACTCGGGTTTTTCTTTAAACCGTCCAAAACCTTCATGAGATGAAGGAAAATAATAGAAAATGAGCGAATCATGAAGTATGGTACCGGCTATGGCCAAGGCAAAACCTGCCGGCCAAGGAGCCCGGTCCCACGGTGTTTTCCCTAATTTTTTATAATATATTCATGATTTTAGGGAAATATGATAAAACCAAAGAGTTTGTTGAAACCAAGGAGATTTTGTTGAAATTAAAGAGATGAGATGAAGGAAACAAAAATATTAATAATAATAAAATAAGGGCGTGTGGGACCGGCTTGAGCATGGTTGGCCGGCTAGGGCCCGGTCCCGAGAGTTTTCCCTTATTTTATGTATTATTTCATGATTTGAAGGGATTTTCATAATTTTGAAAGAATTTTCATAATTTGAAGGAAATATCATGAAATCAAGGAATTTCATAAAATTAAGGAAACACCAGAAACACCATCACTGCCAGTCATTGTTGTGCTCGATCCATCGTCTTCTGTCTTTTCTCGCTATCAAGAAACACATCTTCTCCTTGGATATCTCGAGTATCCATCAGCCATCATCTTCTCTGCTCATTATTCTTCATAGCAAGTCCAAACTCAACTCCACAGTTCACCATCTCCTATCTTCCTTCGCTATCGAACAATGACAGCAAGCCATTTTTCTCTGTTCGACTTTCATCTCGCAGTCACCACTACCATCCATGTCTGCTATTATTTTCGTCGTCAACAACAACCATGTATACTTCCCCAGTGAATCGCAAAGACCTCGACTACATCACTACGTCAGCGCTTAACTCGAACTCCATTATTCCACCACCGAGCATGATCACAGATCGACTTCATCTTATCTACAAATCATGCATGGCATAAACGTGACCTAACGTCCCCGAAGTTTCACTATCTCGTCCTTTATATCGATCACACGCCAACAATCCCGATCAATCATCACCGCAGCAACAACATCATGTCTTCAATATACGATCACGCTGGTGCCTTTATTTTCATGGTCAATCTACCGAGACCGATAATTCACTTTCTCGTTCCGCGATCGCCTTCAATAATCCTTGCGGGTGCCTTCATCGATCTGTGCTTCGACACCTTTTGGCAGCTTTGGCTTACTTCAAATGTGCTCAACTTCCTCATATAAAGTCCGAATGACTCCATTCTTTCGCCGTTCTCTTCGTCTTTTCGTCCTCTTCAAGGTGATGTGAAGAAATCTCTGATTTGAGCGAGTTCCACTTCCTTTTGGTTAAGATAGCCTCAGACACCTAAGAAACTCAAAAACAAACAAAATCAAAGCATAATGATATAAAAACTATCAAGAAAACAAAGCATTTGAGTACCTAACTAGTGCAAATATTGCACCTATCACATGGCGCGGATAGCTTGGCTAGGGCCAAGGCAAGGCGTGTTTGGCTAGGAATGTGGGGCCAAGGGTTTGCCATGGGCGCATGGCGTGGATAGATTGGCTAGAGACAAGGCAAGGCGTGTTTGGCTTGGCATGTGGGGCCAAGGGTTTGTCATGGGCGCATGGCATGGCTAGCTTGGCTAGGTGCGGTTTGGCTTGGCATGTGGGGCCAAGGGTTTGCCATTGGCGCATGGCGTGGCTAGCTTGGCTAGGTGCGGTTTGGCTTGGCATGTGGGGCCAAGGGTTTGCCATGGGCGCATAGCGTGGCTATCTTGGCTAGGTGCGGTTTGGCTTGGCATTTGGGGCCAAGGGTTTGCCATGGGCGCATGGCGTGGCTAGCTTGGCTAGGTGCGGTTTGACTTGGCATGTGGGGCCAAGGGTTTGCCATGGGCGCATGGCGTGGCTAGATTGGCTAGGTGCGATTTGGCTTGGCATGTGGGGCCAAGGGTTCGCCATGGGCGCATGGCGTGGATAGCTTGGCTAGGTGCAGTTTGGCTTGGCATGTGGGGCCAAGGGTTTGCCATGGGTGCATGGTGTGGCTAGCTTGGATAGATGCGGTTTGGCTTGGCATGTGGGGCCAAGGGTTTGCCATGGGTGCATGGCGTGTCTAGCTTGGCTAGGTTCGTGACCAAGATAGGGTTTTGGGCCAAAGGTCGTTTGGTAACCTCGAACGACTAGGATTTGCTCCTGGGATTGAAGGGTGACCGTTGATTGTCGCACGCCTACGTTTCGGTAGTCGCGTAGGGAAGGCCAACAAGGTGGCGCGTCTAGGTTGGCATGGGGCCATGGAAAGGTGCGTTTGGCATGGAGCGGTAGGTGTGGCTGGCATGGTTTGCCATTGGCACTGGGGTGCGGCTAGCATGGTTGGCATGCCTTGGCGCGGTATGTGTGACTGGCATGGTTTTCCATTGGCACAGGGGTGGCTAGCATGGTTGGCATGCCTTGGCGCGGTAGGTGTGGCTGGCATGATTTGCCATTGGCACTGGGGTGCGGCTAGCATGGTTGGCATGCCTTTGGCGCGGTAGGGTTGGCTATCATGGTTAGCCATTGGCACAAGGGTTCGGCTAGCATGGTTGGCATGCTTTGGCGTGGTAGGTGTGGCTGGCATGGTTAGCCACTGGCACATGGTCGACATGCCAAAACCCTAATCAGCATTAAAAAAAAAGGTACCCTGGTAATTTTCTCGCAGACAAATTAAAGGGTTCAATAAATGTGCTTGGTTTGGACATTATTACTCAAGTTCAGCGACGTCACTGTCTGAATAAGGTTTACGATTTTACCCCTAAGCTAAAAACCACCATCAACGTTAAGTTCCCTGCTTAGGTCGGAACAAGTGCCTTGTTGCTAGGTAAGCATATGATGGTGACAGACAAGGACGAAATCAAGATGTAAATCATTGCAAAGATGGTCAAAAAAATCCGACTAACTTTTTTGAGGGGTGAAGAGAGTTCTTGCTTCCTGTGTTGGCGGCCCTGCGTATGTTGTACTAGGGATGCAGATCGTGGAGTGGTGAGACGAAAGTTGCCGGCTTGGTCTGGCCGTACATCACCGAGGCAAAGCGGGCGTGGTCTTGGAAGGCAAAGCAAGCGCGGCTCGGAGAGGCAAAGTATGGTGGTCGGTTTGTCACGTGGGGCCAAGGGGTGGCGCAGTCTTGGGAAGGCAAGCATGGTGAATGGCTTGACACGGTTGCTATTTGTGGTAAGGAGAGTTCATGATCCCGTGTTTGGCAGCCTTGCCTAGATTTTATTTGTGTAGACCGTGAAGCGGTGAGGTGAGAGACGTCGACTTAATCTGGCTACTCATCGTCTTGGATGGGTTAGGGAACATCATGATGATAGCTTGACGAGTTTTTTGTGTCGGGCGTGGCAAGCCATGGCATGGACAGCCTGGCATGATAGGGCCTGCGGTAATGGAGTGGACGGCTTGGCATGGTACGGCCATGGAAAGGCACGATTTGCTTGGTGATTTGTCTTCAAGGCGTGTACGGACGGTGTGGCGTGGTGGGACCAAGACGTTGCGCGGTTAGCTTGGTGATTTGTATTCAAGGCGTGTACGGACGGTGTGGCATGGTGGGACCAAGACATTGCGCGGTTAGCTTGGTGATTTGCCTTCAAGGGCCCAGCTGCCTCTTTTCCTTACTTGGCTCAAACAGGAAGTTCTTTTCTCTTCAAAAACCCGAGAGTGTTATGCCCACAAAAGGGGCGTTACTTCTTCTGCTTAGGTTACGTTACCGGTTTTGCTTCCGAATCTCAGTGCTGGCGGCGGGAAAGCAAAACACGAGCTAGCGTGTCTCAAACACGTTCTTCCACGTTCTCTCACCAAACCCTAATTATTTTGCACAACCAAGCATGAGGTTTTCCCTTATATTGACTGGTGGGATGAAGTTTAATTAGGATCAGATATCATGCCTTAACTCACGACTAGTATAAAAACTTTCCTTTTCGGGACTGTATCGTTCTGCTGAACATAAAAGATGATCTTGAACCCTCCATTCGTATAGTTCGTCCGCGCCCATCCTCTTCACAGGTATCGTCTCGTGTTTTCTTTTGATTCTCATTTTATCCTCTTTCTTATGTATGTTGTTAGTATAGATGGGGTGAGAACTTGACCATTTTCTCTGTTCTTTGTAGTGTATGATGGGGTCCTCCAGAGACAGCCATACCTTTAATTCTTCGGAGAAAAACTTTGGAATCGGCGAAGACCAGCTTTCTTCTCATGAGGAGGCATTAGGTAGAATCGAATCTCTGTTCCATAAAACTGGTGGAATTATCAAGAACCTTCCTTCTATCTACCTCGGTGAAGTGCGGGCGCGTGTTCAGACTTTCTTGGGTTCGGTGAGCATGGAGAAGGAATGGGAAGGTGGTGAAGAACCTTGGTATGTTGAGAATCTCCAGTACAGCAAAACTTTTTCTCGGTCCAGTGCTAGGGAGGATCGGTCTACTCCTAGGTTGAAACAATGAAGAACTGATCCCGTGGGACTTTTAGAGGAAAGCCAACGTAACTTCTTCGTTCAGGACGACGTTATAATTCTCGATCCCGATGCAGATGAATCAAGATATCTTCCTCGAGAGGTCGTTGAGAAGACCTTTGAGGAAGACGCTGCGTTTGACAACGCTGAAGCAGCTTTCGGAGTTCGTGTCAGAGATGTCGTCGGTGACATTGGGGGCGTCATGGTGGCATATGCTGGACCAGTTGTTGAAGCGGGTGCCGGAAAAGAGATGGACGTTGTTGCTGCTGAGGTTGCTTCGGGATGGGATGTTGAGGTTGCCGCTACTAATGTCGTCGAATGGAATCTTTTTGCCGAGAGATTGTTGGGGAAAGTGCTTGAAAATAGCCTTGATCGAGGGGACTCGTGTTCCATCTTTCGATGACTAGTTTCTCCCTTTTATCGTTCTTGTTTGTTACTTAGTCGTCCTGATGGCCAATTGAATATTGAATAAGGTATTTCTGGTTGTGATATGATGGCCAATGGATTTTTCAAAGGTTTTGGGTTAGTTGGATGTATTTCTCTGAGATCAGGAAAACCCATTCGGAAAGAGATGTATGTTTTGTTTTTTTTAATGAAAATAAAATTCCGGAGAAGAATACAAACGGTGTATTCATCTTGGGGAAATACATATATCAAGAGAAACTGTCGAAGGAAATACTAAAGGGAGAGTGGTTGGAAAAGTACAGCATTTTAGGGATAGGAAAGCTTGAGCCATCACGAGTGGACTATCACGCCTTCCGCTTGTCTGTGTTGATGAGCTTGCAAAGATATCCCAAAAAGAACGTCGCCACCGGACACGGCTCGTCTTCTCTTTCATCGGAGAACCAATTCGAGCAGCTATTTTTACCGTCATCTTCCCAACTTGAAACGAGTTTACCTTAATCACTATATCTCCGATTGAAAACGGGTTCATGCATTGTGTAGCCGCTTGAATCTTAGCCACGTTGATTTCGGTGGTTGCATCTAAGTTTCTTGCAAAGTGTTTGAATGACCCAGCACCCCATTCACATCTCTTGACGGTGTTTGTGCCAGTAATTACGCCGAGTCCCCATGATAGAATAGGGAAGAAATGACTGGTCGAGAGAAGATCGCTCGGCCAAAGCTTACTTGCGTTTGGAATCCATGAGTTAGCGCCAACGGGTCTTCTCCCGCGTCCGGTTCCCTCGGTAACTCGTCGATGCAGAAGCAAGTGGGACGGTTTGTTGGAGATTCTTTCGGGCGTTGTCATTGGTAGAGGGGATGTACCTAATTTTGCCTTGTTGTCGAGTACCCATAAGTGCCCCAATATCATGTCGTAACCCAGCTCTTTGACAATGTGGAATCTGATATGCATTATAGCGTCTCCTATCTTGACCTCGAGGTTGATGTAGCCATGCACGTTCAAGGTTTCTCCTCACGGGTTCTTAATCACAAACGGGGAATGGGTAGCTTCTTGTTTCGTAAATCCCGCAGCTTTCAGTGTCTTGAAAGTAATAATGTTGAAGTCGAGGCCGATCGATGAGTGTGTTGTCGAATTTAATATATCTTAAATGGGATGTGGTCAGCAGTCCCCAGTTGCCTCTTTCGATTCCGCCTGCTGGGAAAGCTTGGGCCCTTGGCGCGGTTTCCATGGAGGGAAAAAGCCGTTTTCCCGACACAACGCGATTGAGAGCAGCGAATACATCTTGGCGCCGCACCTTGAAAAGGTAGAGAATTTCGCATACGTGCTGCATCATGGATTGTACATTCTCGTGCACGGAGTCCCCAGAGACCCCGCAATTCCTTACTGGAAGTGGGTCTCGATGTACTCCCTTGTTTCCTAGTTGGATCTCCCCTGCTTCTATCTTTTCTTTGAAGATATGCTTTAGTCTGTTGTAATCACTCCTAGGTTGGGTGGTGAACAAATCGTGGTAGTGGCGGTATTTGGGGTTCGCCATCTCGGCCTCGGTCGGTGGGCGTACTGGGAGGTGGCGGGTCCCTGATAACATCATCTTGAATCCATGCTTCTAAGAGATCAATCACCTTCTCGATGGAAAACGGGAATTCTGGGGCATTCTCTTCGGTTTCGTGATGACGCATGGGAGCTTTAGCGGCGGCGCTCCGTGGAGGAGTTGCCCGTTGTGCCGATGCTTCACGTTTAGGCTAATGGTCCGCAGTTGGGGCCTTCCTTTTACCTCTCTCGTTTACTACGTTCACAGAGGAGGGGCCAACGTTAAATTTCTTGATGATGAGGCGCCTATTCCCGCGAGTTTCGCGCATGTCTTGGTTCGAGTCGGTCTAGCTCTTTCCAATAATCTTTGGTCTTTGTCGTTGTGGATTGTCTAGCGAGCTTCATGGAGTTCGGAGAATGTCTGGAAACGCAAGTTCTCTAGCAGGGCGCGGTAAATATGAGCCTTACCATTAATACACGTGTTCACCAGCTGCTGTTCGGTCATGTTTGGGTCATGACAGTCCGGTGCTTGAACCCCGAATCTCTTAACAAAATCATTCGGATGTTCGTTGTCCCCGCTGGTACATTCATCCTAGGTCCGAGAAAGTAACTTGTTCGGACACGAAGAAGTACTTCTTGTAAAATGCGGTAACCATGATATCCCAGTTGGGGATATTGTTAACGGATGATCTTTGTTGTACCATGTATACGACCTTCCTGTAAGTGATTTTGAAAACTCCCTCAGACGAAGAACGTGATTGTATTCATGCTCGCCTAAGGACTCCAAAAAGTGGGAGACATGCTCACGTGCATTTCCGGTGCCATCGTACAGAGTGAATTGAGGGATTCTTTGTATTTCAGATGGGTAAGGAGGTTGATGCTGGTGCATGTCTACTTTATCATTGTTGAATCGGTTGCGGAGAAGTTGCTCCAGATCCTCTCTCGTAACAAAGTTGGACGACTGGCTTCTTTCCAATGGGGTTCTAGCGCGAATCTCCTCGTCCGCAGAGACGTGTTCCGCCGAGGTGCTAGCGTCGGGGGTGTTGGAGGCGTTTCTAAACGGCTCTGGAGGGCGTGACTCATGTGGTAGCCGCTCTGCTAGGGCCTTGAGAAAGGTGAGTACTTCTTTCAGTGTTTAAACCATATCCGTCTGGGCTTTAGCGAGAACTTCTTGTCATTTCATCAAATCAGTGATGGTGACATAGGGTCGGCTTCCTCTGGTTCCTCCGGTTTCTCGTCCCGTCGGTGGGGTAATTGGAGTCTTAGTGGTGGTTGGAGGTTCCATGCTTGACGAAGCATTAGGAGCGGTGAGCGGCGGCCCCGGCTCTCGTGACCGGTGGCGTAACGCCCAAGGGGTGCTTTCGACCGCCGTGGTTATTAGGTTGTGCGGGGGCATTAGAGACGGTGGCGCCGGCCCTGGTGATTAGCGTGTTACGATTGAAGGAGTGCGGTGTTACCGTGGTCGCAGGTGACACGGCGACGTTGTTGGAAGTAACGTTAACACTGGGATGTGTTCTCATCTTTGGTGTTCTCGACAATGATCCGGATACGAGTTCTACCATGTTGGGATCGGTGTTTGAAAAATGGAATTAGGAATTGAAAGCTGATATTGTAACCGATAGATAAATCTCCCACTGTGGTCGCCAATTGTTTGTAGGTGAAAATGGTTTCTGCTGATTTCGGTAATTTTGGGTGTACGGGTGAGAAACAATTTAAACCCTAAATAATGCACTACAAGGGAGTACTTTAGATTCGAGAGATCAATCTGTACAAGTCCGGCCTAAACCAAGAAATGGCCATTCCAGACTTGCTTCGGTCACAAAGTGAAGGAGAATGGGTTGGTTTTGGGGAGGGAAGCAAGGAAAGTGATGAAACCAGAATAGTTGATTCTGGAAGAGTAGTTGTGTTACTACGACTTGTATCATAAAAGTGGGAAGGCTAACAAATGGTAAGCTAATAAGTATTTTCTGAGTGTTGTGTATTCCCGAATGAACTTGTTGTTCTGTGGAAATAGGTAAGACCTATTTATACAAGTCGAGGTGAAACGTACCCTGGTCTCATTAAGGAATGGAAAAATGGGTAAGTAAATGGGAGGATGTGGTAACCATATGCATGGTATTGATGTTCCATAAAATCGTTAACGTATGGAATTGATGTCCCATGAACGTTTCACCTTTAACTCCATGTATTTACTAACCGCCTCACCCTTATGACACTTCCTTATGACGGGCGTAGTGTACGCCGCACGCTATAAACCGCCAAACCAATACCCAAAGAGGATCCCCCAGTTTGTGATATGTGTTGATGTCTCGAATGTTTTTGTGGAAAACATGTAGCATGTTGTTCTTGCCTATCAAGTCGTACTTGAGAGACTTGCTAGCTTGGTGACCTTCGACGGTCGAGATTTTGCATCTCAAGAGGAAAGATAGCCGTTGATCATTGCAGGCTTTCGTTTTGCTAGCCGCGTAGGGTAGGCCAGCATGGTGGCGCGGCTAGGTTGGCATGTCGTTGGCATGGCATGGTTTGGTGTGGCCAAACTTAGGTTTTCGGGCCAACGGTTACCATGCGTTATCTGGTAATCTAGGATTTGCTCCTGGGATTGAAGGGCAACCGTTAATTATTGCACGCCTTCGCTTGGGTAGTCGTGTAGGGAAAGCCGCATGGTGGCGCGGCTATGTAGGTTAGGGCCAAGGCAGGGTGTGGTTTGGCTTGGCATGGAGGGTCCAAGGGTTTGCCATGGGCACATAGTGCGGCTAGCTTGGCTAAGGCCAAGGCAAGGCGTGTTTGGCTTGGCATGTGGGGCCAAGGGTTCGCCATGGGCGCATGGCGTGGCTATCTTGGCTAGGGCCAAGGCAAGGCGTGTTTGGCTTGGTATGTGAGGCCAAGGGTTTTCCATGGGCGCATGGCGTGGCTAGCTTGGCTAGGTGCGGTTTGGCTTAGCATGTGGGGCCAAGGGTTTTCCATGGGCGCATGGCGCGGCTAGCTTGGCTAGGGCCAAGGCAAGGCATGTTTGGATTGGCATGTGGGGCCAAGGGTTTGCCATGGGCGCATGGCGTGGCTAGCTTGGCTAGGGCCAAGGCAAGGCGTGTTTGGCTTGTCATGTGGGGCCAAGGGTTTGCCATGGGCGCGTGGCGTGGCTAGCTTGGCTAGGGGCGGTTTGGCTTGGCATGTGGGGCCAAGGGTTTTCCATGGGCGCATGGCGTGCTAGCTTGGCTAGGTGCGGTTTGGCTTGGCATGTGGGGCCAAGGGTTTGCCATGGGCGCATGGCGTGGCTAGCTTGGCTATGGCCAAGGAAATGCATGTTTGGCTTGGCATGTGGGGCCAAGGGTTTGCCATGGGCGCATGGCGTGGCTAGCTTGGCTAGGTGCGGTTTGGTTTGGCATGTGGGGCCAAGGGTTTTCCATGGGCGCATGGCGAAATAATAGCTTGGCTAGGGCCAAGGCAAGGCGTGTTTGGCTTGGCATGTGGGGCCAAGGGTTTGCCATGGGCGCATGGTGTGGCTAGCTTGGCTAGGGCCAAGGCAAGGCGTGTTTGGCTTGGCCTGTGGGAGCAAGGGTTTGACATGGGCGCATGGCGTGGCTAGCTTGGCTAGGCATGTTTTGCTTGGCATGTGGGGCCAAGGGTTTGCCATGGGCGCATGGCGTGGCTAGCTTGGCTAGGTGCGGTTTGGCTTGGCATGTGGGGCCAAGGGTTTGCCATGGGCGCATGGCGTGGCTAGCTTGGATAGGTGCGGTTTGGCTTGGCATGTGGGGCCAAGGGTTTTCCATGGGCGCATGGCGTGGCTAGCTTGGCTAGGTGCGGTTTGGCTTGGCATGTGGGACCAAGGGTTCGCCATGGGCGTATGGCTTGGCTAGCTTGGCTAGGTGCGGTTTGGCTAGGCATGTGGGGCCAAGGGTTTTCCATGGGAGCATGGTGTGGCTATCTTGGCTAGGTGCGGTTTGGCTTGGCATGTGGGGCCAAGGGTTTGCCATGGGCGCATGGCGTGGCTAGCTTGGCTAGGTTCGTGACCAAGCTAGGGTTTTGGTCCAAAGGTCGTTTGGTAACCTCGGACGGCTAGGATTTGCTCCTAGGATTGAAGGGCGACCGTTGATTGTCGCACGCCTTCGTTTTGGTAGCCGCGTAGGGAAGGCTAGCAAGGTGGCGCGGCTAGGTTGGCATGGGGCCATGGCAAGGTGCGTTTGGCATGGCGCGGTAGGTGTGGCTGGCATGGTTTCCATTGGCACCGGGTGCGGCTAGCATGGTTGGCATGCCTTGGCGTGGTAGGTGTGGCTGGCATGGTTTGCCATCGGACATGGGTGCGGCTAGCATGGTTGGCATGCCTTGGCGTGGTAGGTGTGGCTGGCATGGTTTTCCATTGGCACTGGGGTGCGGCTAGCATGGTTGGCATGCCTTTGGCGCGGTAGGGGTGGCTAGCATGGTTATCCATTGGCACAGGGGTGCGGCTAGCATGGTTGGCATGCTTTGGCGCGGTAGGTGTGGCTGACATGGTTAGCCATTAGCACATGCGGTGTGAGAATTAGGGTTTTGGCCTGTCGAAACCCTAATCAACATTAAAAAAAAAAGGTACCACAGTAATTTTCATGAGACAAATTAAAGGGTTCAATAAATGTGCTTGGTTTGGACATTATTACTCAAGTTCTGCGACGTCACTATCTGACTAGGGTTTTACGATTTTACCCCTAAGCTAAAAACCACCATCAACAACCCCAAATCGTCTTCTCTAAACGGTCGCGAACCTTCAACATTATGTTCTTCACGATGATTCTCAGCTTCTTCTTCGTATCCATCCATTTTTGTTGATTATTAAAAAAAAATAGTTTTTCCCTTTTCTTTCCCTTCTTCTTCTTCTCTATAACTCAAAAATGACAACAAATGAAAACAATGATACAAAATTCATTCAAATACTACCCTGACTACAATCGGAAACAAATTTTTTATTTTATCTACCGAATGCATTCGGAGGATAAAAATCTAATAATATCTATCGAATATGTAAGGGCAATTTTTCCATTACGATTTACACGAGATAAGGGTTGGCTTCAATTTACGTTTGGGTGACCCTATTTTGTTTTATTGTTGGCCCCTAATTCCTTTTGAGTGGCTCCTAAAAACGCGATGAAAAAAAACCTTGATGGTGGCATATCAGTAAAAAAGGGCATATCAGTAAAAAAAAAAGGGCAGAATTTCTCAAATCACACAAAATGATACTCCTTTTGTACAGTTATGAGTTCCTCAAAGTGTGGAGCGCAGAGAAATATATTGTAGACGAGATAGAGATCTCGGGTACAAAGTACTTACCGATCTATCTAATTATACAAACCCATCTCGAGCATTTTGGTTTTAAAGGGAAATTGGAACGCAACCCTTCCTCTCTGTATTCTTCTAGTGGTTTATCTCAAGGTAGGGGATTCTTTCTAGTACTTCTTTCAATCTTATGAATGATACCTATTCATGCAATTTGGTAAACGATTATTTATTTGTTTTTTTTTTTTTTTGCTCAATAACGATTATTTGATATGTTTTAATAACCATGAATTTAACAAGTTTTGTTCAGATGAATGATCCCTGACTTTGGCGATTTAGTACAATTTAGATTGTTGCAGTACCAACACCTTAGTCTCTACTACCTTATTTAGTATTTCCCTGTTTAGTTATTAATTTCCTTAGATAGGCAGTTGCCTTTAATTCATCTAGTTTAGTTAGAAGTCTTTTAGTTCTCTTTAATTATTGCGACTTGGTTAACAAGTTATGGTACATATAAATATGCTAGCCTTGTTTACGAAAAGACAATCAATTAATAACAATTCAGTTTATCTTTAGTTTGTTTTCTTATCAGAGCTGGTGGCTAACCCCCAATCAAAGGGTTTATCCGGCTCTATTACTTGTTTGCAAGGTTTTCTCCAGTGTTAAAGGTCTAGAACCCTAACATCTGGATCAGAGCAGGTTCATCTCGATCACAAAAATCCACCAATTTTTTTTTTTTAGGGTTCTTTCTTTCTTCCAATGTCTTACACAGAAAATTTGAAAAACGTGCATGAAAGTATTGAAGTCTTAGCAGATAAGGTCGACAATCTTGTTGACGCTATTACTAACCTTCATGCTAGTGATGAAGAGACTCAACAGAACAAGCTGGCAGAAAAGTCGTTGCTCCGAGAACAAGAACGTACTGCTCTTGCTACAGCCGTAGCAACCTCTTTCCGCAACATATTTAGAGAATTTGTTCCTCTTCTACAATAGAATTCTGGTACTGCGAATCCTCCACCACCTCCTCCACCACCCCCACCGCCAAATAATGGTCAACAACAGCATCTACGCCCTAATATCAAATTTCCTAAATTTTCTGGGGACGATCCTGATAGATGGATTTTCAATGCAGATCAATACTTTAGTGTTTACAATGCATCTGATGCTCTTAAACTTACTCTTTCCGCTGCACATCTTAAAAGTGAGGCAAACCAGTGGTTTCGATGGAGAAGAACCCAAACTTTGATTACTACATGGGAACAATTTTGCACTTTGGTTCGTGCATAATTTTTCTCCAGAAAAATTCGTGGATGCTAGGTTGGCTATAAGCACCATTGAACAGAAAGGTATTGTCCGTGAACATATCCCTGAGTTTGAACATCTATTGAACTTAGTTGATTTTCCTGAAGATTTCTTGATCAGTTGTTTTATCCGTTCTTTGAAACCTCACATTGGCACTATGGTTAAATTATTGGCACCACAAACCTTAACTGAGGCTTTTACCAAAGACATTCATCAGGAAGAAGCTTATACAGCGGTTAATAAGGCTGCTACAAGGCAACCTTATCGTCCTCCTCAATTCAGACCTGCTGCAACATTACAACCTACCCCATACAATAGATTCTTCTTACCTCCAGGCGCTAAAAGGTTATCCTTAGAAGAGCAAAGAGAAAAACGAGAAAAAGGCTTATGTTTTAATTGTGATAAGCTCTACACACCTGGTCACTTATGTGATAAGCCAAGATTATTAATTTTAGATATAACTGCTGACAAGGATGAGATTACCAATATTGTTGATGGGGAATATGATCTACAGGTTACAGAGGAAATTGACAGTGAAGTTGAGGTTCCTAAGGATTCTCAAATTTTTTTTCATTATCTTCTGGGATCTTCCTTTCCTAAAACTATGAGAGTCACAGGCTATATTCAGGGAGAACCCATTACAGTTCTCATTGACTCAGGATCAACTCATAATTTTTTACATCCATCCATTGCTCAGAAACATGTTTTTTCTCATCAATCTAGTGATACTGCCTTTACAGGTTATGGTTGGTAATGGTGGTTTTCTCGAAACTAGTGGTTTTTGTAAAGATGTCTCTCTTCAATTACAAGACTATACATTCACTACTAATTTCTTTGTTTTGAATGTTAGTGGATGCGATGCTGTGTTGGGTGTACAATGGCTACAAACCTTAGGTGAAATAATGTGGGATTTTCAAAAACTTCACATGAAATTTCAATTAAACAATAGTAATTATTTATTGGTTGGCAATTCTTTAGCCTCAGTCATGCTTTTCAATAGTTCTCCACTACAGAAATTCTCGGATTGTGCACACAATGGATTTCTTCTTCAGCTTAACCCTACTTTGCCAACAACATCTTCTGATAAGGTACCTACTGAAATTTCAGCATTACTTTTGCTTTATAAAGATATTTTTGATACCCCAACATCTCTCCCACCCTATCGAGCTCATGATCATCGCATAAATCTGCTTCCTAACACAACACCAATAAATGTTAAACCCTACAGATATCCACATTTTCAAAAAGCTGAAATTGAGAGAATTGTGTCTGAACTAAAATAAGCTGGTTTCATTCGCCAAAGCTCTAGCCCTTACTCTTCTCCTGTGCTACTAGTTAGAAAGAAGGATTCTAGTTGGCGTATGTGTGTTGATTACGGGGCACTTAACAAAGTTACTGTCAAGGATAGATATCCAGTTCCAGTTGTTGATGAGTTGATTGATGAACTAAATGGCAAGATAATTTTTTCAAAGGTGGATCTGCGCTTTGGCTTTCATCAAATCAGATTATTCGATGCGAGATATTCATAAAATAGCTTTGAGGAACACATGATGGCCACTATGAATTCTTAGTAATGCCATTTGGATTATCTAATGCACCCGCAACATTTCGAGTTTAATGAACGATGTGTTTCGACCTTACCTTCAAAAATTCGTCTTGGTATTTTTCGATGACATATTGATTTACAGTAGCTCTTTATCTGAACATCTCCAGCATTTAGAGATTGTGTTTGACTTACTAAGAACACACAAGTTCTTTCTGAAACAATCTAAGCGTGATTTTTCAAAATCCTCTATCGAATATCTTGGCCATACTGTGTCAGCTGAAGGTGTTGCTGTGGAAGAAGATAAGATTTCAAACATTAAGAATTGGCTTATTCCTTCTACCATTAAATATCTTAGAGGATTCCTAGGTTTGGCAGGTTATTATCGCAAATTCGTGAAAGATTATGGGAAAATTTGTGTTCCACTCACTAAGTTGTTAAAACAAGATGCTTTCAAATGGTCCGAACAAGCTTCAAAAACATTTAATCAACTCAAGCGTGCATTAACCAACACTCCAGTTTTAGCATTACCAGATTTTACAAAAGAATTTTGTTTGGAATGTGATGCTTCTGGTAATGGATTGGGAGCAGTTTCAATGCAGTCTAACAAGCCTATTGCTTATTACAGCAAACCTTTGTCAGGTAAGAATTTAAATTTATCAGTGTATGATAAGGAGATGCTTGCTATTGTCTCTGTAGTAAAAAAATGGAGACCTTATTTGCTTGGAAGACATTTCAAAATCTACACAGATCATAGAAGTCTTAAATATTTCCTTGAGTAAAGATTGTCTTGAACAACAAAAATGGTTGTCTGAACTATTAGGATATGATTATGAAATCATCTATCGGTGTGGAGCTGCAAATAAAGCTGCTGATGCTTTATCAAGAATGACTAATCCTCAACTTTTGGCCATCTCTACTCCCATTTTTTCTGGACTCAATGAAATTGTTCAAGAATGTCATACAGATGTTGTCTTAGGAGTTCTTATTCAAAATTTGCGCCAAGACCCAACTTATAAACGTAATTCCTCATATGTTGATGGAGTTTTACGTTTTAAAGATCGAGTTGTTGTAGTATCTACTTCTAAATGGTGTGCTAAACTACTTCATGAGTTCCATTCAACTCCAATTGGTGGACACTCTGGATATTTGAGAACTTTCAAGCGCCTTCAACAAAACTTTTATTGGAAAGGTATGAAATCTTCCATCAAGATATTTGTACAGCATCGTGATGTTTTTCAGTGCAATAAATATGAAGCTTCAGCACCTCCTGGATTACTATATCCGTTATCTATTCCTACCGATGTCTGGATTGATATTTCTATGGATTTTATTGATGGGTTTCTTTTATCCAACAACAAGAACTCCATCTTGGTGGTAGTGGATCGTTTATCTAAGTATGCTCACTTTATAGCATTATCACATCCTTATACTACTTCCACTATTGCTGAAGTCTTTGTACGTGAAGTTGTTCGTCTGCATGGTATGCCTAAAACAATAGTTAGTGATCGGGATCCTATTTTCATGAGTAATTTTTGGGAGACATTCTTTACTCTTCAAGATACTCAGCTTTGCAAGAGTTCAACTTATCATCCTCAAACCGATGGGCAAACTGAGGTAACCAATAGAACTTTAGAATGCTATCTACGTTGTTTTACTAGTATTAGACAAACAGATTGGTCTAAATGGCTTCCATGGGCTGAATGGTGGTATAACACCAGTTATCATTCAGCCATAAAAATGACTCCCTATCAGGCTTTATATTATAGAGCTCCTCCAACAGTTTCTACTTATCGCCCAAGCACAACTCTTTGTGCATCTTGTGGATGATTTACTAAGAGCTAGATATCATATTTTGAAAATTCTTCACTCCAACTTACAAGATGCTCAGGTCAGGATGAAAAATTATGCAGACAAGCACAAAACTGAACGTTCTTTTGTTGTTAATAATTGGGTTTTCCTACGTCTTCAGCCTTATCGACAGACAATAGTTCGTGACAAGTCATTTTCTAAACTATCTCCAAATTTTTATGGACCATTTCGCATTCTGGAAAAGATTGGAATTGCCAGCCTCTAGTCGCATACATCTAGTCTTCGATGTTTCTCAGCTGAAATTGAAACTTGGTACTTCCATTGTTGTCAACACCGATTTACCAATTACCGTGGATTGTGAAAAGTGGGAACCTGAGTTAATATTGGATCGCAAGATGTTCAAAAAGGGAATCTTTGAGGTACTCGATGGCTTATTAAATGGAAAGATCGTTCAAATGATGAAGCAACTTGGGAAGATGCGGATGCACTTACTGATCGTTTTCCAGACTTTTAGACTTGAGGACAAGTCGTTTTTCAGGCGGGATGGGATGTTGCAGTACCAACACCTTAGTCTCTACTACCTTATTTAGTATTTCCCTGTTTAGTTATTACTTTCCTTAGATAGGCAGTTGCCTTTAATTCATCTAGTTTAGTTAGAAGTATTTTAGTTCTCTTTAATTACTGCGACTTGGTTAACAAGTTATGGTACATATAAATATGCTAGCCTTGTTTACGAAAAGACAATCAATTAATAACAATTCAGTTTATCTTTAGTTTATTTTCTTACCGAATTTGGTGGCTAACCCCAATCAAAGGGTTTATTCGACTCTATTACTTGTTTGCAAGGTTTTCTCCAGTGTTAAAGGTCTAGAACCCTAACATAGATCTTATGTGTTCTCTGTGTTCGATCCTTGCATTTTTACAGTGATTAATTTCCAATGTTACAAATGGTTTTATGAAAGATTAAAAATTGTTATGTAAATATTAAGTTTGATTTTAATCACACAAAATTCTTAAACCAACCCTTTTAACTGTTTGAGAAAATGACCCAACCAGATACGTATTTGAGAACTTCATAGCTAACTGGAATTTTCTTGGCTATTTGGAAAACATATCCGAACTGGTGTACTTGATGCTTGCCCTAATTTAGTTTTTTTCATACTTTTTTTTGTGTGTGTTATTGGTTTGTTGATTTCCTAAGTCCCAACAATATTGTAAATTTGAGAATTTTATCTTGAAGCTTCGATTTTCTTTTTGATTTTCCAACATTGCCGGGAGGAAATTTGGTTTGGAATTTTCAGGAACTTTGTTAGTTATTGAAAAACTATATCTTGGTGACATGAGTCTAGCTACTTATTTGGATAAGAATCCGCTCCCACACAGTATGTTGCTTTGATTTCCACTTTGGTTTAACGGTATAATTACCTAGTTCTCAATGTAATACTCTTGTGTTTTAGAAAGGAATTCTTAATCCTCTTTACACAGGAAGTTTGACAAATCAGTATTGCACTTTATTCAATATCAAAAGCTATTTGGGTAACATGGTATTGTATCTCTTGTATTTATATTGTTTTCTTATAGCTTTTGTATTTGGACTGTTTTTTCTTTAAAAGCTTAATCTTTTTCTTTAAAAGCTAGTTGAATACTTTTATTTCTTCTCATATTTTTATGAGATGAGGTCTTTATTCTTATTTTGTATTCACGTCGGCGCCGGCAGCATCACCTTCCACTTTGCTAGTGATTTAACTCCCTCTTTTAAGAATGAATGCCTTTACTCTTTGTGTGTAGACTGTACTGAAGTTGGTACTTTTCTTTTGGAGCAGTCTTTTGGTAAGTTGCGGCATCGCTGCCCATGACTTTTGTGAATTTGTTGTGGTTTAGAAACGTTCTTTTACTTGAGAATTCACTTGTGATTGCTGCCAGTATGCTCTTTAAGTATTTTGAATTTTCCCATTAGTTAGCTTACAGATCTTGCAACTTAGCATGATAGCTATATGAAGTTTTAAACCCTCTTGATCATATCAGAAACTCAATTCAAAACTGATTTTTGGATTTAAGGCTGAAATCTATGTCAAGTCTACATTTTAGTTTAAATTTTCTTTTGAAATTTTTTTTAATCAGATCCTGAAATTTTTTTGCATTTGTATTTGACTTTATAAACGTTTGGTTTCCTGTTGTATTCAATTTTTCTTTGTATGTGGTTGTTGTACCTTAGCTATATGGGCTTTGTCTAATGAAAATTGTATTTGACATCTTTCAAAAAATTTAATAAGCAAGTTTATGTAGGTGTTGTTTATTTATTTTTGTAGTATCCTGTACTAAGAAATTGTAAGAATTTATTTTCTTTGGCTTTCCTTGTTTCCATTCTTGCCAAGAGCTGTGATCCTATATTGTTGCCTGATACCTTAAGTGTGCCCCTCCAGCTTTGTGCTTCATTATATGCATTTTTATCTGCCTTGAAAGTTGAAACTAATTTAACTTAAGTATTGAGTTGTCTATGTGAACCTCATGACTGATAGTATTTCATAACCTTGTACAGAAAATTGAATTTGGTTTTGTTTTAATCCTGTATTAGCATAATTACTTCCTTATAGCCTGATATATGTACTCATTGTTGGTTAAGCATCAGTCCTACTTACGCCTCAAACTCTTTTGTTAGGTTTTATACCTCTCCCATTTACCTGTAGTGGTTCTTTTGACGCAAGTGCATTTTTGTAACCTCGGATGTTGTTCATTTAATCATTTTGTTTTATTCGAAATAAGTATTTTGTAGTTCTAGTATTCGAGTGACGAGACGGGTTTTTCCTTGCTAATTGGGTTGAAATCCAATTAGTTAGGAGGGGAGATTCCTGGGTCGTCACATCAGTGATATCCCGTACTAAAGCTTTTCAGTTTGTAGTGATAGTAGTAATGCTTGAATAAAACCTAGTGTCTTCTTTTGAATATCATGATTGATTATAGCGTTGCAATTCATGGAAACAAATAGTATTAATTTGGTTTATTTACTGGTTATTTGTTTAGCCTTCCATCAGCCTCCTACCATGCAACGGTCATCTTTTTTTTCTTCTTCAATGAGAGACTTGCTTAATTGATATCTGCAATCCAATCCTTTCCTCTATTTTAAGTCAATTGATCTGAGTATTTGTTAAAAAATCAGATTAGATTTTGATGGAAGGGTTGGTGAATGCACGAATCATCGCCCCATATTCTCCACATTCTACAACTTCCAGAAATTACTCTCCTGTGCTTCGTGTTATTTCTTAACCTTTATTCAACAATCATCTTCGGTTGACGAGTCGATTCAAATCGTTGACACCAGTTGGGTGAGCATCTCCTTGATGGGTGCTACCTTCAGCTCCTTGTAGTGATCTATCCCCAAATCCAAATCCAAATCCAAATCCAAAGTCTTTTCCAGTAACAAGTACCGGGTCGACTAGAGAAAAATCTCATAAAAGTAGAGCATGGTTTTTACACCAGCCTGCCCAAGCCTTGCACAACCCGTAAGCCTTGTAATGATCTATCCCATCACGATGAAATTTTCAAAGATTACCCGGGCCTGTCGTCCAAGGCTAAATACTCGTTGAATACATCAGTGTAGCGTGTGTGCGGCCCAGAACATCTAAGGGCATCACATACATGTTATTGCCTCAAACTTCCGTGGGCTAAACGGCCATAGTCCCTCTAATAAGATGGTCGCGGAGGGAATCCTCCGCATAGCTAGTTAGCAGGTTGAGGTCTCGTTCGTTAACGGAATTAACCAGACAAATCACTCCACCAACTAAGAGAAAAACTATCAGTCTATCCGATGTTTTAAAAAACGGACCGGTTATCGAATCAGTAAAATTAGTGGGTCAGGGTCAAATGGTTCAACCAAAGGATTTAACTTAGGTGGGTCACTGGTCCAGTATATAGTAATATTTTTTTTATTTTTATAGTGACATATATCTATACAATGCGACATTCAGTAGATTATTACTAGTAAATGAGGTTGTAGTGGTTAGTAAATAGTAATATAATGCAAGGATGTGAGAAATATTTCACTTTCTATTCATATTCTTCCCCCCTCTCTCAAACGTGTTGTCTCTGGGAAAAAATAAAAACATGATCGAAAATGGAACCCTCTTTATCCACTTCTTCATTCATTCAACATCTATCACTTTAAGATTGAGTATTTTTGTTAGAAACAGAGATTTTATTTTGATTTCCAAATTGAATGGAATCTGATGCACAATGGATCTGATTTTCAAATGAATTCTTTAAAGCATATGTAATTCTTCTTTCTATTACAAAAGGAACATTTATGGATGAATAAATAAATCAAATCTATGGATAATAAAAATCTCATAAGTTTTTTTTTTTTTTTTTTGCTCAGAAGATTCATTGATGGATAAAGGTCTGAATTTGTGATGGAGATCAACCCGTGAATCGGGATAAAAACCCACTGGCTCTGGGTGGGTCGGTGGATCATAGGTTGGACCATCCGGTTTCATCGGTTCCACTGATGGTTCTCCGTTCATCCGGTTTCGGTTTTTTAGACAAGTTACTGGGTCACTATTGACCCAACCCAGATTTTTTATTGGTTCACTGGTTCATCGGTCGGACCGACCGGTCCGGTCCGGGTTTTAAAACACTGAGTTCCGACTTCCGAGTTCCTCAAAGTGTGGAGAAATGTTCTTCTTATTAGAAAAAAAATATAATTTATTATAATGTTCTTCTTGAAGAACGGGCCCCTAGCTCAGCTGGTCATCCCCGTTCCCCAAAGTTTAATGCGCTCCAGGAGGTCCCAGGTTCGAGTCCCCAATGGCGTAATATTGCAGGAATTAACATGGAAGGTAGTGTTAGTTTGCCCCCTTGTGACACAATCTCGCCCCTCTCCGCCGTTTGGCTCCCCTTGGCAAGGTTCCCATGAGGCCTATTTGGTAGGCTAAAGACAAAGAACTGTTCAATTAATGTAGTAGTATGTCGTTGGAGCTTAGCTTGTTAGGCTTCCAACTAGTTTCATGTAATAATATTTATCCAAAAATAAAAATAAAAAATAAATAGAATTTAGTAATTAATATTATAATTAAAGTGTATTCAAAACTAATTTTCGAAATATGTCTATTTTAGTCATTAACAACATCACCAACACATTAAAATACTGGTTTACCAAACAGAATTTACACATCGTAAAAAAAACACTTTTCTAAAACTCACAGCAATACCAAACTAGCCTTAAATCTATCCGTCAGGTTTTAATGCAGCAGAGAATTATATTACAGATGCACAGAGATCTTGGTACTTACCGATCGATCTAATCTAATAATCAGAGGCATCTTTCTTCTTTCCCTTTTCGATTTCACCACTGTTTCTATATAAACCCATCTCGAGGAGACAAATTTTAAGCAAATTGGAACACGACCCACCCTCTCTGTATTCTTCTAGTGGTTTATCTCAAGGTAAGGGGGTTCTTTCGCTTTACTTTTTTTTTTTTCCTTTCATTTTTGTTGTTGCTTTCCTTCAATCTTCTGATAATGTCAATACCTTCTGATTGATAACCCTTCATTAAATGATCCCCGACTTTGGCGACTTTGTACAATTTAAATCTTATCCTTGCATTTGTACTGTGATTCATTTCCAATGTTACAAATGGTTTTATGAAAGATTAAAAATTGCTATATACTAGTAGATATTAAGTTTGATATTCATCTTAAATCAAGACTTGTACAAAGTTCTGAAACTAACCTTGTTAACTGTTTGAGAAAATGACCCAACGAGATACGAATTTGAAAACTCCACAAGTTGCTGGATTTTCTTGCCTATTTGGAAAACATATCCAAAGTGGTGTTGTTGATGCTTGCCATAAATTAGTTTTGTTCATGCTTTTTTGAGTGTTAATGCTTTGTTGATTTGGTAAGTCCCAACAAGATTGAAAATTGGAGAATTTTACTATGAAACTTCGAAATTTTCAGGAACTTCATTAGTCATTGAAAAACTATTAAACCTTGGTGACATGAGCCTAAGCTACTTGTTTGAAAATAATCCCTTTCATCCGTAGTATTTTTCTTTGGTCTCCACTTTGTTTTAACGGTGTAATTACTTGCTACCTAGTTCTCAATGTAATACTCTTGTGTTTTAAAAGGAATTCTTAAGCTTGGTTGCACATTTTCTTTTTTGGAAATTCAATATCAAAAGTTGTTTGGGTAACATGGGATTGGATCTCTTGTATTTATACTGTTTTTTTATAGCTTTTGTATTTAGACTTTTTTTTTTCAACTTAATACCTCTCAGCATTATATTGAATTATAAATGGAAATATTTTTCTGTTCGTGAAAAGCTAGTTGATTACTTTGAGTTCTTCTCATATTTTTATGAGATGAGGCCCTTGTTCTTATTTTGTATTCACGTTGGCGCCGGCAGCATCAGCTCCCTCTTTTAAGAATGATTGCCTTGTCTCTTGGTGTGTAGACTGTACTTCTAGTTGGTACTTTGCTTTTGGAGCAGGCTTTTGGTAACTTGCGGCTTCACTGCCCATGACTTATGTGAATTTGTTGTGGTTTAGAATTGTTCTTTTGCTTGAGAAATTCACCTGTGATTGCTGCCAGTATGCTCTTTAAGTATTTTGGATTTCCCCCATCAATTAGCTCACCGATCTAGTAGGTCAACTGAGCATGATAGGAAGTTTTAGACTCTCTTGATTGTATCAGAAACTTAATTTAAAACTGATTTTTGGATTTAAGGCTGAAATCTGTGTCAAGTCTACATTTTAGTTTAAATTTTTAATTTTCTTTTGAATTCTTTAATCAAGTTCGGGAAATTGTCCGCATTTGGATTTGACTTTACAAACATTTGGATTTCTGTTGTATTCATTTTTTCATTGCATGTTGTTGTTGTACCTTAGCTATATGGTCTGTGGTCTAATGAAAATTGTATTTGACATCTTTGAAATGATTTAATAAGTATGTAAGTGTCATTTATTTAATTTCGTAGTATCTTGTACTAAGAAATTGTAAGAATTTCCTCTTTTTTTTTTTGCTTTGCTGGAGCGACGGCAAGTCTTTTATATTAGTTTCCTTGTTCTCTTCTTGCCTAGAGCTGTGATCCCATACTGTTGCCTGGTTTCTGAAGTTTGCTCCTCCAGCTTTGTGCTCATCTACCTTAAGTATTGAACTGTCTAAGTGAACCTCAAGTACTAATAGTACTTCACAACCTTGTACCGAAAATTGAATTTGGTTTTGTTTTACTCCTGTATTGTTGGTTAAGCATCAATCCTACTTATGCCTCGAACTCTTTTGTTAGGTTTTATACCTCTCCCATTTACCTGTAGTGGTTTAGTCTTTTGACGCGAGTGCATTTTTGTAACCTCATATGCTGTTCATTTAATCATTTTATTTTATTCTATATAAGTGTTTTGTAGTTTTAGTCCCCGAGTGACGTGACAGGAATTTTTCCTTGCTAATTGGGTTGAAATTCGATTAGTTAGAAGGGGAGATTCCTGGGCTGTCACATCAGTGATATCCCTTACCGAAGCTTTTCAGTTTGTAGTAGTAGTAGTAATGCTTGAATAAAACCTAGTGTTTTCTTTTGATTATCATGATTGATTATAGCGTTGCGATTCACGGAATGGAAACAAATAGTATTAATATTTCCTGGCTGTTTGTTTAGCCTTCCATCAGCCTCCTACCATGCAACGGTCATCTTTTTTTTCTTCTTCAATGAGAGACTTGCTTAATTGATATCTGCAATCCTTTGGAGGATTTCTTTCCTTTCCTCTATTTTAAGTCAATTGATCTGAGTATTTATTAAAAAATCAGATTAGATCTTGATGGAAGGGTTGGTGAATGCACGAATCATCACCCCATATTCTACACATTCTACAACTTCCAGAAATTACTCTCCTGTGCTTCGTGCTATTTCTCAACCTTTATTCAACAGTCATCTTCGGTTGACGAGTCGATTCAAATCGTTGACACCAGTTGGTACATCAATGCAACCCGTGGAGGCTTCATCTATTTCGCACTTTGATAATACTCTACCTTCCAAAGGTTTGGTTTTAATTCCAACAAACTTAAATAGATCATAAATACTTTTATTTGAATTGAAAATGTCAGATGGGTTTTTTACTAGATTTGGTTTAATCGTCGTCTTGCATTATGATATGGACATTTAGGTTTGTTATTTGGTTACAGAAGTTCTTGAGATATGGCGAAATGCCGATGCTGTATGCTTTGATGTGGACAGTACTGTCTGCTTGGATGAAGGGATTGATGAAATTGCAGAATTTTGTGGAGCTGGAAAAGCTGTTGCTGAGTGGACAGCTAGGTTTGCGTTCTTGTAGTTTTTCAAAGGGAAATGTTTTAGATTATGATGAAAAAATTATGTTGATATCTGATTTAATTATTATTTTTATCTTTGTATCTGTTGCTAGGGCTATGGGTGGATCTGTTCCCTTTGAAGAAGCTCTTGCTGCTCGACTTTCTCTCTTTCGTCCTTCTTTGGCGCAACTACAGGAGTATCTAGAGAAAAGACCTCCTAAGTACATTCCTCCCTCTTATATAAGAGTATTATATTCTGTCAAGCGTTTCTTTCTCTTCATTTGTTTTGTACTTTTGTTATATGTTGGAAAAATGAATTTTTTCTTAGAAGTTGAACTTTGCTGGCTTGATGTTGGCATTGATTTGCTGGCTTGTGTCTACTTTCTCCACTCCTTATACTCCCTTAAGTTGCTTCTTAGTATATCGGCGTCATGCCTAATTTGCAAACAAAAGTTACCTTACATTAGTGGATGATAATGCTTTGGAAAGTGATACTGTTAAAATTTAGGTATAGTGGAACCTAGATATCTTTTTTCATTAAGAGTATAACCTTTGTAGTGTTGGAGGAAGAGATAGCACTATATCTAGATTTTCACATAAACAAAATATGTAGCGACACTCTACATTAGGGAAGTTTCAGATTAATTTGAGGTTGTTGCGTGCTGTAGCTGTTCCTTCGCTGCTCTATGGTCGAGTGCTGTAGCTGTTAGCTTTTGTGTCTGACTTCTTAACGTATAATGTTGCTTTAGCTTGTCTGCCCTTTAATTAGGAGAGGAATCTGGATAAACATTTAACCAATCAAAACAAATATCTCCAAAACCAACTATGGCTGCTAGCTGATCCAGTGGTATGCACACTTTAAAAGGCAGGGGTAAGTTTCAGCTGGAGCTTTGCAAAGATTAATCATTAAGATATTTTGGTACTTCTACTCGGTAAAAATACTCTAACATGTTGCAGATTTGGTGAGTATCATTTATAATCACGCATAAACCATTTAGAGTGTTGAAGCAACTTGTCATATTATGTAAAGCAACAAATATGCCAGGATAAGCAATTCCATTTGGCTTTGAGTTCAATAGCTTACTGGGCAGTTATCAATGTTACTGAATTTTATACTTCAATTTTTGCACTCTAAGTGCAGGGGTCTTATACAAGCAATTGTACATAGTATGCTACTCTCACATAGGAAGCACTCATAGCTTCATTAAGGCTTCAAGAGTTGGTGATACGATATAAAGCTGAGATGTTCTACTTTTCAGCGAAACTGATGTTAAGGTTGCCATTATAACATTTGATTCTGAGATGGTATTCAGATAGCATTCACGTACACAAGCATGTGTTCAGGTGTCTTCAAGCATGTTTGACTCTCCCTTGTTCTTATTATGCATTCTGTTTTGTAGGATATCTCCTGGAATTGATGAGCTTATCAAAACACTAAAAGCTAAGAAAACTGATGTCTACCTGATCTCAGGAGGCTTTCGTCAAATGATCCACGTATAACACTTGACTCTCGTAAACCTCTTGTCTTGTCACTTGGTTTCTTAATTTTCCTCCAGAACATTGTCACTTGGTTTCTTAATTTTCCCCCAGAACACAGTACATGAATGTTCCCTTTCACATTTATTTCCCAACTAACACTTTTTTCTGACTAAAATTGAAGCCGGTGGCATTAGTCCTTGGAATCCCTGTAGAAAATATTTTTGCTAATCAACTGTTGTTCGGAAGTTCTGGCGAGTTTGTGGGGTTTGACAAGAATGAACCTACTTCCAGAAGTGGTGGAAAAGCCACAGCCGTCGAAAACTTAAGAAAGGTAAAAAGCCCCTACACTGTTCGATTGTATGTCTCTGGTTGTTAAATTGTTCCACAGTTATATATTTGATCTCCTAATTCGATTGCATTTGCAGTCACATCAATACAAGAAAATGGTCATGATTGGAGACGGGGCAACTGATCTCGAGGTAAGGAAATTCGTGTTATTCTAACAGTTGATACTTTATTTTTCTAGTGTATGCTAGTATGAACACCAGTAAAGCCAAAAGCATTTTGTATTTCAACTGGAGCGATTACAAATTTTTGAAACATGATGTGTTGTGGTTTGTGAAAAGATAGCAAAGATGGATATACTTGAGTTAGTAATCATATTGTGTAAATCTTTTTAGGCTCGCAAACCAGGTGGTGCTGACATGTTTATTTGCTATGGCGGAGTGCAACACAGAGAGGCAGTTGCAGCCAAGGCTGATTGGCTAGTTTTTCATTTCCGTGATTTGATCAAGTCCTTGGAGTAGTAGTATGTAGTAGAAGAATTCACTATTTCCCCTATAATTCATTTTTCTAAAAGATTGTACAAGTTCCATTAGAATTTTATTGTTTGATATCATTGTAACATTATAGCTTTCCTCTCTTACAGTTTGATTTGTTAAACAGCTCAAATTGGGGATTATAAATAAAGATCTGGTGTTGAAGTGTTGTCATTTTATAGATTCTTCTCTTTTCACTTCTTGCAAAAAAGGCTATGCTGTGCATCAATGTAACAAAGAAGGAAGAAAATAACAAAGCAAAAGCAAAGAAACAAAAAGATCAACAGTAGAAGTTAAAGGGGGATCACAAGCAAAGAGTGAGTCCCAACTGTATAGCCAAGAAACAAAATTGAACTAAAAGCTCTCTATTAAACACTCACCCATGAGAAGAGTAGCCTTCACTTCCCCTGCAACGTCTACAAATTGTCCTCTAAAAGATTCTGAGTTCCATTGTTGAAGGAGTTGAAGAATGGGTGTGACCCATGCCCAATTGGTTTTTTAGGAGGAGAATTTAAGAAAATATGTGTTGACACATCAATTTCGCACTCTCGGTTTAAATATTATTTTTACACTTCAAAACCGGATACAAAATGTGATGGCGAACCTTCCTAGTATCATCAAAATATGGAAAAGGTAAAAACCAAGAAACATATTCTTAGGGTATAATATAAATGAATCGTTTTTGAAAATAAAAAGTGGAGATAAACTGTTAAACTTAGGGGATAAAAATACAGGTTACTTTCATGGTCTTATGAGAACTAGAGTTCCGAGGAATAGAATTTTAGCCATTAAAAATGATAATGGAGTCTGGTTGGAAAGTAGAAACCAAATAAAGGAAGTGTTGTTTCAACACTTTTCGAAAATGGCGACTACTTCTCAACCTGAAATTAACAATGACTTGTTAATTAACATTCCTTGTTTGGTTACTGATGAGGACAACTTAGCCCTCATGTGTTCTCCTCAATATGAGGAAATCAAAGACATAGTCTTTAAAATGGATCCTTCTTCTTCACCAGGACTAGATGGGTTCCCTGCTATCTTTTTTTCAAAAAAATTGGGACTTGGTTTCCGAGGATATTGTCGCTATGGTTCAAAAAAAATTTAACACTGGTTTTATTCTTAAAGAAATAAACAATACTTTCATTTCTCTGATTCCGAAAACTAAAAATCCCGATGAAGCTAGTCAATTTAGGCCAATTAGTTTATGCAACACTACTTATAAAATTGTTTCGAAACTTTTAGCGAGTAGGTTAAAACTTTTTCTAGATAAACTGATATCGCCCTTCCAATCGGCTTATGTCCCTAATAGGCAGATTTCTGACAACATCATGGTAGCTCACGAATTAATACACACTATGAAAAAAAAGAAAGGTAACACAGGTTATTTAGGAATTAAAATTGATATGTCCAAGGCGTTCGACAGGGTCGAATGGACATTCCTTTTAGCTGTTCTTAGGAAAATGAGGTTTGGTGGTGACTGGTGTAACCTTATACACCAGTGCATAAGCACTACTTCATCTTCTTGTTGTTAAATGGCTCACCAGGGTTGATTTTTCATCCTACTGGAGGAATAGGGCAAGGAGATTCCTTATCTCCTTACCTATTTATTCAATGTATGGAAAGTTTGTCTCGTTTCTTGATGGCAGCGCAATCTAAAGGGTTGATACATGGTATCAAAGTTACTAAAAACAGTCCTCCAGTCAATCATCTGCTTTTTGCGGATGATTGTCTGATTTTTGCTAATGCTAACCTAGCGGAAAGTAAAAATATTATTAAGATTTTCAAAACATTCAGTGAAGGATCAGGTCAACTTATCAATTTTTAAAAATCAGGGGTTTTTTTTAGTAGTAGATTTCCTAATAAATTTCAGCGAATCATAATAAAAATCTTAAAAGTTCAAAAAATAAAACTTGACGACAAATACCTTGGTGCTCCCCTGTTTACTAATACTTCTAAAATAGCCTGTTTTGAACCCCTTATTGGTAGAGTAGTTGGTAGGTTGAAAGGTTGTAAAAACAAGAATGTTTCTCCGGCTGGTAGAGGAGTTCTCATTAAATCCACTATTGAAACTATTCATAACTATCAAATGAACTGTTTTCGCATTCCTCAGCACACTCTAAACAAAATAACGGCTCTCCAACGTGATTTCTTTTGGGGGAAAACATGAGGTAAATCGAAAGGTCTGTACATAAAATCTTGGTCTGGAGTTAATAAGAGTAAAAAAGAAGGTGGTTTAGGTTTTCGCAAACTTAAAATTATGAATGAATCCATGATAACTAAGATAGGATGGAGACTGATAGCCTATCCAAAATCTTTATGGGGCACTATTTTCAAACTGAAGTACTTCCCAAATGGGGATATTCTAGATAACAGTTAGACTAAGTCTTATGGGGTGCTAGTCTAGCACCTAGATTAGCAGTCAGGACTACCTCCTAAGTCTTATGGGAGTGCTAATCTAGCAGCTAGATTAGCAGTCCACGTCAGCCCAGCGCTGAACCATTCCGCGCCCAGTGCTAAACCATTCAGCGCTTTAAATCTCAGCCGTCAGATCAAACATAAATCTCTCAGCGTTGAACCATTCCGCGAAAATGTAGTTTTTCAAGCGCTGAATCATTCAGCGTAACTATCTAGCATGCTAGTTCACATACTAGCAATTGGTAGGAGAGAGAACTAGTGTTAACTTTTTTGCCACACTTTTTTTTTTTGAATTGCAACACTTAAGTGCTAATCTAGCACCTCCAATCTAGCCCATAAGACTTAGTCTTATAAAGCTAAACCGACAGATTCTTGACTGTGGAAAGGAATTTCCAAAAGCTTCAGCAATCTTAGGAAAGGAAGTTATTGGGAGGTCAACAATGGATCTGATATTAGTATTTGGAATTACAAATGGATTTCAGGGGAGGAAAATTTGATTGTTCCCATCAATGAGGAAATCAAATTAAATTTTAGTAAAGTCAGAGATCTCTTTATTGATAATGTCAATGAGTGGGATTTAAACAAACTCAAACTTTGTTTTACTGATACTCTAATTCAGAAAATAGTTGTTATAAAGATTGACAAAAATGCTACAGATAGGTTGAGATGGAGTTACACTCCACATTTGGATTTCACTGTGGGGTCTTTGTATAAAAATTTGGCTAAGAAGGATGGTATCAACTGTCCCACTAGTTCAATAAATTGGACTAGGTTATGGAATCTGAAAGTTTTACCCATAATTAAAATTTTTATTTGGAAATGTCTTCATGACTTCTACCTGTGGGGGGCTAGAATCAACAAGATTCTAGCCAATGTTGATAACACGTGTAACTTGTGCAATACTTAAGTAGAAATATTGATCACCTTTTTATGACTTGTGATTTTGTTAAAAATGTTTGGAACTGTCTGCCATACAACACAGTAGGGTAAAAACCAAAAGTCTAAACTTTAGAACTTGGTTCAAAATTTGGTTTCAAAACAAAAACAAGTTCAGTCATGGTAATGTTAACTGGGAAAACATATGTGCAACTAATATTTGGTTTATTTGGAAAGCTAGGTGCCAAAGTGCTTTTGAGAAAACTAAACCTTGCTATAAGTTTATAGCTAATCAGATTGTGAGTCACATCATGGCTTAGGAAGAAATCAACAACAAAGGAAACAGGAAAAGAGTTATTATTACACATGAAGAAGATGGCAGTAATAAAGCTTATTTCACTATGGATAAGACAAATAAGAGTAATGAATTTTTTTTATTCTGTATGTGACTGATTTCGCAGGCAAGTTCAAAGGTGCCAGTGCAGTGTTGCAGAGCAAGGAGTGATTGAAGACAAAAGCAAGACCATGATAACGGTGATGCGATGGGCATGCAGTATGAAATGTAAAAGAGTCACAGTTACATGGCAGGCTATGGAGTCCTCTGGAGACTCCTTTTTTGGGAAAGGAAATCTGATTATAGAAGATCTTTACAAAGATGCTTTCTCAAAATCTATGTCTTAGTCCCGGTGAAGCAATTGCTTGCATTACCTTTGACAATAATTGTACTGTAAACCTATTAATATTTGTAATCAATCCGATGGCGATGAACTTTGTTCTTCCAAAAGGTTACTGAGCAAAAAAAAAAACAAAGATAAGGAAAAGTGAAAAATACGCTTAGATTTATGGATCACTTCAGCAACGGTACTCTATAATTAATGGGAACAAGTTTACTGCGGCTGGATAAGGATGTGCTTAGGAACTTTGATCGATAAGTAAATAAGATTGGTTTTATTGTTCTGTAATGGCAATTATCGAATAGCGATGATTAACGGATGATAACGATTATAAATAATGAGTTTAGATTTTGTATTTTTGAGAAACCTAAGAGAATAGGGTGTTGCGAAGAAGATGTTAACCAAACATAAAATTAAGTCAATCCAGCTACCACGTAAGAAATTATGCAAACCGTTAGATATTTTATATCTAACGCCTTACTGGATTTGTTAAAAAAAATTGTCAAACTGTTTTGTCACACGATCCCAACCCTTTTTTTATAACAGTATTTTAAAGTTAAGAAAATCTTATTTTTGAAAATTGGATATTTATAAATATGGTCTCAAACCATAATAACGAAAGCCAAAGAGTCTCAAACCACAACCTAAAATCAACCATAATAATGAAAGCTAAAGAGTCTCAAACCACAACCTAAAATCATGTGGTAATTTGAGTTTCCTCCCCTGGAAAGATCGCTAATTTGCATTACCTCCTCTAGAAAAATAAAATTAGCAAAACCTCCTTTCGTCAACTATTCCATCCATTTCCTAGTTAGCTGACTCAGCGACAGTGTACACGCGGAATAAATATACATGTGTCAACTACACTGCCCAAAATACCCCTGTTATTTTCTCTCTTTTGAGCAATATTTTGTACGAGTGTTCCATATAAATTTCAATAACCATGGAAAATCAATCAATACTTGTATTAACCATACGTTTCAATACGTCGATCATTCAAAAGATAAGTTAGATAAGATTTTTTTAAATGAAAAAGATTGTTGACATCAAAATCCATCTTAAAAGTAATGAAAATATATCATTTATTTAGCGAGAAAACGATATACCAATAGCCACAGAATTACATAATGCCTTTGAGGCTAATCAAAATAAATTAATTCAAAAGAATTTGATGAATATATAAATACACGAATATCCCATTTCACAGGATCCCAATTGTGGGTTTCTTTGTACAACCAACAAATATTCTATTACCTGGGTTTGATTGTATAGCTCTTAACTGTTTCATGCCGCCATTGATTAGAAGCAAATCGAGATTTTATTTTTCTACTACTGGTATCAAAATCGAGATAGGGGAACCTATTTGATCTCAATAAACTTTTAATAGTTGAATCGGATTTGTCTTCAATCAGTTTAACAAGAAACTCAAACGGACCTAGATAAAGATGACATCAGAGCCTCTACCACAATTTCTTAACAAAATAACCACTGACTAGTTTGAATCCATCAACTTTTCATTCCTCTACATCTTCTATTATCCTCTGTTATAGAAACCTTTAACCCTACTCTCTATTTTGTTGGTCGATAAGTAAATTTTTCAAAAAATTTCAGATTCAAAACCCTAGGTTTAACAATGGCGGAGGAAACTGTTATCAACATCAAAATTAGAATCAAATCTTAACGACGGCGATGAACTGGCGGAGATTGAAGCTTAATCTGAGTTTAATAAATTGAAAGAGAAATTACTAAATGAATCGAAGGTTGCATAAATGGAGAAGATGACCTCTAAAAGAGACCCATTCGAATTAATTTTTTTCATGGATCTTCCACGTGTTTGAGCCTTTTGCGACTGTTATGAGGGTATTTTGGGTAGTGTAGTTGACACATGTATAATTATTTCACGAGTTCATTGCCGTTGAGTCAACTAACTAGGAAATGGATGGAATAGTTGACGAAAGGAAGGTTTGCTAATTTTATTTTTCCATGGGAGGAAACTCAAATTACCCCTAAAATCAGTTAGTACATAACATTGTCTACAATGTTTAACAACTACTCAAGCAAACACACATTAAAAGGGATAAATCTCATTTATGTCATCTTCTTCTTATTCATTCTCCGGTTTCAGCGTCATCCGCTCATCTCACCTTCTTGTCAGCACCCACTTTATTTTCAGCAACTTTTTCCAACTTCTCCTTAACAACATTTTATTTTAAATTCTTCTCATTTGGACCAACATAGAGGTCATTTTCATCGTAATATGGGTTTGATCCACTAAAGTCTGATTCCATGAAAATAGTCTTAGATCATAATTATTTTTCATCATCTCATTCAATATTTTGATCAATGTTCAAAGAATTATCATCATTTTTTAACCAGCTTACAAAATCCAGATCATTCTCCAACCTACTTAGAAGAGCTTCTATAATTAATTACCTCTCTAGTTATTTTGCAAGGAGTTTTTAAAGGAGGAGTAACCATTTTCTTTATGTTCTTATTCAGTTGGAGCCTAAGTAGTAAAACAATACACACCAATCTATAAATACATAAAAAAGAGTTGTTGCATTTGAAACAATCGCCATGGAGAAGAAAAAATATTTTTAGTTTCTAGATTTAGATTAGACGATGATTCTTAAGAAATATTGACTACTTGTAATTATTAATCAGTTATGTTAGAGCATTGCTCGGTCGAACTCACATGTGTTGCTATCTCAAACTTGTTGTCAAAACTATATCTTTATTTCTAGTCCACAATTAGTTAAGTCTCGGACTAGGATAGAAATGTAGTTGAGAAATAGTGGATCACGACAGTCATCATTGCATTCTACTATTTGAAGGCGAAGATCAACCGAAGCTTTTGGAGAACTTCATCAACAAAAGGTAAGTGAAGACTGAACCACCTATATCTCAAGTTATATTCACTTTCTATCATTTGAGACGATGTCGCATAACTAATTAGACTATTATGCATAGACAAGAATTTCGAGCCGAGAACTAATTCTAGTTAACGAATTTCTCGAAATATAATGACTATGCTTAATGAACATTTGTTCATACTTGATGAATTTCAGTTAAGGACAATTTATTGTTCGGAATCAAAATCATGATTCAAGTTTATCATTCCGAAATAGCTTGGAACAGTGATATATGTCATTGATGTTATTCAAGAATGTTTCGAACCTATTTAGAGAGAAGTATAGAACTACTATAGATTCATATACAAGACGATGGTATCAGTCTTACAAATTTGGAAAAATATTATAAGTCTGAACCCGTATTATACGTAGCGGGGTAGCTATATATATATCGACTAACAAATTTGTGGTACACATATTCTTATGTATATCATATGAAAATCTGTTTGACTCGTGAACCGGATCGGTAGGCATACTCGTATGCAAACCATTTTTGAAGTATGGTTATGGAATTGGTATTAGTTTCCAAATCGGTACGTAAACTAAAACAGTTATGTGTTCTTGAACTCGGTTGTGTTTCCAAACCAATACACAAACCGATATATCTATGTGAACTCCGGAACCGATGACAGTCTTAAGGTTTTCAAACCGGTACGCAAACTTAAAAGTTATTGTTAGAGCACTGATCCGTCAAACTCGCAAGCATTGCTATCTCAAGCTTGTTTGTCAAGTTTAGTTGCCAAAACTATAAGTCTTGATTTATAGTCTACTTATATCTAAGTCTCGGTCTAGGATATAAAGTGTAGTTGAGCTCTAGACTCCATGGTGTTCATCATACAAAGACGAAGAACTACTCAAGGAACTGGTGGAACTTTATTGACAAAAAGGTATGTGGAGACTTGAACTTATCTATCACTCAAAAGTCTATCTACTCTATCTCCTATATTGAAACAAAAGTCGTATTGCTATATAGACTTGAAGACTTCATTTAGGATTGTGAAGCCACTCCAACTATTTTCCGTAGTTACATGATCGATCTTTTGTTTTTATCGTATTTGAGTACAATCATAAGATTGGCTTGAGATTAATTTCTCCGATAGGCAAGATAAAAAATAAGTCACAAACATCTTCGTCTCATCGTTTGTAATTTCGCAATATTTTGTTTCGCTAGTCGATTAAGATTATTGCGAGGTGATTGATAATTCTATATTGTTATTCGGGAATATAAGTCCGGGTTATCGATTGGTTTCTGTTCACCTTGATTTATCAAAAGACAGAACGAAACTCGTAGGTATTTCTGTGGGAGACAGATTTATCTATTCTTGTAGATTTTTCTGTGTGAGACAGATTTGTTTATTAAAATCTTCGACTTTGGGTCGTAGCAACTCTTAGTTGTGGGTGAGATCAGCTAAGGGAATCAGGTGCATAGTATCCTGCTGGGATCAGAGACTTAAGGAGCGCAACTGTACCTTGGATCAGTGTGAGATTTATCGGGTAGTCACAAACATCTTCGTCTCATTGTTTGTGATTCCTCAATAATCTTCTTCGCTGCGTCGATTAAGGTTATTGTGAGGTGATTGATAAAACTGAGCTGTTCTTCGGGAATATAAGTCTGGTTTTATTGATTGGTTTCTGTTCACCTTTATTTATCAAAAGACGGAACAAAACTCATAGGTTTATTCGTGGGAGACGGATTTATCTATTTTATAGACTTTTCTGTGTGATACAAATTTGTTTATTAAAGTCTTCGACTTTGGGTCGTAGCAACTCTTAGTTGTGGGTGAGATCAGCTAAGGGAATCAAGTACGTAACATCCTCCTGGGATCGAGGCGTAGGAGCATAAGCGTACCTTGGATCAGTGTGAGATTGATTGGGGTTCAACCCTACGGTCCATACGGAAGTTAATTTGGAGTAGGCTAGTGTCTCAGTAGCGGGTTAATACAGGTGTATGTTTAATCTGGACTAGGTCCCGGGGTTTTTTGCATTTGCGGTTTCCTCGTTAACAAAATTCTGGTGTCTGTGTTATTTCTTTTCCGCATTATATTTTGTTATATAATTGAAATAATACAGGTTGTGCGTTGTTCAATCAATTAGAATATCCGACCTTATTGGTTGTTGATTTAAATTAATTGACACTTGGATATTGGTCTTTGGTACCATCCAAGTTATCTCTCTTTGATTAGGCTCGCGAATCATATTTGCTTGAGTAAATCAAATTGAGAGATTGAGATAAAACTCCTTGAGATATTTTCTATTGATTGAGTCTCGTTGATTCTCTAGAAAATTACTCGGAGTTGTCCAGACTGCTAATCGAAATATTGGGTGAGGTTGTTAGACCCCCGCTTTTTCAAACGTCATAACAGACTCCAATTAGGTTACCCTAATCAGAAACACGACCTTGCTTTAGTGGCAATGGTCGAAACCCTAATTTCCAGTTGTTGCACAAATTACGCCACTCCGGGCGCCACAACACGCCACGAGCCATGCGGGGCCCATGAACCCTAAGAATAGGGCCATACCATAGCCACTCATAACAACTCTTGCTCATGTGGCTGTTTCCACATGATGGCCTTGCTATAGTTCCTTTTGGCGTGTCCATGGTTTCGTTTGCACAAAACGTTACCATGTCGCGGCCGCATGCCGCACGCACTAATTAGGGTTTTGGCATCACAAACCCTAATTTAGTCAAAGTTGTTACGCCAACCAAGCCAAACAATGCTCCCCAGAATATTGGGATTATGTGGCAACTGGAATCGATGTTGCCACGCCACATTTGGGTTTAACACCAATGTGCCAAAATCTAGCGGCCCTGGCTACGCCAGGCGCTACTTGCGCCATCGTGCCACTGGCATGCGCTAGCTATGCCAACCATACCATCGTGCCACTGTCATGCGTTAAATAAGCTACTTCGCTATTGTCAGGCGCCAACAGAATGTGGCCATAATCAATGTCTACCCTTTCTCATGAGTTACAATCTCAGCCGTCCAAGTTCGCCATGGAATTGACAGGCCTGTGGCAAGTTTTAGGCGACCATCCAAGACGAGCCTGATAGCATCACATGCTATTTTCCTGCAGCAAGTCTCTTGACTTTGACTTGCCACACGTAGCAAACTGCTACACGGTTTCCACGAAAATACTCGATACATCAAACGTGTCACAAACTGGGGGATACTCATTAGGGTATTGGTCTGGCGGTTTACAGTGTGCGGCGTGCAACACCTCCATCATAAGAAAGTGTCAGGAAAAACAGGACAGTTAGTGGTGGCAAGAAGTAGTGGGTGTAAACAAACCCGTTTCCTTCATAGCGGAGGCGTGGTTTCTGGCAGTTACACATTATTCCACTCTTCCATCACTCAATCACTCCCACTTCCTACGAGACCAGGGTGCGTTCAATTATGACTTGTATAAATAGGTTTTACCTATTTTCACTAAACAACAAGTTTTTGCGAGAATAACGACATAGTATCCAGAAAATACCAAAGAACTGATAGCTTACATTCCGCAAGCCAGTTCCATATTCTGATACAAGTCATAAAACAACCACACCTTCAGAATTAACCATTATGGTCTCAACACCTTCTTAGCTTCCCTTCCTAAGACCAACCTTCTCATTCACTTTGTGACCGAAGCAAGACTGGAATGACTATTTCTTGGTTTATGCAAGGATTGTACAGATTGATCTCTCGAATCTAAAGTACTCCCGTGCAATGCATTTGTTTTAGGTTTAGATTCGTTTCTCATCCACATACCCAAATTTACAAAAACTAGCGAGAAACAATTTTTACCCACAAACGATCGCTTGCACCATTAGGAATGAAATTTGGTTTGGAACAAAACTTGGGAAAATCATTATTGAAGGTGACGCTTATAATATGACTCTTTGTAATTCAAGGTGATACAAGGGATATTCCGTGGAGTATACGATGCGAAGTTTTAACGATTAAGGATCTTATTTGCTCCTTTGATGATGTAATTTTTAATCATGTTCTAAAAATGCAAACTTTGTGGCACATTCCTTAAGTCAACATGCTATGCATGACTACGTAAATAGAAGGTGTAATGCATATTCTCCACCACTTTGTATTTCTCAAGGAAAATTAAAGTGCGAGACAAAAAAAAAATTATTCTCATTGTCGTGCCCACAATTAATTATAGGTACCGTGACACCCATAATTATATGAAATTATTAAAAATGTCTGCATGACGGATTATGCATCCGCATGACGGGTTATGCATAAGGGGTATAATTGGCAACACAACTTAGGATATAACATATCTAAAAATCCGCGCCTTGAAATTTTACACATTTTATACCGTTGGAAATCTTTTTAAGAGAGCTACGCAACGAGTACAAACAAGAATATCAGATTTTTGTTTTTCACGAAAAAATCGGAGGTGATCATCATTTTAGGCAAAATTTTGAAAACTTGATATATAACAATTATCAAACACCAAAAAAGATGCATAACACATTCTGCAACGCATATAGCAATTATGCAGCCATTTTCTCCACTGTATAATAAAGTTATGCATCTATAACTAGTTATTTAGCAATTGTATTAGTGCGTACATAAAAAATTGATGCATAACACATTATGCATCTATTTTCTCAATGCATAAAAGATTGTGCAACAATTTTCTCGATGCATAATGCATTATGCAGCCATATTTTCGGATGCATAACAGGTTATGCATCCATTTCTCCACTACATAACATGTTATGCAGATATTATTGTAGGTGCATGACAAGTTATACCGTCTTTGTTTTCGTTGGTTTCAATAGTAACAAAAAAATTGTTGCGTAACGTGTTATGCAACCATTTTCTGGACTGCATAACAAGTTTTGCTACAAATTTGGTAGATGCATAACATGTTATGCATCCATTTTCATAGATGCATAACAAATTATTCAACCATTACGACCAACACCAATACATCCGTAGCTTATAATATCGCCATATGAGTAACAATTCTAAGTAATTCCAACATTATACCATTAGATAGTTTACATTAACCATTAAAATCAACCACCAAAAAATTCGTATGAAGAGAAATTCCTATTAAGTCACTAATTGGATATATTGAAGGTTTAAAAAAATGAAAAATCAACCGAGACGTTAACAGAACCTAACCAACCAAATATCCACTCTCAATTACAAATATATAAACAAATAAAGAATAAAATGTGAATCCAGACACAGGGAGATGCAATGAATGTAAGGGAACAATTACAAAACCTAAAATCGCAAAATCCGAAAGATAGGCGATGACAAATGAAATAATAAAAGATGATAAAACTTATCTTACAAATAGCTTCTGATACCGAAACTTCGAATTCAAATAATGATGAAGATTTTCTTCATCTCTTCTCATAGATTTTGAGAACGCCTTCAAGAACACACTGCTGACATCGATTTTAGGTTTTGAAAATTGAATCAAGTTGAACTACAGAGTTTCTAAATCTCGAATTTAGGCTTAGAAGAATTAATCAAGGAAGACATAGCTTCAGAAAATAGATCTCTCGATTGCAAATTTCATTGATGTGCTCGACACTCTTAACGAAGAAGACTATAACTTTGGAAAAATATAATTTTAGGAAATATGGGCCTCAAATGAATTTTCACTCATAAAATGGGTGCGCGCCTAAACTTTTTGGACGGTGGGTTTGTGGGTGAGTGAAGTTGGGAAAATGGGTCTCACAGTAGTTTTCACTTTCTCCAAACCTCAATTTCTAGGGTAGTTTAACAAATGGGCTCTTTTGAGCCATTTCTCCTTAAAAACCCGAAACATTTCCGTGTTTTGATCGGGATGGAATTCGGCCGTCAAATCTAGCGAATCCAAAAATTCGGCCGTCCGATCTTGAAAACTTTCGGAAAAATTTGGTGTCTGCACAGGAGGACTACGCTGCAATTTCAATAAATTTAAGGATCTCTCGCACAATACTATGGGGCTTTAGTTTGGTGTAACTAAATTTTACAAGGACCATAAGGTGAAAAATATATCTAATCTATCTATAATATAAAGGGAACTACCCTTAGTTGAAGCTCCACATTTGCGTTCCCATTTTGCCCCTACTTTTATTTGATCCAATATTACTTGAGGGTAAAATTGTAACTGCAAAGCTAAAAAATTATTTTTCTCATTTTGCCCTCAATTTTATGGATTTAGAATCATACGAATCGTATTATCGGGGTAAAATGGTGTTGTAAAATGAAAATTGGAAGAGATTGAATCGAGATCAAGTTTTTACCAATTTTAACTCAAATACAATCCAATTAAACAAGAATTGAAATTAAGTCTATAACTCTTAAATGAAATCATAAATTACATGCCGAAACGGCCGATGAAGGCGATTTATCCATCAATAAAGAGATATAAGAACGATGAGTTAAGTAAAAGAAAAGAGAAGCCTTAGCAATAGAAAAATTGATGGAAATGATAACGGTAAGCTGAAATCAGTGTAAGGATTGTTAGTAACTTAAAATTAATAGATGAAAATGGTGGTGGACGAGAGTGGGTCTATGAGTAAATGAGAGAAAAATAGTTCATGTGGTGGTGCGGCCATGGAAGCGAAGGAGAGTAGAAATGAGGTCGTTGGGTAAGACTAAGTCTTATGGGCTAGATTGGAGGTGCTAGATTAGCACTTAAGTGTTGCAATTCAAAAAAAAAGTGTGGCAAAAAAGTTAACACTAGTTCTCTCCTACCGGCTTGCTAGCATGTGAACTAGCATGCTAGAGAAGTTACGTTGAATGATTCGTAGCTTGAAAAACTACCTTTCGGCGGAATGGTTCAAATAACGAGAGATTTATTTGTGATCTGACGGCTGAGATTTAAAGCGCTGAATGGTTCAGCGCTGGGCTGACGTGGACTGCTAATCTAGCTGCTAGATTAGCACTCCCATAAGACTTAGGAGGTAGCCGGGAAAGAGTATCCTTATGGAATGGGAGGAGCATATAAATAGAAAACTCTTTCTCTAAGCCTAAGATCTCCATTAGGGAGGCTTCTACTTGTTTTCTAGGGTTTCACATGATAGTTCTTCTTTGCTCTCTATGATGATTTCCAAAAATACAAGTAACTAAGTTTTTATTATTGGTTAAAGATGTAGTTGGATTTTGCAACCAAGTTATGATTTTTATGAATTAGTTTTCTCTCAATATTATCGTTTGATTTCTACGGGTTATAATAATTGTATGATTGATGTATTGCAATATGATTGAATGTTTGTTTAGTTAAGTCTAGAATTGATTGAACTCACATCCACATCTATAGCTATTTTAGGGTTCATCATCGAGCGATAAACTTGAATACGAGTAGCATGATATGATTACGGTTTGTAGTGATACATCCTTGTAGTCATATGTAGAAATTGACCTTTGTTCGAATTGTGTACGTAATGTATTACAATTGCATTGATTAGCCTATTTCCGAAACTTAATGCTCCTAGGAATTGAACTTAATTAGCGCAAGGCGTTAGGTTATTCTTTAGGTAGAATTCACATATGCAGCTTCTAATGTGTGTGTTGATGACTTATGAAATTTACGGAGTATTCTTGCAATAAGGTGTTTATGGGTAAAAATCGTTTCCGCCGATTTTGGTAAATTCGGTAGGTGAGTGAGAAACTGGTTTAAACCCTAAACAAATGTGCTGCACGTGAGCACTTTATAGATTCGAGAGATCAATCTGTACAACTCCGGCCTAAACCAAGAAATGGCCGTTCTAGACTTGCTTCGGTCACAAAGTGGAGGAGAAGGGTTGATTTGGGAGGGAAGCAAAGAAAGGTGTTGAGACCGGAATACTCGGGAGAGTAGTGTCTCGACTTGTATCGTAAAGTGAAAGCTTAGGAAGCTTGCAAGAGATGAAAGCTTTTTGGAGAGCTTGCAAAGTTGCCTTTTCTCGAGAGTGTTGTATTTTTATCCTGACCGAGACTTGTTGTCTGGTAGAAATAGGTAAGACCTATTTATACAATTCGAGATTGAAACGTACACTGGCCTCATGAAGGAAAAGAGTAAATGGTGAAATAATGGGAGGAGGTGGTAATTGCATGGTGTTAATGGGTGAAAACGTTTTCACCATTATTTCCTCATTTATTTGACCGCTTTATTCCTATTCACGCTTTCTTAATGTGAGCGTAGTGTACGCCGCAAGTCATGACCGCCAAACCAAGACCGAAAGCATCCCCAGGTTTGTGTTGATGTCTCGAGTGTTGGTTGCATCTTGAGTGCAAGTGGTGATGCTAGGGGTGCATGTGGCATGTGCCAATGGCATGTGCGGAATGCCTTTGTTGCGAGTTGCACCTCGAGCGCAAGTGGCAATGCCAGAGCTGCTAGTGACGTGTGTGGCATGTGTTAAGTGCATATTTTGCATATATTTAGTGTCGAATCCATGCTAGTATTTGTTATATTTTCTTGCGAATTATTGTATATTACTCTTGTTTTCTCTTATTTATGTTTTGCTAGGTGAATTATCCAAAAGAAGTGAATATGCACTTAATTGTGCAAAGAAAGAAGTTAGCCGCAAGCGGAGAAGGGCCAAAGACCAAGTGAAACTCATCCAAATCGAGGAGTTCTTGATATCATCATGAAGAGAACGAAAAGACGAAGCCAATGGCGAAAGAACGAAGTCATTCTGAGTTCGTATGAAGAAATTATGAGAAAAATAACAACTTAGAAGACTGCAAGGGAAAAATGGTCATTTTTAAGGTCAAATGCTATTGGCACCCCTACTGTACGTTAAGGGACATTCATTCTGTTAAGGGGTGGACTGTTTCAAGGGAACCACTAAAGACAGTCATGACAATGAATGGGGAGGTGAAATTCAAATAGTGTTAAAGGCACTCTACTGATTACTGTTGCCACCATTATATTCATCCTTATTATTCAGTTCACTTCCTTCACGAGAGGACTCGAGTCTGCCATGGAAGCCGAGATTGATGAAGGTTGAGCTCGACAACGAATTATGCTACTGATGATCGAGTTATAGGCTGTAATGCAGACGAGCTTGGCAATGGAAGAAATCTGTGATCGATGTAGCTGCCATTATCGCTGAGTAGACCATGGCGATGTTCTTCGCGCCAATAGGATACGATAGAAGTCGAGCATAGAATAGAAAGAATGCTGCCATTGTTGGCAGCAATGAAGGAGTAGAGTTGAGTGCCGGCAGTTGGGAAGAAAACAGAGAATGGCATACTACCATTGGCAGGTGAATTAGCAGGGACGATAGAGAAGAGAGAACGAGTCTTGGTTCTCAGTTAAATGATGATAATCTAAGGTAGGATGATCGTTATGTTGGCAGAGGATACAGTGAAGATCATGATGGGTTTTGTTGTGTTACGGAGCTGAGTCGAGTTTTGTTGTTGATAATAATCGGTAATGGTGGGTTTAGCTGTACGACGAGTTGATGACGTTGTCTTCTGTGTGAGATTGGCATGACATGCGAGAGGATGGATTGAGAACCGCCGAGTTTATATGGAACCGTGAGTGTTACCGATGGTTTGTCGAGGAGGACAACGCCGTAATGATGAAGAAGGAAGTTTGGCGGTAGATGATGGCGAATGAATAGAATGAAAAGGATGGGTCTGGTCACGTGGTTATCGGGTTGCAAAGATTGGTGATCGACGGGCAGAAGGTGACTATTGGTTTTAGAAACTGGTGCTGTAGATACTGCCGTTGGGCGTAGCCCTGACTGCTAATCTAGGTGCTAGACTAGAACCCCATAAGACTTAGTCGCAAGACGTTAGATTTAGGGATTTTGTGGAGAAAACAAAATAAGTGGAAAGTACCATAATACCAACAATGTGACCGTCCTACTAAGCCTTTAAGGTGCAGTAGAGGTATACCGGAAAAACGAGTTTGATTTTAATATTTTCATCTCTGCGGATGATTATGATTATTTTCATACTCTTACACGCGCATCGCGCGTGCCCACAATCTTGTAAAGACAAAGCCAAACCAGAAAAGTGTTATCTCTCTCCATTGATCATTTTCTTTCTCCCTGGACTCTCTCTCTCGACTCTCCATTCCTCCGAAATCCAGAAATGAAATGTTATCTTGGTTTCAAAAAATTAATAACGGAGATGAGGATTTCACTCGATTTGTTTTAGCTTCTTGGATTAGGTATGTAAAATCATTTTGTACTGTAATTTGCAATTTTAGGGTTTTGTAAAATTTACGGCTTTTGCTTGATTTGTGGCAAATATAACATCTATTTATGATTCATTTCATCAATTTCAAGTGAATTTATGATTGATGTTCTAGGGATTTTTATTGAATGACAAATATCAATTTTTAGTGTATTCTTTGACAATATCAATTTAGTGTATTCTTTGATCTGTATAGATCATAGTCCGTTTGGTATCCATATGCATTGTATTTGTTCATGAAGTTAGTAGAAATCAAGACTGTTAACTGTATATGATGTTTGGGAAAGAAATATACGTGTTTCACTGCAATTTAACCGAGTCTCCAAGGGGTGGGTGCACTGATACTTTTAACATGTTGCTTCTTATATTCCTCACTCCATTTGGCCGTCAATAGACTCCATATTTATATGGGAGTTTGATTTGATTATCTAATCTAATCTATCTACCTAATATAAAGAAAAGAGGCATTTTCACACGTCCGAAAGGAAAGGACTACATTACCCTTCCGTGTTTTCATTTTTCTATATACTGTTTCGTAGTTTTCAGTCATATGAGGGGTACATGCGTAATCGTGCCAAACCAAAACAAAATCTTCCCAATTTAATCGTTCTTTTTTCAAGTTTTTCCTCCAAATCTTTCTTCCCTAATCGACTCCACTGATTTTACTGTATATCGATTGGAGTTTCGATTTAGGTAATTCATAGATCAACATACTCTCCGTCGATCTACGGAAGAAGTATCAGTTGTAGATTCACAGATTATGGATTATCAGAAGAGAAGAATTTTGTAATGGAAGTAGCAGTACAGGAGAAGTATCAGTTTATAAAATTAACACTCCACATCGGTCTACAACTGAACAAATCACCCATTTGTTGAAGAAACCCCATCTCACGATTAGAGTTGGGAACTCAAATTCCAAAATTCCAATCGTCCCCAATTTCAATCTTCATCAACCCTAAAGTATGACAGAGGGACAGAACAAATGTTAATGTTATTGCGCTGGATAGATTAGCTGAGAGGAACAAGTGGAAGACTGAATACTCCAACCTCTATCCACAGATTTCACTTATGGTGTGATTCATTCAGCTGCTCTTATAATGGTGGTAATGAACTGAACTTCCTCTTAAGCAAATTCTTCTCATCTTCTTTTGAGTAATTATGACAATACTTCTGTTTGCTCCTGTGATTTGATTGAAATTAGTAGAGGAATCATTCAGATGCTATTAGTGAGGTGCTACAAATTTTATTTGTATTCTTGCACTCTACCTGTTTGTAAATATGCTTGCAGTGAATCAATGTCCAATTTCTATTTTTCTCAATCTTAGATAATCTACTCTTTGGTAGAATTGCGTGTGAACAAAACGCATTGAGGTTTGCTTTGAGTTACATTCTTAAGCTATCTATCATATGTTGTTGATACTGAACACTTAATTTTCTTGATTCCATCTCCCCTACATCATATATTTATATTAGTGGACACATATAACTTTCAATTGCAATTAGGTTTACTTCACTGCTATATCTACCCATCTTAAAATTTTCCAATGATTGAGGACTTCCTCCCTGTTGAAAGATTATTTATGGAAACCGTTAGACAATGAGGTTAGCTTTTTGAGCACAAGTTCAGTAGCTGGACAGTTAGGTTCAAAAATCTATGAGTTTATAGTTATTGGATGTTCTTACTTTTCATATGTTTATTTAATAATACAATTCATTAGCCTATCCTCTTTTACATGTTGAGGAGAAATTGGACTAAGGTTACCGGTACATATGATTCTCTGCTTTTATGAAATTAGCGTCCTTTAATTGTCTAAGAGATTTCCCATTTGGTTTAATATCAGCTTGAGATTATCAGTAGAATAGTAGTATTAAATAAAATATTAAGTTTGTGAACATTAGTAGTTTATGTAAATGCTTAAGAGAATATCCATGTTTAATTTTAGTTATTGGAATAACTTGGTGTTTCTTTAAGTGGCAGAAAGCTAGAGGAACAGGATGGTTAATGTTAGAATAGTAATGGGTTTCTGATGGTAATCGTGATAATGATGCAATCTTGGGTTTTAAGAGTCGTGATTCATTAAGATGCTTACTTGAGTTAACATGGTTCTCTTTGTATCCTGTTGTGAGTTGGTTGCATTTGTAGTAAAATTTATAAAGGGTTCCTACTTCCATGTAGCCCTGACCTCTTGGTTGTGGGTCTAACAAGGAGTCTCTCACAATTCCCACTACAGTTGTCATGCTATGCTAAACAATGTCAATAGAAAGATCTTTCTTTTTCTTATATTGGATTTTTTGTTCTCTATCTTTATCATTGAGCTTGCTTTTTGTAATGTAAGTTTCTTGGCCCTGCACCAAAAGGACTTCGGATGTGGAATGCACTGATGAAAAGGATTGTCATTAATGGAACCTATCAATACAATCTTATACTATTGGATTGCGAAGGAATTAACATTAATTTCAATTTTTTTGAAACTTAAGTTGTGTTTCATATAGTTAGTTCAGTAACCATAACTATAGAAGTGTCGGAGACACTGGAATTGGTTGAAATAGAATATTGGAAATGAACTGTGTTCACAAGTTTTGGAATGGGCGATCTTCGGTTCAAGCGGCAGGCGCATCGCGCGTGCGTGTTATACTAGTCAAAATAATAATTAGGAAATGAAATTAAAATCCCTGCCATGTTATCTTCATTTTAAGCATGTTTGCGTCTAGACTCTATATTTATTTTTGTTCATACGAACTCTACCTTGCTCTAAGATATCATAGTGATATAGCATCGATGAATTCCATTGCAGATGTTCGTGTGTTTCAGTTTCCATCTGGCAATAACAAGAGCCATCAGACAATTTGGATTTCATGATGCTTGACCTCGCACCAGCATGCAAAAACTTTGAAGTTTACCGGCCAGACTTTATACCTATACATAATTTTATTTAGGTTTGTACTCTGCACCCAACTCCTGCGTATAGTCTTAACTAGATAGTCACGATTCCTTGCCATCTCCCCTTGATAAAAGTGTGTCTACCATTGTCTCAGCATCTTGCAACAGACATTTTAGTAGCATCCCTCTTTGCTTACTGCGTTCCTTTGTATTGTCACATAAAATGAAATTGGCCCATGCCATTGCAGCCTTTCATAAATTTATGAATGCCAAAGTAGATTTTAAGATTGTTATGCGATGATCTGCGCAAGAGATTGTTATACGTTGAAACCAGAGGTGCATTTCTGGCATCCTGAGGTGTTCTTTTCCAACTGTTACTGTCCTTTTTTACTTCTTTTCTTTTGATTTCTATACCGATTGCCCTAACAGGAACTTGCCATACGTTAGTTTCATTTCTTTTGCTGAAGTGTTCTTTTAATCAAGTACTTAAAAAATTTCACATGTAGCTTTTACATCTGTAGTTGGAAACTTTCCACTTTTTAAACATTTGTTGGTATGAAGAACCATTACTATTCATAGAATTTGGAATGTATATCTTTGTTGTAAGGTAAATTAGTGTATATAGAGTTTCGAATTTGTATATTTGGTATTTGGTTAATTACTGTGTATGGTTCTCTGGATTTATATGTTTTGTAGCGTTAATCGGAAAAAGTATTAGCGAGGATATGTCTTAACTTATGGGACAAAATGGTTGAATATTAGCTTTTGAATGAGAAAAACATATGATTTGTTTTACTGATGTGTTAGTTGTATAAATTTTTTTGCACCCGTACAAAAAAGGATTATGTGAAGTGTCAAAAAAGGATTAGTGTTTGCTGACGTGCAACGCACGTTCTCTCAACTTGATACCTAACGAATTTTTTGGTTTATTGCGTTTAGTTTCAAAGGGCGGGATACGAATTTTTGGGGCTTGGATCTGATCTACTGTAGCCATGTCAACACGGTAAAATTCATCAGTTTTGATTTTGTGATTGAAACCCCTTAGTAGTTATATGATTTACTTAAGGTAGTCTTGTTTGGTGCTGACTCGGTAATTTATTTAAAAGAAAAAATCACCACTAATCAGGCTTCAATTTTGATTTCTGAAACATGGATTTTGCTTTCTATTTTGTGTAAATCAAAATGGGTACGAACACGAGTCTACTGAATGATGGTGTTTAGGTTTGACTCATCTGTTCGATTGTAGACTTAAAATTGATCATATTTAAGTAGTATGTCTTTTGGGTAGGGCTGTCAATGGGTCCGGTTCCTCCCGGGTATCATACTACCCGGAACCGGACCCTATTATTTTTCCCGGTTCCGGGTCCTAACGGTTCCGGGTACGTTCCTAATTTAGTGGAACCAGAATCGGACCCTATTAAACAGCAGCGTATCTACCGGTTCCGGGTATTAAACGGGTATTTCATATCCAGTTTTAATGCAGAATAAAATTAAGCATCAGTACATTAATATAAATCTCCAGTATCACAGTTCAAACACATAGGAACTTCATTAATAATCATACGAGAAAACAGTGGTTACAAATTTCCAACTCTTGTACGTCCCCACTTACAGACAAAAAAGGTCTGAGCTTCAATCTTAAGACTTTGGTACTTGTCATTGGACTATGGCAATGGTGTTGGGACTTTGAGCAAACAGTACATAGTTTACGATTCCATAGTACATAGTACTGGTACAGCACCACATAGTTTATGATTCCATTATTTTTCAAAGTCTCAACACCATTTTGGTGATACTGTCATAACCCAAAGCAACGCAAGCTAATAATATCAACTTCATATTCATTAGAGGTTTTGTGCAGGACACCAATTGATACTCCTTCTGAAGAGATGGTCAAAGAAGAATCACCAAGAGTCACTAAAAGAGCAACTAGATCTTCTTTAAATACTCCCCAAAGCCCACTTTTGGAAGAGATGAGGAAAGAAGAAACACCACAAAGTAGCAAAAGAACTACTAGATCTTCAGCTTTAAAATCTTGCTCAAGTAGAACTCATGAAACCCAAAAGAAGATAGATTTCCGTTCTCCATCATTGCTCAAAGATCTTGTATATAGAGAAGAACCTATTAGTTTCGATGCTTTATGTTCTAGTTTTCCTGGTAGACGAGTTCAGATTCTTGAGCTCTTGCAATTGTTGGGTCCCATGAATTCTCCCTTACTTCCTCTTTTCATATATGGTGGAGCATCAACTGGCAAAACCAGTGTTATTCTTCAAATCTTTAGGCATCTCAAGCGCCCTTTCATTTATTCAAGCTGTCATACTTGTTACTGCCCACGAGTTTTGTTTGAAACTGTATTGAATCAGTTGCCGCACAGGAGGAATTCCGGCAGTGTTAAGCGTTGTGAAAAACCTGCAGATTTTGTTAATCTTCTTCAGGATGGGATGTCTGAGTTCATAAACAATCTCAAAGGAAATTCAAGCAAATTGGATTCAGAGGAACTAAAAGAACAAGGCAGCACAGGGACGATGATCTATTTTATATTTGATAATATGGAACTTGTTCGCAGATGGCCCAAATATTTGGAAATAACTTCTATGCTGTTTAAGCTATATGAGATACTGAAAATGGCAGAAGTAGGTTTTATTTTTATCAGCAATTCCTCACTTGATACGTATCATGTGAACACTGGTTTTGCTGAACCTATGCCGGTTCTTTTCCCTGATTATAGAGAAGAAGACCTTCGCAAGATCTTTCTGCGAAACCAGCCAAACCAGAAGCTATACTCATCCTTTCTTGAGTAAGTATCGAAGTTTTATTTTAATAGTTAGACTAATATAATAGTTTCATAGCAGGTTCTTTTGAAACACAATAGCTTTTTTCTTTCCATAATTTACTTCTGATCTATTCAGCTAATAACATCTATTTTTCTTGTCATACAGTGTTGTATTTAATTCTTTTTATCGAATGACTAAACGGGTGGATGAATTATCTATTGCTTTTGCACCCTTATTTCAAAAATATTGCGAACTACTTAGCGATAAAAAGGGGTCAGTATCCTCTGAAGATAAGAAAAGAAGCTTGTTCAACAGATTCCGAGAGCACATAGCCCCAGCTCTTAATGAGATATTCAAGGTCCCATCTCATCCAAATTCTTTTAAAATTGAAGCAATCAAAGAGAAAGTCAAGAGAAGGGATGCCGAGGTTACCGATGATATAGAGTTCCACATGCCTATTTCAGCGAAGTATCTTCTTATTTCCGCATTCATTGCTTCAAGAAATCCTGCTACTCTTGACGCAGCACTCTTTGATTCAACTGGAGGTGGTGATAACCGGAAGCGCAAGAGAAAGTAAGATTTTCCTTCCTAATAAATAATATGGATTTTACGTTTATTTGATATCCGGTGTAGATGCCGGATGGGAATACGCAGTTATTAACTTATTAGCTAACATGACCAATGTTAACCTTTTCTACACTATGGTTGGATTCAGATTCAGAAGGTGTTTTTGAGTTCGTGAAATCAAAAGGTTTTGTACGTAACATTTTTTCAAATGACTTGTAGTATATTTATTTAGGTCACTATTTGCGAGTAAGATTCTTTAGCTAGGAATAAATGTCTAGGTGTTTTAGGATTGGAATTATGGAAACTGAAAGACAGTTTGGGTTAATGATTGAATTTTATGAACTTCTGAACTATAGGCAAATACATAATCATAAGATTCATAACCAAATATGCTTTTCTTTATTTTACCCGAATTACGGAATTAGTGATGAATAGAATTGTTTGAAAAGCTGAATCAATATTTTGAATTGACAGCAGAAACCAACTGTTTAACAAATACTGTTATCTGATGAATGATGTTTAAGACATCCTAAAAGCACAAAAATAAATTGATTCATTAGAAAAACTACTCAAATACTACAGCCCTTGTTTGAACCGAAATGTCTGTTATTTTCCTACAATTGATGGTAAATCATAAGTTCTGTTATGTGACTCCACGAAAATCTAGGTTGCTTATTATTAAGAGAAGAGAAAAAGGAGTTCATTTGTGTTCATGGTGAAAGAGGAAAAAAGAGTTAATGATAGGCAATAGAAGACTATACTCCATTTATTTTTCTCTTTCATCATACGTTTTCTTATCAAATAAAGAAGGTTGATTTGTAACCAAGTGAAGGATGTTGTTTGTGAAAAGGCCAGAGTGGAAATTGCTGTTGCCTATTTTACTTTTATTTTAAACTAAATACAGTTAATAATAGGTTAATGTCTTTGCGTCATATATTAACTCCTTGTTATGATCTTAGGAACTAAGTATACAAATAATCGTGTTACACTCATCTAATGTTGATTCACTTGTAGGTGACTTTGAAACTTCTCGGAATAGAATTTGCCAAAACAAACATCATTGCTATGCATTAACATTTGCCAAATCGAATACTATTGTTTCCCCTCTAATATACTCTTCGTTGAACTTAACTAGGAATAAAAATCAATCTAATCTATTTTTCTCTTTTTTCGAGAAATATAATTTGTATTTGATTTTTATTGCCATACAAACTTACTGACTCTCCTTTTGTAAGAAGCACCTCCAGAAGTTCATCTATATCCGAAAATTAATTGGTGAAGAGTTCATGTTCTAGTTGTTCATGAAAGTAGCTGTTATTACTAATGTAAATTTATCTTTTCTCTTCTTTTTGTATTAATTTAGGATGTCCGAGACGTCCAAGGAGAAAAAAGAACTTGCAGAACAAGAATTGATTATGAAGGGACCTGGAACTTTTCCATTGGAAAGATTATTAGCTATATTCCAGTGTATTTCCTCAGTAGCAGAATTTTCGCTCGAGAACGAGCAGCAAGTTGAAGATGAAATTGTATCTGGTGGGGATACTGGGATCATGTCTGATGTTTTATTGCAGTTATCCACTCTGTGCAACGCTAATTATATTGGCAAAGGCGGAAGTTGTCCATTGGAGGGCTCAACTAGGTATCGGTCTACTATTAGTGAAGAAATGACTTTGAAGGTAAGTTGTCAGCGACCCTAATTTCCATTCTAAGTACTCATTCCCTCTCGGGTTCAGAATATAGTTTTAAAATAAACTACTTTGATATTTTGTTTATAGGTTGCAAGAAGTGTGAATTTCCCGCTATCGAAGTACCTGTATAGAAGATAACAGCGCTGGTTCAAGGGACTAGGAGCATTTTCAAATATCGACGGTCTCAGAGATGTATTTGCTAAAGAATCAAAATCGAACCTTATAACAAAATACTGTTAGCCAATTCATGTTTAACGACTAAAATTTCTAAGCTGTTTTTGTCTTGTGAACATGTTTATTTAGCCATCCAAACGTTGTTAGTTTACTTGTGCGTGATCATGCATACCATAATATGGTAACCGGTGGGTAAAAGTAATGTGAACTCAGATAAATTATGCACTGCTCGCATTTTGGACGGGTGTCATGTCTACTGCTAACTCAGCCTGGTAGCAAAGCTGATTGCGGAATACCTGCAGGCAAATTCAAGGAACTAGGCACTACTGAGGTGCTGGCCTTCTTTTGACGCAGGCTCTAGCTTTAATTGGGTGGTTTCGAACAAACAGGTAACTCATGGCCTCTCAATGGGTTTGGAAGGAGAATATGATCATAAAAGCTTTGCCAGCATATCCATGTATTGGTTCTCTGGTTACCGAGAAATTGGAGCACTTAGGGTTCATTTCAAGCTAGAATATTTGGATCAGAGCAAGTGGTTGGAGGAACTCCATTCCTACGTTGGTGCCTCATTTCGATTGAAGTTTAAAAGGGCTACTTTGTATTAATTGTCCATTTTTCTTCAAAAGCCGGATGTGACTTCCCGTGACCCCTATTAAATGGAGTTCTAAGAGCCGTTGGATATCATAGGGAGTAGTGAATTCCCGATGTACCACTATCATTCCCAGCAGGAAGTCATTACTCAGTTTGGATTTCAAACTGTGTTCTAAACTTCCCTGAAGTCATTACTCATTACGGCTCCACGGTAGTCTCTAAACCCCACAAAGTGTGTTTTTTTTTTTTTTTGACATCTTCAAAGTTTTCATTGATTTTGCTTGGATAGGAAGACCATCAGACTAGCTCTTAGAGCAGTTCCTATGGAATGAACAAACTCCGAGTTTGTTCATTTTGCTTCCACTATGGAGTCAACAAACGTGAAAAATGGATGTTCAAACCAATAAATTTTTTGGTTTGTTCATTGAGTTAGCGGGCGCTTGATGAAAGGATGGGCGAACTTCTCTCCAGCGCTGGCGTTGGAGCCATAAACGCTAGCGATTGTATCTCCAGCGCACGCTCTTGAGTAAAGCGCCAGCGCTTGTCCTTCCAGCACCGCGTGATTCATAGAAGCGCCAGCGGCTGAATCTGGACGGCTGCAAACTCTTGTGATCTAACGGGTATAATTTTTGAGTCTATAAATATTCCTCATTTCAACTCTAAATTCACACATTCTACACAATCTTCACTCTCAAATCATCTATAAAAATGCCTCATATGGTAATTCAAACGGGCCCTTAAAGGAAAGCCGCGCGGTTTTCCTACCAACGGCAACAACTACATTTCCAACGGCTCGATTTTCTTTCTCGATCTATAAATTCCACTTCCCATCTCCAAAATCACATCTCTTCTTTTTTTTTATTTATAAAACTCTTAATCTGTCTCACTCTGCAGAAATGTCTGTTAGAAATCGTGGTCCCAAGTTTACTGAAGAAGAGGATATAACTATATGCAAAGCATATTTTTCTGAGGGTAATCACCGGTATGGGATTTCAAGACGGTTCTTTTTGGGAGAACGTTTTTTCAATGTTCGTCTCACGACGGAAACCCGAGAAACCGAGATGCTCGTCGATTGCGTGCTCGTTTTCAATCTATTAGGCTTACAGATCCAGCCATTTCTTGCTCGGTAATGGAAATTGATCGAGAAAAGTTCATCGGTGTAACTGAAGATGAAGTGATCCAAACAACTCTTGATAATTGGGAGGAAGCTCACGGCAAACCTTTTCGTTACGAAGCGTGTTTTAGAATTCTAAAAGATGGTCCATCTCAAGCACATTTGTACTACACTCAAATGCCGCTCCTGGTCTTTACAATGGAAGAAGATGTTACTCTTGTTCGATGTTGGTTACATCGTACGATGAGACCAATGTACGATGACTATTTAGGGAAAGAGTATTGGGACATTTTGTAGCATCGCAAAAAACGAAACCATAAGAAACAGTAAGAGCCTAGAACTAAGAATTGCATTCATTAATAAGGAAGTCAAATATTATACGAAAGTTTTGTGGATGGTTCACCGTAGTAATTCTGGACTATCCAACGAAGAACTGGTGAGTATCTTACCTTTGTCCTCACTGATCAACTGCATCATAAATATCCGAACTTGTTGTTTAGCCGTTTTTACGTAAAACCATCGCTCGAGACCAAGACCAAGTTCAAGAAAGCGGAAGAGAGTTTAAGCATTTTGAGTGTTATGAACTCTGAGAGAGAATGTTGTTGGATTTGATGTAGTTAGATGTTTTTGTTGTGGTTTATTAAAATGTAGTTCGATGTTATTTGCAAGTTTAAATTGTAATAAATTTCGCTTCATTCATTGATGCCAATTCTTTTCCAAGATATAAACTTAGGCAATAATAAAACGTACTAAACAACTTCAATAAAAATCAAGTACAAGTTTTGGCCTCCGGTTTATCTTCATTTGACGTATCTTCCATTCAACGCGCTCTTTGACAGTTTCGCCTTTGTTTTTGAATTTTTTGTTATTAGCTTTCAAAACTGGAGCTCTTCTTTGCCTTTTAGCGGAACATTTTCTTGGAGCAACTTCAAAAACTTGCAGTTTCCTCTTACAATTTTCAATCTTTTTAAAACTCCCACATATCTTAGAAACAATGACTTCAAGTTTTGCATCGCAAAAAGTGTGATTGCCTTTTGACCATTGAAATAGATTTTAAAAGGAAAAATTCAAGAGAATTGAATTTTGGTATGAGTGAATTGTTTGAAATTGATGGTAATTTATAGAGGTAAAAAAATGAATTTTGAATTTGAAAAAACTACCCGTTGGCGTTTTTGCTACAAACGCCAGCGACCTACGTACAAGCGCCGCGCTGAAGCTTTAAGCGTCGACGCCTGTCCTTCCAACGCGGACGTTTTACTTACGAACGCTAGCGCTTGTTTTTTGCCCGCGCGCTTGGTTATCGAACGCCGAGTGCTTTACCATAGTGGAAAAGGCAGTTTGACCATCCACCTGGCTCAACAAAAAAATGAGTTTGTTTATTCCCATATAAATTGCCCTTACATACCTTTTGGATTCATTTTAAAACCGGAATATAATTTCTGACCCCATTGAATATTGGGAAAATTAGGCTAAGGCCCCACCCATGGATAACCCATAATATTAGGCCCTTAATTAAAAGAAGTTTAAATCTAGGCCCGGAGTTATTAAAAGACATCCATACCCTTTACATATTTTCAAGCCCTTAATTAAATAAAATTTAAATTTAGGCCCAAAATTATTAAAATATAGTCAATCACCTCCGACCACCACAGCCACCGCCAACCACCTCCGACCACCACCGCCACCAACCACCTCCGACCACCACCGCTACCAACCACCTCCGACCACCACCGTCAAATCACCTCCGACCACCACCACCGACCACCACCTCCGACCACCACCAACCGACCACCACCGCCACCAACCACCACCACCACCAACCGCCGCCACCAACCACCATGGCGTGACCACCACCACTGAGATAATATATGGATGTGTAATCTGAAGTTACACATGCAACGAGCATGTGTATCCAGAAGTTACACATGGGTATGACATGAAAAGGTTTCACATGCGTACGACATGTGTTAGCAGAAGTTACACATCCATATGACATGTGTAAGTATAGGTTACACATTCATATGGCATGTGTAATGAGAAGTTACATATAAAAATATAGACATCAGCAAAAAAAAAAAATTACTTGTATTACCTTAAGATTTATTTACAATAATTTACAAGATCCAACCAAAACCAAGTGGATTCGTTCTGATAGTATGATTGACTATATCCAAGGTTTTGAAGAACTAAGAACCAACCTGGTAATGACGGTTCAAAATCAAGATTGGCTCAAAGATAAAATTGAAGAGACAAAAGCTGATCTTGCTGATATGAAGGTTCAAGTTGAAAAACTTGAGAAACAAGAAGTGGTTGTAGACAAGTCTCTTGAGATATGCTTCAAAAGTTTGAACACTGAAGAAACCCGAATGAACAACAAGAGCACCACTAGAGATTAAGTTATATCTTTGTAATACTTAATCCAGGAAAATATACATCAATTTTTGATTTCTTTCAATAATTGTATTAGGTCTATTATGAATAAAACTATCATATTTATGAATAAAATCATTTAGTTTATAATTTTTCTTGTGATAGTTTTTCGTTTACATAGCCTGTGCTTGAATGCTTTGTGTTATTACTATGTATGTTTATGGGATGTTTGATTTCGGTTTTCATGACCTTAATATTCGATCTCATATGATATGAACCCTTATGGTTTGGGTGACTTTTTGGTTTAGCGGGATTAAGTTCTAGCCCATGTTGGTAGGCTTTATCAAAGGATCATGAGGGGTTCTGATTGAAACAATATGTCAAAAAGTCACAATATGTTGAATTGTTTGGTTTAGCATAAAAGCATATGTGTTTCGGGGTTTCAACTTTTGCATTGCATAAGTTAAAACCGGTTTTCAACCTTTCTCTGGTAAAGGTTGGTTGTTGTTATTCTTTTGTCTTGCATGAGGATAACAACATAATGATATTTCGGTATCAATTCTCCCTGGAAAGAAGATGCAAACATATTTGTAGTTGCAGGAAACCCTACAATACATCCCTCACAAGAATTCATAATAATCAACCCATCTTTAAGATCAACAATCACACCTTTTATTAATTGAGTTAAAGAATTTTACAAAGGGGAAATGAAATCAAGAATACAACTATTGCTCTAGACTTTCTCTCTCCTCAAAACTTTCCCTCCACTCTCTCAAAAAGATCTCTCCCTCTCTTAAGCCTACTCGGTCTTTTATATAGGACATTACATAGTGGATGACAGCTAAGATGTCCTTTATTTTCGGATCTAGCTTGCGACATTCTCGCAAGTATTCAAATGTTAAATCTCGCAACACTCCTAAATCTCGCTAGGTCTTCACATCTTTCGTGTTGTTTGTCGTCATCCGTTGCGTCATTTTTATTACCAATTTGCGATATCTTCGCAATGTGTTGTTCAAGGATTTCGCAAGGATATTAATGTTGCGATATTCTGATCCTACATCTTGCCTCTTCTCATGTCTTCTCTGCGAAGGAGAGAATGTCATGAGAACTAGTACTTTCAAAATGTCGCAGCTATTTATTTTTCCATATTCTTACGTATTGACATGATTCTGTACTTTTACGCAGAATTTATTACACGTATCTCTTCTTCCATCCATTTCTTGACACGTCTTTTTCAACCGTTATTTCTCACCCCTTCGTGTCTACTTTTCGCATTAAATGTGTTTACCTTTTCGAGAATTCTTCTCTCTATATATATTTTTCTCATTCTTCTCTTCTTCTTTTTTACTTTCCTTCTTATTTTTTCTGCAACTTTTCTTCAACTTTTCTCCGTAACTTCCGCTTCTGCTGCTGTAAATCTTCTACTTTTTACTTCTTTCGATCTTCAATTTTTTCTTCATTCCCATACTAAAAATGCCTCCAGTTGGTCGTAAATATGAAACTTCTCTGGAAAGATTTCAGAAAGATTTCGAAGAGAAGGCTTTCACATTAACCACCATTCCCAATCAAGAATCTAAATCCATTCTCTCTGCCAAATTGTTTTTTGATCATCATTGTGATGATAAGGAAATCATAATTTCGCTTGGTCAGATTCTCGCTGGCCTTCCCATTCCTCTCTATGATCCTAATCTTCCCTTATTCTATGAAATTCTTGCTCATGCGAAATTCTCGCGCGCCATCTATCAATTGAGTGGGGATTGTATTCGCTTAATGCTTGAAATTAGCCAACCGCGGTGCTGGTAAAGGGTCTCTTTACCCAAAAGAAGTTAAGGATCCTGAATATGAGGATTTAGAAATACTTGTTGAAAGATACACCGTGGAGAGCTTCTTTGAGAATTATGAAGTAATAAACATGAAAAATGATAGAACTCGTTGGGGTGCTCGCTTAAAGAGGAAAGAAAATGTTGCCAGCGATAGAATACTCATGCAGGATATTGATTGGCATTCTGGCAAGAATAATATTCCTCGTCACTCTAAAGACGACAAATGGTGCGTCTTTCCACTGGTTTTGAAGGGACCTTATATTTCAGGTCCAAACGTACTTCTTGCGAATCTCGCCACTTACCAACCTTGGGTATTTAATTGGCCCGAGAAAGTTAAAGAGGTATGTCTTCGAGTCTTGTTCACTTCATAATCTTTTATTTATTGTTACTTTCCTGTTCTCTAACTCTTGCGAAAATTTTATATTAACAAGCTGAGATCGAGCTATAAGAGAACCGGGAAGGCTAGCACTTTATATGCTCTGCGCTCCATCACAAATGAAGTAAGAAACATCTTTATATTTTATCAATATTGTTGCCTCTGTTTCTTATCTTCATGTGTGTGCGAAGGTTGGTATTATAGCTGTTGAAGAAGAAGAAAGTTCTAAGATTGCAAAGACCAAAGGCAAAGGTAAAGGTTCTCTTCGTAAGGAGAAATCTGCTGCTCCACCTTCAAAGAAGCGAAAAGTTTATTCTCCTTCTCCTTCAAATCTTCGACCTAGCGAAAGTTCTGATGTTGATGATAACGATGATATTGATACTCCTTTCGCAAGAGAAGATTTTCCAGCTGAATCTTCTATGGCAAAACCATCTAGCATCTTCTCTGACTCCATGCAAGGGATTGGGGATGATCGTCTTTCTAGTACATGCAAAGCTCTTGCGAGTATCTGCGATGATCCTTTACTAGAGGGTAATGATTATCTTCATGGAGTCTCCAGATCAGTACTCCCAGCTTTCTGAACTCACTTGGTATCTTGGTATTCCTTCGATTCTATATTCCTTCATAATTATGATTTAAAATTATATTGTATCTTGACAATTTCCTTCGCAGACTGGGAGATCTTCCTTCGCTGTTGCCTCAGATCTTGAGAAAAGGAATGGGATTCTTGAAAAGAAGAATCTTCAACTTCGCAAGAGAAATGAAGAACTAGAAGCTGAAGCTGTTACTTTTCGCGAGAAGAATAAACAATTAGAAGCTGATTCTTCCACTCAGAAGGACAAGATATCTAGCCTTCAAAGTGCCAACCAGCAACTTTATGGTATGAAAATTTTCTCTTTTCCTTTGTTTTGTTTTCTCATTATCTTCCCTCATCCGACGATTTACCATTTTTATGACGTTATAACCTTTCTCGATGAAGCCATTCTCCTTCGCTCATTCCCCGACTCTATGGATAATAATACCCTTCTTGATCACCTCAATAATTCTTTGAATAGTTTTTCAAATGACAAGATTAATCTCTTCCCATAAATGAACTCCAATCCAAATTTTGCCTCTTAGAAATTGACCATAGATCCAGTTTAGGCTTAGCCAACCAATTTAAGCGTTTTTATCTTAATTCTAAAGAGAAATTAATGCTTTAAGGACCAAGATCAGCGGTCTTATAGATGATAAAGACCGCATCGCTAAACAAGGTGCTCAAGCATTAGAGAAATTCCAAAAAACTCTTCTTGAAGTTCAAATTGAACGAGATGAATCTAAGCGCCAAAATGGTGTACTTTGTGAAAGAGAGAATCAAATTCGCTCCCTTCTGCTCATAAATAGTGATGATGAATTCGCTTGGGCTGCGAAAGTTCTAGACGACGCCTTAAATAATTTAGGTGTAAGCGTTAGTCTTCTCAAGTCGAACACACATGCCTTGGTTAGGGATATGATTTGACGAGAAGGTTGTTAATTATTCTTTTTATTAATTGTTTATCTTTCATAAATTGCCATTAAGTTCTTGATTCATTATCATATGTTCGCGAGGAGTCAAGAGAGATTTCTCAAAAGGATTGAAGAGCTTGAGTCTGAGAAGGAGCAGCTCGCAAAGAATCTTTCTTCTCGCGATGATAAATATTCTAGACTGAAAAGCCAACTAAAGATTACAGTTGCGAATTTTAAGAATGATGCTACTCTTTTCGCAATCGAGACTATTAAGACGAGTGCGACGATAACAATATCCCTCATTCTCGCATATCCTTGCCTCCTATAAGAATTCCCCAAGAATGTGCCTCCTCACGGATATCTCGTGGTGATGCTAGTGAAGAAGAGGAATCGATGGAGATGAAGAAGAAGAAGGATTTGATGAAGATGATGAAGAAGAAGAATCAAACAAGAAATAATTATGTTTCCTTCTTTCCCTTTTTGTAATATCTCGTACATTCATTCTTTTAATCTCCTATCCTTATAATCTTTTTTCTGCGAATTTCTTGAATCTTCAAATACAAGTTCTACCTTTGTTGTTCCTTTCTCGCACATGTTAAAAAAGCAATTCTTTTTTGCAATATAATTAATCAATATATTATCAACCTTTAATGTTATGAGTGCGTAAATCTATCATATGAAGACAAATAACATGTTCTTATTCTATACATTCCCATACTTGCCTCTGTTATTTGCATTCAAATGAAAGATTAAGCAAGTTACTTTTGAATAACGACATGTATTCATGCCTCAATCTCGTCATTTCTATTTGAATTTTAGCAAGTAAGTATTTCTTGGTTGCTTCCAAGATTTTATTTTTCTTTTTCTCTTATGTGGTCTTATTTTTTCCTTCCTAGTTAAAGGTCTTATTGTGCAACCTCTTGTCATTGCGACAAAATCGCAGGACGTCTTTGCACTTGCATGCAAAAACCCATTGATCTTGCCTTAACTCTCTTTTTTTTATTAAAATTTTTGTTGCGACAATATGACAGGCCTAAAAATTCTTGCGAAAATAAAGCCCCATGACATTGCCACCTTGCGACGAAATCGCAGGACGTCCTTACACATGTACTGACCCATTGATCTCGTCTTATCTTTGTCTTTTGTATTATTGCCTCTTCAGGATTGTCGCACAAATATTACAAGCCTAAATTTTCTCCCGAAAATAAAGTCTCATGACATTTGCGTCTTAAGACACTTATCAGCTCCCTAATGGAGGGTGCCGCCCTTATCTTACCCCTGGTTGCCCCTTCAAGGAGGCGTACCTCTACCATACAAGGTTGGATCCTCCCATCCGGTCTTAACAACAACCAGTTGTTTTCGTAGCCTCTTATCCTTTTTGCCTATAGGGCTTATGGTTACGAGACTGCACCCTAAGTGGGGTTTTCTTCGGGCCGAGTGCATCATACGTCAAGACTTGCCAAGTATGGCCAGGGTAGTTCCAGACGCCCCGGGCACTCTTGGCCCAACCGTGTACCTCAGCGCCTTGATCAGATGCCACACTCCTTAGAAGAGACCCTTAGTCGTCCAACCTAAGTCATTAGCTTAGGTTGGAAATCCAAGGTACCTCTCCTGGATGGGCTTTATTGACCCCAAATCTCCATGACTCAGGTTCCAGGGGCGGTGTAATAGGTACCCCCTTCTATGACGCACTTTAGGTCTTACATTTGCCTCTTGCGAAATTTTGATTTCGCGAACTAGGGTGTACGCCATAGTAGGTTCGCCTCTGTCTCATTATTTTGTTGATTCTTCTTTATATAAGCTATTTTGTAATTTCGCAATCTCATCTTTATCATTCATAAAATATATTTTCTTCTTCTGCATATCAGCTCTTTTGTAATTTCGCAATCTCATCGTCGTCATTCATAATAATTTGTTTTTCTTTTTTTTTTTACAATCCAGTCACACATCTTTCTTTCTTCTCCCAATCTTACTTTTGCAATCATAAAATCAACAAATACATTCACTCTTTAAGTCTTTTACTTCTGCTACTTTCTGCCTCTGCATTTTCTGTTAGTATCTTATCCTTTGCGAAATCTTTGTCGCTTCTTATCTTCAGCATGCATTGGTTTCGCAGCGATTCTTCTTCTCTCTGTTCTATTGCATCTACCATCAATCTTTCACTTTTTTGTTTTTCTCTGCTGTTAATTTTCCAATTCTTCTTCTTCGCAGCTCTTTCTTCGCAAGATTCTGCATCAATTTCATAACACTTCTTTCCTTCAACCTAATCTCCTTTTACTATGCCGATACCACTGGGATGAGGGAACTTGATACATTGATGGAAAGTCAATGCTACACCTAAAATCCCATGTAACCAAGGTCGTCCAATCAATACATTGTATGGTGATTCCACATCAACTACAGAATGTAATTTCGAGAGGACAATCCTTTCAGTGGAATTCGCATACTGACTTCCCCTTTAGGTTTATTGGCAGTACCATTAAAACCATAGAACTTGTAAGTTGAAGGTATTAGATCTTCATCTTTTCCTCCCATAGTTTTATAAGTATGATAAAAAAGGATATCCACGAAACTTCCTGTATCGATTAAAATTCTGTTGATTGCCCATGTATTCTCATCTTCATCATCTTCATCATCACTAGGTTTTGGGTTAATCTCTAATCTTACCACTAATGGGTTATCGTGCATCTTTCCACCCCCAGGTACTTCTTTTGCGGTGAAGGAAATAATCTGCTTTTGCCATTCTTTCAGTGGCGATGCTTTCGCAATGTTCATTATTTCTTTATCATCAGCATCTCTTGCGAAGACCCTGCTGAGAGTGTTATCATGAAAGTCTTCAATCGTTTTGTACGAATGTACAAGAGAGTGACAAAACAAATTCTTTGCCTTTGCTCCAACTTCTATTACAAATGTTTCTCCTCCTTTTGTTGTATTTACCCTGCGAATTTCTGGCGGTGGTGGTAATGGTTGAGACTGAGTTTGTATTTTAAGAAAATGATTTAGTTTCCCTTGATCTATCATTCTGAGGATGATTCTTTTTATATTTCTGCAATCATTTGTTGAGTGTCCATGAAAATGGTGATAAGAGCAAAATTCATGACTTCTGTCGCTTGGAGGTGGTTCACTCCCCATGTTCCATGGCGTGGGTATGTTTTCCATTAAGATTATAGCTTCCCATATTTTCTCCACACTAGCATTCAGTGGTGGCATTTTGATTTCTTCCAATATTATCTTATGACTTCCCCGTCCTCTGTGATGGTTTTTCCTCTGACCTCCATAAGTTTCTTGTGGCTGATCAAGTCTTTGAATTTTATTATTTCCACCACGGCTATAGAAGTTTCTTTCTCTCTCGAATTATTCTTGATCACGACTTCCCATAGCTACTAGCTTCTGCTGACTATCTTCAATTTTCCTCCCTTGTTGTCCTTGCGAAGTGCTCGCCACTGTATTTATCAACTTAGGTAACAAACTTGCATTCGCTGCTTTTGAACTTGTGTTCGCAACTGGGTATGATTCCATCTCATTCTGCTTTTCCTCAAGAGCAATATACTCCTCCTGTAATTCTCGCAACTATTGTGATCGTATTCTTAACTCTGAAAATTTGAATGTGTAACAGATTGGTTGCGAACATAGCGTTGATGAATGATAGAATGAGGTATCTCTCATCCACACGACCAGCCATATCACTACACATTGTCTTTCACCTCATGGTTAGATGTTTCAAACTTTCGCCAATCCTTTGCTTTAACCCAAATACATCTTCAATGCTAGGTCGCGAGGAATTTTTACTTATATACGCCCCTAAAAATGTAGCTTGCAAATGGTTGAAAAATGTTATAGTATTCTTTGGCAAACCTTCAAACCATTTCAAGGCCTCTCCTGTTAAACTTGATGCAAAATATTTGCAATCTGACATCATGGTTTTTCCCATTGCGACATACATCTCACATAAGCTTCGATGTATTGTCTGCACAAGTTGTGGCAGTCAAAAATGCTATTTAACGAGGTAAATTGCACTTTGGGGTATTCCTCCTAATTGTACTTCTTGTGTGAATAGGGTTTTCACAGCTTCTTCTATGGCTTCGTCCAGTTGTCTCCTTCCTCCTTCTCTTTTGTTATTTAACATTCCTCTCATTTCCGCTAACTCTCTCAAAATTTGTTCATTTACATTTTTAATTTGGATCCATTGGTCTTTTTAACTCCGCCTCTCTTCTTCTGCGTTCATATCTGTTTTCATTTTCTTGTTCATCATTTTCTTCTCGTCTCTCTCTGCGATCTTCACTTTCATTCCTTTCATGAATTCACACACCGTTATATTTCTCATTTTCTCTTCTTTGCCGCCTTTCAGCTCTCCTTTGTACTCTATCATATTCTTCATTGATATTACCATTATTGCGATTTTTTTCACATCTTCTCTCTCAATTATCATGATTGTTCTGGCAAATTGCCTCTTGTAACTCTTGTTCTTCCACTTCTGCTCTCAGTCTCCCTCTCGCAAGCTATACGTGCTTGTTCGGTGTAATGTCTTTCGATTTCATCTTCAATTATTTGTCGATTTCTTTGAACTTCTCTCCCATGTAATATTCTCCTTCCTTCTTCCTGATTTTCTTCGCCATCTTGATTATGTTGTCCCTCGACGTCGTCTATTTCCCCTTATTTCTATCATTTTTGAAGAATTTCACCACTTATTTGGATATAACGATCTTCCATTACTTCTCTTCTTTCGCAACGTTCTTCGTCTGGATTTTGTAATTCCTCTCGAGTTTCTTCATTAGCATTTTTGACAGGCGAATTTCGTCTTATTTCTTCTCTAACTGATCTTGAACTTGATCTTGTAGTGCTTCTTGACCTTCTACTTTGTAATATCATGTTTTCCATCCTCAACTCATGATTTTGCTTTGTCAAATTTGCACGTTCTTCTGCCTCTAATCGCCTTTCTTCGTGTATTCTTTTCCTCAATGCTTCTAACGCTCCAATCTCCTCATTTCCATGAATTATTCCTCCATTTGTTTCTTGGTCTCTCTCCTCTCTCCCATTGCTTCTTAATTGTGGTTTTTCTTCCATTTCATCTACGGAATCTGATCGACTAGTATGCACACTCACTCTGTCATAATCCACAACTCTACTTTGTATTGGTGTACGTTGAATCGGTTGTTGAATTTGATTTTCTCCATTATTCCTTGTGTTCATTCTTGAAGATTCCTCAATTTCATCTCCCTCTTTTCCAGCAAGCCTCCTACTCCTTCTAATAGTTGTTGGTTGTTTTGACGCATGTTGTCTTTTAGCCATTTTTCAATCTTAATGAGTTGTTAAAAATTAAATGAAATTCCTTTCCTATTACTCCAAATTCTTTCAAATCACAATATCAATCTTCAGCCCCTCCCTGTTTCTAGCGCCATTATGTAGTTGCAGGAAACCCTACAATACATCCCTCACAAGAATTCATAATAATCAACCCATCTTTAAGATCAACAATCACACCTTTTATTAATTGAGTTAAAGAATTTTACAAAGGGGAAATGAAATCAAGAATACAACTATTGCTCTAGACTTTCTCTCTCCTCAAAACTTTCCATCCACTCTCTCAAAAAGATCTCTCCCTCTCTTAAGCCTACTCGGTCCTTTATATAGGACATTACATAGTGGATGACAGCTAAGATGTCCTTTATTTTCGGATCTGGCTTGCGACATTCTCGCAAGTATTCAACACTCCTAAATCTCGCTAGGTATTCACATCTTTCTCGTGTTCAGGCTGTCGTCATCCGTTGCGTCATTTTTATTACCAATTTGCGATATCTTCGCAATGTGTTGTTCAAGGATTTTGCAAGGATATTAATGTTGCGATATTTTGATCCTACAATATTGGAAAGAGGATGCGAAGTTTGAGGTAACGACTTTGTTAGTTAATCGTTTTCCTGTTTAAGAAAAGCTGATTTTATTGCATATATTTATTGCTTTTGCTTAACAAAATTTCGGTAAAATTAATGTTATTCCATTATTTGTGTATGGATGTGTGTGTGATTCAATTGTTTCCGGTTAAGAAAAACTATTGCTATCTTGCTTTATTGTTTGGTATCAATCGTTTAGGCTTACAAAATTTTGGTGCAATTGCGGTGCTTTAATGTTTATGTTGTTTCAATTGCTTTCGGTTGAGGTACATAATTATGCAAGTTGATTTATTTGGTTTGTATGAATTGTTTATGGCTTAACAAAATAAAAGGTTTTTGGGATAAATTGTTTAGTCCAGTTTGATTCCGGATAAGAGAAACTAAGTTAATTCTGATCATAGTTAGACTTATAAAAGTGGAGGTTTCGGTTATTCAAGTATAATCGAATGCCTTAACAAGAAATGCTAGTTAACTAACCTAGTACTTGTCTTGTTTAAAAGTGAAAGGTCTAAGTTATATGGATAATTAGAACCTGATGAGAAAAATAGATGTATCTTTATTTTGGTCTTATCGAACAAGCGATTGTATTAGTGCAATCGGTTTAGCAAAGGAACTAAAGTTCTTAGTCGATTTTCGGTTTGCTAAACTATTAGGGAAAATTGCTTCAGGCAATTGTTTCCTTGGTAACATATCAAAACAAAATTACTTTGTAGTTTCGGTTTTGATATTGGTTATCAAAAATGGTGTGTGGAACCCTCGTGCTTAACTCTTAAAGGTTGCAAGTCTTGTGACAGAAAGAGGGGGAAATATATGGGGTAAACAAGTGATATTGGTATTAATTTTATATTGATTGGTATCACTAAGGGAAAGGACATTGGTGCTTAAACGTTTTATCAAACGAAAGAGTAAAGCATAGACTAAGGGGGAGTAGCATATCATATTGATAAAGGAATAACAAAGACGTGCGGATTGAATATCTACCTATCTTACCTTTAGGGGGAGTATTAGCTTTTGTTGGAAAATTGAATCCAATTTTCTGTGTATGAATAGAAATTTTGAACTAGTATTGTGGATTTTGGTGTTGGGCTGGTTTAGAAGTTATGGGCTTAATCATAATTTGGCCTATTAGTTAGGTTAAGACAGTTTCAAGTTTGAAACGGTGAGAAACCTAAAACCAGACGTGACGAGAAACAACTCTTCTGGAATTCAAGTTGGAATTCTAGAGACACACCCCTTGAAGAAATCCTTGAAGCATCATGATTGAAGAGGTACTAGTAATTCTATAAATACCCTGCACACACTTAGAGATAGCAATCAATTAGAAACCTAATTATCATCCTACTTCATTCTAAAATCATCAATTTAGTTTGTGTTCAAGAAAGAGTTCATCACTTTAAGTTTGGTTCGCCGTTTCTCGAAGTTTGGAGTGCTACTACATCGAGAAGATAGTCGTTGTATCCTGGGAGACAGACATCGATAATCCGTAAGCACCAGTGCGGGGTGAATCTTTCTTAAGGCTAGAGGATATAATCCTTGCCTCGACTTTGGTTTCGTTTAATAGGGTTTGCATTTCTCTTCTTCTCTGTTTGTTTTGTTGCAGTATTTACACAAGATTTCCAACAATCTTAAGAAAGATTTTGATCATAACTGTGTATACTGTAATCTGGTAGTTTTGATTTCTGCAGCTTACTAACAATAATTGGCTTCTGTTGCGTAATTGCAGTAGCAGTAACGTAACGTGAATTGATACCTTTTAGTTATTTGATATTAATTCAGTGGGTTGACAAATAGCAAATCGTAATACGCAAACTCATTGCTTCCGTTTTGTTTCACCAACTTATCTGGTCAGTTTGTGTTGGCGTTTGTATTGCAGGCTATTGTCAGTACAGACGAACTTAAATTTACTTTACTAGTCAGAATCAAATACAATTGGTTTGGTTTCTTTAGTGCTTTGCAAACTTTATTGAATTCTTAGTTTGAAGCCTCTTATTGATTTACGTTTAATTAATATTGATTTTTGTGCACAAGGGATTGTTTGACTTGCTTTGTTAGACTACAATACTACAACTTTGTGTTTTCGTTTTAGCAATCCTTTGACAATTAGTACCATTGTACCACTAGTTTGAACACAGTTCTTTTCCAGATAATTGGACGTTACTGATAGTGGCTTTTGTAGTACAGTTGACAATGGAACCAACGGAATTACAACCTTGCATAAATATGACAGCTGTTGTAACGGACAGGTGAATTTTTCCTTCTAACGGGCTGGATTTCAACCCGTCCAGCAAGGCCAAACCCTAGTCACGCCACTCAGAAAAATAAAAATTAAAAAAAAATAAGTAAAATGCAAATGAGGAAGACAAATAATTCACACTTATTCTAGATTTTTGATAAATATAGTTCAATTAAGTTCCAAGTTTCAATTCTGAACAAAGAAGTTCAACTAAGGATACCAAACTAAAAATTCCGTCAAATTGAATGTTTGAATGATAGTACAAAGGAGTCAAGTTATAGAAACACAATACTTAAAATACGAGTGAGCGTGCATGACAACATTTACAAATTTTCGCTCCAACTAGAGAAAATAAATTAGAATACTTCCAAGAATCACCAAGATATACAGTTGAGGGAGTAGAGGTTTTGGCTTAATGCAAAAGGAATATGTAAGGTCATTCAAAAAAGAAAGCAAGGGAAATGATAAGGGAACATTCATTTCATGTCATGACCGAAATGTGCACTTCTTTATTTGAGAAATCAAGCATAACCAAATTAATTAAACCACATGGTTTTAAACATATGTATATACGAGTACTCAATAAAAATTCCAACAAAGTCTGATACACATGGAAACATCTTGAGTTCATTGTAGGGGACATTTTAAGTATCCAGTTCATAAGAAAAAAATAAAAAGAGAGTATAATGCATTAAATCAATACGTGATTCGCATAGGAGTTACAAAATGTAAACGCAAGCGTAAAACTAACGAGAGTAACGTGTGAAGGAAATTAGACAGCTATGTTAAAAAATAAATTCCCAATGAAAGATATATATACATTAAGAACGCACGTATCCGGATATGCCGATAAAAAGGTTCTAAATGCGGTCTAATAAAAACATCGAAACCCCGGAGCTTACATACAGGACCATAACCGATGTATTTACACGGCAAAATTAAGTAAATCATACCGATACTTAACTACCCGGATACCCCTTTGTGATATACAATATCATAAGCTTACAAAATACTAACTTTCATAGCGCTAATGCTTCCGTAAGTAGCTGCGCTAGGCCATCGATGCATCTTCTCCTCGTACTACGAGGGGGAAAAAAAAAAAAACAAAAGGGGTGAGCCGATGCCCGAGTAGAGGGTATAACGATGAACGAGATAATACCAGCGTGAAAACATAAAGACCTCGACAATGAGCAGCAGCTAGATCAAAGTAAAAATGTAAATATGTCGATCTTAAGCAAAAGTAGATCACAAAAATATTCAAAGCCGCAATTAACATTTACTCTACTTCACATGGCCGTAGCCACCGTCGGGGTAGTTCGGTTACCAGCCATCGTTGCCGCAACGATCTTAGGGTTGCCACCGAGGTGGTGGGGTGCCACTTAGGCCCGACGTTCCTAAAGTAGAGCGCTTTATAGTTCTTACCGGCAGCAATCTCAAGTGAACTCTTAGATAAAACAAGTATTTACGAACCACGACAAATTCACAAAAATGATGCCACAACTTACAGAGATTAAATGCATTCATTATTAAAGGAGGTAGTTAAAATCACTAGCTAGAAGAAGTAAGTAAAGTTGTAGACAACCATGGGAGAAGGCGTTTATTTCAAGTCTACATAAAATGAGAAATTCGGGCAAAGCAGTTTAGTCCCAATCGCTAAAATGAAATCAATGACAGAAAAAGAAAAAGAGAAAATCAAATTAGTACAAGTTGATCTCCACAACATGGGTAGTTTTTGAATTTCACTCATAAGCCAAAATTGGAAAATGAAACTCTTAGTACTGTCCAAAGTAAATTTAAATTGAGGCCACAAGCTGGTGAAGATATAAAGAAACCATATATGAAAATGAGACAGCCTTTCGTTTATAAAAACAAAGCTTATTAATCTTATCAAAATCAATTACAAAGTCTTGATTTCATTTTAACAAAAGACTATACAAACAGGACCAAAAAGTATATCATTGGATTGGAAGGAAATATGGACTAAAAGTTGAGATGGAAATCAAATTAATAAGCAAAACACATAGCTGTGGCTAAGTTAAAAACCAAGACTTTATTTTGTTTTCTTTATTAAAACATCCATACGATTCAAATAACCCGTAGGCTAGTGCAAAAATCAGGTCTCATTGCATGTACGAAAACAAAACTCACTAAGTCATTTTCGCAAATAGTTAATAGGCAATTTTAAAGAACCAAACTAAACACCGGATAAAGAAAAACAAAACCCAAAACTTGAATGACTGCAAACCCTGTTTAATCCTTTAAAACTAAATTATAGACATTGGAAAGCATAGATCATGTTGTAGAGATTCATCAAACCTAATTTATGTGGTGATAACACATCAAATGCATGAATAATTTGAATAAGTTCAATAGTTCATGAACTAAATTTATTTAAAAAAATAGAAATTAAAAGCATATCAAACACCCATTTTCTGATTTTCATTTACCGTTTTAAACATGGAGCAAACAATCACGTTCGTAACAATAAAGCGAAGGAAAGCATCAAATGAAAATTTTAGAGAAAACCCCCTACCTCAACTGCCAAAATCTTCAAGGAGAATGAACTTTTTCTTCTTCTTCCAGTTTCAAAAGAATTTCCAGAGAAAGAGAACAAGAAAGCTAAATTTGATTTCTAGCTAGGTTTCCAAAACCTATTCTTTTTATCGTGATGCAACAGAGAAGGGAAGGAAAAAAAGATGGCGGACACAACAAGGGAAAATATGGAGTACATCTTATGTTAAAGCTGATATGGAAAGACTAAGACAAAAATTCCCTAGGCTACTGCATGCTCACTCACGTGTCAACCATGCTGAAAATTTCTAGATTCTTCCTTACATCTACTATTCATACTCACTTATGCTGCTAAGGGATAACTACTTAGCTAAACAAACATTTGTATGAGTTGGGCTAGGGCTCAAAGCCCAGCGAAAAATATACGTGTCGTTACACCATTACACCCTAAAAAGAATTGTGTCCATAATTCAAATTAAATTGAAGAGCTACGAAGACTACCTTCCACTAGCTTCGGTGCGGAAACAAAATTTTAGTGCGAGAATGATGGATTAGAAAGTTACCCTTGATTATAGCATTTTCGGCTTCCCCTTTGACCTCCTCTGCAACGTAATTAAGTTTTCCTTGAACGTTTTGTTGCCTTGGTAGGAAGGGTGGTACGACATTCCATGGACATTTTGTTGCCTTGGTTGGAAGGGTGGCGTGTTGTTTCGAGGTTATAAGGCCGCCTGGCATAAATATTCTCGTTTCGCGCATTCGTTTGTTGAGGTTGATTTACGTCTCCTGGTCCTTGGTGTCTTTGGTGTTGGACAATCTCTCACAAAGTGATCTCCCCACATGCCAGCAACCGCTAACTTTGTCCTTCTTGGTGTCCGAATCGAGCGAGGACGTTTCCGGCGAGGGGATGAGTCTCTATTGTCATTCTTTTTGGTTGACTTTCCTCCCTTTCCTTCCGTTCTTTAATCAAGTTGGCTTCAATTGCTAGTGCGGCTCCCAAAACCTTATCATAAGTTGGGTGTTGTAGTGGAACAACTTGGGCACGAATTCTTGGCTTCAATGCATCTTCTAATTTGCGGGCCTTTAATTCGTCGTTTCACGAGATGAACTCCATACCGTTCAAGTTCTGAGAACTTCTTATCTAAGCGGAGTAACCGTCATGTTACCTTGCTTCAAAGTAGCAAATTCAAAGATACTTGAGTGCCTTAGCTGTTGGCGGGAAATACTTATTGAAAAATAGCTCTACGAATTGTTCCCAAACACATGTTGTTCGCATCATGCACACGCTTCATAGATCTCCACCAATGTTCGGCATCTCCCTCAAACAAGTAAGTTGCAAGTCGAACCTTCTTCTCGCCCGGAGTTTGCAATACGTCAAACACTTTCTCGATGCTCATCAACCACTTCTCCGCTTGCAGTAGGCTCTTCCGTCCCACTAAAGTTTCGTTATCACCCGTCACCTTCTTGAATTCCATCAAGTCGGAAGCATTGCTTGACTTCTTTTGTCCTTAACTGCATCGGCAAACGTTCTACTAATTTTTCCAGCGTTTTCCGACTTAGATCCCCTTTTCTTACGTACGAGCTTGAGGCTACAGATTTCCCACACCGCGACATCTTCAAAATAGATAACGCGTCGGATTTACAATTGTTAGTAATATACATTACTAACACACGAAAATGATATGTATATCCAAAGATTACGGTTAGTATTCCCCAATCCCCAAAACCAGCAAGACTCTTTCAAAAAAATTGTGCAGTGGAAAAGCAAGGACATGTTTAAACAGTATTACCACACTCCTACTTTGGAGTCATATGACAAATCAGTAGAACAAACAAAAGAAATATTCTCCTTCACCTAACACCGACTGAAATGCGACATATCAGAATATTTTTACTGAGTTTTACCAAAATCAAAACATGTCACTGTATGCAAATCTAATTCAACTATTAAGTTAACATGAAAACAAAACACAGTCCCGGTAAATCGGAACCTTTGCTCTGATAACCAACTGTAACGGACAGGTGAATTTTTCCTTCTAACGGGCTGGATTTCAACCCGTCCAGCAAGGCCAAACCCTAGTCACGCCACTCAGAAAAATAAAAATAAAAAAAAAATAAGTAAAATGCAAATGAGGAAGACAAATAATTCACACTTATTCTAGATTTTTGATAAATATAGTTCAATTAAGTTTCAAGTTTCAATTCTGAACAAAGAAGTTCAACTAAGGATACCAAACTAAAAATTCCGTCAAATTGAATACTGAATGATAGTACAAAGGAGTCAAGTTATAGAAACACAATACTTAAAATACGAGAGTGAGCGTGCATGACAACATTTACAAATTTTCGCTCCAACTAGAGAAAATAAATTAGAATACTTCCAAGAATCACCAGCATATACAGTTGAGGGAGTAGAGGTTTTGGCTTAATGCAAAAGGAATATGTAAGGTCATTCAAAAAGAAAGCAAGGAAATGATAAGGAACATTCATTTCATGTCATGACCGAAAATGTGCACTTCTTTATTTCGTAAATCAAGCATAACCAAATTAATTAAACCACATGGTTTTAAACATATGTATATACAAAGACTCCCATAAAAATTCCAACAAAGTCGATACACATGGAAACATCTTGAGTTCATTGTAGGGGACATTTTAAGTATCCAGTTCATAAGAAAAAAAATAAAAAGAGAGTATAATGCATTAAATCAATACGTGATTCGCATAGGAGTTACAAAATGTAAACGCAAGGCAGAAAACTAACGAGAGTAACGTGTGAAGGATATTAGACAAACTATGTTAAAAAGAAATTCAACAGAAAGATATATATACATTAAGAATCGCCCGTATCCAGATATGCCGATAAAAAGGTTCTAAATGCGATCTAATAAAAACATCGAAACCCAGCTTACATACGGACCATAATCGATGTATTTACACAAAAAATTAAGTAAATCATAACGATACTTAACTACCCAGATACCCCCGTGATATACAATATCATAAGCTTACAAAATACTAACTTTCATAGCGCTAATGCTTCCGTAAGCTCTGGTCCGCCATCGATGCATCTTCTCCTCGTACTCGAGGGGGAAAAACAAAACAAAAGGGGTGAGCCGATGCCCAAGAGAGGGTATAACGATGAAGAGATAATACCCGTGAAAACATAAAGACCTCGACAATGAGCGTGACTAGATCAAAGTAAAAATGTAAATATGTCGATCTTAAGCAAAAGTAGATCACAAAAATATTCAAAGCCGCAATTAACATTTACTCTACTTCACATGGCCGTAGCCACCGTCGCAGTAGTTCGGTTACCAGCCATCGTTGTCATAACGATCTTCGGGTTGCCACCGAGGTGGTGGGGTGCCACTTAGGCCCGACGTTCCTAAAGTAGAGCGCTTTATAGTTCTTCTGGCAAGCAATCTCAAGTGAACTCTTAGATAAAACAAGTATTTCGAACCACGACAAATTCACAAAAATGATGCCACAACTTACAGAGATTAAATGCATTCACTATTAAAGGAGGTAGTTAAAATCACTAGCTAGAAGAAGTAAGTAAAGTCGTAGACAACCATGGGAGAAGGCGTTTATTTCAAGTCTACATAAAATGAGAAATTCGGGCAAAACAGTTTAGTCCCAACTTGCTAAAATGAAATCGCTGACAGAAAAAGAAAAGAGAAAATCAAATTAGTACAAGTTGATCTCCACAACATGGGTAGTTTTTGAATTTCACTCATAAGCCAAAATTGGAAAATGAAACTCTTAGTCTTGTCCAAAGTAAATTTAAATTGAGGCCACAAGTCGGTGAAGATATAAAGAAACCATATATGAAAATGAGACAACCTTTCGTTTATAAAAACAAAGCTTATTAATCTTATCAAAATCAATTACAAAGTCTTGATTTCATTTTAACAAAAGACTATACGAACATACCAAAAAGTATATCATTGGATTGGAAGGAAATATGGACTAAAAGTTGAGATGGAAATCAAATTAATAAGCAAAACACATAGCTGTGGCTAAGTTAAAAACCAAGACTTTATTTTGTTTTCTTTATTAAAACATCCATATGATTCAAATAACCCGTAGGCTAGTGCAAAAATCAGGTCTCATTGCATGTACGAAAACAAAACTCACTAAGTCATTTTCGCAAACAGTTAATAGGCAATTTTAAAGAACCAAACTAAACACCGGATAAAGAAAAACAAAACCCAAAACTTGAATGACTGCAAACCCTGTTTAATCCTTTAAAACTAAATTATAGACATTGGAAAGCATAGATCATGTTGTAGAGATTCATCAAACCTAATTTATGTGGTGATAACACATCAAATGCATGAATAATTTGAATAAGTTCAATAGTTCATGAACTAAATTTATTTAAAAAAATAGAAATTAAAAGCATATCAAACACCCATTTTCTGATTTTCATTTACCGTTTTAAACATGGAACAAACAATCACGTTCAGAACAATAAAGCGAAGGAAAGCATCAAATGAAAATTTTAGAGAAAACCCCCTACCTCAACTGCCAAAATCTTCAAGGAGAATGAACTTTTTCTTCTTCTTCCAGTTTCAAAAGAATTTCCAGAGAAAGAGAACAAGAAAGCTAAATTTGGTTTCTAGCTAGGTTTCCAAAACCTATTCTTTTTATCGTGATGCAACAGAGAAGGGAAGGAAAAAAAGATGGCGGACACAACAAGGGAAAATATGGAGTACATCTTATGTTAAAGCTGATATCGAAAGACTAAGACAAAAATTCCCTAGGCTACTGCATGCTCACTCACGTGTCAACCATGCTGAAAATTTCTAGATTCTTCCTTACATCTACTATTCATACTCACTTATGCTGCTAAGGGATAACTACTTAGCTAAACAAACATTTGTATGAGTTGGGCTAGGGCTCAAAGCCCAGCGAAAAATATAAGTGTCGTTACAGCTGTGCTATCAGAATCCAGTTTTGTTGGAAATATAAGAGATTTGTGGATCGACACCGGAGCTACGAGCCATATTTGTGCCGATAAAAACATGTTTACTTCTGATCAAAATGTGGATGATGTAACGCTATTCATGGGAAATTAGGCGACAACAAAGGTCGTCGGAAAAGGAAAAATCATTCTCAAAATGATTTCCGGAAAAGAACTCACCTTGAATAACGTTTTACATGCGCCAGGTATGCGGATTAACTTGATCTCTTGTTCATTGTTAGTAAGGCATGTCTTTAAAATTGTATGTGTGTCTGATAAAGTTGTCGTATCAAAGAGTGATATGCATGTCGGTAAAGGATACTTGTGTGATGGGTTGTTTAAATTAAACGCACTCACGGTAATTCCCAAGGGGAATAAAAAGGAAATTGCTTCTTCTTATTTGGTTGAGTCATCAAATATATGGCATGGTAGACTAGGCCACGTTAATTATGGTTCGATTCGAAAATTAATTAACATGGATCTAATACCGAAGTGTCACATTGATTTAAATTGTAAATGTGAAATTTGCGTAAAAGCAAAATTAACAAGGTCATCCTTTCACCCCGGTTGAAAGAAATACGGAACCACTAGATTTGGTTCATACCGATATTTGTGACTTTAAATCAGTGCAAACATGAAATGGAAAAAAATATTTCATTACTTTTATTGATGATTGCACTCGTTATTGCTACGTCTATCTAATGAGAGGGAAAGACGATGCAATATAAATATTTAAGCACTATAAGAATGAGGTAGAAAATCAATTGAACATAAAGATTAAAATTCTGAAAAGTGATAGAGGCACTGAGTATGATTCACCATTTGCGGAATTTTGTTCGAGCATGGAATTATCCCCAAACCACCGCTGCTCCTTATAATCCAAAATCAAACTAAAGTATTGCGAATGCAAGAATCGTACATTAAAAGAAATGATGAATGCTCTATTACTAAGTTCAGGATTGCCAGATAATTCGTGGAGGGAAGATGTCCTTACCACAATTTATATCTTAAACAAACTACATCATAAGAAAAAGGAAAGTACTCCTTATGAATTATGGAAAGGCAGAAAACCTTCCTATAAATTCTTAAAGGTGTGGGGGTGTCTTGCAAAAGTGGAAGTTCCTTTACCTAAAAGGTAAAAATAGGTCCAAAAACCTTCGATGGAATTTTCATTGGATATGCGAGAAAATAGTAGTGCTTATAGATTTACGGGTACATAGATCGGAAATTTCAGATATTCACACAAATACGATAATTGAATCTAGAAATGTCGTATTCTTTGAAGATATCTTTCCATGTAAAGATAAAAATAAAGGTGCGAGTGTAAGTGAATCAAATGAACTATTGAGTAACAAGAGAACTTTTGATCAGATTGATAGAAATCAATCTAATCAAGATAGTTCTAACTTACAGATTAATGAGCCTAGACGAAGTAAAAGAATGAGAAATCAACTTCTTTTGGCTCTGATTTTGAAACATTCTTGTTAGAAAGTGAACCTCAAAATTTTAAAGAGGCAATGTCGACTCCGGAAGCACCTTTCTGGAAAGCGGCTAGAGATAGTGAGGTTCAATCTCTTTTAAAAAATCACACTTGGGAATGGGTGGATCTTCCCCCTGGTTGTAAGCCTTTGGGCTGCAAGTGGATTTTTAAAAGAAAGATGAAACCAGATGGTTCGGTAGACAAGTATAAGGCGAGACTTGTAGCAAAAGGTTATAAGCAAAAGGAAGGATTAGATTATTTCGATACATACTCTCCTGTAAAGAGAATAACCTCAATCCGAGTATTAATTGCAATAGCTGCATTATATAACCTTGAGATACATCAAATGGATGTTAAAACGACTTTCTTAAACGATGAATTAGATGAGGAAATATATATGGAACAACCTGAAGGTTTGGTAGTTCCCGGTCAAGAAAAGAAAGTCTGTAAATTGGTAAAATCACTCTATGGGTTAAAACAAGCTACCAAGAAATGGCACCAAAATTTGATAGTGTGATGATATCAAATAGTATTAAAATAAACGAATGTGACAAGTGTGTCTATTTCAAGCATACACCAAAGGGTTGTGTAATTTTATGTCTTTACGTTGATGATATGCTTATCATGGGTAATAACATGGAAGTTATTAACGATACAAAGAAACTTATAAAGAGCAAGTTTGATATGAAAGACCTAGGTATTGCTGAAGTCATTTTAGGAATAAAGATTTCTAAGGCATCATACGGCTTGGTATTATCTCAATCTCATTACATTGAGAGCATACTAAGTAAATTTGAGAAGGATGATGGAGGCGTTTCAAAAACACTTATTGATCCAACTCTTCATCTAGCTAAAAAATCGTGATCAAAGTATATCACAAGTAGAGTATTCTCAGATAATTGGTAGCTTAACGTATTTGATGAATTGCACTCTCTGGACATAGCTTGTGCAAAAGAAATAAATTAAGCTGATTTTACGAGTAATCCAGAAAAGACCATTGGAAGGCTATAATCCCCGGTATTAAAGTACTTGAGATATACCCGTGATTATGGATTGCACTATACGAGATATCCACCTGTATTAGAAGGATACTCCAATGCAAATTGGATATCAGATTCTAAAGATGTTAAATCCACTAGTGGGTATGTATTTACAATAGTTGGTGGAGCGGTATCTTGGAAATCTTCAAAACAAACTCTTATATCCAGATCGACTAAGGAATCTGAGTTTATTGCTTTAGATAAAGCAGGGGAAGAAGCAGAGTGGCTTCGAAACTTTTTAGAAGATATTTCGATATGGCCAAAACCCGTGCCTGCAATATGTATTCATTGTGATAGTCAATCTGGCAATTGTCGAGCAAGGAGTGATATATATGACGGTAAGTCTCGACATATAAGATTGAGACACAAGACCGTGAAAGAGTTGCTCTCAATGGGAATTATTATGATCGATTATGTGAAGTCCAAGGACAACCTAGCGGATCCATTTACTAAAGGTTTGTCTAGAGAGCAAGTCTATAGATCATCGAGGGGAATGGGCTTAAAGCCTACATGTACCGAATCGTATTAAGGGAAACCCAACCTAGTTTACTGGAGATCCCAAGATCTAGGTTCAATGGGACAACAGAAATTAAGAACGGTTCACAAGAAGCACCTGGGAACATAACTATAGATATGTTTCTACCCATTCCTATGATGAAACAGTGCAGCCTGTGGTGTAGTTAAGGATAAGCATTGCTTTTAATGATTCCTAAGATTTTGAAATTCCAAATAGGGTATGGAAGGATACTCTTAAATAGGAAATCACCTATATGAAGTGAGAAGTGTGGCCGCTTCCGTGAGAACCTTTGATAGGATAGGTTCATCTAAAAGCGCTTCATGAATTCCGGAAATTGTTCAGGGCCGAAATGAACACAACCATGAGAACCAACTTGGTGAGGAAATAAATTGTGTGATAGTTATTGTCTTGGTTTATACTTAAAAAACTGACAGTTCAAAGCCTCTGGCACACTGACCCAGTAGTAAGCCTGATAGATATTCACTAAGGAAGGTTCAAGGTGAAAGCTACCTATCCCCATGCAATTTATTTTCGTTTGAACTCTCTTTAGTGTCTCTGTCTGCATTTTCACTCACATTGTTAGTCAATAAATTTCATTCATGTGGGGGGTTTTTGGAAAATTGAATCCAATTTTCCGTATATGAATGGAAATTTTGAACTAGTACTGTGGATTTGGGTGTTGGGCTGGTTTAGAAGTTATGGGCTTAATCCTAATTTGGCCTATTAGTTAGGTTAAGACAGTTTCAAGTTTGAAACTGGTGAGAAACCTAATTATCATCCTACTGCATTCTAAAATCATCAATTTAGTATGTGTTCAAGAGAGAGTTCATCACTTTAAGTTTGGTTCGCCGTTTCTCGAAGTTTGGAGTGCTACTACATCGAGAAGATAGTCGTTGTATCCTGGGAGACCGACATCGATAATCCGTAAGCACCAGTGCGGGGTGAATCTGTCTTAAGGCTAGAGTATACAATCCTTGCCTCGACTTTGGTTTCGTTTAATAGGGTTTGCATTTCTCTTTTTCTCTGTTTGTTTTGTTGCAGTATTTACACAAGATTGCCAACAACTTTGTTATTATAATGTCAACAACGGCATTTATGGATTGAATGTATACAGGTTATTATGTTGTTGAATTTGGGAATCAAGCGTATGTGTAATGAATTCTTGTAATTTGTTTATCCATATGATGTAAGAGTTTTGTCACTAAAATTGACAAAGGGGGAGCTTGTTAGAGCATAGCTCGGTTGAACCCACCAAGCGTTGGTATGTCAAGTTTGGTTGACATATTTTAGTGAACCAAAACTCATTTAAAGAGTCGCTTGATTATGTACTTGAGCCAACTTCGTATAGATTATCTTGAAAGTATTAGGATTTGAGACATTACAAGTATTACGTGAAGACTTGAAGAATGTGAAGAAGTACAAAGCTACAACGACGACATCATCCTTCCACTTGAGGTTAGTAATACTTGACTTGAACTGCTTCATTCCCTAACGTATCTTTCAAGTCGTGCATATTGAAAACATAACTGTGAAGCTATGAATGATTATACTCTAGTTATACATAGTATTTAGGAATACAATATGAAGTATAACGCTTATCTTTTGAACTTCGTATATAAGACATCGATATAATCGTTTGAATGCTATTGTGATTATGTATGGGTATCAGGTAAAGATTTCATCCTAGGAAACAATGTTTGACATTCGTTTGAAGGAAGTACATTCATAAACTTGTTTGTGAATCGAAAGGGAAATCGCTAGGCTTATTGGTATTGTTATTCATTGCATATATTTTGAACTACCAATATGTGTGATTAGTATAATCGCTCATGACTTGTTTATGTTCTTGGTAAAACTATTCACAAGGCATTGGTATGACTTTTATTAGTGAAACCGATCTTAAGTAATCACCTGAGATGGTATGATAGATTTGTTGTAATTGGTATGATCAAATCTAGGAAAAGGGGAACCGATCCTAGTAAGAGGTGCAACCAATCATAAAAGGGGAATCGATCCTTGTAAGAGGTGGAACAAGTTTCTAGTTATTGGGAACCGATCCTATGAACATGTGCAACACGTTTTTAGTTATTGCGAACCGATCATATGGACATGTGCAACAAATACAAGTTAGATACCTATATATTTGGGAACCGATCCTAGTACCTAGTCAACCAAGTTTTGGTAACTAGCGTGACTAATTCTAGTACCCACATTGAGGTAGAACCGAAAATTGTTTTGGTAGAACCGTGAAACCCATGTTTGGTGATTTGATAGGATAATCAATCACATAGTTCTTGGAAGTCAGATGAACCAATTCTAAACTTGTCTGGAAGTGTGGAAAATTGATTCCAAGATAGTAAATATGAAAGATGATTTACTAAGTTAAGATGTAGACATACTTTGAACATGTGCATTAACGCCTATCTTTTATTGTTCAAAGATACTCCTTAATAGCTAAGGAGAATCCCGGATCAAAATAAATTAAAAATCTTTTAATTAAGGTTGTTAGTTTTGCATATCTTTAGAAAATAAAAATTAGTAATGTGCATTTACTAGTTGGAGATTTTCTAAGAGATTTTGGGTCATTATTTGGACAAACCATTTCAGAATTATGGAAACCTAACTGGAAATATATTGCATATCTTGAGAATATTTTCGGTTTTGGAAATTCCTTGGTGTCCAAACTTCCTTTGTCTATAAATATCAAAGTTTGCATTTTGAGCAAACTAATCCTCGAAGCCACCAAAACTACCTAGTTGTATTGTTCTTGGTGGAGCCGCCTATTCGAGAGGAAAGTAACCTAATTAGGCGAAATCTCTTACGACCGCTCGATTTAAAGACTTCTTTGGGATTGAGAAGCTCTATTAGTATCGTTGGTGGGAAACTTGATAATTGTGGTTTATTATTAGTTTTCGATTGATTTGATTGACTAACGGTTGTTGAAATTTGATTGCACCTAGTTTTTTTATGCTTGAGAATCTTCTCTTCTGATATAATTTTCACTCAAACTAGATCGAAGTTTCGACGGGGATCTTTATACTGTTTGTAGATCTAAAGATGTATTATGATAATCCATTGTTAACAAACTCCGTTCTGTGTGTGATTGATCACAAGAGATTCAAGTTCATTGTGTGCAGGTATTTATTGAAGATCTAAGAAGATTTGAAGACGAAGAAGATTTCTGATTTGGGTTCATAATCTTTGGTGTGTACAATACTTGTTTCGGTTAAAGAGGATCCAACTATAATCGGTTTATCCTTGTGGTAGATAGGATTGATTAGTTGAGTAGATCGGCATAAATACAATTCTTTGTGATTCAAAGTATTGATTGCAGAATCTTGACAATTACTTTGCTAGTTGTTATTAGATAAATCTAAGGACCTGAAAAAAGGAGTTTACTCGGATAAACCGAAGAGCCTTTTGTCGAACTCATATCACTTGATTGAAAAGAGTTGTTACCAAACAGATTTGTTGTTCCTTAACTGTTTGGAATACGAACCAAAGGAATTGTTCCAAGTGCGTGACTTATTAACAAGTTGGAGGCTTGGTATCTGATTTTAACTAGGTGAACTATATGTTTAGTTGCTTGGTCTCAACTATACGAAGTTGGTTTAGATTTTGTATAACGGCTTAATCCTGAGAGTATTCAATTCTGGACAAGGTCCCGGGGTTTTTTTTTGCATTTGCGGTTTCCTCGTTAATAAAATCTTGATGTGTCTTTTACTTTTCTATTTCCGCAATTATAATTGTTTTTATTATAGGTCCATTTACAAAATGGTCATACTTTTATAATTGGGTTACAAAATGATCATAATCTGGCCGAGATAACTGTTGGGAAAAGAAACGCTGTGAACTATCTCCAAAATACCCTCCTTCTTAACTCGAGCTCTTTAACTGCAGTTAAACCAACTCACCCAGCAACTCGCTGACGTGGTAAATCAGACATGTGAAGACAATTTTGTGTCCAGATAGGCTGACTAGTCTAATTGCCAAGGCCTGAACCATTTGCACGACTTATGCCTAATGCTGCACCATGATGGCACTTCTGCAACACATCCAATGCACCTGGAAGTCCCGTTGTCACAACCATATATCCCAGCACACGACTCATTTGATTGCAGCTACATCTCTTCTCTATCTTGCAACACACAACCACCAAACAACACTGCCAACTCCAGCTGCATGACCAACCTAAGACCATACTAAGCAATCACCATTTCCTCTAATTTTACTCCAGCTGCTCTTTGTGCATCATCTTCTATAACTTCAACAAGACTCCGCCATTACATCGACCACCAACTGAATTCTGGGACATTGCTTCCACGACAGTAAGGCAACAAGCAATACATTATAACCTGCAATCCCAAACCACCAATAGCTTCACTTGAATTCTGTAACCACCTATAGCAACAACATCAAATCAACATCATCATCTCGGTTCCTGCTTCAAAGCATCAACACAAATCCTTGACAGCCAACACAACATCACCACCATGAGAAAAACCGGTACCACCACAAATACCAGCTACCAACTGTATCACCAGAACCACTAGTACCAGTATAATTCGTTGTTGAGATTCACAATCCAATCGACCCAAGAACCAAATACCCTTTCTTATTCTTCAGAAACCCATTTCTAAATCACCAAAAATAGTTCATTTTCAGATGTTCATTACTGCCAGATCATACCCTAGGTTCATCCATATAAAATACCCTAACAAATCCATGCACATCTTCATCTTCAATCAAAACCCTAACCTGTATGTAACAGAACAACCCATAGCAGCTTCAATTCAAACCCTCAACTAGTCATCCAACTGCATCTCTTTCTTATTATATCTCCAAGTAAACACAAACAGCATCAACAACATCTTCTTGTCTCGACCTCCAGATCAAACTCCATGTAATAACAACCAAAACCCACTTCTGATTCGTTCTCAACTCTCAAACCTCTACCAATTACAACCATGAATCGACAGTAGAATCGATATGTTCATCTTGATTCATCTCCCTGAACATCAATTTTGGCTCTGTATCCCTTCCATTTCTTAAATCCACCAGTTTAACGACCAACTGAACTCCACTAGTTCAACCACCAATTGAACTCCACCATGCGCAAGAAATCGTCACTGCAATCATACCACCAGTTCAAGCATTAGGGTTTATGAAAAAAAATCCCTAAAATCGATAAATTAGGGTTTCTGAAATCTAATTTGAAATTGACTGAAACAGGTTTTGATTACCAACCTCATGATGTTCGCGTACATAGTGATGAAATCTTGTAAGAAAACCACCGGCGTCCTTCAACCAGTTACCTTCTTTGATTGAAAATCTTCACGAATCAGGGCTAAAGATGGATAAAAACCATACACACTACCAGCATAATCTATTCAGGATCTTTTTGCGATGAAAACCACATGAAATCTCAAGTTTTTGAGTGAATCGCCATTTCTGCAGAGGTTTTAGAGAAAGAGATGGCTGAGACGGAAATGAAATCGATTTCCCCTTACCCTAAACTGTTATAGACTGAGTCCTGCTACTTCAGTTCCTGTTCGTCCGTATAGTCTCGAGATGTATCAATCGCAAGATGTGCGGTGTTAGATCTACTATGATTGAGTCCTGGTACTTCAGTTCTTGTCCGTCCGTATTATCTCGAGATGTATCAACCGCACGATGTGCGGTGTTAGATCTACTATGGTCAGGTTAAGAACAAACTCGTAACTTTACGAGTGTATTTAACTCTGGATTAATGGGACCCAGTGACATAACTCTGAATTTAACGGAAGTAGGACTGTTTTGCTAATGATTTGTAGTGATATGACCCTTTTGCAAATCGGGTCTTAATACTGGGACTGTTTTATACATTTTCCTTTATTATAATTAGAAGTAAAATACACAAACGTTAATTCTTATTTACTTGATAGTAATCCTATTGTGTTTGGTTAAGTCCGAACCATTTATCAAGTAAATATACTTCGTTGTTGTATTGTCTCGATCTTGTATCCATAGTCAATCACACAAGTTATCTTGTTGTCGTATTGTCTCGATCTCGTATCCATAGACAATCACACGAAGTGTGAACCGATTAGTTGTATTGTCTCGACTCAGTCCATAGACAATCACTTTCGGAGAAAGGACTTATAGGTGGAAAAGTTTTATATTGAGGTATATTTGGGTACCCTCGTCTTTTCAAGATCAAAAAGAGAGATTGGCTTAACAATAGGGAAAGAGAGGATATATTAAAGAAAGATCAGTGTAGATATTGACACAATTTATTGTTCAATAAAAGACAGAATTACATGTGCTTGCAGAGTCCTTCACGGAAACATCACAAATGTAAGAAATTCTGGTCAAGCAACAAGGTTATCTTCTTGAAGAAATTCACAAGCTTAAGGTGAAAGTAAAAAAACGCTTCCGATATGAAGGATTAAGTTGCTCATCGAATAAAAATAAGATTAGATTCTTATTTACAGAAAATAGACATCAATGTTTTGATTTACTTCAATTATTGTATAAGGTCTATTTTGAATAAAACTATCAATTATCTATGAATAAAACTGTTATTTTATAAAAACAATTATGATAGTTACCAATTACATAGCCTGTGAATGAATGTTTATATTTTTTCTATGTGTATTTGGTTTATGGGATGTCTGATTTCGGTTTTCATTAACCTTAATATTCGATCTCATATGAATGAAACCCTTATGGTTAGTGTGGCTTTTTGATTTAGCGGGATTAAGTTCTAGCCCATGTTGGTAGGCTTTATCAAAGGATCATAAGTTGTTCCGATTGAAACTCATATGTGAAAAGTCACAATATGTTGAATCAATTTGTGTTTACATGAGTTGCGTTTAGCATAGCATATGTGTTTCGGGTTTTCAAATTTTTTTATTGGCACACATTAGTTAAAATCGATTCAACCTTTCTCTGGTAAATGTTGCTTTTGTTGTTGTTCTTTTGTTCTTGTGAGAGGATGACAACACACTGGAGAGAGTTCTTATTTGAACTTTCGCTTGATGATATATCTTTCCGGGGAGAAGAGGCTGCGGAATCCGAGGTAACGAATTTGTTAGTTAATCGTTGTTATTGTTTAAGAAAAGCATGTTTATATTGCATATATTTTGCTTTTTCTTAACAAAATTTCGGTACAATTGATATGTTTCATTATATTGTGTATGGATGTGTGTTTGATTCAATTGTTTTTGGTTAAGAAAAACTTTGTCAATTTATTTGGCTTATTGTTTGGTATCTTCTTTATTGATGGGTATCAAGTGTTTTTGCTTAACGAAATTCAATGCAATTGCGATGCTATAATGTGTATGTTTGTTTCAATTGCTTCCGGTTAAGAAAATAATTATGCAAGTCAATTTATTTTGGTTTGTATGTATTGTTTATGGCTTAACAAAATACGGGATCATTTGTTTAGTCCAATTGATTCTGGATAAGAGAAACTAAGTTAATTATGATCTTAGTTAGACTCAAATTGGAGGATTCAGTTATTCAAGTCTAATTGAACTCCTTGACAAGAAATACTAGTTAACTAACCTAGTGTTTGTCTTGTCAAAAGGGAAATGTCTAAGTTATTGTCTGAATAATTAGAGCCTGGTGAGAGTAATAAAGTTGATTCTGATCTTTATTTTGGTCTTATCAAAATAAGCGATTGTGCATACCCAATCGGTTTAACTAGGGAATTAAGTTTCTTAGTCGATCTGTTAAACTATTAGGGAAATTTTTTTCAGGCAATTGTTTCCTTAATAACATATTGAAACTAAATGGGAATTTTGACAAAGTACACCCTATGGGATTAGTATTTCCTAAAATACACCCGTTTTTTTCTAAATTGTTAAAATACACCCAGTTTCACTTTTCCATCCAAAAATCTGTTGAGGCCCACCATCTCGAATTAGTACATATCTAACCGTACATCCATTGAAACTGATCAACGGTTAAGACTCATTTTACATCGTAAAATTACTGGAGTGCCCTTAGTATTGGCACAAATGGATCGTGAGAATGAGTTTTCATATCATCCTCCTCTCTTTTCCGTCCGTATCTTTAAATCGGAAATACCGAAGAATTCAAGATTTACTTAATAAGAAGAATCTAAGTAGAATCGAAGACTCATGAAGACAAGAATGATGAATTCAAGTTCATGTGTGAATTGGAGAAGAATTCTTTCATATTGTTCTTCAGTTTGGGAAGAGTTCTAGAGGTAATCATCGTTTTTTCAACTGATTAAGTGAATCGATGGTGTGCGTTACCATATTTAAGACATGTGATTTTTTTGTCCCAAATCTGTTCTTAATATCAATCATTCAAATCAATGGATGAATGGTTTTTTCCCTAATTTATTCTTAATTGATTTGGTTCAATTAATTAGTATTTTGTAGTTTGAAATTTGAGACAGTAATGATATGTTTGTTTTGCTGTCTAAACTTGGGTTCAAATGGGTTTTCACTTGGTGAATCTACAAAGGCTGATCATGATTTTTTGTTTGATTTATTAACTGGTGGTCTATATCTTCCAACTTTTGAAGTGGATTTCAATTTCATCTACTGGAGAAGCTTATAGACGTAACTTGTAAAGTAGCAGATTTGCAATTGGTACAAAATCCAAATTTGCACTATACTTGGTTAACCGAAAACTTGATACTGGGGTCACTCATGCTTAACATATTGAAGTTGTTAAAAGAAGGGGAAGATAAGGCTTGGTTATTTGAAACAATATATCGATTATGGCCATGGTTGGAAGCTGCAGAGTACCATAACATCGGATTATAAAGGTTTTGATGATTTGAAATGGTAAGGGGTAGTTTAGACATTTGAAAGCCCAGTCAACTCAGTCATCTCGAGCCGAGTTGGAAACCTAACGGCATTTGGATGGAAAAGTGAAACTGGGTGTATTTTAGCAATTTAGAAAAAAACGGGCGTACTTTAGGAAATATTAATCCCATAGGGTGTACTTTGTCAAAATCCCCAAACTAAATTACTTTGTAGTATGGTTTTAATATCGGTTATCTAAAGTGGTATGTGAAACCTCCGTGCTTAACTATTAAAGGTTGTCTACAAGTCTTTTATATTTGTAAGATCCTTTCGGTTTGTCCTTTATTTGCTCTAACCTTTGTCGTTTAGTGACATAGAGGGGGAAAAATATATGGAGTAAACAAGTGATTTTTAATCACTAAGGAAAGTACAATTGTGCTTAAACGTTATATCTAATGAAAGAGTAAATCATTGACTAAGGGGGAGAAACATATCATATTACTGTGTAGTAATTTTGACTACAAAAGGGGAATAACAAAGATGTTCAGATTGAATATTTACCTAGCTTACCTTTATGGGGAGCAAAAGCTTTTGTTATTAAAATGTCAACAACGACATTTATTGATTGAATGTATGCAGGTTATTGTGTAGTTGAAACTTGGAATCAAGCGTATGTAAAATGAATTATTTTGTAATTTTTTTATCCATATGTAATAAGAGTTATGTCACTAAAATTGACAAAGGGGGATATTTTTAGTGCATAACTCGGCTGAACTCACCAAGCGTTGGTATGTCAAGTTTGGTTGTCATATTTTAGTATCAAAACTCATCTAGAGTCGCTTGATTAAATACTAGAGTCAACTTCATTTAGGTTAGACTAGGAAGTTTAGGAATGTTGAGACATACAAGTATTACTCCGAAGACCTGAAGAATGTGAAGAAGTAACGAACTATAACGATGACATCATCCTTCCACTTGAGGTTACTAATATTGACTTGAACTGTTTCATTCCTAACGTATCTTTCAAGTCGTGCTATATTGAAAACATAATTGTGAAGCTGTATATACTGTACATATTGTATAATACTCTAGTGATGTGAGAGGATCATAATATTATGATCATAGGATTAGGTAATTAGACTACGAAGTATAACGCTTATTTTTTGAACTTCGTAGATATGACATCGACATAATCTTGTATATATTGTTATGATTATGTGAATGGGTTATGGTGAAGATTTCATCATATGAAATAATGTTTTACATTTGTTTAAAGGAAGTACATTCATGAACTTGTTTTATGAATCGAAAGGGAAATGATTAGGCTTATTTGGCTGGCTATGTATTGCAAATCTTTGGATGGCCAATATGTGTGAGATGGTAGAACCAATCTTAACTTAGGTTATGTATCTTGGTATAAATAATCACAATGCCTTGACTTATGGTTTGGTATGACTGGCTTTTATTAATTGGTTTAACCGGTCCTAAGTAATTACCATGTGATGGTATGATTGGTCCTTGTTATTGGTGTGACCGATCCTAGTAATTGGTGTGACCGATCATGAGTATGTGTAACCGATCCTTGTAATTGGTGTAACCGATCCTGATAACTGGTGTGACCAATCACAAATAATACCATGTGTAGATGGAACCGATCCTTGTAACTGGTGTAACCGATCCTAGTGACTGGTGTGACCGATCACAAGTGTTTCCATATTTAGGTATAACCGATCCAGAATTGGTAGAATGATTGAACCCATGTATGTAATTTGGTATTTGATCAATCACATAATAGTCTTGGAAAACAGGTGAACCAATTCTAACTTGTTTGGAAGTGTGGTATAACCGATTCCAAGAATGCAAATCCATGTAGATATGAAATAAGGATTTGAAGTGAAAATATGTCAATATACTTTGAACACGAGCAGTAACTCTTATCATTTATTGTTCAAATATAATCCTTAGTACTTAAGGTGATCCTGTGCCGAAATAAATTAAGAATCTTTTAATTAAGGTTTTCGTTTTATATGCTTTAATTACCAGCAATTAATGCATATCTCTAGAGCATAAAAATTAGTAATTTGCATTTACTAATTGGAGATTTTCTATTGAGAGATTTCGGAAATATTGGACAAGCATTTATTGGAATTAGGAAAACCAAATTTTGCCATTCATTGCATATCTTGCGAATATCTTAGGTTTTGAAATTCCTTGGTGTCCAAACATCCTTGGTCTATAAATACCTAAGTTTGAATTTCTAGTAAACTATCCTAAGAGGCAGGCAAAGTTCATTTCTTGTTGTTTCTGGTGGAGCCGTCTATTCGGATAGGAAAGTATCCTAATTAGGTGAAATCTCTTACGACTGCTCGTTTAAAGAGTTTTGTGGGATCAAGAATCTCTACGAGTACCATTGGTGGGAAACTACATAATTACAATGTTATTAGTTTCGATTGATTTGATTGCCTAACGGTTGTTGAAACTTTGATTGCACCTAGTTTGTTTATTCTTGAGAATCTTCTCTTCTGATATAAGATTCACTCAAACTAGATCGAAGTATCGACGAGATCTTTCGAACTGTTGTTAGATCTAAAAACATGTTGTTGATAATCCATTGTTAAGAGACTCCGTTCTGCGCGTGATTGATCACAAGAGATTTAAGTGATGTTGTGCAGGTTATTGAAGATTAAAGAAGATTTGAAGACGAAGAAGATTTCTTATTGGTTTCGTATCTTGTGAATTGTGTGCACAAACCTTGATCGGGTGGGATCCAACTGGAATCATATTTATTCGATTGATTAGTTGCGTGAGATCGACATTCTGAATATATCTCTTTGAGATTTATTTTGATTGAGTGCGAATATATACTTGACTATTTAGGTAGTTAAAGTTAGATTGATCTAACTAGATAAAAGAGTTTATTAGATTAAACGGAAGAAGCTTTGTCAACAACTCATCTATATCTTGTAGCAAAGACTAATTAGAGTGGTTACCAAACAAATTCTTCCTTTACTGTTTGGAATACGATCCAAAGGACTTGCTATTCACGTGCGTGACTCTAGATGTCAAAGGCGCAGGGATACTGAGGGAACTAAGTAGGTAGGGGTAGTCTGCTTGGTCTCAACTAAGTTGGTTTAGATTTTGTATAGCGGCTTAATTCTGAGAGTATTCAAAACTGGACTAGGTCCCAGTATTTTTCTGGATTTGCGGTTTCCTCGTTAACAAAATTTTATTGTGTCTTTTAGTTTGATTTCCATATTAGAATTGTTTATTATAATAAAATAAAATACACATATACGTTAACTCTGCATTACTTGATAGTGATCTTATAGAGTTTGGTTATCACCGAACCTATTATCAAGTAACATACTTCGTTGTTGTATTGTCTCTATCTTGTATCCATAGTCAATCACACAAGTTATATTGTTGTCGTATTGTCTCGATCTCGTATCCATAGACGATCACAAGAAGTGTAAACCGAATTGTAGTATTGTCTCGACTTTGTCCATAGACGATCACATTCGGTAGAGGACTTATAGGTTGATACAAAAAGATTGTGGTGTATTTGGGTACCCTCGTCTTTGCAAACAATTTATCAATTTAGATAAAATTCTTAAATCGAATTTATGTAAGCATGTGATAAGTTTGTATTGAAATTACACAGAATAATATACACTATGGTCAAGGATACTGGAAATGTGTAAAATGATAATTCGGTACAATTATTCCTTATGAACTTAAATCATGTTTCACAAGTACAACGTGATTTGCTGAACAAAGATGTCTTAGAAATGTCTATGATAGTTGTAGCAATGTTAAACTTATATATTTGTGAACATAGTGTATGAGCATATGCTTAATTAGTTCGATACTGGATAGGTATGTACAAGGGTATGTATACCTATAGACAAGTTCTTGAACTCAGGCTGCTATGGTACCTTACCGGGTTATGTGTATCCATTCACGAACTCATACCCTAGGAATACACATACTGGGTATGCGTACATCCCACCAATTCATGGGTATGCATACTGGGCATAATACTACCTCCCATTTTGAAAATCAGATCACTAGGGTACGCATACTGGGTATACATACCTACACCGTCGTAATTTGGTAGTTTTAAAGCTCTCTTTAAAAAAATTAAAATATTCTCAACCACCGTAGATAATGAATATCATTTCTCGGGAAATTTCAAAATTATCAACTTGAAACAAAAATAGGTCTTGAACAATAAATTGTTCTTGACCAAGATTAAGAATGATCTAGAACATCAATTGGTTGAGTTATATTTCGAGAGATTTATCAAGACAAGATTGACTCGAAATTTCTTATTTCCATTATTAAATATAAATATACTAAAATCATACGACATAATCTCATAAAGATACAATGGTAAATGCCGTGAGTAAATAGGATGCTTCTGTCTTCACATACCTCTTTGTCGATGCAGTTCTAAAAATGTCTTCGTTTGATCTTCAGTCTTCGAGAGTTATTCAGTGATGTCTGTCACTCAACTACCATACTCTAATCCAAGTCTGAGACTTGACTTTAGTAAACTAGAAATCAAGATATAATTTTGTGCATCATACACTGACAACAAGCTTGAGATAGCAAAACCCGCGAGTGCGGCCGAGCAGTGCTCTAACAATGATGACTCTGTACTTTTTCTTTCAGAAATGTAAACGAGATGAAAATTTGTGTTGCTATGAATCCATCAAGCATGGTGACTAATCTAAAACATAAAAAAAAATGCATGTTAAGTGCAACTATACCTTGACGATCAAAACACTACAATTCAACATAAAAAAAAAAATTATGACTAGTATGTCATTTAGAAAAAAAACTTAAGTAATTGATTGAGCTTAATTATGCCATTAATAAGTATCTTATTCTGGACGAACTTTTTTCGTTCAAAAATGATTGGAATATGGAGAGGGGGAGAAGGAGATATATTGATCATTAGGTTGATGAAGAAATAAAAGGAAACCAAACGATATTGACTTAAAACCAAAAAAGAGCTAGTTTTAATTTATAATAAAAAAGGGTAGTTACGTAACTTTGTACACTTTAGACACCCCTTAACACGCCAGTTTAGATGGGTTTAAATTTAATAGTCCCTAATTAATCTATGTATACCGCAATTCGACAATTTTTTTTAACCAAACTTTTCACTATACGCCTTTTTTTTTTCGTCAGTGCTTTCTTCATTTCAAAATTCAAAAATAAATTAAAAATACTACCCAATTTATTTTTCATATTATCATTTTTTCATTTTGTTTTTTTCTCAATAAGACTAACTTAAATTCCTATAGATAACAAGGGAACAAGACAAAAGAAAGCCAATATCTTGGCTAGAGAACGGTTTCTCTTCGCCCAACATTCTCATTCATACTTGTTGGGAGAAAAAAAAAACAGAAAATGGGCTATATAGCCAAAAGTGCACATTTTCTGGGCCAAATGGACAGTTGGGATTAAGCCTGGGTCAAATGGACAGAGGAATCTTTAAAATGAGGAGTTTACGTTACTACCCTTTTGAAACCGTCAAAGGGATATCTTCTTCTCGTCTTCTCCGTCTCCTGAAACATAACTAGATCTAAAAAATTCAAGAGAAAGCTCGTTTTCCATCACTTCGCACCTCATCTTTCGTTTTCCATCGACTCCATTACCAAACAAACAAGTATCATCGTCTTCGTCTTTTTTCTCCAATATCAAAACCAGTAACATCATCATGCACCTCTACCATCTCCATATCCTCCACAAATCACCAACACCACCATCGACATCATCAACTTTATCCAACAACACCATCATAGATACCAGCAACACCACCATCAAAATGGGTTTTCGTAATTTGATTAAATTTCTCAAATTAGGGTTTTATGTTAATTCGATTTCAGAAGATAAGAAATTGGTACTCTGCAATTTCCCAAATTAGGGTGTTACTCTGTTTTTTGTTGAGATTACAGTAGTACTGTTTTTTTCCAATTGGTAAGGATGAAGACTATGCTCAAATTGGTAAGTTTCTTGACCTTAATTGTGTTTTGATTTCAAATTCGTTCATCTTAATTAGATGAAACTGGTTTTATCTTGTGCTAGACATACATGGCGAAAATGGGTTTCATCCTATACTAAATTGGGTTGAATTTGGTTTCACCCATTTTAAACTACCATGCAACTGGGTTTCATCCTATACTAAATTGGGTTGAATTTGGTTTCACCCATTTTAAACTACCATGCAACTGGTTTTCATCCTATACTAAATTGGGTTGAATTTGCTTTCACCCATTTTAAACTAGGATGAAACCAGTTTCATCTATAGGTAGTATGAATCTATGATTTTTGAATTAGGTATCACTCATTGTAAAGAAGGATGAAACTGGTTTCATTCTAATGATTAGGATGAAACTGAATTTGGTTCCATCCACGTTCACACTAGGATGAAACTGGTTTCATCCCGTTTTAAATTGAGTTAAATTGAAATTTGTTTCCGTACAAGCTTAAAATAGGAGGAAACCAATTTCATCATTTCTTAGATTGAATAGAATTTTGTTTCCATCCATGTTTGAACTTGGATGAAACCAGTTTCATCTAATTCAACAGTGGATTGAATTTGGTTTCACCCATGTTTAATCTTAGATGAAACTGGTTTCATCTAGTTTTAGATTGGGTTGAGTTAGGTTTCCCCCATGTTGAAACCAGGATGAAAATTATTTCATCCTGTTTTAGATTGGGTTGAGCTGGGTTTCATCATGTTCAAACTAGTTTATGTATGTTTATATTTCTCATTGTTGTTATGGAGCACTATCTGTTGAGTGTTTGAGCTCATGTAATGGTAAACTGGCCCTTTTATCCATTACTGGGGTTCTTGTTTGCTTGGGTTGTTTGTCTGTTGAGATATATGGCTACTTATCTTGTCATTTTTGAACTACTGTTATCCTTATTATCTACAGCTTGTTTTTGTTTTATGGTTTTGAACTATTGTTATCCTTATTATCTTGTTGAATCCACCTGCGATCCCATCAAACTGTACCTATTTGAAAATCTCAGGCCAACAGACTTCTACGCAGCTCATACTTCATTCTCTGTTGCTCCATTATATTCCGTTTCACTAACCCGCACTCGCATGCCTATGCCGCTATTTCAGACTCCATCTCAATCGCATCTCATTCTCTCGCTCATACATCCACCAACACCTCATTTGAGCCTCATTCTAACTTCCCAAAGATCAACTAGTAGCACAATCTTTTCAAAGACATTGAACTCATGGCATCATTTCCCATTACAAAGAATCGCAACTCAAACTCACCGCACACCAACTTTCCTTACCACTCTCCGCTTTTTTTCAATTCCTAAACATACATCGATAGTTGCGGGTTCAAGACAACCCAGGCCATTGCATTCAATCCTTGGCGCTTATCCATGCTCGCAAATCGAATCGCAATATAGAGCTTCACCATTTCGGCTGATCGCAATCAAGCAAAGCAACATCTCATTACTTGGGGCAACAGCGTCAAAGACTAACGAAGCTGCACATTACAGCATCTCTGCAAGCCAAACTCCAAATCTTGCACTTCCAGCTCTAACCCGCGGTACCAATTCTGCTTTATGAGACTACTCTGTTTTACGATAACCATTGCTTCATGATTACTATGTTCTATGAGATTACAGTTTTATGAGATTGCCCTATTTTATGTTACTCGTTTTATATTGCTAAGATTACTCTGTTTTTCCGAGATTACTCGTTTTATGTAACTTCATATTTTCTTTTTGCGAGAGATCGAGTTCAATTAGAAGTTGGTGTTGTTGTTATTCATGAAGCAAATGGTTATCGTGGAAGTAGGTGGACTGGTGATGACATCATTTGGACTCGATTGTCAACTGAAATGGTTGTAATTATGCGTACGTAGAAGCTCACGAGTAGGTTGTGTTGTGGTAGTTGTTGTGTAAAATGATAAAGCTCGAGTAGGATCTCGTTGTGTAGAATTTTTTTTTTAATTACCCTGAAACAGAGTACTCTGTTTTTTTTTCTGAGATTGCAGAGTGCTCTGTTTTTTTTTCCAACCTTTACTAACCCAACGCAGTAAAGATTTGTAGAAGATAGGGACATATTTGTCTCTTCAGGTTAATAAATAAAAAACATTCCGGGTCAAATATCCATTTTGGCTAAATGAACAGTATTTTTCTGTTTTTTGGCTATATAAACAGTATCTAAAGCTAAGAATCTATTTCACCCAGGAATTTTCTGTTTTGGTCTTTTTGACCAATTTTGTGGAAAAAAAAGAAGAGGCAAAGAGTTAAAGGAAAGAGAGCAAGGGGAAAATACCTTTTCAAAAGGAAAATAAAATCCTTTTCACTCATCATCCAAAAAAAATCTCATATATGGCCTCTACAATTTCCTCTGACTTGCAAATTATTGGCTTAATTGAAATTCCATCCAAATTTCGAATTCGAACCTAAAGTTGATCTCAACTCCAAACGACAAACCTATAATTGGATCGGAATATTTAACAATATCCTTTAACGCACTATTTTCCCACCATTCTTTGCAGTTGCAGACTATCAGTTTAATTTTGGCACTTTAACCGATTTTAAATTTAAATCTAGAGTAGCACATAACTCTTAATGTGGAATCTAAAGTCGGATTACTAGGTGATACCCCTTTCATATAACACACCCTTGTCATCATAATAATAATTCTTCTGCTAGCTAATATTTTTTGTACAAGATGCAGTTGAAAAAGGCAGATCCGTCTTCAATTGATTTATTATCTCCCCACCTTTAATGAGAGCAAGCTCAACTCTTCCTAACCGTCTGATCTACAGAGTTTAAAATTCACCCGTCGGATTTTAAGATATTCTGAAATTGAATTCCGTGTGAACAATTCACGACATCCATCAGATATGATTAGCATTTATACCTCATCCGTTAGATTGAAAGGACCCTACCTCGATATGCAGAATATTTGGGGGTTTATTTCAAAATAATAAACATATATAAGGACCTTATATAAAAACTGCACTTTTGTGCATTTACTTCACGTCATTTTTGTTCATGTCCCGACTCCTGTAGTCCTGTGTAGGTCTCTCTTCTCAGTTGGACGACTTGCATCGCACGTACACTCTGCTCGTTCAATGGTAACGCCAATGAGTAGGAAATATAACATTTCCACGAGGTAGTATTTGTAAGTTTGTCTGCAATTGGTCATTCATCCCTGCTGCCAAAAATGTCCACGAGTGTGTTTTGCGGTATAAATTAATTTATGCAAGTATTTTAGTCGGAAAAAGCTTACAAATATCCTTTAAATTTCTACTCCAAGGAAAACAGTGGAAAGCATCTGAGACTCTTCTAAGTCTCTCGGGGTTTTTGACAAGGCTTTGGCGGCAGAAAAACTGTAAGGGTAAATTCAAGATAAGTTTCATGTTACGATTCATGAACATTTGAATCGGAAGAAGTTTATTTTTTAAACCTCATATGGGGATGTTGATTCCAATAGAGGGGCTTCACCCATGATCCTAATGTATATTTAGTTGGTTAGGAGATGTCCTAAAAATACAATAAATGTCTAAGTTACCCTTTCATCAACTAAACCTAAATAATAACAAACAAACAAAAAATCTTTAATTCTAATCATCAGTGACAACCCAAAATCAATCATCATCAACAACAGTTCAACAATAACCCAAAATCAATCATCATCATCAACAATTCAAAATCAATCATCATCAAGAACCCTTCCATCAATTAAACCTAAAAAAGAAAAATAAACCTAATTCTCTAATCCTAATCAACAACCCAAAATCAATCTATTGCAAATGAGATCGAAATATGTTATTTTTTATCCATCAAGTTCGAAAAAAATCGATTTCAGAACCAGTTACGGTTTAGTTTCGAAAAACCAAAAATATGAGTTACGGTTGGTTTTAATGAGTTACAGTTGGCTTCGAAAAACAAACAAAACAACCGTAACTTTTTTACGGTTGGATTCCTCAAACTAAAATTCCAATCATAACTTGTTTATGATTCAGTTTTCCCTTACTTTAACCAGTTACCGTTGGAAGTTCATCATTATCTCACTGTAAATACCTCTTACGGTTGGTTTCGAGGGGAAAAATCCAACTGTAAAATGTCCTGATAAGCTAAAAAAAAAAATCAATCTTTTACATAGAGGTATGTAAAATTTGGTTTATCTGTCTTATAAGGATTCACCCACCTCAAATTTTTCACTGGAATTACTTATTTTGTTTGGATGAATCAAAATCTAGGGTTTTGAATTTTTTTTTCTTCTAATTTTCTTCCCTCAAAAAAAAAAAACAATAATTTAAATCAAAAGCATTAATCGATCAAATAACTAATACTAGATTAGCTAATCTAATTAAATAATTAATACTAATATCATCAACAACAATTCAACAATAACCCAAAATCAATCATCATCAACAACAATTCAAAATCAATCATCATCAATAACCCTTCCATCAATTAAACCTAAAAAAGAAAAATAAACCTAATTCTCTAATCCTAATTAACAACCCAAAATTGGGAGTAAGACCAATTTTTTTTCTCTTTTTTTGTTTGAGTTGACGACCAAGTAAACCAATGGCGAGATAGCATAGTAGATAAAATGTGGGATGAATGGAATAAAGAGAATGAAAACACATGCATATAACATCATTGAGATTTATTTCGACAATGAACACATATTTTACCAGGTATTCATGGTACTTTTATTTTATTTTATTTTGGATCGGTAAAGATTCATGGTACTTTTATTAAGATTATAACGTGCATAATATAATAAACCAGTAGATTTTATAATAAACCGGTAGATTTTTTGAATTTTTGATTAGATATTGTACACTTTTTTGTCTCTACAAATCAGAGACTCTTTAAGAATCTCAATTTTTTGCCATTACAAGACAAGACTGTCTAATATGCTCTTTAGAGAATTTCTAAAAATCTATATATTTTTTAAAGAATTTCTGGGAGTCGCTCAAATAAAAGTCTATAGAAATCCCAATAGACTACCCCCTCATTAGATTCAACGGCCCTTATATGAGGGTTTTTTTTTTTTTTTTTTTTATGGTGATGCTTTAAGATTGATATTTTGAATAAGTGATTAATAACCAAAGAAAATATATAACTCTGAAATTCAAGACATTATGTCCAAATCCAATGCAAACGAATCGTTAAATCAAATTAATAAAGTTGAACAAGTGTAGTGTAGAAGGCCACTTTAATTATTATCGTTGCATTTAAATCATTCAAATAGGTTGATGCTCATTCACACCATCCAACAAATAGGTCGCACTTAATCATTATGTAGATTAAGGAGTAGCATAACCACCCTAAGCCCTCTTTTTTGCTCCGTCTGAAGTTTTTTTCCTGACATGATCAATTGGAGATGCGATTGGAATCAACCCTTTAAGAGTTGTAATTAGACCGAAAACCATGAAAGGTATATAAAGACTCATAAGCGTAGAAGGCCTTGAGGACATAACCATATCGAAAAAAATTGCAACCTACAGGGAAAAAAAAATATAGGAAGAAAGATTATAAGTTCCCAAATAACCAGAATGATCTATAAAGGATTAACAAATATTCTATTCGTCTTTGCAGAATTCTTACTATCACTTTTTCATTTTATCAAAACTTCGGTAGAAACATAAGTAATATTATTTTTAAATGACAATTCTTTGTTTCTCATCGTATATAAAAAAGTCAACCTCAAATCCCTTCTCTTGTATGTAGGAATAAAATTTTGTATCAATCCAAAACTGCTCTTTTCCTAACTGGTTAGTTTCAGTTAATCGCCAAATAACACGGGACATTTTCTTAGTTGAGTGATACATACCATGACCGTGACCGTGGAGACGCCATATATCAAACAGGTTGTTTTGACCCAGGATTTTTCATTGAGTAGCCCGTAGAAGTTGGCGATACAAAGAGGCCACTTGACGAGGAGCTCAAGCCAGACGATACCAACGTAGAAATGAGGTTTCTCTAGTTTCAAGTAGTCTCCGTACCATGTATAGAAATGAAACAGTAAATTCCCATAAGAACTAGTAGCAGGTAGAAACATATACAAATCGAGGAGTGGAGCTTTAATCACCATCAGTGGGAAGTAAATCAACAGGATCCCATTGATGAATTTCTCAAGACCCATCTCTTCTCTCTCTCTTGTTGTCTTTTTTTCCTAATGATGTAGATCTATAAATTTTCTTATACTAGGATCGATCATTCACAACTACTATAAAACTAGGATCATTAACTTGACAACTACTCTAAAATATTATAAGACTATATAGCGTTGTCAATCGGAGCCCTTCATATTTCCTTAGTGGCAAACGTTGACAAACATAACGGTTGATATTTTGGTTTGCACATGGCTCAATTATACCATTGAATTTCTACCCCTGAGATGACCGTGGAGAGAGCATCTGAGATTTTTATACGTCTCTCAGGGTTTCTGACAAGGCTTTGGCAGGAAGAAACCATTTTATACCAAAATTAGCAAAAAAAAATAATATAAAACTCAAAGGTGTCACTATTCATCCACAAAAAACCCGCCAAAACAAAAGTAACACAAAAACCCCCAAAAACAAAATTTTAATGAAACCTAAATTTGGTTTCATTAGAAAATTTGATGAAACCTCGTAGAATTTGACGAAACCAATTTTTGGTTTCATCGTAAAATTTGATGAAACCAATTTTGAAATTTGGGGTTTTTGTATCATTCTTTTAAAATTTGGGGTTTTTGTACCAATTTAGTTTAAGACGGAGTTTTAATGAATCTCAACATTTGAGTGGGGTTTTTGTACCACAAGTTTCGTCACCTTGGGTTTTTATGACTAGTTTTGAAAAAATTATGCATTTAAGGAGGATGCGTTTGTGCTGGCTGGCTAAAAGAACCTGTGATTTCTTTCTTCCTTTTTTTTTTTTTTTTTTTTTAGTTCAATTTTTTTTTTAAGAAAAAGAAGACTTTATTAATCATCATCAACAAAAAGAAGTTTACAAGCATTGGATGGAAGCCTGGCAACAAGCTGGGCTCTAATCCCTTTTTGGATAACAACACCTATCCTATGAAAAAGGAAATCTCCAACAGTAACATTCTCATCATGACTAGACATGTGATTCCGCAGCCTTTTCAAGAACTCCACCGTATCACTCCCCAACCCGCCTAAGGTAGAAAAGACAAGAACACCAAACCCCAGCCTCTGACTAGTACATTTCCCAAGGTATTTTGCTCTTTTTTAGCAACCACGCTATCAATTGCCCGACCAAGAACAATATTACGCTCCCAGTCACCCATGAAGGGGGAGACACCCGTAACATCTAAACACATATCGTGGCCACTGTCCCAACCGTACACAAGGATATCGGTAGGACGTAAAGCTACTCCATTATCCACAAGGAGCCCCAGATCCACTTCCTTTCTAGCTGAAACACGCTTTCGATAACAAATGTCCGTGAAGGTATCACGGGCAAGATCATGCCTGTATTTGAGACCAACTCATTTATTGCAGTGTAAAGCGTAATCCCCAAAAATATCCATACCTTTACCACAGCTAGAACACAAATCTCCATCCTCAAAGAGAGGGATCCCGAGCCTATAGCACACCACTGCACGAAATTGTCTGGCCCCAATTTTTTGATTAATCCCATCAATAGGAATCGCCAAAAAATAATCTTGAGCGTGTTTGACTCTATTACTCTGCCAAAGAGCTGAATCACGCGCAGTCATAACAAACCGAGTGGGTATATCATTCTTCACCGCATCAAAATATTTAATTGCCAAGGAGATCATAGAGTGGGGGGAAATATCATCAATGCGCAAAGAAGAATCATTAATACCACATACCTTTTTGTATATGACTAGGGCATGCTCAAAACTGGGACTAGGGCCGGACACCTCTGCAAGCCTCAAAATGTTAACTTGCTGAGAACTATTCTGAAAGCAAGAAGCCAAGTAGCAGTACTGCATCGTGTCCTCCATAGTGTACACACCAAGACCTTCATCTTTGAGGGGGAGCCATCAAACAAGAGTAGAGCCATCGAATGTTGGGCTAATAAGATCAACCCGAACATTTGATTTATCTACTTCTAAAGAAAATTTAATACACGATGAAGGTTCATTTCTCCAGTTGAGAATAGTTCTAAAAGAATAGTTCTTTTTTTTTTACTAGGAAAAAAGATTCATTGAATTATAAAAATTAGGGAACATTGTCTTCCTCTAGAGAGGATTTTAACCACATAGGAAAATCAGAATCAGCTCATAATCTAACTAAACTATTTGAAGCATTGTAAGCTTCCTTGGCTATAGATGAGCCGTTTTATTTGCTTCCCTTGGAACATAGCTACATTTCCAAGAGTTAAAAGAAGAAAGAAGAACTAAAATATCCTCAATAACTGAGTTTGTAGTCCACTTCACAGCCGTATAAGCACCATTCAACGCCGCTATCACATTAAAGTTGTCCCCCTCCAGATGTAGGTGATCAATATTATTTCCTTTTGCCCATATGACTGCCAGCAAAGCACCTAGAGCTTCAGCCTGCTCTTCATCAAAAGCTGTTAAGGGAATGCTTGATGCACCTCCACATTCACCTGCAAAAGACCTTATTATTAGACCAATACCACACTTATTACAATCATTTTTGAAGCTTGCATCAAAATTAATTTTCATAAAAGGGTACATAGGAACAGTCCATCTAATTCTGTCTGCCTTGCCCTGTACATTTTTACCATTAATAGACACTGAGGATAGACTGTTGTCCCAATCAGAGATAAATTTCTTCACCTGCAGGGACAGAGTTACAACAGGAATGCGAATATTATCAAATACTAGCTGGCACCTTGTCTTCCAAATATGCCAGAGTACTATTCCTGCAAGTTGAATGTTTTTCTGCATATGAGCATTTATACCTAATGGACTAACAAACCATTCCCTAATCCAATCAATCAAGTTTTTGTTTTGAATTCTATTGTATAAATTAGGGTCAAGAGATATCCACATATCCTTAGCATAGTTACACTCAATGAATAGATGCTGAGCAGTTTCAGAACAGTTCCTACAAAAAGGACAAGTACTGTCTATATTGTTCATGACTTTATGAAGACGATCTCTAACTGAAATACAATCCTGGATACATTTCCAAAGAAAAAACAGAATCTTTTGAGGAAGTTGCACCTGCCAGAACCTAGTCCAAGGAAATTAGTTATTAGGAACAGAAGACATATCAATTTTGCTATTAAGAATAAACATATAAGCAGATTTTACACAAAGCACCCATTATTGGTCAAAGGCCATCTAATCCTATCAATTCCATGGATGGGAATCCTGATTTGAGTTATCTGACTAATAATTTGCTCATTAAAAAGAGCATTCAGCAGATCAACATCCTAAGATCTAGTTTCACTACTTATCGATCACTAACCTTACTAATGCTCATAGACCATATACTAGAGTCAACTATATTATCTAATCCGGGAACCCACTTATTTTTCCATACACTAACTTTAGATATACATCCACTATTTCCCAGTAGTAATTATATTTTACTAGTTCTAGACCCTCCCTAATACCTCTCCAAATCCAGGAGCCATGAGGAGCAAGATCATCAGTAAGGGGATCTAGATTCATGAAGTATTTATGTCTAAGAATAACATCCCAAGGAGCATCCAGCTGTTCTAACATCCTCCAAGCTAGCCTGGCAAGCAAAGCAATGTTAAAAATGTCAGATTTCTTAAAATTCAGACCACCAAACTTCTTAGGAATCGCAACATAATCCCATTTTCTAAGAATTAAACCTCTAGACTCATAGTCTTGATTCCACCAAAATCACATTTGGTAAAAATCCTGTTTCCCGATCAAAGTTCTTTGGCATTGGAAAAATGGCCATATGATGAGAGGCTAAGGATCCTAGCACATTCAGTGACATAACTGCTTTACCAGCTAAGTTTAAATGTTTCTGTTTCCAAATACCTAATATGTCTTTAAACTTACCTAGTAAAGGTTTGAACGAATCCATTTTGTTCCTATGAAAAAGTAATGGGACACCCAAATATTTATGTAGGATCAGAATATCGCAACACCAATACCATTGCGAAACCATTATACAACTCATTGCGAAGACATCGCAGATTAGTTACAGAAATGACGCGACAGATGAAGACAACCAAAACACGAGAAAGATGTGGAGACCTAGCGAGATTTAGGAGTGTTGCGAAATCTAACACTTGCATACTTGCGAGAATATCGCAAGTCAGATCCGAAAATAAAGGACGGCTTAGTTTGTGCGCCACTATGTAATACCCTATATAAAGAGTGAACAATCTTAAGGTGGGAGAGAGATCTTTTTAGAGTGGAGAGAAAGTTTAGAACAATAGTTGTAATCTTGATTTGATTTCCTCCTTGTAAAATTCCTAGACTCAATTAATAAAAGTGTGATTGTTGATCTTAAAATGTGTTGATTATTATGAATTCTTGTGAGGGATGTATTGTGGGATTTCCTGCAACTAAATAGTGGCGCTAGAAACAGGGATTGAAGATTGATATTGTGATTTGAAAGAATTTGGAGTAATAGATAAAGAATTTCATACAATTTTCAACAACTCATTAAGGTTGAAAAATGGCTAGAAGAAGAAATACATCAAAACAACCAACAACTATTAGAAGGAGTAGGAGGCTTGCTGGAAAAGAAAGAGATAAAATGGAGGAATCTACAAGAGTGAACACAAGAAACAATGAAGAAAATGAAGTTCAACAGCCAATTCAACGTATACCAATACAAAGTAGAATTGTGGATTATGACAGAGTGAGTGTACATACTTGGCAATCATATTCCGTAGATGAAATGGAAGAAGAGCAGCAATTAAGAAGCAATGGATGAGAGGAGAGAGACCAAGAAGTAATTGGAGGAATAATTCATAGAAATGAAGAGATTGAAGCGTTAGAGGCATTGAGGCAAAGAATACACGAAGAAAGGCGACTAGAAGCAGAAGAACATGCAAATCTGACAAGGCAAAATCATGAGTTGAGGATGAAAAACAAGAGATTACAAAATAGAAGGTCAAGAAGCACTACAAGATCAAGTTCAAGATCAGTTAGAGAAGAAATAAGACGAAATCCTCCTGTAGAAAATGCTAATGAAGATACTCGTGAGGAAGTACAAAATCCAGATGAAGAACGTCGTGAAAGAAGAGAAATAATGGAAGATCGTTATATTCAACATGGTGAAATTCTTCAAAATGGACAAAACAACAAAAATCAGGGAAATAGGCAACGTCGGGAACGAAATGATCAAGATGGCGAAGAAAATCAGGAAGGAGAATATTACATGAGAGAGAAGTTCAAAGAAATCGACAAATAATTAAAGATGAAATCGAAAGACACTACACTGAACAAGCACGTGTAGCTTGCGAAAGGGAAAGATTGAGAGCAAAAGTGGAAGAACAAGAGCTCCAAGAGGCAACTCGCTAGAACAATCATGATAATCTGGAAAGAAGGCGTGAACAAAATCGCAATAATGGTAATATCAATGAAGAATATGATAGAATACAAAGGAGAGCTGAAAGGCTGTGCGAATTCATGAAAGAAATGAAAGAGAAGATCGCAGAGAAAGACGAGAAGAAAATGATGAACAAGAAAATCAAAACAGATATGAACACAGAAGAAGAGAATCAGAATTAAATATACCAATGGATCCAAATTCTGGTGTAAATGAACAAATTTTGAAAGAGCTAGCGGAAATGAGAGGAATGTTAAATAATAAAGAGAATGAGGTAGGAGACAACTGGACGAAGCCATAGAAGAAGCTGCGAAAACTCCATTCACACAAGAAGTACAATTAGGAGGAATACCACCAAAGTGCAACTTACTTGTGTTAACCAGCATTTTTGACGGAACAACTTGTGCAGTACAACACATCAAAGCTTATGTGAGATGTATGCTACAATGGGAAAACCATGATGTTGTGTTGTGCAAATATTTTGCATCAAGCTTAACAGGAGAGGCCTTAAAATGGTTTGAGGGTTTGCCAAAGAATACTATAACATCTTTCAACCATTTGCAAGTTACTTTCTTAGGGGCGTATATAAGTAACAATTCCTCGCGACCTGGCATTGAAGATGTATTTGGGTTAAAGCAAAGGGTTGGCGAAAGTTTGAAGCATTTAACCATGAGGTGGAAGACAATGTGTAGTGATATGGCTGGCCGTGTGGATGAGAGATATCTTATTTTATCATTCATTAATGCTATGTTCGCAACCAATCTGCTGTACATTCAAATTTTCAGAATCAAGAATACGATCACAATGACTGAATTGCGAGAATTTCAGGAGGAGTATATTGCTCTTGAGGAAAAGCAAAATGAGATGGAATCATACCCAGTTGCGAACACAAGTTCTAAAGCAGTGAATTCAATCTTGTTACCTAAGTTGATAAATACAGTGGCGAGCACTTCGCAAGGACAATAAGAGAGGATAATGGGAGATAGTCAGCAGAAACTAGTAGCTATGGGAAGTCGTGATCAAGAAGAATTCGATAGAGTAAGGAACTTCTATAACCGTGGTGGAAATAACAAAATTCAAAGACTTGATCAGCCACAAGAAAATTATGGAGGTCAGAGGCAAAACCATCAAAGAGGACGGGGGAAGTCATAAGGTAGTATGGGAAGAAATCAAAATGCCACCTACGAATGCTAGTGTGGAGAAAATATGGGAAGCTATAATCTTGATGGAAAACATACCGCGCCATGGAACATGGGGAGTGAACCACCTCCAAGCAACAGAAGTCATGATTTTTTCTCTTATCATCATTTCCATGGACATTCAACAAATGACTGCGGAAATATAAAGAGAATCATTCTCATAATGTTAGATCAGGGAAAATTAAGCCATTTTCTAATAGGAAAACCTCAACCTCAACCATTACCATCACCGCCAGAAATTCGTAGAGTGAATACAACAAAAGGAGGAGAAACGTTTGTAATAGAAGTTGGAGCAAAGGCAAAGAATCTGTTTTGTCACTCTATGGTACACTCGTACAAAACGATTGAAGACTTTCACGATAACATTCTCAGCAGGGTTTTCGCAAGAGATGCCGATGATAGAGAAATAATGAACAATGCGAAGGCATCGCCACTGAAAGAATGGCAAAAACAGACTATTTCCTTCACCGCAAAAGAAGTACCCGAGGGTGGAGAAATGCACGGTAACCCACTAGTGGTAAGATTGGAGATTAACCTAAAACCTAGCGATGATGAAGATGATGAAGCTGAGAATTCATGGGAAATTAATTTAATTTTAATCGATTTTGGAAGTTCCGTGGATATCCTTTTTGATCATACTTATAAAATTATGGGAGGAAAAGATGAAGATTTAATACCTTCAACTTACAAAATCTATGGTTTTAATGGTATTGCCAATAAACCTAAAGGGGAAGTCAATATGCGAATTCCTTAATCGAAAGGATTGTCCTCTGAAATTCTGTTCTGTGTAGTCGATGTGGAATCACCTTACAACGCATTGATTGGACGACCTTGGTTACATGGGATTCTAGGTGTAGCATCGACTTTCCATCAATGTATCAAGTTCCCTCATCCCAGTGATATTGGCATCGTCAAAGGAGATTGGATTGAAGGAAAAAAGTGTTATGAAATTGATGTAGAATCTTGCGAAGAAAGAGCTGCGAAGAAGAAAAATTGGAAACATAACATCAGAGAAAAACAAAAAAGTGAAAGATTGATGGTAGATGCAATAGAACAGAGAGAATAAGAAACGATTCGAAACAAATGCATGCTGAAGATAAGAAGTGACAAAGATTTCGCCAAGGATAAGAAAATAACAGAAAATTTCAAAAATACAGAGGCAGAAAGTAGCAGAAGTAAGAGACTTAAAGAGTGAATGTATTTGTTGATTTTATGACTGCAAAAGTAAAATTTGGAGAAGAAAGAAAGATGTATGACTGATTTTAAAAAAAAATATATATATATTTTATGACAAAGATGAGATTGCGAAATTACAAAAGAGCTGATATGCAGTAAATTCAGAAATAGCTAGTAAACTCAAGTTATCTTCATTGCTAACACATGCCTGAATATCACTCATAAATTCAGAGGTAATATTGGGTCTAGTGGATTTACTCAGTTTGACGAAATGATTAGTCAATTCACAGGCAATTTCTTGTCTTTCGGTCAACCAAATGCCCAAACTGTTTTGGATAGTTTCTATGTGCATTTTCTTTCTCCTATAATTAGCCTTGTCATGAAAATATCTAGTATTGGAGTCACCAAAGGCCAAGTTTTCATCTTGGCCTCTTTGACTCCAATAGTCATGTTCAATCTCATACCAATATTTCAGTTTAGCATTTAGTTCAACTAACTGAAAGTAAAATAGGTTGAAGCTCATTCACAGCATCCAACAAATAGGTCACACTTAATTATTATGCAGATTAAAGAGTAGTATAACCACCCTAAGCCCTATTTTTTGCTCCATCTGAAGTTTTTTTCCTGACATGATCAATTGGAGATGAGATTGGAATCAACCCTATGAGAGTTGTAATCAGACCGAAAACCATGAAAGTATATAAAGACTCATAAGCGTAGAAGGTCTTGAGGACATAACCATATCGAAAAAGATTGCAATCTACGGAAGAAAAAAAGAAGAAGAAAGATTAAGTTCTCAAATAACCAGAATGATCCGTAAAGGATCGCAAATATTAAAATGACGTTTTTTTACGAGAATTTCTACTATCACTTTCTCATTTTAATAAAAGAGGCAATGTTACTTTCAAATGACATTTCTGTGTTTTTCAACGTATGACAAAAGAAAAACTTTATAGTTGAAACCCAAAACAAAAAGTCAACCTCAAATCCCTTCTTTTGTGAGTAGGAATAAATTTTGTATCAATCCAAAATTACTATTTTCCTAATTGATTAGTTTGATTAATCACCAAATAACACAAGACAATTTCTAACTTGAGAAACCTCATTTTCTAAAAAAAAGTCAACCTCAAATCCTTTTGTAAGTTTGATTTGTTGCAGTTAACCTTGAACCCTGAATATTAACATAGTTGAGTAATACATACCATGACCGTGACCTGAAGACGCCGTACATCAAGCAGGTCATTCTGACCCAGTATTTATTAGTGAATAGCCCGTAGAAATTAAAGATACAAATAGGCCACTTGATGAGGAGATCAAGCCAAAGGATATCGACGTAGAAATGAGGTTTCTCTAGTTTCAAGTAATATCCGTACCATGTATAGAAATGAAAAAATAAGTGTTAGAGAACTGCTCGGTCGAACTCGCATGCGTTGCTATCTCAAGCATGTTTGTCAATGTTAGTGATCAAAACTATAAGTTTTAATTTCTAGTCTACTTATAGATGTCTCGGACTAAGACATAGATTGTGTAGTTGAGCCTTAGACTTCACGGCGTTCATCATTTGAAGACGAAGAACAACTAAGGAGAGCTTGTGGAACTTCATCAACAAAAGGTATGTGGAGACTGAAACTCATCTATCACTTGGATAGTCTATTTCTACTCTATCTCCTATATTGAGACATAAGTCGTATTACGATATAGTTTTCTATTATACATATTTAATATTTCGAGCTGAGTTGAACTTGCTTACATATTTCTCGGAATATGTGTTGGCAAGCTTTGTCTTCGACCAAGTTTATCTTATATTCTTGAAGCAAGTCAAAACATGATCATGTGAAAATTTCCGAGTAACATCTTACATGGTTTGTGTGATACAATCATTTGGTGTAGACTTGGAATGTTTCGTTATGATTATTTCCATAACTTGAAAATTGCTTTGATGCTAATAGTATGTGAAAACGTCTATTGTCATCCTATAAGAAAGTTTCAATAATTGAAATAAGAGTTTAGAATACTTAACCATTATTGGATATGACATGCTGTGTAGTCTTGCACATATGTAATTCATGTCCGGGAACCATAGGACGCGTACACGTACGCGTCTTGAGAAATCCGGGAACCTAAGTATGCGCACCCGTTCGTGTACCGGCGTAAGGTTCATGTCCGAATATTTCTGCTGGGATCAGAAGTACGCGTACCCGTTTCCGTACTGGCAAAACCCAATCTTGTTCAGGGTATTTCAAGTATGCGTACACGTTTGCATACTTGAAGGTTAAAGTTCTAAAATCGGTTGTGTACATGAACTTAAATATTTATATAATAAGGAATGCAATCTTTGCAAACCGTGGCTATAATGTTCATGAATTGATTCAAGTGAATCAAACCGATTTTGTTTCAATTGTGTTCTTGTATACTTTTATGAGAATATAGAAATTGAACAACTCTTTAACTAGTTTCATTTGAGTCATTTGAACTAGTTATGGTTAAGATGAACAAGGTTGATATGAGACTGATCATATGACTAACTTCAGTTAACTATTGTTGAGCCAACATGGTGTACACGTTTAGGTAATGTTACATAAACCTAAAATGAGGGTACACTTCATTTGTGTGTAACAAGCTAAGTTCGATCTCACGGTTGAAAGATATTAGCTTGGTTGATTCTGGTTTTTCATCTAACAGTGAATATTGAATGCTTCGTACCAAGGTAACTTAGATTGCAAACCCTGATTTGAAAACTATATAAAGGAGAACTCTAGCAACTGGAAAACCTAATCCCCACACTTCTGTGTGTTACTAGTTGCATAAACTAGAGTCGATTCTCCTTTAACTTTAGGTTTCTCTCGAGACAATGTAGGTTAATGACTTGAAGACTTCATTGGGATTGTGAAGCCAGACCCAACTATTTTCTCTGTAGTTGCATGATCTGATCTTGTTGTTTCTATCGTGTTGAGTACAATTGAAATAATTGGCTCGAGATTTATATCTCCGATAGGCAAGATAGAAAAGTAATCACAAGCACCTTCGTCTCATCATTTGTGATTCCATAATATCTTGTTTCGCTGGTCGATTAAGATTATTGTGAGGTGATTGATAATACCAGGTTTTTCTTCGGGAATATAAGACCGGTTTATCAATTGGTTCATGTTCACCTTGATTTATCAAAAGACGGAACATAAACTCATAGGTATTTCTGTGGGAGACAGATTTATCTATTCCAATAGACTTTTCTGTGTGACACAAATTTGTTTATCAAGTCTTCGACTTTGGGTCGTAGCAACTCTTGGTTGTGGGTGAGATCAGCTAAGGGAATCAAGTGTGTAGTATCCTGCTGGGATCATAGATGTAAGGAACGCAATTGTACCTTGAATCAGTGTGAGATTGATTAGGGTTCAACTACAGTCCAGTCTGAAGTTCATTGGTAGTATGCTAGTGTACGTAGCGTCTTAATACAAAGTGTGGTGTTCAAAGTCGCACTAGGTCCCCGGTTTTTTTCGCATTTGCGGTTTTCCGTTAACAAAATTCTGGTGTCTGTGTTATTTCTTTTTCGCATTATATTTTGTTATATAATTGAAATATCACAGGTTGTGCGTTGTATCGATCAAATTAGGAAATCCAACCTTTGGTTGTTGATTGAAATTGATTGATCCTTGAACATTGGTCTTTGGTATCGTTCAAGTTACTTCTCTTATTTTCAATCGGGCTCGCAAATTTCTATTTGCTGATTGTAGATTGAAATGAGAGATAGAGATATAAACTCTTGTATATACTTTTCTCTAGATTGAGTATGATTGTCTAGTTGATTCTTTAGAAAGTATATTGGAGTAAGTCCCCTCAGACTGCCAAACGAATTGTTGGGTGTGGTTGTTGTACCCCCGCATTTTCAGTAAGTTCCCATTGGAACTGGTAGCGGGTAGAAACATATACAAATCGAGGAGTGGAGCCTTAATCACCATCAGTGGAAAGTATATCAACAGGATCCCATTGATGAATTTTTCAAGACTCATCCTCTCTCTATGGTTCTCTTCTCTCTGTTACGATGTAGATCTATTAATTTTTTATACAGTGCTGGGGTCGGTCATCAACACTTACTATAAAATAAAACTAGGATCGTTAACAACTACTATAAAATATTATGTGAAAGCGTTGAATTAATCGGAGCCGTTCATATTTCCTTAGTGGCAAACGTAATGGTTGATATTTTGGTTGCGCGAGAATAAAAAATATCCTTGAAATTTTTATTCCGGAGAAGACCGTGGAAGGCATGTGAGACTTTTTACGTCTCTCAGGGTTTTGGACAAGGTTTTTTATCGTGAATCGGTTTTGAAAATTCGAGAATCGAATCGTAGATTCATGGTCTATTTTTGAATCTCATATTTGCCTATAAAAAATAATGGATATGTGAAAACCTCAACAAAAATTGCATATGTTTTCCAAGTTTTTTCTAAATAAGTTGCAAATGCATAACTAATCATCAAATGAAGCACTGCTCAATGCTTGGGGTGTTTTCAAGTGAATGTTAGATCAAACATTTGAGAATGGCGCAGAAGGAAAGGAAATTCTTTTCAAAGAAGACTTGGGGCATGATTCCCTTTGCTATTTGGTGGACGGTTTGGAATGAAAGAAACAAAAGAATTTTTCAAGGCATCTACAAGAGCTCGGAATTATTACTGCGAGAGTAAAGAAGATTTTTTCAAGGCATCTACAAGAGCTCGGAATTATTACTGATTGGTCCATGGGTACTAAAACTATTGAGAACATTACTCTCAATATGGTTCTCTACAATTGGGAAGGTATCTTAGGATCTTAGTAATTCTAGTTTGTTTTGTTTTGTTGTAGTTTTTACTAAAACTTTTGAGAACATTACTCTCAATATGGTTTTTTCTGTTTTATGATCAAGTCTTTGACTGAGCTGCAGCTACTTTGTAGCAACTTGGTTTTGTCGCGGCAGTTTTACCACTATTTTGTGGTAACTCTGTATTTTCTATATATTGCCCTTTTTAGAGTAAAAAAAATAAAGAGAATTGTAGAGAAAGAAGATATTTGATAAACTTTCAAATTAATTATAATGAAAAAAAATAGAAGTTCCTTTATATACCCCGAAAGACCAGGATACGAATCACCAGTATTTCTGGGGTATATAAAGGAACACTAGAAAAACCGAAAAAACAGACTAAAGAACGATTACACAGAGTCATTAAACAAGTTAGTAAACAACATAACTGCAAACTCAGTTATTAAGAGGTTTAAAAAAATGTTCTTCATTCATCATTGAAAAACAATTTTATTGCGCTTATCCCTAAGAAGGCGGGTGTAGAGGAAGTAAAAGATTTTCAGCCTATTAGCCTTATTGGGAGTGTGTACAAAATCATTTCAAAGGTTTTGGCGGAGCGTTTAAAGGTACACCTTCCTACTCTAATCTCAACAACTCAATCTAGTTTTATTAAAGGAAGACAAATTCTTGATGGAGTATTGATAGCAAACGAATGTGTGGATTCTAGACTTCGTCAAAAATCACCGGGGTTGGTTTACAATCTTGATTTTGAAAAGGCGTTTGATAATGTGAATTGGAATTTTTTAAATGAAGTCTTGTTCAAAATGGGGTTTGGTGGTGTTTGGATTAGAAATTGTTTAACATTCTCAAAGTTCTCGGTTCTTGTTAATGGATCGTCTTTCGGTTACTTTGGTAGTGAAAAGGGACTTCGTCAAGGAGATCCTCTTTCTCCTTTTCTCTTTACTATTGTTGGTGAAGTTTTAAGTTGTATGTTGAGCAAAGCACAAGAACTTGATCAAATCTCGGGTTTTTCGGTCAAGGAGGAGGGAACAAAAATAAATCACTTGCAATTTGCCGATGATTCTATCATTTTTCTTGATGTTAAGAGAGAACAAGTCGATGCCCTTCGTTACCTTTTTCTTTGTTTCGAGTTAACTTCGTGTTTGAAGATAAATTTCTCTAAAAGTAGCTTATTTGGGGTAGCGGTCGAGGAGGAAGTTGAAAATTATGCTAACATGCTAGGATGCAAGTTTGCAAGTTTTCCTAGCATATATCTTGGCTTACCTTTGGGAGACAAGGTAGGAGGCACTGAAAAATGGGACAAAACACTTGAAATTTGTGGGAAAAGAGTTACTTCTTGGAATATGGAACAACATCCCGGTTGAAATATGGTGGTGTATATGAAAAGAACGAAATGCAAGAACCTTCGATAACAAAAAGAAAACTTTGGCAAGCCTTAGAGATATCAAATTACAAGCATTCTTTTGGGCCGAATCGAATACAAATATGTTAGAGCTTATCTGTAATATGGTTATTTCTTTTTGTATCTTTCTTCTTGGGTAGCCGAATCCCCTTTCGGTTCCCTTTTTTTGTTCGGTTGTAATCATTGAGTTAAGGTACCCCTTTAGTACCTTTTTTTTTCAATAAATTTTCTATTGAGAAAATGGGTCATTTGTCCAAAAAAATTTAAAACACGGTTCAAATGGACAAGTAAAAAAAGTACGGGTGAAATAGCCAAAAAAAAAATAGCAAGGATGAAACTGGATTCATCCCAGCTTATACTTAAAAAATAGCAAGGATGAAACTGGATGCATCCTGTGTAAAATAAAAGTAAGAAAAAAATATTTGAAAATGGATGCCTATTTTTAAAATTTTGTCCTCCTGCCTATTTTTAAAATTTTGTCCACTTAAACAGTATCTTTTTAATTTTTGGCTATTTAAACATTATCAAAACCTAAGTGTCTTTTTCACCCAGAAATTGTAGAAATTGTTGATTTTGGTCTTTTTGACCGATTTTGTGTTTTCTATTTGACCGATCAAAAAAAAAAAAAGAGGTTTCAACAACAAATGTTAAGTACCGAAACGAAACAGTGATCCGATGGTATTATGGCCTCTTAAAGAAGCAAAAACCTTACCAACATTGTTAATAAAACTATTACATAGTAAACGCTACTGATTGCAACATGCATGGCCATCCAAACTACAAATTAAGTTGACAATGAAGCTTCTTTAACCTCACTATGATTTCACCGATTGAATCATGCATGTGCGAACATTTCAATCAGTAGCGGGGTAAACATGAACCTTTAGCACAAGGTATCTCCTTTTAACGATTTCAAATATTAACACATCACCTACCTTCAAGTTCAATCCATTCTTTTTATTCATGAAGTCAGCAACACCTTTGCTCAACTTCAAGTCCGTCTTTGAACGAAGAATTCTAATTTTCCATTCTCGCCTATCAGAAACAGCTACAACTTTGACGTCTTTCAAGTCATCAGGGAAGTACCTTACAAATGTCCATGGTATTGGCTGCACATTTAACACACATCGTATGAAGTCAATCTTTGCAGTCAGTAGTCAATCTCTAGAAGTACCAATGAGACCCGCACGTAATAGTTTTTCAAAGAGCTCACCATGTATTTGTGCTCAACATAAGATGTCTGCACTATGATTCTGAAGAAAGGATTTGTGGATGTGGATGCGAAACTGCGTTCTATTTCATTTGCGCGAACAACATATTCCTTGGCATTTGAAGATAGACTTCTACTTTTTCTCTTAGAACCACTCAATTTCAAAGGCTTCTTCTTAGCAACTTCATCTTCTTCATCGTCTTCATCCGATTCATCTCGATCTGCATCGAACATTATCACCACTTATAACAACAAATTAGAAAACAAGCATGCATGCACAAACATCGGTTTATCTTTTGAAACAGTTACCTGGAGAAGAGCCACTCAAAGTGTCCATATAATCTACATTTTCTTGGGAGTCTTGCATTTCAAAACATTCTATGTTCTCGGCTTCATTGGAGTGATTATCCTCAGAAGAACTGTCATTACTATTACTATTACTATTATCATCATCTTCAAATAGATGGTACTCAATTTCACTGCCCCTCATGTTGAAAATAACAACATGAAATTGAGAATTTCCATCATATCTGAAAAACAAAAAGTTCCCAGCAGATATGGAATAGCAATCAATAAATGTTGGAATTCCATTACTAAACCAAACACCACCATCAGATTTCCGTGTCATCTTAACTCTCCATTCAACACCACTCGGAACTTTGAGGACTGCAACACCATCATCATCAACGAGATCCTTTTCAATCTTCTTGACAAATTTTGCCGGTAACTCCTACACACACAAGTAGTAAACAAGACTCATCATATACTTAAAATATATATAAATCACATGCTTAAACAAGAAAAGAACCAAATAGTAGTAGTAATCTGACTTACAATAGACCCATCTTGAATGATGGAGTTATGAATGATCATGTAAAACTTAGGTCTTTGCTCTTCTCCCAAACTAGTTTCTCCCATTTTCTCTTCTTCCAAATAAGCTAGCAGCAGTTAAAACATACTAACAAGTAAAAACAACCTGATTATTCTTCTCTTTATCGATGACCAAGTACAGTACATGCATGCACACCAGTTGTCAACCCGGCCATAATATAATGGGAAATGGAGACCTCCTTGAGATTCTACAATAGTTAATCTCTACAAGTGGGAATATAATCTACCGCTTTAACATGAATTACACGTGTCTGGAAGACTTTAACACGTATGCCTGTTTTTCTGATGACATAAATGAAAGTATTATGTGCCTGCTTACTAGTAGTCAAGGTTTGAAAAACGGGTCACGGCTCAGGTCACGGACACTAGGTGTGACCGTTATAATGCGTTTTCTCAGGTGTGAGCACGTTTTCGGCCAAAAACGCGTTATATAGTCAAAAAACGCGTTTTTTGGACGTTTTTTGAAAATAACGGGCGTTGTAACGGTTACATAGGAAATAAAAAAAAATTATTGATCTGAATTTCCTATGTAACGGTTATAACGTGCGTGAAAACGTTTTAACGAGTCTAAAAAACGTTGTTACAAGGTATTTTAATTTTTTAATACTCCCCACGTCCCTAATAGATGACCTATTAATTTTTAAATTTTGTCCAACTAATATATGACCTATATCATTAAGAAATTCTAATACTACCATTTTATTTGATTATTGTTAGTATAAGAAATGTGTGTAATTCAATAGTCATGTTTATATTCTTTACATAGGTGTTTTAAAATGCTTTTCACTATACAATTTACGAAAGTTTGATAAAATTCGTGTCGGTAAATTATAGCCACTAAAATTTCATCGGCAACAATTAGCTAGGTATACTTGTCCCTTTATTAGATCGTGAGAATTTCCATCAAATGCCAAGAAGTAGGCGGGTTTTAACAAGTCTATATGGTACTAGACTACTAGTTTCTAAAAGTTAATCATTGAATGCTTAATTTAATATATGTCACCGATTTCCAAGTAACATTTCTCGTTAAAGATACGATGGAAGGATCGACATCCACGTAAACCGCCAAATGAGATGTTTTTCATGCATATTACACTTGTAATGCCCGATGGTAAAAAATTGAAGTGTAATTTTTGTGAAAAGGAAATATCTTCTCGGTATTTCATGCATAAAATTGCATTTAGCACAACAAAGAGGTACGGTTGCCCGTGCATGCATGTGCCGCACAAGTGAAAAATCTTGCTAAAGTGGCACTTTGGAAGAAAAAGAAAAGCAAAAAGGCAAAGAAGAGCGAGAATCGATAACGAAGATTGAGAACAAGTGTATCATAATGAGCCATGGAACCCCGTGTGTGGTATAGATGAAGAAGAGCCGATTTTCATGCGGAAGAAGAACAAGTACCAGTCACACAAAAGAAAAAGACTGGTTTTTAAAGAACCTTTTTGGACGAAAAATAAGAATATTCATGCGGAGAGAGGGTACATCGCACGGTCCGGGCCTCCTGAGAAATACCTAGGTCTACTATGCGGCCATCACAACCACCTAGGATGTCCGTGGATATGAGAGGAAAATATAACCCTTCTAGGGATTCTCAACCTTCGATGGCAAAATTTGGCAAAAGAAAAACATGTCGGGAAAAAGTCGATTCTTCTGTTGGACGTTTTTTCTATGCCAATGATATTCCCTTCAATGTGGCTAACTCATCTCAGTACCACGAGGCATTCGATGCAGTTGCAAATTTCAGCCAATCCTATAGAGTTCCATCAGCTTATAAGTTGTCGAATCCCATATTAACCCGAGAAAAACAAAGGATTGAAAAAGATGTGGTGTCTGTTCAACGACATTACTGGAGAGAATATGGTTGTACACTCATGTCGGATGGTTGGAAAAGCAAAAACAACCCATTACGATTGCAAAATTTCTAGTTTACAAGTGGTAGTGGAATTACATTTTTGAAAAGTGTCGACATAGAACATAATCGGTTGACAACAGAGTATTTAATTACTTTGTTCAAGCCCGTTATAGATGATGTCGGTCCGAGAAATATTGTTCAATTAGTAACAGATCAAGGATCCCAATTCAAAGCTGCAGGTAACTAAGAATAACTTCATTTTATTTTATATATATATATATATTAATCATTAACTTCTTTCTATTTTTGTTTGAATAGGTAAGAGATTGACATCAGAATATGGCACATTTTTCTGGGTTCCTTGTGCTGCTCACGTATTGGACTTGATGTTGGAAGATATGGAAAAATTCCCCTTTGTTAAAGATGTGATCGGAGAAGCAAGACAAATTAGCAAATTTATTTACAATCATGGTTGGGTTCTTGCTAGATTTCGACAACATTCTGCAAGACGCAATCTATTGCGCCCGGCTTAACAAGGTTTTCAACGAATTTTATTGCAATCAAAAGCATCATTGATCAACGTAATGCTATCGAGAGCCTCTTTTCTGGACAAGGAATTTCGAAATCGGATGAGGCAAGAACTAAACAAGCTAGACAAGTGAAGAATATTATTTCAAATGAGATGTTACGGACGACGTGTCAAAATGCATGCATAATGGTTGGTCCTTTATTGAAAATGATTCGTTTCTTGGACTCAGACAAACCCACCATGGGATATTTGTTCCATGCACTTGCTACATGTGTGGAAACTATAAAAATGGGTTTGGGATCAAATCGAAATGCTTTTATCGTGGGTGTAATAAAGAAACGATGGAAAAGTCAGTTGAGTTCTCCTCTTCATGCTGCATCGTATTAACCGCAACTAATCTGATCAATAATGATATTACGACATAAATTTTTCTTATCGAAGTTATTTCAAAAATGGTTAGTGGACGCAAGAACAAGCACAATGCATGCTAGAGGTACAAAATTACTAATATTATCTCCAAATATGTATAATTAAGTAATTTGAATTTCTAGTAACAATTGTACTTTTCTTTTCTTTGAAAGGCGGGAAAGAATGCGAATGATGCAAGGTCAATTTGGATCACCATCAACACGTATTGCAGCTCAACATGGTGATCCGGTAAGTTGGTGGTTATCTTATGGTGCTTGAGTATCCATCCCTCCAAAAGATTGCGATAAATATATTAAGTCAAACAAATACATCGTCTGGATCGAGAGGAATTGGAGTGTGTTTGAAAGAATCCATACCAAACTACGTAATCTTTTACTTTCATCGAGATTAAATGATCCGGTGTATGTCCAAGTACAATTTGAAGTTGGAGCAACAAAGAATTAAAGGTAAAGCAAGGAGACATAACATTGATGTTCACGACGTTCATAGTCTACCGAGGGATGACAATATGCTTGACTGGATAGCGGGGAAGATGAAACACCGGTTTACCTCAAGAAGAACAGTGGTTAAATACGCGGAAGAGGAGGCCGTTAATAATCCGAGCATGTCCCTCTACCATACAACTGGCATGATCCGGAAGTTCAAATCTCATACGAAAGTTTACCGGTGAGTGACTTTGTTTATGACTTTGGTAATCTTTCATTTGGGGACAATACACAATGTTATGAGAATGTGAATCCAACATATGATTCTCGTTACACTTCCGATCGCTCGACCATGGTGTTCAACATATGAACGAAGGATATAATTCTAATATTGATAATAATAATAATGAAGTAGGTAACAATAATGATGATCTTGAAGGAGGTTATGATAACGATAATGATGGTTATTATGATGATGATACTTATGCAAACGAAGATAGCCGAAGACTAAAAAACGATGACTATGATGTGGAAAGGAACCGTCGAGAAAATAAAGAATACTTGAAAAAAAGGTGGTGGTCGTAGTTGGTTCGCGTAGCTTTTTAAATGATGAATACTAGTTTAACAATCCTATGTTTTTTAAATTTGTAGTTTTAATCCCGTAGTTAGTTTCCTTGTATCATTTAAAAATATTTAATTCGAAGTTTTCAACTTTCAATCTAGAGAAGAAGAAAAATCAAAAAAAATGGTAATAAAGTTATTTACACGGTTATAACGTGCGTGATAACGGAAAACAGCTTCTAAAAAACGCACGTTAAAATGTTATTTAGAAGAAAAAAATATTCAAACTAATTTTAGAAAAACGGTTACAACGTGTATGAAAACTGAAAAACGGTACTATAAAACTGCCTTTTTTTTCCTATTTATCGGCCTAATAAAGGCACGGGGTTCGGGGACCCTCACGGCCATGGTATATGGGTGTGACCGTTTTAACGGTCGTTTTTTCGGTAAAAACGGACGTTTTTAAAACCTTGCTAGTAGTCATTTTGTAATCACGTCGATATCTTCTGTTTATTGAGAGTTTCTTCTGGAGAAGTCATGGCGATGGTCAACGCGATAGTCAAAATTGGTCAAACTGCAAATCTAGGGTTTTTCTAGCTCCATGAATGCAATCTTTTCTTCTCTGGTTGCAGTTCTTAATAATAGTTATTAGTAGTTGTTTATTGATTACATCACTGTCTTGTCTCTTTCAACAACTTTAAGTAATTTGATGCTTTCCTCCTTTAGATTTTAGTTCCCTTGTCCTTTGATGTTCGTACCCTAGTGTTTCCAAATAAACTATCTGTTGCTTTGCATGAATTAGTTTACAGATTTCTTCACATGCTCCTTTAATGTCATGCGGTATTAATTTTTGTTGTTTTCTTCTTATCTTTTTTACTTGTTGTCAAACTATTTGTTGTATGTTCTAAGTGAAAATTTCAGTAACGTTTTATTCATCCTTATCCCGCTTTCTTCTGATTTTATTCTCTCAGTTATCCTTTCATGTCATATCTATCTCAAAATTTTAATTCCTGTTTCCGATTTTGACATGTTTCTTATCATGTGGGTGTAATTTCAGATTGCCACGACTTGGCGGTGATGGTCTTGGTGGCAATTTTTAGTTGACTCATCTTAGGTGGCGTTTATTATGTTGGCTTCTTCTAGCAGTGGTGCTTTCTCCCTACTTAATTTGTCGTAACTTAACTGGACCAAATCTTCGACTTATCGATTGTGAAAACTTGTCTCTCTGTGATATACTTCATCATCATATTGACATGATTCCTAAGTATCTCTATGTGTGTATAAAATGGTCTCACCACTTAGTTGTTGTACCTCATATTGCCCAATACTTGCATCTTCTGCTCTTAATCATGTCAATCACTGCTATCACAGACAAGTTCTATCAAACTCACTTGGGTGCTACAACCTCTACTCAGAAAGCAATTACTCATTCTCAAGATGCGACTTTGAAAGGCATGCCTGGTTGGGAACTTGGTTTAGCTGGCAAAGTTTATGCACCGGGTATCATGATACCACAGGATGCCATCAAGGCTGCTAGATATGTTTGGCCACATCTGAAAAGAGGTAAGCGTTGGGCATTTTATCTGCGAGGCTTGGATACTAACATCTATGCTATTACCTTTGAAACTGATAGTGATCGTAATTCAGTCTTATATGCTGGTGCTTGGAATTTTGATGGGTACACTGTGGTGTTTAAAATTTGGCATCCTTCTGTTGCACATACCAAGTTAAACTTCACTTTATCACCCTTTTTGATGAGAATTCAAGAATTTTCTACCTGAATTTTATCATGTGGATATTATTAAGCTATTTGGAGATATTATGGGTGAGGTAGTAACCTTGGACCCTGAAAGTGAAGGATATATCTCTACTTCCAAGGTGAGAGCTTTGATTCATCTTAGTGTGCACAGCCCCATGCTCACTGGAATTACTGTGGTTACTGCTGCGAAAGTTACTCGCTGGGTTGGTTTCTTTTTTGAAGGGCAACCTTACCATCTATGCCCAGATTGTAAGGTTATTGATCATGATACAGCCAATTGTGCAGCTAACAAGGAACTTCGTCTTAGTCGCGAGATTGAACCTCGCCGCTTTGACATCATAATGAATATGTTTATGCCTACTCAGGAACCACAAAATATACACCAGCTTTACAAACAGTTCAGCCGACCTCGCAGATCTATTCTCAGGCCCCTACCTACATCTCCTACTCCAACACCTTCGCAGAGTACTTCTTTACCTCAAGATAGCCAGACTTCCGAATCTACAACCCAACATAAGCGTCACCTCAATGCCTCGCCAGAAAGTCATCCTGAATCTCGCACTGAAATTACAGCTATGGAGATTGGCAGCCAACAAGATGAGCCAACAGTTACAGATCTTACTGTAGCCCGCATCCACCATGCTCAACATCCAAGCCAAGAAGGGCATCAGGTACACTCTTATATTTTCTCCTCCATCTGTTATCTTTTATATTACATTGTTTTCTCCGATTTCCTTGCATCTGTTTGCTGTTGCAATTTTTCTCTCATTCTTTTCACCTTGCATCTAGTCTTTTGTTGCTTGTTTTGTACCATGAAGATCTTATCGTGGAATTGTCAAGGCATTGGTAACCCAGACACTAGAGATTATTTATCAGATTGCATTCGGTGTTATAGCCCTGATATTATATTTCTCTCAGAAACCAAAGCTCAAAATCCTATAATGCTAACCTATCTTAGACACACTAATTATCCAAACTACTGGTGTGTTGCCTCACACGGTCTTTCTGGGGGTATTGCCTTAGCTTGGAAAGATGGTTTTGAATTCCAGATTATGCATTATACTCGCCATAATGCTCACATATTAGTACGATCTGGACCTAGTAACCAGGAATGGCTTCTCACATGTATGTATGCTGCCAACAATCCTATTGAAAACCAAGACCAGTGGCAGTATTTAATTGATATGAGTCCGTCGGTAGATGTTCCTTGGGCAATCATTGGTGACCTAAATTTTACGAATTCGATGAGGAAAACCGAGTTGCAAAGCAGTTGTTATCTCTCCCCAACACCTGGCCATTCGTCGCATTGTGAATCAGTTAGTCCTTATGGACATTGGGATTTCTGGTCCTCTATATACTTGGTCCAATCACAGGAAAGGAGCCGCTCTGGTCCAAGCTAGACTGGATAGAGTTTTAGTTTCTCCGCAATGGTTAAACTCTTTCAACAATGCACAGCTCAAGAATCTACCTCCTTTTGCTTCAGATCACAGTCCTGTCTTTCTGCTTACTGATCAACAAGAAACTCAGCTACTTCGCCCATATAAATTCTATAAATGTTGGTTGAGCCATCCGACTTGCAAAGCTGTAATAGATACATCCTGGCAGAAAGAAGTTAGAGGATCTCCTCCTTATCAGATAGTTCAGAAGCTTCATAACACAAAGTGCAGTCTCCGACGCTGGAAGAGAACTGAATTTGGGCATATAGAAACTCAAATCGCTACCACCAAAGAGAAGATACAAGTATGCCAGCAACATCCTCATCTGGTGAGTTCTCAGTTGCCCGACCTACAACAACAATTACAAAATTGGCTACATATACAAAAAGAATTCTGGATGCAAAAAGCACGTCATCATATACAACATGAGGATGATCGTAATACTTCATATTTTCATTCTAAAGCCAACTACAGGAGGAAGCGAAACTACATTGATGCTTTAAAAGATAATGTGGGTCTTTGGTATAATGATAGACACAACATATCTCATCTTCTTAACAAGCATTTCACTTCTGTAGCAACTTCCATAAATCCGATTATGGATAATGATTTGTTGAACCACATCACTCCTTGTATCACGATCAAGAAAATGAGTTACTTCTTCAAAGGTGTGCCTACAATGGATGAGATCAAACAAGTTGTTTTTCGATTAAGCCATGGGCAGCTCCAGGTAGTGATGGTTTTCAAGCCGGCTTCTACCAGCAATGTTGGTCTACAGTGGGTAGTGACGTAGTAGCAATGGTTCAACATTTTTTTGCCTCTAAGTTCCTGCTACATCAACTCAACCACACTCACCAAGTACTCATTCCAAAGATCGACAACCCTGTATCGCCCGTGGATTTTCGTCCTATCAGCCTCTGTAATGTGTTGTACAAGATCATTTCAAAGCTTATTGCAAATAGAATTAAACCACTTCTTCAGAAGATCATATCTCCGACTCAAGCTGCTTACGTCCCTGGCAGGTATATCCAAGACAATGTTATTATTGCCCATGAACTAGTACACAGTATGAAAAAGAAAAAGAAAAAATGCAAGACAGGTTGGGTTGGTCTTAAACTGGATATGTCTAAGGCGTTTGATCGTATGGAATGGGGATTTATTAAAGCTATTCTTCTTAAACTTGGTTTTCATACAGATTGGGTACAACTCATCTCTCAATGCATAGAAACAACTACCATATCGCTGCTACTCAATGGTGCACCTTGTTAAAGTTTCCGTCCATCTCGAGGATTAAGGCAAGGTGACCCTTTATCGCCCTACCTATTTATTTTATGTATGGAAGCTTTTAGTAGGCTTCTTTTTTCTGCTGCGTCCAAGCATAAAATACATGGCATGAAGGTGGGCAAAGCATGTCCTCGTATTCATCACCTCCTATTTGCAGATGATGTATTGTTGTTTCTTAAGGCTGATCACACAGAACTTAGGTATCTTCAACAACTGTTGACTACATTCAGTTCCTCCTCTGGGCAAGTTATAAATTTCCAGAAATCTGCCATCTTTTTTAGCAAGAATATTAGTAGAGCAGCAAGTCATCAAATTGCCAATATTATGCAAATGAAAGTCATGGGCTTGGGGGATAAGTACTTGGGTATTCCACTCCTTATGCACAGATCAAGGATACAAAATTGTAAACCATTGGTTGATCATATGGCTCTTAAATTGCAAGGGTGGCAGGCTAAATTCTTAACTCCGCGGCTCGCGCAACTCAGATTCAGAGTGTGCTTAGCAGCATGCCTCTGTATCATATGCATTGCTTAAAACTCCCTCAACAGAGTATTGCTCAAATGAATACTATGCAAAGAAATTATTGGTGGCATTATTCCAGCTCTCATGGATCCAATTTCAAGGGATGGAATTCTCTTTGTGCGCCTAAACGGTACGGAGGTTTGGGGTTCAAGAATCTTTCTCATTATAACTCGGCTCTTTTAGCCAAATTGGTATGGCGACTACTTCACAACCAAGATACTTTATGCGCGAAGGTTCTCAAGGCAAAGTATTTCCCATACCAGCATCTTTTAGAATATCAACTCAAACCAGGTACTTCTTGGATATGGCAGAGTCTCTATCATGGTCTTCATATTATCAAACAACATCATTTGTGGCAGGTGGGCAATGGTCAACAAATTAACATATGGAGGCACAAATGGATTCCTAATACTTCATCTCCTTTAATTGAACCTGAACAGCTTAACTTGGCAGATGTTCAATGGGTAGCGGAGCTTATTGATCCACAAACTAATACTTGGAACCTACACCTCTTACAACAATTGTTTTCCCCAAGTCAAATCCAAAATATTTTAACTATAACCCCCAACTATCAGCAACCAGACCAAATCATTTGGCCGCTAACCTCTACTGGTCATTTCACCACCAAGTCTGCCTACGACCAGCTCTGCTGCTCCTTGCACCGCTTTCAGTCACGTGGTATTTCTTCTCAGGTTTGGCTTAAACTGTGGCATCTTCACATTCCTTATAATCTTATTTTCTTCATATGGAAGATCTTGAATAATATACTTCCAGTGAAAGCAAGACTATATGTGACAGCCTCACACGGAAATGTTTTATGCCCTCTATGTCAACATGCTCCAGAGACTACTACTCACTTGTTGCTCCATTGCCCATTTGCTAGAGCCATCTGGTTTGCATGTCAACCTAACTCGTTGCGTCGAATCGGTATTTGTCAAAATATTGCCCAATGGATCACTCAATTCCTTCAAGTTTCTAGTCCCGGACAGCACCCACAAGTATACTTCCAAACTTATCTTATGTGGCTGATATGGAAAACTCGATGTGATGTCGTCTTCCGCAATCTCAGGGCTTCCCCAGCAAGAATAGTTCATAAGCTACGCCAATTTTGCTCAAGGAACCACATATTTCATACACAATATCCAACCACATCATACCAACTATCACCACGCTGGATACCCCCCTCTACTGGTTTTTTGAAATTTAACATTGATGCATCCATGTCACGTAATCAATCTATTGCAGGTATTGGAATACTGATAAGAGATTCTGCAGGACAATTTGTCGCAGGGATGGGCTGCTTGCAACCAGCAAGAAGTGTAGGTCAAGCTGAATTATGGGGTATGCTTCATGCTCTCCAATGGGCATATCAACTCAATCATAAACAAGTAGTGTTTGAAGGTGATAATAAAAGTGTTGTGGAACTACTTCAAGGATCTCAGGCGCCTCCTCACTGGATGGATGCTGGTCTTCTTAGTCGTTGTCAGTCACTGTTATCCAGTTGTAGTACTTGGTCTTGTGCTTTTGTCCCAAGGATATGTAATCATGTAGCTGATATTCTAGCCAAACATGTAAGAATAAATAACCTTGCTAGAATATGGTGGACTAAACCTCCACTTCAGATCCAATCAGCTTTAGCAGCTGATGTAGGAGTGTATCATGTTTCTTAATCTAATGAAAATTTCTTCCTGTAAAAAAAAAAAAAAAAAAAAAAAGATATCTTCTGTTTATTCTTCCCGTTGTCCTTAGAGCATCTCCAATGCAAGGGGTAAATGTCTTAATATTGAATGACACCTAGGATTTAAGACTTTTTGTACCAAATTTCCATCTCCAACACAAGGGTCAAGGTCATAGAGATAGATGACATGGCTAAGTGGGGGTAATAGAGAAAGTGTAAATAAGACTTTCACTATGACCTTGGGTCTTAAAGCCACATCATTATTTTGTCTCTAAATTTAAATAATGTTTGTTAGATAATACCTTGGGGGTTGGAGATCAACTTGAGATGAAAAAAATTGCATTAATTTTTTTTTTTTTGTCATTTTGTAATGACCCACACATAAAAATGTGTTAATAAACCCTCCACATAGGATGACCTTGACCCTATGCATTGGAGATGCTCTTAGTATGTAAAGTGTAAAGATAAGAGATACTAATGTCCTAAGCTTTCTTGACATCTCCATACAAGGCTTTTGTTAACTTGTATACCCGTATACATATTAAGGTTTAATAAACAATTATTTATTTCTTTGGAAATTGTGTTTTTTTGTCTTATTCTACTAGAAATTGGTTATTCTTGCACTAAAAACAACAAATCTTGTTCCGAATGCAATGAATTATTGTTTTCAATGCAATAAACAAACAAATCTTGTTTCCAATGCAAAAAGTTATTGTCTTAATGAACCTTAACATGTATACGGGTATACAAATTAACAAGACCCTCCATACAATTGGGAGATTATTTTTTGTTGGTGCTGGTGGTGGTGGTTGGGATTTGTTCATGCTGGACCAGTATATAAATCACATTATGAATGAAACAGGAGCAAATGTCTTACTTAGAGGACGTGGTTCAGGAATTAGTGTTCTGTAATACTAGTTATAGAATCATCAAAATTATATATATACATCGGTTTGGTTTTACAGAATTTAATATAGTTATAGCACATTCAACTGCTTCGGAAAACTAATCACATTCGTAAGCCTATGTCTTTTGTTGTCCAGCAATTATACTACTAGGATATTACTAGATCACCGCTGCCACGGTGGGGAGGGCCGACCGAAGAAAATCGAAACACCGTTATGTGTAATGGTGTTATAAGGCTAAAATTGATATGCATTTAATTTATAGTAGTTTACGTAAATTTTCACCATTTTTTATGCATCTTTTGTGGTGGTTTGCATCAATTTACCCCATGTGCTATGTATCCTTTGTGGTGGTTTGCACCAATTTCCCCATGTAATATGCATCCTTTGTGGTGCTTTGCATAATGACTATGTATTAAATTTTAAAAGTCAACATCGAATTTTTCGTAAAAACACTAAATTTTATATCGTTGTTTGTACTCGTTGTGTATATTTTTTAAAATCCTTTTCAATGATATAAAATTTGTAAAATTCTAAAGCACGGATTTTTAGATATTTTATTTTAAAGTTTGCTTGCCAATTATACCCCTGAAAAATAGGATGATAATTAGACCAAAAGGAGGGACATTTTAGACTTTTCATGTCCCAAAGACTACCACCAAAATCAATCTTTTTATCAAATTGTAAAATTGTGTTAGGTTTCATTTGACAAAAAAGTGGCCATAGAAGGGACTCCCTCCCTACGGGCCCTCCGGTCGATCGGCCCAATTAAAATAACGCAATGATTACACCTGCAACTTGCTAATGTATCTTGGTCCTTCGGCCATGGTTTTGTTGGTCAGTAAGGTAAACGACTTGGTTTATATTTCAGAGAGAGCTTATAGCAAAAAAAAAAAAAAAAAAACATATATTAGGCATGGAAAAATCTATCTAGTTATCCTTCCCATTGGAGTTGCTCTTAATCTGACATTTAATATAAGCCATTGCGTTGAACGTGAGCGATACCCCAAAACTCTTCCTTGAAAATATCTCTACCTACCTATATATATATATTTTCAGTAAACCCTTGTACCTCCCTTTTCTATCTCAATCTCACCTGAACTCTCCTCTATCAGAGAAGAAAAACCAGACGCAGTGATCATGGTAAATCTTTACGTTTTTTTTCATTCTTTTTTTTTTTTTTTTTTTTTTTGCATTTGTATGGTTCAAGTGGCGGCGACGTTTTACTGATCGTTTTTTTTTTTTTTTTTTAATAGGCGCTTGCATGTCAGCGACCTGTGTGTTTCCCTAGTTACAAACTAATTATCGTTGGCGATGGTGGAACTGGTAATTGATTTTTCCAGAATAGTTTTTGGCAGATGTTTTTTTTTTATTTAGGTGGATTTCTAGGTTTTAACAGAGATTTGATGTTGATATGTGAACAGGAAAGACTACTTTTGTGAAGAGACATATTACAGGTGAATGCTTGAAGAAATACGACCGTAAGTAGTTAGGCATCTCAATCTGTTCTATTTTTTATTTATTTTTGGCTGAGCCTTTATTTATTTATTTTATTTTTTGATATACTTTGATTTTTGTAATTTCGGTTTTCATAGCTACTATTGGTGTCGAAGTTCGTCCTTTGAATTTCCGAACCGACTGTGGACAGATTATGTTTTACTCTTGGGATGCAGCTGCCCAGGAGATTGAGTTATTCAATGGGGATATGAATCCATTTTAGTAAGTATCCAACTTACACATTCGGTGCTTTGTAAATTTAAACCAATATCCAATATTACTGGATATCTTGTCATCCCATACTGAGCTCTTTGATTTTATGTAGTAACAATGCAGATTGTGCTATAATTATGTTTGACGTTACTTCCCGTGTGACGTACGATAATGTCTCGACATGGCACAAAAATATCCGCAGGTTTGTTTCATATATTGTCAACCATTGTTTAGTTTAAGCAATGTAGTGAACCTTGGGTCTGTCGCGTCTTGTCAGGACTAGGTGACAACTTAATCACAGTGAGATTCTTTTAAGATATGGGATGCTAATGCAGGTTAACTTACATTGTTTTATTGTAGTTTGTGTAGAGCTGGTATCCCAATTGTTCTTTGTGGAAACAAGGTTGATGTCAAGAACAGGCAAGTGAAAGCAAGCGACGTTACTTTCCACAGGGAGAATGATCTCCAATACTATGAGCTTTCTGCAAAGAGTAACTACAACTTCGAGAAGCCTTTCTTGTATCTAGCCGGACAGCTTTTCCGGTATATAAACTGTAGAGCTTGTTTTTGTTGCTCTATTAAGTGCCAACTATCCTCCAGTTTAATATAAAATTTTACACCAATACAGTGAAGACGATATCTACTTTATTCGGCCACCTCCAGTTGCACACCCAGAGGTTGAATTCGGTTTGGAAGCACAACCGGAGTAAGTTCTGTTCTTTGTTTATTCCTTGTCTTTAATCCTTCATGTTTTTTTTTTTCAGAGTTTTCTCTAGGTAAAGTCATCACTGATAAACTTGTAACTGTTTCTTCCATTTCAGGGACAAACAAGATCTAGCTGCAGCTACAGATTAGCTTGATTTTGATGTTTTTGACTAAGTGATTACCTCGTCTTCTTCTCCCCTCCACCTTGTTGTGGACCCAGGGATTTGTAGATAATTTAGAGTGTTATACTATTAGTTTTTAGAACAGTATGGGAACTGCTGCTGCTTTGTTTAACCTAAGGAATCGTTTGTTCCATTCTAGGTCTGCAGCCTTTGTTTTCCTTGTGTCTTGGCCGGCGGTACTGTGGGGAGTCTTTTTTTTTTTTCTTCTTTTCTCTCCATCTCTCAATGTATCCCACATTACATTAAAGGTTTGCCATTCATTAATCTACCAAAAGCAACCACATAATGAACACAAAGATATAAACATTTTGTCATGCATCAATCTTATCTTATAAAACCAGCAAGAGCAACAACATAATGATATAATGTAACAGGTCGTCACTCTCTTGGTGATGATGCTAACTGAATGCACAAGCCTGGATTTTCATAACCGCCTAAAATGGTATATAACGGAGTTTTCAAAGCTCTGGGAGTGAGCAAAATGAAAATGGTGGTGATATGGAAGAACTTGTGTTTATTCTGCACTAGTAACTCCACAAGTTTCCACTGCCACTCCTTGGAATGCCTTGTGTCCATCTTCAAGGAAGTGTTATAGGCCGCCATCTGCAACTACGGTTTCCTATTCTCAGCCTTCAGTGTCCAGTGAGGCAAGCTACAGGGGATATGGTGGTATATATCCACAAGCCACACCATTGCAACAAGTTGCCTTAGCCCTTCGACAGTCACCATATCCAGTTACCAGTGTAACTACTTTACTGATACAGAAAAAACGGCTTGCACACAGAGGCACAAGTTTCAGTAGCTACCAGTTGTTGACAAGTGCCCTGCAAAACCCCTCCAGGTATTTTGATGCAGTTACCAGGTTACTTTATATTGCAGTGCACCTATAAATGACGTATTTTACCATTTTTGCTCTCGTGAAAGACAATACAACTCTCGAGAAGCCGGTCCAATCTATATTGGGCTGGACGCAGGGACCATCAAACGAGACGAGCCCAAACCCATCCGAAATCTAAAAGGAAAAGAAAAGTAGAAAAAGGAGAGGATGGTGGGTACAAGATAAAAATTTCGAATAAACATCTCGAAAACTAACGCAAACGAAATAAAATTCCCTCTTCGCTTCTGCAAACCTACTTCTCCTTCCCCAACCAATCCATCCATCAATCAATAAATCAAAGCTTAATATTATTATTACAGAGTAAAATCATGACAGACCAGGTTTATTCTGAAGATTCTATTAACAATTCATCAGGAGTAACAAGACAAAGGTACATTCATTCATTAAACCCTAATTGCTCTCTAATTTCTTTATTTTGAGAGAGATTGGGTTTTTCAACTTGATTTGTAGTGGTATAATTTGGACCTTAGGGTTTTATGATTGTGCTTATTATATATAAATTGTTTTCAAATAGCTGGAAACAGTTTTTTGTGTTCTAATTGTGATGTCAAGATTTCTGCAGAATTTTTTATTTGGAATCGTTATTGAAAAGACTAGTTTATTAATTATGGTTGCAGAAAGAAGAGAAAATGGGATCAGCCTGCAGAATCCTTTATATCAGCTGGATTAGCTGTTCCACTGAACAACATTGGCACTATTGTTGGAGTAACACTTCCAGGCGTCACTCCAGTATCTACGACGTACTCTACTGTTCCTCATATTTTTCAGGCTCCCATCCAACAGAGTGTGGCTTCAGTGGTACAAAAATTAAATCTGGTGAGACACCTCTTGTAATATACTTGGCCATTGTTTTCCTATAATTGTCATTTCTTGTTAGTTAGTGGATTCATACTTATCTAGTTACATGAATGCCGATTAGAGTTTTTTGGATTCAAAACTAATATATTCTGTGTTATCGCTTTTCTCTCTAGTTTTCATAGTTTTTACTCATATTCTGATGTAAATTTTCATTTTTGTGTTATGTTTTTAATATGGTGTTGCTGCTTCAGCCCAAAATCCAAGATGAGCTGATAGCACGAGAAATTGTCATAAATGATGCTGAACCTACAGTCCGCTACAAGCTCACAAAACGCCAGACACAGGAGGAGGTACATTCTGTTAAATTCAATTGCATATTGAGTGATTCGTGAGCTTTCTGTACATTTTTCTTATAACTATTAGTAGTTTGACGTGAAATGGTTTTTGCCTTCGCAGATCCAGAGATGCACCGGCGCAGTTGTCATAACTAGGTTAGTACAATTCCTAATGCAATATTAATGTGCCTTATAATAGTCTATAATTCATCCTTATAATCCGTGTTACTCTTCATTGTAGGGGAAAATACCGTCCTCCGAATGCATTGAATGACAGTGAGAAACCATTATATCTTCACATCTCTGCTGGGGCCCACGTAAGTTCTCATCTCTAGTGTTTCACATAATTGTATTGAATTGGAAAGGTGATATTCTAGATCTGGTGTAGTATCTTTCCTTTTTGTCTTTGAATTTTCTTCACATCTCTTCTGGGCCATGTAAGGACAACTTATTTTTTTACTGAATGTATTTATAAGATGTTCTTGTTCACTATTAGAAGTTACTCTTCCTGAAATGGTAACTTGAACGCTGTGCAATTCTTATTGTCTTTGGGACACTGCTTGATGTCGGTTTTGTTGAACGGGGTGCCTTTTCAGTTAAAAGAGACAGCAGAAAGGATTGTAGCAGTTGATAGTGCAGCGTCAATGATTGAAGAAATGCTCAAACCCGGCGTAGGTTCCCTTGCAGCTTCTACTCCATTTCGTTCTATTGTCAACTCGGAAGGACAGGTAATTTACATAGAGAACAACATACTTCAGCAAGCTCTTGCACGGTATAGCATATACAATAAGTCGTTGGCTGATATATATTGACACAGGTCACCCAACAACTGGAAACATGCGTCTTTTTGGGCTTCGATACTGATCCATCATTAAACATTGCAGCTCGTATCCGAGGGCCAAATGTGAGTTTTCCTTTTGGAGCCCACATTTTCTTGACTTGCTTAACACAGTCTAAATGACATAAATGTATTTTTTTTGATATGCCTGCTCACTAGTCATTTTGTAATCCTGTCGATCTTCTCGTCATCATTCGATGTCTCTGTCCAGTGCCCTCCTCCTTTATAGTTTTAACCTACTTGGTGAATTAAGAGTCTTTTTTTTTTTTTGGTATGTGGATAAGAGATTCTAATGTTTCTAAGCTTTCTCTGACATCTCCATGCAATTGGGAGAATTTTTTTTTGTGCTGCTGGTGGTTGGGATTTGTTCATGCAGGACCAGTATATAAATCACATTATGAATGAAACAGGAGCAAATGTCTTACTTAGAGGACGTGGTTCAGGAAACCTGGAGAATCCTCAAAGTCAAGGTTCTGTTTTATCTTATTCTATTTTATTAAATTTTTCTTGGTGTGGTGTGTCTAAGCCTTGACTCTTGATTTATGGTACATTTGATTGGCTGTGTCATCTGTTTATTTGTTACAATTTATTCTACTTTGCAGAATCACAACAACCACTGCACTTATATTTGTCAAGTATTAATCCAAAAAGTCTTGAAGCTGCAAAGTTCCTGGCTGAAAATCTCTTGGACACTATTAGTGTCGAGTGTGGTGCCTCTAGGTAATTAGCTTTAAACTCATTAATTTCGGGTATTTGTGCGTCATTCATCATGGTCGAATATTTATTACTGGTACACTAGAGGTGCTTGTACTGCTCAACAGGTTCGCATTTTAGTTTGGGCTGTTGATGCCTTCAAACCAATTTATAAGATTGCATTCCCTTTTGCTGTTATTCCATTTGATCTCTTCATATACCTCTCAAACTTCTGTTATTCCATTTGCATACCTGTGGTATCTGTGCAGCAGAAGTTCTTAGAGTTTAGAATGGAAGAAGGTTATATTTTGAACTTGAAGTTCTGATGAAACAAACTGTACTGACAGTTTGTAGTTTTATGGATTTATTTTTTCAATAGTATCTGGGTTTGCATATGATATTTTCACCTTCTTTCTAGTAGGGTTTCATCATCTAAGGCTTACAATGCTGTTCCACCACCTCAACAGTTGTTGGCTGGAGTTCAAAGCTCTGGGAATGAGCAAAATGAAAATGGTGGTGTAATTGGTGCAAGAACGTCTTCGAGTGTTTATTCTACACCAGTAGCTCCACAAGTTTCCTCTGCCACACTCCCTGGGATGCCTTGTGTCCATCTGCAAGGAAGTGTTTCACAAAACGTGGGATCATTTGGTTATAGGCCACCGTCCACAACTACGGCTTCCTATCCTCAGCCTTCAGTGTCTAGTGGGACAAGCTACAGTGGATATGGTGGCATATATCCACAAGCCACACCGTTACAACAAGTTGCCTTAGCCCTTCGACAGTCACCATATCCAGTTACCAGTGTAACTACATCAGCATCAGTAGGAAATTCTTTGTCAAATCCATCTTCGAACCCTGTTAGTGACTCAGAAAAACGACGTGCACAGAGGCGCAAGTTTCAGGAGCTACCAGTTGTTGCCAAGTGCCCTGCCAAACCCCACCAGGTATTTAATGCAGTTTCTAGGTTACAGCTAATACAAGTCCCTGTGCTGCTATATTGCATTTTTGTAAGGATTGAATCCGCAAGTGAAGTCCCCAATTTAAAGCAAGGTCTACTATTCCATTCAAACTTGATTGTTAGTCTATGGAGAGTCATAGACCTAGCGTTCTTGATTTCCTGTCAATAGCATTATCACACTAGAATCTTAGAGCGCAAGTCCTCACAGGATCCTGAAAAGTTCTAGACCGTTAACCACCTCAATAAGCTATGTGATACCTGGCTTCAATGGTTTTTATTGAGCGTGAATTAATAAGGGCTGTTTTCGATATTAGTAATATGTGTCTCTTAACTTCGTTATAGTTTATATACAAGATTTAACAACACTTGCTGAATTTATTCCAGGTATTTTCTCTGACCTAATATGAAACTGACAGGCCAACACAATGCCTGTATACTGGATCTTTGGTTCTCATGTGTGACAGGATCCTTAGTGGATGTTTTTACCAGCCTTTTTTTCCCTCTCTCCCTATTTTTCTGTTCACTGCACTTACAGCATGGTCAATTTCCACATGTTATGCACTTCTCATCATACCATTGCAACTGTGGATACTAAATAAATAAATGTTCAACGTCATGACTTTTCTACTTAAAACCACTCCCATTTTTTGGTGCTTTTTCCTCATTGCATCGGTTGTTTTGAACAGCATGATCGGGTTCTTGTACTTGAGTCTTTGTGGCTACCTTCTTGAATGCTGTTTTAGAATTAAAACTTTGATTTTATAGGCTTGCTTGGAACTCAATATGACCTGTAGTTGTGTATGGCAAGGATGGTAATCTGGGGCTTGCTGAGATATTTGTCATAAGCGTATATGGATCCCATTATTACTCCCTCTTTGTGTCATATCATTGGTTCCCTCCCTGGCATCACTAAGCATTTTGGATGTTCAATTTTTCATTTTTTCAGAACTCACCACAGGGATCAGAATTTGTTGAGCCAGGTGCAGTTTCAGATTCATTTAGGAATGTTTCGAATATGCCGCCCCCAAAGAAGTTGGTGCAGTCATCATCAAATGGGATGCTACCACCCTCTTCCTCAATGGCCATGCCCCCACCTCCACCGCCGAAATTTGCAGTACCTAAACCGCCGTCCCAAACAACCGGGGATAAACATACAACAAAGATTAAACCAACATCTGGTCCACCTGTCCCTGGTATGGAACAAAAGGCCTTGCATTTCTTGAACTTTTATTTTTATAATCATTATCTGATGGCACTGTAATTGATTACGTTTGCACTACATCATAATTACCTGTTCTGGTATTTTACTCTCATGGTCTAAAATTGGCCTGATCAAAAACATGTACTCGTACATGCCTCTTATTTACTTTTATATTTGTTGTTAGTCTCAGATATGCTTTTTCTTAGAACAGTATGGTCTTGCTTCCTAATTTGTTGTCCAAGTCTTTTGACTGTGTTTTTTATTTTTATTTCTTTGTAGATACTTTGACCCAACTCATGGAGTACGGGGATGAAGATGACGAGGATGAGGACCTTAGAGATGATAATAGGGGTGAACAAGAAATCTCAAAGATTAGTTCTAAGTCAACGTCAGCTGCCGCTCCTAAACCGTTCTGGGCTATGTGATTTTTTTGTTTGTAGACTTCGTAATATAACCCCTTGTTTCTTACACTTGTATCATCTCAATCGATCATACAAGTCGCTGTAACCTGAGTTCCATTTAGACAGTCAGCGCTGTAATACTAGTTATAGAATCAGTGAATCAGCATATTATATATATATACACATGGATTTCTTGTTTCATTTTACAAAATTGAATCTTTATTCAAATGCTCCAAGGCGTGCGCCCAGCGCAATCAACTGCTAAGGAAAACTAATCACATTCGTAAAGCCTTTTTTGTTGTAGAATTCGAGTTTGAATGAATGACAGTCACACCCAGATAGATCCAAGGTCGGATAAAAAGTTGTAGATGATTATTGGCAGAAAAATTATAGGAAAAATGAAGAAGATGAAATGGATGGCTTCGTCCAGGTTTAAAACCGGAGACCTTCAGTTTGTTGACGTATTAACCAACTACACCAGGCAAAGGAAACCGTTGTAGTTTTGAGTGACGCAAATAAATACGAATGCAAACAAATACAAAAACAACCCCAATTGTATAATCCTCCTGCATAGGAGTTGCGTAACCTTACGGCCTCACTGAATTATTAGACTCGAACCTCTGAAGGCTAACGAGTGGTTTTGGCTCTTGATATGGCTAATTTTTTTATATATGCTTTGGTTACGTAGGTCGAATGGGAGATGGTAAGTACCACGTATATGGCACGGGCACCTACGGTTGTTCCTAGTCACTGTCAACTTGCCTCAGAGTGGCAGTTTTGTCATGACTATGACTACTAATTAGCCGATATAAATCGGAGGTTTTTGGCCTGACTTCAGCATAAATTTCTCCGTTTCCTTAGAATTAGAATTCCAAGGGGAAAGGTATTCGGAAGATTTTCTATAGTTGGAGTTGGAGTTGGAATATTTCCAAAATAACTTATACTAAACCCTGATAGTGCGTTTGGATACCAGAAATATAAATGTTTTTTGTTTCTTTTTTTTTAAAGTAGAAGTCAGAAGCAAAACTATTTTGCTTCACAAAAGGTTAACTCTTTTTGTTTCGAAAAGTCGTTTTAAAATTCTATACCCAAACTGATTTATTACCTTTTTACTTCTAGAAGCTAAAAAGTAACTTTTTAGAGTGCATCTAAACACACTATGAAAGACAAGACGAGATTTAGGAATGAGTTCCTAATATATATACACAATGTCTCCTGTTCTAAGAGCGTGATATTTAATTTTATTTTGTTATAAGCTAGCGTGGAAGTCCAACCCTAACCTATAACTTGAGAGTTCGACCCGTGACCAACCGAGGTAATCCCCGGTTCTTAAAGAGACTAGGTGTGGAAGTTGATTAATTATTAATATATAGATCGCCATGGAAAAGCTTAGCGAGGATATAATATCAAAACTCCTTTCACACGTTCCGATAGAGTTTGTATCGAGGTGCAAACTAGTATGCAGATCATGGGAAAGGATTCTATCTCATAAAACCGGGGGGTGCCTTTTCTCAGTCGCATCACGCGGGCAAACATATGCTAAACTATATTATGCAGATTACTACGATTTGATGAGCATTGATAATCTACACCGTCATGAACTTGGTTACTCTTTCGAAACACACGCTACTGAGATCGACCATCCACCAATTGATACGACTGACGAAAGCAACACAGTGGCCATTGCTTCTTGCAACGGTCTGGTTTGTTTATCTGTACCCAGTAATGGTTTGAGCGATCCTATTTACATATGCAACCCTGCATCTGGAGAATACGTTTATCTCCCAAGATTTAACCGTACAAGTTGTAGTCATATCGTCGGTGGATTTGGTTACCTTTCTTCAACAAACGAGTACAAGGTCGTCAGAATTTGCTACCCTGCTAAAAGCAGTGCCGCTGGATGGGTTCAGGTGTATACTCTTGGGAATAATAATGATAATAATAATAATAGCGGGTGGAGAGACGTCGGAGAAATCACCAACACATTATGGTTACCGGGTGTCCAAGCAAACGGAGCACTGCATTTTATGGACGACATAAATAGGAAGATTGTGGCGTTCGATTTAGAAACTGAAGAGTTTGGGGTGCTCCCACCACCACCTTGTTTCGAAAAATTTAAGAATTCCTCTTATCAAGTCCAAGTGGTGGGAGGAAACTTGTATGTTGTTCATCAACAAAATGGTGAACATGTAGACATATGGTCATTTAGACATGATGAGAATAGGGATCATTACGAGCCAAGAGAAAAGGATCATGGATCTTGGAGTTGGAGTAAAAAGTTTTCTATCGAGTGGCAATACATAGGCAGCAAGTTTGATTTCTATCAACCATTTGCTATAACAGAGAAAAATGAAGTTCTCTTTTGGGTGAATGATTGGAATCTCTGTAGTTATGATCAGGAAACTGGAATTTTTAAAAAGATTATGGACATGAATGAGGGCAGGACGCTATTAATTTGTCAAGGTATTCCATACAAGAGTAGTCTTGTTTCATTGAAAGATCTAGGAGTACGTTCGAAGATACGAAGGCAAAAGACAGTTGTGGGATAGACATCCTTTGCTGCTTCATCCTGCAAAATTTTGGATACCGCGCATAGATCTGGACGCATTACATGATTTATAGCGACTTGTCTAGGGGCGGACCATAAACGTGGATCAATTGTGACCAATTCCGTAGACGGTTGAGATCCACAGGGGGTGGGGTTTTAAGATTTGAATGGGACCTATAAAATTGATTTGAATAGTCGGATTTCATTAGTCCATAATTGGACTACGAATTTTGTTCCGCCTTTAGCTTTTTCGTGATTTATAGTTATTTTATACCGACAGATATGGAGTTTTGCGTTATTTATTTATTATTTAATTATTATTAAGTTTGCTATGGTGCAATTTTCATGAAGCCAAATTGAATATGAGCATCAACAACTTAGATGTTGGACTTAGGTTTCGACATGATTTGGTTCGTGATATAATTGATGATATTTGTTAAAAGGCTGGTGTATCTGCGCGTAAAGAAGTTGTTCTAGGTTTTTTGTCTGATAATAACAAAGATTTACGTCCAGCAGATATTCTTGTTCTCAACTGGGAAAATTGCCAGGACGTGTGTATGGACGTCACAGGCGTCTCTCCTTTCACTGGCGAGGGAGTTCGTGCTTTTATTCCAGGCGATGCCATTTCGAAGGCAATTTCGCGTAAACGTACTAAATACTTGGACGAATGTGTCTCACATGGTTATGGTTTAGGTGTTTTAGCTTTCACTACTTTAGGGGAGCTGAGTGAGGATACTATATATTTTTTCAAGCGTTCGAAGAATTGGTAGTAATGATGCTGGTAGTTTAGTTAGTAATGATGCTGGTAGCAGTCCGGGTAGTTTTATTTTTCATAGATTGGGTTGCTATTCAAAAAGGGGTTGGTGCCTAGCTTGTAGCTCGGTTGCCAACTAAAAGAGTAAAATTCTAATTCTTCTTACATTTTGGATTTTTTATTTTCCTATTTTTGTTAGTTTTTTTTTCTTTAGTCCCCCCCCCAATTTTTTTTCTTTAGTCCCCCACCCCCCCAATTTTTCTTTAGTCCCCCCTACACAATTTTTTCTTTAGTCCCCCCATTTTTGATTATATACTGCATGTAAATTCTCTGTGCATGAATAAAATCTTCTCTTCCAATCGAAAAAATAGACACGGTAGTCTTTTCTACTTTTACTTTATAGTTATCTTTTCCCATTAATTAATGAGTTACTCAATTTTGCTACTTGACCAACTACATAACAGCTGATATGATGTGGTTACCAATGTGGAGGTGATGTAGTATTTTAAGTGGTAAAATAAAAATTCTTTGCTCAGACTTGTAAACACTCGATCTTAGACTTAATCTAACAAATATATACAAAATATGGTAACAAGATTACGAGGTACTGAGACTCAGGATTCCACAAATTCCCATTCACGTGCTGCAACTATCAATTCCATACAATTATAGCTCATAAAATAATAAATATTGACTCTTATTCTTTGCCAAGTTAGATTTTATAAAAGATTAACTGTAAATCACAAGCACAACGCATCAAAAGTCCTTAGACCAAGCATACACCATCAAAAGAAATCACAATCAATTAAGAAAAATCATAACACGATTAATAATAGTGCAAAAGTTGTAAAAGAAATGAATAAAATTACCACATGCGTAAAGAATGGCTTCCTCCATTGTCCCACTGTTGGGATTTAACTCTTAAAATGTCAAAAACACGATGAAAATATTTATTCATGGCTCAAACGGTGTTTTTATTGAAGAAATATGAGAAAAGAATGGAAGCAGCTCAACTGCAACGTTTATAGTGTTGTAGTTTGGTTGTTACAAATATAACAATTAAAATAAGACTACTGATTAGCGACTATCTTCCGTGTCGTGATATTATAGTATTTTCTGTGACTATCCTTAGCAGCACAAAGTTCTTCGTGTTCTTCTTCTTCCTCAGCAGCAGGAGACTTACGACAGCTCCCTGGTCTTCTCCACAACTAACCCCAAGGTCTCAATCAACCTTCAACTACTCGATAACCCGCTGTTAAGATCCTATGACTCTATATATATCCAACATTTTCAAAGAATCCCGAGAAATCTTCCCTTTTTCTTCACCCTAAAGCCTCGAATTTTCTTTTCTTCTTTACCTCTTCTACGCGTCTAGAGTTTCCTTATGGATTCTGAATCTTCCCTGTTTTACGTGATACTCCTTCTTTTTCTCATATGTGGCCTCTGCCTTCTCAAACTTTCCAGATTTATCTTCTCTTATTTGCGTAACCTCCAAACAAACCACAAAATCCCGATAATAATTATGTCCCCTATACTTTCCGAAAACAGAACATCCGAGTATTTTTTCTTGCCCTGACTTGTAAAAGCTTCATTTTTCTTCGAAACAGAGCCCAGTACTAAGCCTGTTTTTCTCTCCCTAATTCCACCAGAAAATCTTGTAACTACATCTTCCTTTATTGAAGCAAAACTCGATGAATGACCTATTTAATCGATTCTATTAGACCTACTAACCCTGTTTAGTCCTAACAGGACCAACCCAAGCAAAACCCGCGATTGAATCTCCTCAAAACTAACCAAAACTCGAATCAAGAAGTCACACAGTACTGTTTGAGTTTTCCCGCAAGTTTCTGAAAATTCAAAAGAAGAAGCCCCTTAACGAAGTGTTGTGGTGCCTATAGTAACTTGGGTGCCCCTTATCAACTGAGGTGCCCCTTATCCAAAGTGGGGGTTTCTTTACTTTTTCTGGGTACGTTTAACACTTCTTCCTGGTGCCTTTAGTAATTCCTCTCGTGGGTGCAAATACCACTTTTCGAGTCAATTTTGCCGCAAAAACACATACAAAAACATAAAATAGCAAAATAAGCACAAAATCGAGTTCTAACATTACAGAAAATTGAGACCAAACTAGATACATAAATGCATCTATCAAATACCCCCAAACTTATTATTTGCTAGTCCTCGAGCAAATCTAAAATAAAATACTAGCTCATTGTCGCATGCATCTAGATTGGAATTAGCGTGTGAAACAAGCCTTTTAACCCCTAGGTGGCCCTAGTGGTCGAGTTATAGTCTCGGGAGGGTTTACTAGAGATATACCCGCAAAACCTTTATTCCAGACCCTAGCTATCTACGCACAACCTTGGAATAGCACTAAGGAATATCATTGGTTGTCATACTCTCATTGACTACAGGAGGAAGTACCCTGATGCGAAATTCCAATTTTTGTACACGAGTTTGAACTCACATACTAAAATTCATATATAAGTGACAGAGCTCTACTCAGATAGTTGCACTTTGGACATCAATATCCGGAATCAACAAATCACATGAACAAATTAAGAAGATGGATATAGAGAAAAACGTAGATGGTTGTGATGTTGACTAAGGTGAACGGTGTTTCCCATATCTGTCTGAAGGCCACTTCCAAGATGAACCTATCCTAATGGACTAAGATACTGGTCTGACTAATATCAACACAACTGGCATATACAAGGGAACCAGTGATCGACAATCCTAATTCTAGATTAACTCAGATTGCATATACAAGGGAACCAGCGGTCGATTTTATTGAACAATTTATTCAGGTTGGTCTGATGGCCTGGTCTATTTTTTCTTCTTTTTAAAAAAAAATAATAACTTTTTTTTTTCATTCTTTTTTTCATAAAGTAACCCAATCATTCTACTTCATCCCAACGGTGGTAATAACTCGATACGTGTCCCCCACCAAATCACTTAGAGAAACATATTTTAAAATGGTCAGATTCTTCTAAGTTATAATCGGGAGGTGCATCCTCACTCATATTTGGACTCTCTATACGAGTCTATATTCTTTTTCTAAGACTAATGTTTTTAAATTTCTAGACTCTAAAACAATATTCTCAGAATAAACTTGTTGCTCTAAACCATTAGCAGCTTCGTAAAAAGGAAATTCTACATCGTCTAAAACAGTATCTCTAGTCAAATCCTCGTCCTTTTAAATAGGTGAATAATTGTTAAAATTATTAGGATCTGAACCATAAATAACATTATTTTCTTGAAGGTCAATATTTAAAGTAACAATATCCTGATTACTATGCCTACATATTTCAGATTCTTCATCAACACTATCCTCCTCATAATCATCGAAAATTTCAGATTCTTCATCGATACTATCCTCGTCATAATCATCGTAATAACATGAAAATGGTCGATCCTCATCTAAACTAGTGTTGTCAATTCTAACCTCGTCATCTTGATTATGCAAATAACTATCCTCATTTTCAAGGATACTATTGGAAACACTGTATTGGAAATTAAGATTAGTTTGAGCAGTTCTTTTCTGTGCCTCTAACAAAATCTTTTGAGTGGACTCACATGAATTCCTTATAGTATCTTGCAAAGAAGTCTCACTCATGGCTGCAGTTTGTTTATTTATTTCTAACACAAACCTATTTGTATTCTCCGTTAACTGCTTGAGAGACTCATCTAGAGGAAGAATAGGAACAAAAGGATCGTAATAAGGACTAGTTTTCAACAGTTTGATTTATTGTCCAAAGACGAGGAACTAGCATTATAATATTCCTTATTTTCTTGCTTGTATGACCGGTGAATGTGTGTATAATAATTAGGATCACCATGGTATGAGCCATAACCTTGAAAAAGTTGATGTTCCCAACCACTATTCACACTATGGTCGGATATTCATTGTATTGGCTATTGTAATACCAGTCCGACATTCTCAACACAAAATGAAAAATCGGGGGTACAACAACCACACCCAACAATTCGTTTGGCAATATGAATAGACAAACTCCAATATAATTTCAAGAGAATCAACTAGACAGTTAGACTCAATCTATAGAAAAGTATATCAAAGAGTTTTATATCTCTATATCTTAATTCAATCTGCAATCATCAAATAGGAATTTGAGAGCCTGATTGAATATAAGAGAAATAATTTGAACGGTACCAAAGACTAATGTTCAAGGATCAATCAATTTCAATCAACAACCAAAAGTTGGATTTACCAATTGATCGATTCAACGCATAACCTGTGATATTTCAATTATATAACCAAATATAATGCGGAAAAGAAATAACACAGACACCAGAATTTTTGTTAACGAGGAAACCGCAAATGCAGAAAAACCCCGGGACCTAGTCCAGTTTGAACACCACACTGTATTAAGCCGCTACAAACACTAGCATACTACCAATGAACTTCAGACTAGACTGTAGTTGAACCCTAATCAATCTCACACTGATTCAAGGTACAACTGCGCTCCTTACGTCTCTGATCCCAGCAGGATACTACGTACTTGATTCCCTTAGCTGATCTCACCCACAACCAAGAGTTGCTACGACCCAAAGTCGAAGACTTGATAAACCAATTTGTCTCACACATAAAGTCTATAGGAATAGATAAATTTGTGTTCCACAGAAATACCTACGAGTTTTGTTCCGTATTTTGATAAATCAAGGTGAACAGGAACCAATTGATATACCGGACTTATATTCCCGAAGTTAAGCCTAGAAATATCAATCACCTCACAATAATCTTAATCGTATGGTAGCGAAACAAGATATTGTGGAATCACAAACGATGAGACGAAGATGTTTGTCATTACTTTTTATTTTTCCTATCGAAGAATAAATCTCGAGCCAATCTTAAAGAAGATCGTACTCAAACACGATTGAAGATGCAAGATCAGATCACACAACTACAGAGAAAATAGTTGGGTCTGGATTCACAATCCCAATGAAGTCTTTAATTCGTTAACCTATAGGGTTTCGTGAAAAACCTAAGGTTAAAGGAGAATCGTCTCTAGCTTAATCAACTAGTATCACACATGAGGTATGGGGATTAGGTTTCCCAGTTGCTAGAGTTCTCCCTTTATATAGTTTTCAAATCGGGGTTTGCAATCTAATTTACCTTGGTAACAAAGCATTCAATATTCACCGTTAGATGAAAACCTGATTAGATTCAAGCTAATATCTTGCAATCGTTAGATCGAACCTAGCTTGTTACACACAAATAAAATGTACCTTCATTTAGGTTTATGTAGTCGTACCTAAACGTGTGCACCATGTTGGCTCAATAATAGTTAACCAAGGTTATCCATATGAATACTCTCATATCAACCTTATTCATCTTAACCATAACTAGTTCAAATGACTCAAATGAAACTAGTTAAAGAGTTGTTCAATTGCTATATTCTCATAGAAGTATACAAGAACACAATTGAAGCAAAATTGATTTGATTCACTCGAATCAATTCATGAACATTATAGCCACGGTTTGCAAAGAATGCATTCCTTAATATATAAATATATTAGTTCATGAACTAAACCGATTTTAGAACTTTAAACCTTCAAGTACGGGAACGGGTATGCATACTTGAAATACCTGGACTGAAATTGGGTTTTGCCAGTAGGAGAACATATACGCATACCACCAATCCCAATGAGAAAATCTCGGACATGAACCTTACGCCAGTACGCATACGGGTGCGCATACTCAGGTTCCCGGACTTCTCAAACCAACAGGTATGCATACGTGTACGCATACTATGGTTCCCGGACATGGACAACATATGTGTAAGAGTATACAACATGTCACAATCCAATAATGGTTAAGTGTTCTAAACTCTTATTTCAATCATTGAAACTTTCTTAGAGGATGACAATAGACGTTTTCAGACACTATTAGCATCAAAGCAATTTTCAAGTTATTGAAATAATCATAACGAAACATTCCAAGTCTACACCAAATGATTGTATCACACAAACCATGTAAGATGTTACTCGCATTTTCACATGATCATCTTTTGACTTTCGTCAAGAATATAAGATGAGCTTAGTCGAAGCGAAATCTTGCCAACACATATTCCGAGAAATATGTAAGTAAGATAAACCCACCTCGAAATCTCAAATGTGTATAATAGAAAACTATATCGTAACACGACTTATGTCTCAATATATGAGATAGAGTAGAAATAGACTTTCCAAGTGATAGATGAGTTTCAGTCTCCACGTATCTTTTTGTTGATGAAGTTCCACAAGATCTCCTTAGTAGTTCTCCATCTTCAATGATGAACGCCGTGAAGTCTAATGCTCAACTACACAATCTATCCTAGTCTGAGACATCTATAAGTAGACTAGAAATCAAGACTTATAGTTTTGATCACTAACATTGACAAACCAGCTTGAGATAACAAAGCTTGCGATTTCGATGGAGCAGTGCTCTAACAATCTCCCCCTTTGTCAATTTTAGTGACAAAACTATAAATACATATATATGGATACTGTTAGAGCATATCTCGGTTGAACCCACCAAGCGTTGGTATGTCAAGTTTAGTTGTCATATTTTAGTGAATCAAAACTCATGTTAAGAGTCGCTTGATTATGTACTAGAGTCAATTTAGTATAGGTTAGCTTGAAAGTATTAGGATAATGAGACTTTACATTGTGAAGACTTGAAGATGTGAAGAAGCATGGAGCTACAACGACAACAATCATCCTTCCACTTGAGGTTAGTGATATTTGACTTGAACTTTTTCATTCCCTAACGTATCTTTCAAGTCGTGCATATTGTAAACAAAACTGCGAAGCATATTTGAACTCTAGATAGACATAGTATTAAGGAATACAATACGAGGTTATTGCTTAACCATTAAACTTTGTAGATAAGCCACCGCCATAATCATTTGAATGCTATTGTGATTATGTATGGGTATGAGGTGAGGATTTCATCCTAGGGAACAATGTTTTACATGTGTTCTAAGGAAGTAAGTTCATAAACTTGTTTGTGAATCGAAAAGGAAATCGCCAGGCGTTATTGGGATTGTTATTCATTGCATATCTTGTGAACATCCAATATGTGTGATTTAGTATAACCGTTCATAACTTGTTGTGTTCTTGGTAAAACTATTCACAAAGGCCTGGCTTATGTATTGGTGTGACTTTTATTAGTGAAACCGATCTTAAGTAATCACCTGAGATGGTATGATCGGGTTTGTGATTTTATGTCTGACCAAATATGGGAAAGGGGAACCGATCCTAGTAAGAGGTGCAGTACATCATAAAGGGGAACCAATCCTTGTATGAGGTGCGACAAGGTTTATAGCAGAAAGGGGAACCGATCATATGGACATGTGCAACACATATAAGTGAGATACCATATATATGTGGGGAACCGATCCTAGTACCTAGTCAACCGAATTTTGGAAAGCTAGTGTGACTATGCACAATACTCACATGGAAGGTAGAACCGAAACTTGTTTTGGTAGAACTGTTAAACCCATGATTTGTGATTCAATGTTATTTGATCAATCACATAGTTCTTGAAAGTCAGATGAACCAATTCTAAACTTTTTTGGAAGTGTGGCAAATCGGTTTCAAGTTTGTAAGTGTGAAAGAGAACTTACAAAGTTAAGACGTCGACATACTTTGAACACGTGCTATGAATGTTTATTATTTAATTGTTCAAAGTTATACCTTAATAGCTAAGGGAAGAGAATCCCAGGATCGAAACATAAATAAGTTAAGAATCTTTTAATTAAGGTTATTAACTTCATTTTTAGGAAAATAAAAATTAGTAATGTTCATTTACTAATAAGAGATTTTCTGAGAGATTTCGATCATTATTTTTGGACAGAGCATTTCCAGGAATTATGGAAACCGAATTTGTGCTTTAATGAATATCTTGAGAATATTTTCGGTTTTGGAAATTCCTTGGTGTCCAAACTTCCTTGTCTATAAATACTTGAAGTTTGCCTTTCTATCAAACTAATCCTTCGTAACAACAAACTACCTGTTGTTGTGTTGTTACTGGTGTAGCCGCCTATTCGGAGAGAAGAGTAACCTAATTGGGCGAAATCTCTTACGTCCGCTCAGTTTAAAGTCTTCTTTGGGATTGAGAAGATCTATTAGTACCGTTGGTAGGAAACTAGATATTGCGGTTTATCTTTTGTTTTCATTGATTTGATTGACTAACGGTGTTGAACTTTGATTGCACCTAGTTTGTTTATGGGGTAATTTGCATTACCTCCCTTGGCGAAGATCATAATTTGAGTTACCTCCCCTACAAAAATAAAATTAGCGAAACCTCCCCTCGTTACATATTCCGTCGAAAGCCAGTTAGCTGAGTCACCAGCTTTGTACAGGGTGGACCAAAATATACACGTGAAACTTTGCTATCCGAAAATACCCTTTTATTTTTGTTTCTATCAAAACCGTGATCGGAACAATGGTTTCAAGTTTCAACTGCCATCACAATGACCATCTTTAATCAAACAATCATCACATATCCAGATTAATTAAAATTTGCTACTTGTTAATACTTCAACCAGAAACTTAACTAATTGAATTTTAATTCAAAAACCAATCATCAGGTATCTTCACTACAATCACAGTTGCATTCTATACTCATCTCAACCACAGTTTCCTTATCAATCATATAATTTCAATTACTGAAATGACTAACTAATTAAGAAAAACATTTACCTCTGATTAGTTTTGCTCAGAAGATTGAAATTCAATCCTTCTTTTCTTTGACTCAAGTCAGTAACTTATCTCAGGATCATTATCAATCCATCAACTTAATCCAATCAATACCCAACTTCTCAAATCACCATACGCAGTCTCTAATTCCTAATTGTCTATCACTAATTAAACCTTCAGTTGAATTCCAAAACCCCAACTACTCAATCAGTGTTCTTCAGGCCTAAACAAAACCCTAATTTCTTCAAATTCCCGAATCAAATGCATCTCGGTAATTAAATCTTCAAATCAGCAATATAATCATCTTCTTCATGTTTTATTCTTAAAACCCATCTTTAATCATTCATTTCTATATCCAATTTCTCATAAATCCATGAATATTTCGTCTCACAGGAACCCTAACTTCTAATTCTCAATCTCCTTCATCACTTACATAACATCATCAATCGATTCTCTTAGCCCCGAATCAGCAACAGAAACAACAACAAACTTGATCGCAATTCCTTCTCTTTCGTTTCTTTGTTATCCTCATTCATATCTGAACCCATCTGACCTTCGAATTCTCAAATCTTATTCCCCCTCTCTCAATTATAAACAGCTACGGACCCCCTTCTTTACCAGAAGCAATTGAATGAGAAAGAAAAGGGGAAGAACTTGATTTTCTTCTCGACCTAAATTCTAAGGTTATAAATTGGGACAGATTAAGAGACTGCCTGGGTTTTTTTTTCCTGAGTTTAATTTAGATCGGGGAAGATGAGGATATTTTGGGCACTTCACAGATTTTTTTTTACTTTTCTGACACGTGTATAATACTGCCAGGTCAGTTAACTGGGCTTGAACGGAATATATAATGAAAGGAGGTTTCGCTAATTTTATATTTGTAGGAGCTAACTCAAATTATGATCTTCGCCAGGGGAGGTAATGCAAATTACATCTTCTCTTCTGATATAAGATTCACATAAACTAGTTCAGAGTTTCAACATGGATCTTTAGACCGTTGTTAGTTCTAAAGACGATCTTGTGATAATCCATTGTTAACAGACTCCGTTCTGTGCGTGATTGATCACAAGAGATTCAAGTGATTGTGTACAGGTGTTTATTGAAGATCTAAGAAGATTTGAAGACAAAGAAGATATTGAAGATTTCTGATTTGTGGGTTCATAATCTTTGGTGTGCACAATACTTGTTTCGGTAAAAGAGGATCCAATTAATAATCGATTTATCTTTAATTGAGTAGATCGACATCAACACAATTCTTCAGATTAATAGTGTTGTTGGCTTAATCTTAAACGATTACTTCGGTAATTGAACATAAGATAGATCTAAGGACCTGACGAAGGAGTTTATGTTAAGGTAAATAGAAGAGCCTTTGTCCGACTCATATCACTTGGTTGAATAGAGTTGATACCAAACAGATTTGTTGTTCCTTTACTGTTTGGAATACGAACCAAAGAAATTGTTCCAAGTACGTGACTTATTCATAGGTCGGGAGGCGTGGGAATACGAGAAGGAACTAGGTGAACTATAGGTTTAGTTGCTTGGTCTCAACTATACGAAGTTAGGTGTAATTTTGTGTAGCGGCTTAATCCTCGAGAGTATTCAATTGGACAAGGTCAGGGTTTTTCGCATTTGCGGTTTCCTCGTTAACAAAATCTTACTGTGTCATTTACTTTATATTTCCGCATTATAATTGTTTTATTATAATTAAAGTAAATCACACAAACGTTAATTCCTATTTACTTGATAAGTGAATCCTATTGTGTTTGGTTAATTCCGAACCTTTTTATCAAGTAACATACTTCGTTGTTGTATTGTCTCGATCTCGTATCCATAGACGATCACACGAAGTGTGCACCGATTAGTTGTATTGTCTCGACTCAGTCCATAGACAATCACTTTCGGAGAAAGGACTTATAGGTAGGAAAAGTTTTAGCTTGAGGTATATTTGGGTACCCTCTCCTTTTCAATTGGTATCAAAGCACATAAACACGAAAAGATCTAACAATTTGTGTTTGGTGCATTCCAACCTATAAGAATGAATCCAAAGGATGGTTCAGTTAACGTAAGTCAAGATAATGAGAATAATATCTCAAGGAAAACCAATGGAAATTTGTCTCAAAAGTCTTTTCAAAAAATCAAAGATAAAGTCTTTGACTGGGTATCGAGGTTGCGATCGGGAAAGAGTGAGTTCAAAACTCAAGAAACATGTTTTGGATTCGACTTCAATTCATAGTGAAAAATCGTCGAAAAGAGATTTGATTCACTAGTCTTCCCAAGTTCTGAATTTCGAAAGATGTTGGAAAGATTTTTCAAACATGTTGAAAAATATTCAGAGAAGGGAAAGGTTATTGACAGTCTAGATGATGTCACAGAACTTATTGTTTAACTAAATGTAAGAATATGTGAAGGAAAACGAGAAACACTCAGTCTTCAAAATAATATGGCAGATTATATGGTACAAAAACTGGCCTTGTGCAAGGAAGTTCATCAACAGACTACAAAGTGTGAAATTCTTACTCCTTCGCTGGAACATTCACAGATAAGGAATAAGGTCCTTATTGAAAAGCTTCTTACTGTAACATGTCAAGAGGTATATCTGAACAAATGTTTTGAAAAACATTTCCAACAAGGAATGAATACCTTAAGAGGACATATAAAACGTCTTGAACAAGAGACATTAGAAAACTGTCGACTGGCAGGTCTAGACTACATGGGTTCAAGTTCAAAGAATATACCATCCGTGCACAAGATATAATCAAGGATATTGCATCCCGTAATTTCCCTAACGAAGAGGATGGGTTCAAAACCCAAGAAAAGGAACATGTTAATGCTCCTAAGACAAAGGAGGAAGAATCTCATTTAAAGGTATTTGATGAGGGAGTTCCTCATCCTAATGCTTAATCACATTAGAATGTGCATCCTTACAATGCCCAATCTTCAGATATAAAGAAGCACATGTACATGGGCAATCTGAATCCTACAAATTTCTCTTATTCAAGATAGAGAGAATACACAATCTACCTTACGAATACTTTAATCATTCTTATGTGTAGAAAGGTGGTCTTACAACTGTTGAGGGGTAAATTTCAATTTAGGTTCTACCCGTCCTAGCTATTACACATGACCTCACAATTCTAATAATAGTAAGAGAGAGTTGTCCTTCCATTGTACCTTGTCCTTTCTTTTATAGGCTTTACTAAAAGCCCCTCTTTTTACTACTTCATGACACATGTCCTAATACCTCTTAATTACCCTTAATGTCATTCTTTAACATAACCCCTTCCTTCTTCATTAATTCCTCCTTTATCCTCCCATCTTTTATGGGTATCCTCTATTTGGGCTTGGGTTTAGTCTCCAAGTCCTACATCTTAACCCAAGTTCACCTCTATTCTTAGGGGCATCTCCAACTCGTTAAGGGGATATTTTTAATGTATCAACATTAGTCCCCCGACTATTGGATCAATTATCGATGATCCAATAGTCAAAAGGATCTCCTTTCGGCGCCTTCTCGCTTTCAAACAGATTTCGTTGTTTTATCACATCTGCGATCGTGGGCGACGCTTTGATTTCCCATCGTGCAAAACCTTTCTCCCTTTTCAGTTTCTGACGGTTACCACTTCCCCTTAGTAACTACCACATTTGACCTCAAAGCCCCCTATATATAGAGCTGTCAATCCATTTTCCCCTTAATGTTTTTCCTTCTTTCCTCCTTCTAAACATACCCATATACCCGCCATGTCTAGTAGTTCCTCTAGCGGTCCATCATCCTACGAGAGTAATGAGTCCGAATAGCCTAATAGCGATGGTTCTGAAGAAACAGAGCATCTTAACCAGGAAGAGATCATCTTGCCCACTCCAGCAGACGGCAGATTATATACAATCGTCGAGTTCACGAGTGGTCCCGCTTTAAAGCGCGCGCTGAGGTTAAGGGAATTTCGCGGAGGTAAACGCGCTTTTCCTTTAGAATATATCTTTGTTTCTCGCCTTTTAAACCCTTATGTGCTTCCTTACCCTTCTGCTCCCAGATGGCTTATGCAACCCGAATCGGAGATCATGGATACTTTTGCGTTTAAAAACGTCCCATGGATGGCTATTCATCGCGGCGATTACAATCTCCCCCTTATCGATATTCGGTCTAAGTCGAAAACTCATCCTGTGTGGCCACATTGGGCAGCTCGTATACGCTCCAACCCCGACCATGTCGCTGCACTCCAGCGGGCCAGCATCGAGGAAGCTATACTTTTGTATGTTAAGCGGGAAGTAAATAGGTGCATTCGTGATATAACGCGGATCTTCTGTCGTTGGACTCCTCCGGTTCATACCCTTCTAACAGCATGGGGAGAAGCGACCATCGTTTTAGAGGATGTAGTCGCCCTTACAGGGCTACCGATCCATGGTAGTCATTCATATGAGGAGGCGGCTGTTTTCGGAGGGCAAAATGATGAAGACAAGGAATTGTGTACTTATCTGCTGAAGTGTAAAGATGATTCTTGCCGTGAACTGGTTCGGAAGACCCAAGCGCCTCCGGAGCAGGCTAAGGGTGAAAATGCTGCTCCAGAAAAGGAGACGCCCTAGTCAGCAAGAAACCGAAAGCCAAGTGGGTACAGGAGAAGAAGGCGCTTCCTAAACGCTCGTCCGGCGATCGACTGATGTCCAGCTTTTTTCGCGCTCATGAGGCAATCCATGGTCTATCTCGATCCACCGAAATCGATCCGAGTGGGTTGTCAAGGTCAACCGTCGTGCCTCTTTCCCTCTCTGTTTGAAGTATTGGGCTCCACAGATAGTTGATAAGAAAGCGTTCCCTTGCAAGCGTAGGGAGGAGAATCCCCGCGCGGAGTTAGCCGCTTTTATCCTTTTCTGGATTTACCATGATATGTTTGAGTACAGTCCCCAAGATACCATTAAAGGTGAGCTCGTGCCGATGGCGGTGTTGTTATCCCGCGGTGTTTCTTTTCCACTCGCACCGATGTTTTTAGGCGGCTTGTATCGTCATCTTGACTTGTTCTCCGCCGGGATCTCTAGACGGTGGGCTCATCCCACAAGATCGAGACCTACATCCCTCGCTTCCTTTATGCAGCTTTGTACTGGGAACACGTCCCCCATGCGCGTCGGAACCAAATGACCTTGCCATCCATCGTGAAGAAGATGTTAAACATGATGATGGTTCAGTGAAGAAGCTTCCGTTTGTCTATAGCTACCCGCGGATGGCTTTGTTGAAAATGAAGGGGAAAATTCGAAGGGAGATTTAGGCAAGCATCCTGGATATAGCCAAGGATTTCGAACCATTTCCTTACCAAGACGGTCGTTCAAGTCCGGCGCATTATGACTTTATCGCTCCTTTTGATGTTGAGTTGGATTCCTCAAAGCCTTTATCTATGAATGAGACTTTGATTGATGATGGCTGTGTTACCTGGTTATCTCCCTGGTTTTTATGCCGGTAAATTCATTGCTATGTCGTATAATCCTGATCGCACGGCTCGACAAGTTGGGTTTGATCAGGGGGTTCCTCCTAGGTTTCCTCCTCCGAATAGTTACAACGTTGATGACATCTTCGCCAGCTTCAATCGTTATGTCTTCAAAGGGGCGACTTGTTTGTCTGATCGGGGGATCCGTTTTTCGTTCAGGCAACCCATCTCCGCGCGGCCCCTAGCAGTTACCGAGGGAGACCACGAGTATCATGATTTTTTAAGGCGTCGAGATTTGAACTTTCTTTTGTGCGAGTCTTCTCCCCCTCGTGAGCTGACTGTCCAAGATCTTCATGCGTCTGGTCGGGTCAAGCTTGATGATGCCGTGGCTGCTAAGCATCGTGACCAAAGGTCGCTCGGATCCTGTGGTGACCTCTTGGGCCCCGCCCAATGGTCATGAACCTGCGAAGCCAAAGAAAGGGGCGTTTTCTGACCGAAAACCTCCGCGATTAAATGTGAAGACGTCCACTAGTCCTTCGGCGCCCCAGGTACTTGCTATATATTTTTGTGCTTTTTCTGTTATGTCATGTTTTCACGCTTTATTTTGATTGAGATGGATGGCGGAAATCACTTCCCCAGGGAGCTCCTCCTTCCAACCGCTTAGGGTAGAAAGCCCATTCTTACGTGATGGAGGAATACTTAAACATGCCCGAATGTGATTGGACTGAGGGTAGTTTAAAGAAGAAAGCCAGGCGGGAGGAGAATCAGTCTTCTGCTCCGCGCCCTTGTTCCTCTGCTAATACTGCGCCTTTTCAGTCACGTAAAAGTCATAGGAGGAGCGCATCGCAACCCCCTAGGGACGTGAGCGGCAGCCCAACTCCCTCGTTTGTGGACCAGTTGAGAGATTTGGCGGTTAGCCTCTCTTCAGGGGATGGATGGATATCGCCGTGCCTTTACGTATCATCAATTCACCCTCTTAGGGCTGAAACTGTTCGTGGCAGGGGTGAACTTCTGGTGTATCCCAGTGCCGTTTTGCAATCAATGATCCCTTCTGGGTCTAGTCGGTCAGTTTTTGGTGGGTCCTCATCCCACATGGCATTAGACGTTAATGGTCCTGCAGGTATCTTCCTATTTAATACGTGTCTTTGTTTTTGTCATTCATCTATCTTTACCTTCCTCTTCTCACCTCTCTTTTCCCCCTTTTTTTATACAAATCTAAGTTGGTTTTGCAATGGTTTTCATTTCTGATTTGTCAAAGTTCCACTAGTGACTCTGAATCTTCCTCTAGTTCCTCCACGTCTCGTCCTAAAGTTGTTGATACTCCGCTAGGCTCGTCGATTCCAGAGGTTGGTTTACCTCCTTTCTCCTTCCCTTGTTATGTATTACATTTTGTCGTTCATTTTCCCTTCCTTTTGTTGACATGTTGTTATTGGTGTTAGGACATGGGTAAGAAAAGAAAAGAGGTCGTGAAACCCGACATGGACATCGCCAGGCGCGTGGTCCCTAGTGGCGATGGGTCCTTTAAGCGCGCTAAAGTGGATGATGGCGGTTCGTATGTTCTTACAGAGAAGTAGGCTAACATTCCTCCTACTGATGCTCCGACCAGCCCTGTTGTAACGGGCGGACCCGGAGGACGCGCAGCGGTTTCGCTTCCCTTTGGTGGTGAGTGTCTGCGAGGATGGGGTGGATCCTTCTACCCACACTCTTGTTCACGGCTTCTGGGTTCCAACTACTCTTGCTGCTACTTATCCGGCGGTCATATGGCGAAGGTGGGTCTATTTGGTATTCCTATCTTGTGCTACATGACTAGGAATCACTTGGAGATTGCGGACCATCTTGCGCATGTAGGGGATGATCCTGTCGACGAGGCAAGGCTGCGTAGCTGGGAGGCTTCTGTACAATCTGCGCTTAATGTCAATTTTTCCGTGGCGTGGTTGAAGGAGCTGTGTTGGTAAAGGTGAAGAGCCGCAATGATCCTCGTGGTCGTCTTACCAGCCAAATTTCTCAACTGGAGGGGAAGCTTCAAAAGTGCCCGGAGACAACTTCTAGTAAAAGGGTGGTGTTGAACCTGTTGCTTACAGATGTTGGCTTGGCAAATGACGAGGTATTGCGAGCCGAGGCTGCCGAAGAGGAGATCCTTGCTGAGCTCGAGGAGAAACGACGAGAGTTGGAGAAGCTTTGATTTTTATTTTTTTTGTTGTACTTAATCTTTGTTTAGACTTGATGTTTATTGTGGGATGTTGGTGTTTGGATTATTTTCTTTTGCTGGTATTTCATTATGGGATACTTCATTGGTGTTTATCTTAATTTCTCTTGCTACTGCCATTTTGTTGTCCGTTTTATATTCGTGAATATGCATGTGAGGAAATAGTCAGAATTGCTGTTTTTAGCTTGAAGGTGTTATTATGTTCGTTTGTAGTAAAGGATTGTAGTAAAGGTGTTATTCTGTTCGTTTTTTTTTTTTTGCGAGGGTGGTAAGGTAAGCGTTGTTTAAACGCGCCTACTCCCCTCTTTTTTTTGTCTATTGTTTTTAGAGGGTTTTAGGGTGGGCGGGCGTTATCAAAACGCGCCTATTCCCCCCTTTAAGGGGTGTTGGGCGGGGATGGCGTTAGTTAAATGCGCCTACTCCCCCTCTTTTTTATTTTCAAGGGAGAAGGGTAGGGCGGGCGTTGTTTAAACGCGCCTACTCCCCCCTCTTTTTTTCAAAGGATCTGGTTGGGCGGGTGTCGGTCAAACGCGCCTACTCCCGTTTTTTTCTTTGAATGATCTGTGTGTGTATGTGTTGGGGGTTGATAAAACGCGCCTTTTCCGGCCCTTTCTTTTCATGCTCGTTGGTCGTTCGGATGCCTTTGGCGTTACTGGAGCCTTTTGTCGGTCAACCAAGCGCCTTTAGTAGCCCCTGGATCTTTTGTAAATTTCGTCAGTCAATCAGGCGCCCTTGGCTATCCTGAGACCTTTTGTCAGTCAACCGGGCGCCTGTAGCATCCCGGGACTTTTAGTAAATTTCGTCAGTCAATCCTGAGACCTTTTGTCAGTCAACCGAGCGCCTTTGGCATCCCCGAGACCTTTTGTAAATTTCGTCAGTCAATCAGGCGCCCTTGGCTATCCTGAGACCTTTTGTCAGTCAACCGAGCGCCTTTGGCATCCCCGAGACCTTTTGTAAATTTCGTCAGTCAATCAGGCGCCCCTGGCTATCCTGAGACCTTTTGTCAGTCAACCTGGCGCCTGTAGCATCCCGAGACCTTTTGTAAATTTCATCAGTCAATCAGGTGCCCCTGGCTATCCTGAGACCTTTTGTCAGTCAACCGAGCGCCTTTGGCATCCCCGGGACCTTTTGTAAATTTGGGTCTGGTTAATCCGGCGCCCTTGGCTATCCTGAGACCTTTTGTCAGTCAACCGAGCGCCTTTGGCATCCCCGGGACCTTTTTTAAATTTCGTCAGTCAATCAGGCGCCTTTGGCTATCCTGAGACCTTTTGTCAGTCAACCGAGCGCCTTTGGCATCCCCGGGACCTTTGTAAATTTCGTCATTCAATCAGGCGCCTTTGGCTATCCTGAGACCTTTTGTCAGTCAACCTAGCGCCTTTGGCATCCCCGGGACCTTTTGTAAATTTCGTCAGTCAATCAGGCGCCTTTGGCCATCCTGAGACTTTTGTGATGCTTACTCATTGATTATGAAAGCGGTTTTTTTTTTTTTTTTTTTTTTTTTTTTTTAAAAAACAAAAGAATAAATAAATAAAGATTACAATTCGCTATCTCATACTTCGATTCTTCCCTTTCCCTTCTCCTTTGGGTTAGTAACGGGGACACGGATCATGCACGATTGTTTGTTTCGTGTTTTCAAGCTCCCCGGCCACCCGTTTTCGTTCAAATATGCTTCTAATGACAAAGCATTCTTCCGTCGGGTGTCCCATCCTCCGATGATAATGACAATAATTAGGCGCGCTTTTGTCCATATTGTTGATATCCACTGTGTTTGAGGGCAGTCGGATTTGTCCTTCGGAGATCCATTGATTTAAAAGTTTGACTACGCGATCTTTGCTACAAGGGATAGGGGGGTATTTTATGGTCGCGTCTTCCTCTTGCGCCCCTTCCTTGGTTCCTGCCGTCGCTTTGGGACCGACCCCTACTTTCCCTGCTGACACTGGGCCTTGTATAAAATGAGGTTTCTGCCACAGCGCCAATCGTAGTACGCCGGATAGAGTCTTTGGGTGCTTCTTCTATGCGATCGGCGATCCTATCACCGCTTCTTCAAGTTCTACAAAGGTCCGAACTTGAAATTAATCAGACCCCCTTTGAAGGCTGGGATCATTCCTCGTACACAAATTTCGACGAGTGCTTCCTCGTTGGTGTCTTCGTGGAAATCCAATGTCATTCGTCGAAATCGTGAGATGTATTTTCGTACTTCTTCTCCTACCCGTTGTCCACTCTTGCTTAGGTCTATTGCTGTAATCTTTCTTTTTGCCGAATAAAACTTCCCGAGAAAGAGTGTAGACAAGTTTTTCCAGGAATCCACGCTCTCTTCCTTTAGATTGTCATATCAAGAGAACGCTGTGCCCTTGAATGACTTGGGGAATTCTTTTAAGCATAGTTTTTCATCATTGGCTCTGTCGTTCATGGCTGATAAAAATCGGCTGAGATGTTCCCACGTGTTTCCCCGGCCTTCGTATATTTTGAATTTTGGGGAGGTGTAATCTTCGAGGTATGAGTACCCTCGGATGTGTGCGGTATATGGGATACTCATGTGGCATCGGTCGTCTTGTTTTATTACATGGTAGTTCTGCTCTACGTATTCGGCGATCTCCTTTTGTCTTTATCTCTTGTCTTATCATCCTTGCGTCTATCATTTTTTCTTGTTTCTTCAGGGACACTTTGTCCTGCTTCTACTGCTTGCATTATCCAGTTTTCCAACTCATGTCTCCTTCGAGCACGTTTCTTCAGTTCTTCTTGCATGCCTTGTAGAGTGGGTTTCGCTGGTCGAGCTTTATGGTTCACCGATTGCTTGATGACACCTAGGATCAGTGTTTCTTCATCGTTGTCATCGTCCTCTAATGTTACCTGATCGAGGTTAATGGGATGGTCGGGCGCTTGATCTCCTGTAGTGCCCGAATCGGCGCCTCCTATGTGTGTCATTTGTAAGCTAGGCACGAGCCTCCGGGTGTGGTCGCCAAATGTTGAGGGGTGAATTTCAATTTAGGTTCTACCCGTCCTAGCTATTACACATGACCTCACAATTCTAATAATAGTAAGAGAGAGTTGTCCTTCCATTGTACCTTGTCCTTTTTTTTATAGGCTTTCCTAAATGCCCCTCTTTTTACTATTTCATAACACATGTTCTAATACCTCTTAATTACCCTTAATGACATTCTTTAACATAACCTCTTCCTTCTTCATTAATTCCTCTTTTATCCTCCCATCTTGTATGGGTATCTTCTATTTGGGCTTGGGTTTAGTCCCCAAGTCATACATCTTAACCCAAGTTCACCTCTATTCTTAGGGGCATCTCCAACTCGTTAAGGGGATATTTTTCATGTATAAATAATAACAACTTGTGTAAAAAGGATTTGTGTAGCTGTTTGAAGTATCTCTTAAAACCGTTTTTGGAGATAATATCTTTGGAGAATGTTGCGTTTTTGTAACACATTATATGCGAAAATTATTTTCAAATCTTGTCAGAATTATTTATTTAAGGTTGATATCTATGTTTGGAATGTGTTAAAGGTATTTCAAGTATATGTACTCAACTTGTCTGAGAACTTATACAAAGGGATGTATTCTCAAACCATATCTCAAGCACAACTTCTGAAAGCCTTGAGTGAAATGACTTATAAGGAAAGTGTTCATCTTGATAATACCTTCAAGAAATCTGGTTGTGAAAATACCGATAATGAAAAAGAAGATTTGACTCATCTCCTTGTTCAAAATAGCTTGGATGCTAAGGTTGATATTATCAATCTACGTCAAGTCCTCCTCAGTACCATTGAAACTCATCATAGACAAAACATCACTAAGAACTGTTATCCGTAACCAAAGAAAACTGATTAAACTTGGAATCGGTAATAGGGAGTATGCTCGGAATATTAATCGAAAGGTTAATGCTTTAGCCTGTGAACATAACCAAGGTACTGTGTGTAGAATCCGAGATATCAGTTGAGATATCAATTTTTGATTTCTTTCAATGATTGTATTAGTCTATTATGAATAAAACTATTATGAATAAAATTATTTGATTTATAATTTTTCTTGTGATAGTTTTCCGTTTACATAGCCTGTGCTTGAATGCTTTTATCTTATTGTTATGTATGTTTATGAGATGTTTGATTTCGGTTTTACTACCTTAATATTCGATCTCATATGTCGTGAACCCTTAAGGTTTGGGTGACTTTTTGATTTAGCAGGATTAAGTTCTAGCCCATGTTGGTAGGCTTTATCAAATAATCATAAGGGTTTATGCTAGAAACAATATGTGAAAAAGTCACAATATGTTGAATCGGTTTTGGTTTAGCATAAAAGCATATGTGTTTTGACGGTTTTCAACTTTTGCTTGCAATTGTTAAAACCGATTTTCAACCTTTTCTCGGTAAAGGTTGGTTGTTGTTATTCTTTTGTTTTTGCATAAGGATGACAACATGATGATATTTCGATATCAATTCTCCCTGGAAGAAGATGCAATCATATTGGAGAAGTGGATGCAAAATTTTAGGTAACAATCTTGTTAGTTAATTATTTTCCTATTTAAGAAAAGCCTGAGTTTATTTCATATATATTTATTGCTTTTGCTTAACAAAATTTCGGTACAATTGATGTTTATTCCATGATGTGTGTGCGGATGTGTGTGATTCAATTGGTTCCGGTTAAGAAAAACTATTTTTATCTTGCTTTATTGTGTGGTATCAATTGTTTAGGCTTACAAAATTTCGGTGCAATTGCGGTGCTTTTAATGTCTATGTTGTTTCAATTGCTTCCGGTTGAGGTGAATAATTATGCAAGTTGATTTATTTGGTTTGTATGAATTATTTATGTCTTAACGAAATAAAAGGTTTACGGGATTAGTGTTTAGTCCAATTCGATTCCGGATAAGAGAAACTAAGTTAATTCTGATCTTAGTTAGACTTATCGAAGTGAGGTTTCGGTTATTCAAGTCTAATCGAATGCCTTAACAAGAAATGCTAGTTAACTAACCTAGTACTTGTCTTGTTTAAAATTGAAAGGTCTAAGTTTATGGATAATTAGAACCTGATGAGAAAAATAGAGTTATATTTATTTTGGTCTTATCGAATTAAGCGATTATTTTTGTACAATCGGTTTAGCAAAGGGACTAAGGTGCTTAGTTGATTTTTGGTTTGCTAAACTAAAATGGAAAAATTGTTTTGGACAATTATTTCCTTGGTAACATATCAAAATAAAACTACTGGTAGTTTCGGTTTTGATATTGGTTATCAGAACATGGTGTGTGGAACCCTCGTGCCTAACTCTACAGGTTGCAAGTCTATTTTGGGATTTGTAAGATTCTTTTCGTGTTGTCCTTTATTTTTTCGTTTCTTTGTCATTTTGTGACAAAAAGGGGGAGAAATATATGGAGTAAAAAAGTGATACTGGCATTGATTTTATATTGATTGGTATCGCTAAGGAAAAGAACATTGGTGCTTAAACGTTTTATCTAAACGAAAGAGTGAAAGGACAAACTAAGGGGGAGTAACATATCATATGATTTGGTATAACAAAGACGTGCGGATTGAATATATACCTATCTTCCTTAGGGGGAGTATTTTCTTTGTTATTATAATGTCAACATCGGCATTTTCAAGGATTGAATGTAAGAAGTTTACTGTGTTGTTGAATTCGCGAATCAAGCATATGTGTAATGAATTATTGTAACTTGTTTATCCATATGTTGTAAGAGTTTTGTCACTAAAATTGACAAAAGGGGAGATTGTTAGAGCATAGCTCGGTTGAACCCACCACGCGTTGGTATCTCAAGTTTGGTTGTCATATTTTAGTGAATCAAAACTCATGTTAAGAGTCGCTTGATTATGTACTAGAGTCAACTTCGTATACGTTAGCTTGAAATTATTAGGATAATGAGACTTTGCAAGTATTGGGAAGACTTGAAGATGTGAAGAAGCAAGGAGCTACAACGACAACAATCATACTTCCACTTGAGGTTAGTGATATTTGACTTCAACTGTTTCATTCCCTAACGTGTCTTTCAAGTCGTGCATATTGAAAACAAAACTGCGAAGCATATTTGAACTCTAGATAGACATAGTATTAAGGAATACAATACGAGGTTTATTGCTTAACCATTAAACTTTGTAGATAAGGCATCGCCATAATCATTTGAATGCTATTGTGATTATGTATGGGTATGAGGTGAGGATTTCATCATAGGGAACAATGTTTTACATGTGTTCTAAGGAAGTAAGTTCATAAACTTGTTTGTGAATCAAAAAGGAAATTGACAGGCGTTATTGGGATTGTTATTCATTGCATATCTTGTGAACATCCAATATGTGTGATTTAGTATAACCGTTCATAACTTGTTGTGTTCTTGGTAAAACTATTCACAAAGGCTTGACTTATGTATTGGTATGACTTTTATTAGTGAAACCGATCATAAGTAATAACCTGAGATGGTATGATCGGGTTTGTGATTTTATGGCTAACCAAATATGGGAAAGGGGAACCGATCCTAGTAAGAGGTGCAGTACATCACAAAGGGAAACCGATCCTTGTATAAGGTGCAGCACGGTCTATAGCAGAAAGGGGAACCGATCCTATGGACATGTGCAACACGTTTTTAGGCAAAGGGGAACCGATCCTATGGACATGTGCAACACATATAAGTTAGATACCATATATTGATCGCTGTCGTAAGCGTCAAAAAAAATTTCACTTTCTTACTCACTAAATACGAATGAAGTACAAAGTAAGGAAGAGTTCGTTTCCACAGAGAGGCAATTGTTGTTATGCAATTTTCAGTTTCTAATGTAACCAAGGGAGTTTCCCACTATTTTGTGCCTTCAATTGGTTCAACTCAATAGCCATGGAGCCCATTTGTGTATGCAACTCCTTGATAGCACTCTTAGTTTCCTGTTGACTCTCTTTGAACATGGTAGAAATGCCTTGCATCATTGTTTGAAGCTTTGAGTCAATATTGGAACCTTGATTTTGCATTGATTGTTGTGCTTGTGGTTCTTTGAAATTGTTGTCTCGTCTGGAATTGTTGTTGTTGAGGTTGAAATCCACTTGGAAAGTTGAAGGTAGGTTGTTGAACCGCTCCTTGCTTGTTGGCATAGCTAAAATTGGGGTGATCTCTCCATCCCGGATTGTAAGTGTTTGAGTAGGGATCATACGCCTTTGTTGATTTGGAAATATCGCATTAGCTTGCTCGTCCTCATAAGTTTGAGAGGAACTTGGTATAACCTTGCTGCAACTTGTTGCATCATTGCTGACATGTTACTCATTTGTTGACGAAGTTCCTCAACCTCGCTCACTTCATTCACTCTTCTTAGAAGAACATCCGAACCACGACTCAAAAATTATTGGGAGTTCGCTGCCATGTTTTCAATCAACTTTCTAGCTTGTGCCACCGTCTTGCTAACTAGTGCAACACCACCCGCAGCGTCAATAAGATTCCTATCACTTGATTGGAGTCCTTCATAGAAATATTGGATGATCATAGCGTCACTGAATTGGTGGTGAGGGCATCTTGACACCAATCTCTTGTATCGTTCCCAACATTCATATAATGATTCTCCCACATTTTGCTTCATCCCACAAATCTCCTTGCGAATTTGAGTAGCCTTTGATGCAGGAAAATATCTCTCTAAAAAGAGTTTCTTCAACCCATTCCATGTTGTGACACTTCCGGGAGGTAAATAGTATAACCAATCCTTAGCACTATCCATCGAAGAGAAACGAAAAACTTTTAACATTGCACCATCCACCTCAACATCCGCTGGAAGCATGGCCGTGACAATGGTGTGGAAGTCCATAAGATGTTTGTTTGGGTCTTCATTCACCATGCCATGGAACTTTGGTAATTCTCTAAGTAACCCCGGCTTTATCTCAAAAGTAGAGTTCGTTTGAATACACCCCTGTTGTGTATCAAGCCTATGAGAAGCCAAGTCCTTGAGTAAACGATTTACATCACCCATTGTTTCTTCTTCTTCAATTTGTGGTTCGTCTACGAATGGAACCTCTTGTTCTCCTTCTATTTGTAACTCTTTTTCCACTTCTAACTCAGGATTTTCTGTTGTGTCTTGACTTGGTTGGAGTATTGTGCCTCTTCGAGTAGCTATCCCGCACCTTGGGTAGTTCCAATCTTTAAAAGCCATGGATTAGGTACCTGAAAACAATTCTCGCAAACAAGTGGGAAACAAGACAAGAACCGAAAAGCAAAGATAAAAGCAGAAATTATAAAAAGAAACTAAAAACTTAATAACAAGCCGTATGCCTCCCCGGCAGCGGCGCCAAAATTTGATCGCTGTCGTAAGCGTCAAAAATAATTTCACTTTCTTACTCACTAAATATGAATGAAGAACAAAGTAAGGAAGAGTTCGTTTCCACGAGAGAGGCAATTGTTGTTATGCAATTTTCAGTTTCTAATGTAACCAAGGGGGGATGTTTGTTGTTTTAACGAAATACTAAAGTAAAAATAAAATAAAGCAAAGCAAATAATTGGAATAATCAATAAGGAGAAGATATTGGTCACGGGATAGTATCATTCACAAACATGTATTTTCATCAATGATTAGAATTGATAATTTAATCTCTTATTTACTAAAAGTCCTAGGATACCTTGATTGCAAGTATATCCCGCTAATTCCCTGTTTTCATCACAACCACATTAAAAGATGCATATATGAATTCTTCCTAGAAAGCAACCTAAAGTGTAAAAGCACAATTAGATTTAACTCCCTAAAAGCAATAAGTTCTATGGAATAAGACTAATCAATGCAAACGAATGTGTAAAAGCACTAATCATTTTAACAAAAGTTATGATTCAATTGTGACTAGTAGGATATATCACTACAAGCACTACCCACAATTATGCTACTTAGAATCAGGGATAAACAACTTTTTCGTATTGAAAACCCTAATATAGCTCTAGAGATGAATGTAAATCGGATTGATTCCGGACTCAACCAAACAAACTATCAAATCATATAACACTATTAATTGTGAATCACAAACAATAAAATATTGAGACAAAACTAATTCATTGAATCATATAACATATTGAGAAATCAACTTTATCCCATAACCAATAATATTTGTTTAGCTACTCATAGCTATGGAGTTCATCATAAAAATATTAATTGAAAAGAAAAGGATGAACAAAAGCAAACCCTAGAAGCGTAAACAAAACCGGCTCTCCAAAGTTCCAAGAATAAAACGTGATTCAAAGTTGTAGAAGTCTTTCCTTTAAATAGCTCTCTTGTTTCCAAAATTAGGTCTAATCTTCAAAGGTCCAAAAGATAGAAGTCCACCAAGCCCATGTGTGAGAAAAACCAATGTACAAACTCTGCCCAAAAACCTGTAGGAAAAGTTGGTATTATGGCCGGAAATTGGCCGGAATCCGGTCACCGTGAAACTATCTCCGACCACCTGAACCTGTATCCGACTACCATAACTCCCAACAACTCACTATCCTTCTCTGCAGTTCATACACTCACAATTCAGAGCAATACATCACATATGAACCATCTAAACCAATTCTTGAATTCTTGCTAAAACGCGCCCAAAAGCGTGACTCGTAGCTCATATATGCCGCGGCCGACTCTTGCATTCGACTCATATACCCTTCACGATTCACTGAAATATTATGATCAACACTCTCGGTTCAGAAATCCAATAGTTGGAACTAGTACCATCGCCGCACCAATCCCGCTCGGTTCGCGACAATTTCTGCAGCTTCATAATCCATTCCCCTCGCGTGCCATATCTCCAACGCTTGATATCATCAGAACCCATTTCAGCTTCTGAATTCCAACTCTGCACCTTCCAATTCTAAGTCATGCCCTAAACTCCTCAACGCAACCAACTGCAGCTGCACCACATCTTAACTCGCAGTTCCAGTTCAACCCAGCATTAGCAGACGCAACCTCAAACCTGTCATCCATCTTCTCCATCTCTGTAACCCAACTCCAGGACATAGCTGCTTCTTGTGCACCAGCAAATCCATTCACTATCTCTGATTCACCTGCAATTTGAGTAGCAGCACAGTTCCCTGCAGCTCCCATCTGGGCGTCTCAGAATCACATACACTACTCTTGCATCTAACTTGCCTTCAACATCCTCCTTCCAACCCCTTTCTGATCATCTCGAGCAAGCATTGCTTGCAGTTGCACATCTATCACACGACCACAAGCATTCTCTCATACCCCATGGCAACCATTCAAACATCGGCACTTCAGTTGCAATTCCATTGCTCGCCATCTTGCTCCAACACCAACACAAGATGCAAAGACAGACTCGATCTCCATCATCAGCTGCTAGTCTCGATCTCCTCCTTCACATCGCTTCCAGTGACGACAACACCAGTTTATTCACTACTTCCTGCCAATCCCTGGCAACATCATACTTTCCTGTATATCAACCACAACACCACCACTGCATCACAGACCATCACTTGCAGTTGCGCACTTCAGCTTAGCTGCATGCCAACCAACACATCATCTTACTATTCTGCATTCTCAGAACTGTTGACTGCACTCCTGTAGCTTCAAACAAATCCCATCTTCTACCGCACTTCCTTGTGACAAACCACAGCATTGCAACCAACAACATCACCTGGTTCATTGATTTCGAATCAATCAAATCCTAATCAACTCAAACCCTAATTTCACAGCAGTAGATTCACTACCACCAGCTTCAGAAGCAAAGCCATTTGTCTCCAATTCTGCTCAAAAGCAACAATAATTCAAACCCCATATCATCCACATCTGGTGCCATTCTCAGATTCCTTCGAGATCAACACAAACCCATTTACATCAACACTTCACTTCATTTCATTCCCTGGCCTTTCTTGAACTCGTGAATTTCTTATAACCCATCGTGTATGACCCTGAGACCCATGGCTAGCCGTAACTGAGATAGTGAGGTGAACCATTGGCAACTCGATCTTGAGCTTGTGTAGCACTGGTGGCTCAGGCCTTTCAACGAACAGGTTGCGTGCGTCTGGCAATCTGATGATGGTTATGCACTGGCTGTACATTTGAATTGCACAACTCCTTCCTAACAAAACTCAATGGCAGTAGCTCCTTCTTTTCTCCCCGATTTGTCCAGCTGAAATGAACCCAAATCCTCTTGACTCGAATTTGAGCATAAACCCAATTCCTTATTCTTGTCAAACCTTCAAAACCCATCTTAGTCTTCTCCGTTTATGGCTACAAATCGACGGCAGCAGCAGTCACTCGTCGCCATCTCCTCTTTGTGAATTCTCCATCTTGTTTACCGAAACAACAACCCTAGCTTTCTTCATTGATTTTACAGAAGCTGCAACACAAATTGCTCTTGTGCTTCTTATCAAAAGCTAACAGACACCCCATCCTCTCTCGATTTCTCAGCTTCCTAATACTGCCGCTGTCTCTCTCAGGTGGATTAAGTGAAAGAATAGAATGATAAGAGAATTGATTTCTCTATGAATTACAGGGTAAGTGTAGGAGTAGAAATAACTCCGTGCACCCGAGAAATAGGATAAGGGCCATCCGGTCCATAAATGGCTTGTCGGTTCGAATAACCGACAGTCTATATCTCTATTCATCTCAACCGTCGATTACTTGAACCGACAATCCATTCTTCACCTCCTCTATGCGCAGCCGAACCACATGCGAATTGAATTTTTGCCATTTACGCTCCAAATGTATGGTTTCTCCTTCTTTTACTCCAAATGAGTCCATCGCACCTAATAAACTCAAACTCACACATAAGAGATGCAATTCACAAGGATAATAACAAAGAAAACGTAAATACTAGATATAAAATTAGGTGTTTTACAACACCTATCAAATTCCCCCACACTTAGACTTTGCTAGTCCTCGAGCAAATCAAACAAAACAATTCAAAAGAAATACATACAACTCCGTTTCGTCGAGGCTACGGTCACTTTTAGCATAAATAACAAGCCTTTGAACCCCTAGGTGTCCCTAGTTTACGAGTTATAGTCTCGTGAGGGTTTACGAGAGATATACCCACAAAACCTACTTTTCCAACTTACTAGTTCTCCGTAATGATATTATCCAATGCGCTAAGAAGACATAGAGATTCTGCACACTAGTAATAAGAAGTTAGACACATAAATGAACATAATCTCATCCTTAAAAGTTGAGAGAGAAATAATCATACCTTCTCGAAAGAAATTCGGGTTCGGAGTGATCGAAAGTCTCGACTCTGCCTCACAAGAAAGGGTTTTATGAATTTGCTCTCAATAATAAACAGCTTTTTATGGGTCACACATGTGTCCAGGTTGGAATGAAGAGAGAATCCTGCGACACGTTGAATGGTAGGAAGGTAAAAACCCTCCGAAGTATTTTGAAAACCCACATCTTTTATACATTTTTGAAAACCCATTTTTCTGACGATCTCTAAGAAAGGAAATCAACCATTTAACGAAGGTGGGAATATGCTTACTTACCTCGTTATCCGTTCGGCGTGCAGCTAGCACCACTCTCACAGAGATCCACGTAAACGTCTTTTGTCTTCAATCGGTGTCTTCATCTTCGTCTTCGGTCTTCAACTCTTGATGATAACTCTTGAACTTCGTAGAATCTTGACAATATGATTCTTTCCTCTAATTCCTTGGTGCTTGAAACTTCTGTGTAGATATTCCTTCTTCCATTGGCTTTATTGAAAACTAAAAACGAACTATACAAACCCAAAATATAATTTATTTATTTATTTATTCTAGTTTCTCTTCTTTTTTCTTTTTTATTTTTTCTTTTTCTGTTTTTTTTTTATCAATTTTTTTTATCATTTTTTTTTGATTAATAAAAAATAAAACAAATACAAAATAAAAACGAAATAAAAAAATAAAACTCGTAATGAACCTAAAGAAATTTTCTCTTGTCTCATTTTTTTTTCTTTTTTTGAGACAAGAGAAAGTAAAATAAAATAAAATAACAAAGGCCATGGTGCAAGTACTTTACCGCTTGATTCTTCACAACTTATATGTCTTGATATCATAAACTTCTCGAACTCTCATCCTTGATAATTTTCACTCTTGTACAATAGTCTTCAACTAATAAAAATTCTGCTCCTTGTCTCGTTGCTTTACTTGAATCTGAAATCTGCTCATTTTTGTATTGTTGCTTGTAAACCTCGAACGTGTTCAACTTTCCTTCAAATTTGTGATGCTCCTCTTGTTGATGATGATGGTGTTTCTATGGACCTATTGGTGTAGAGAGAGATAAGGTGGATGGTGCTAACTGCGAACAAGATTACAAGTGGTATGTAAGTTAGCAATTCGATGTCACCATCATGGTTGATAAAAATATCACTCAAGAGATCAAAATAGTGCTTCTATGGTGGGAGGTTGTTCAGCTCACCATTCTGCCCGGAATTTACGTACGGTGACACACACTCTAAAAGCACAAATTTAGACAGGTACAAAGAATTGAAGGTCGGTGCCTCACATTATGTAACATGGGTAGTCTCCACTACAGGGGATCACAACTCTAATACCGAATTCAGTCTGCACCTTATTTGCCACCGGCATGGTTAAATCCAACTTTAACTCTCATACAATTAAGAAACCCGATCATGTTCTCTCGTCATCTCTAAGTTCGATCACTCTTATGAGAATCTCGATGTAATCTTAGCGACATGTATACTATGTGACTCTAAACTAACTACAAGTTGGAGTTTTCTTATTCACTAGTTTACACAAAAGTTGAAAATTTCAAAATTTACAACGCAAATGCTTAACCACTCCCCCACACTTAAACTTTACATTGTCCTCAATGTAAATTGAATCGTCCAAAGTAAGTCAAGGTGGGAAATTCTAACAAAAAATCAGAAAAAATAAAAACAAGACAAGAAAAACTAAAAACAAAACAAGAAATAAATACAAGACAAGAAATACTCATCTCGATGGGTGGCCTCCCATTTAGCGCTTGGTTTAAAGTCGTCAGCCCGACTATCTCCTTGCTTTCTATGACTCCTCCAGAGGGAGTACATCCACAAAGTTAACTCCTTCCACCACTTCGGAAGTGAAATTCTCATAATATGGTTTCAACCGGTGCCCATTAACTTTAAGTTCTTTCCCGTAGCTATGCTACGAATTTCCACCGCACCATGAGAAAACACATTAGTAACAATAAAAGGTCCGATCCATCGTGACCTTAATTTACCCGGGAATAAATGCAAGCGAGAATTAAACAAAAGCACTTTCTGTCCAATGCAAAATTATTTTCTAGAAATCATGTTATCATGAAAGGCCTTCGTCTTTTCCTTATAAATGTGTGAACTCTCAAACGCATCATTGCGAAGCTCCTCTAGCTCTTGGAGTTGTAACTTCCTTTGCTTTCCAGCCCCATCCATCTCCATGTTGCATTGCTTAATAGCCCAAAACGCCTTATGCTCAATTTCAACAGGTAAATGACAAGGTTTACCATACACAAGCCTAAAGGGAGACATCCCTATAGGTTTCTTGTATGCGGTTCTATAAGCTCACAAAGCATCATTAAGTCGCATGCTCCAATCTTTCCTTGTTGGGTTCACCGTCTTTTCTAGAATGGATTTCACCTCCCGGTTAGACACCTCGGGCTTGTCCATTTGTTTGGGGATGATAAGGTGTTGCAATCTTGTGCGACACATTGTACTTCGTCAACAAGCTTTGTAAAATCCTGTTTTTGAAGTGAGAACCCCATCGCTAATTATGGCTCTTGGAATTCCAAACCTTGCAAAAATATTAGCTTGCACAAAATCAAAACCACTTTAGAATCATTAGTTGGGGTGGCCTTAGCTTCCACCCATTTCGAGACATAATCAACCGCAAGTAAGATATAAAAATTCCCATGGGAGTTGACAAAAGGCCCCATAAAATCAATACCCCATACATCAAAAACTTCAATAAATTGAATAAAAGTTTGTGGCATTTGATTTCGGGCACCTAGATTCCGGTTCTTTGGCACCTATCACAAGTTGTACAAAATATATGTGCATCCTTAAACAAAGTTGGCCAATAAAAACCACTTTCAAGTACCTTGTGAGCGGTTCTCTTACTCCCAAAATGTCCTCCGCAAGCATAAGAATGACAAAAAGACAAGATAGAATTAAATTGATTCGGGAACACACCTTCGTATTTCTTGGTCACTACCATGTTTCCATAAGTATGGATCATCCCATATGTATTGGTTCCCTTACTTCTTAAGTTTGTCCCTCTCAAAGACGAGACAAGTTCTTTGGGATTTGTTTAGAAACTAAGTAATTAACAATATCGGCATACCATGGTTCTCCAAAGGCAATTGAGAATAGTTGCTCATCCGGGAAACTTTCACGCAATGGGATAGTCTCCTTATCTACAGCAAGTCAGCTCAAGTGATCCGCAACGGTGTTCTCAATTCCTTTTTTGTCTTTGATTTCAATATCAAACTCTTGCAAGATTAAAATCCACCGTATGAGCCTCGGTTTTCCCTCTTTCCTTGTAAGCAAGTACTTAAGCGCTGCATGATCAGAAAAGACAACAACTTTTGTACCAATTAGATAAGAGCGAAACTTTTCTAAAGAAAAAACAATGGGTAATAACTCTTTTTCAGTGGTTGTATAGTATTGTTGAGCCTCATTTAACGTTCTAGAAGCATAATAAATAGCATGAGGAAGCTTCCCCACACGTTGCCCAAGCACCGCACCAACCGCATAATCACTAGCATCACACATGAGCTCAAAAGGCTTACTCCAATCCGATGGTTTAATGATAGGGGCTGAAATCAAAAGTTCTTTCAAACGATTAAATGCCACCATACATTTTTCATCAAATTTAAAAACCACATCTTTTTGCAATAAGTTACAAAGTGGTGATGCTATATTGGAAAAGTCCTTGATGAATCTACGATAGAAACCTGCATGACCAAGAAAAGAACGTACCTCCCTCACCGTAGTGGGAGGGGTTAGAGCACGAATAAGGTCTATCTTAGATTTATCGACTTCCAAGCCTTTAGAAGATATTATATGGCCTAAAACTATGCCATGAGTTACCATGAAATGGCACTTCTCCCAATTCAGGACAAGATTTATTTCAACACATCGTTCAAGGATTAGAGACAAATTATTAAAGCAAAGGTCAAATGAATCACCAAAGACACTAAAATCGTCCATGAACACTTCGATTATGTTTTCAACATATTCAAAAGATACTTACCATACACCTTTGAAAAGTAGCTGGAGCATTGCATAAGCCAAAAGGCATCCTTCTATAAGCAAAAGTACCGAAAGGACAACTGAAAGTGGTTTTCTCTTGATCCTTCGGCGTTATCACAATCTGATTATAACCTGAATAGCCATCAAGAAAGCAATAGTAAGAGTGTCCAGCTAAATTTTCAAGCATTTGATCAATAAAAGGTAAAGGGAAATGATATTTTCTAGTAGTGGCATTCAATTTTCTATAATCAATACAAACCCTCCAACCGGTTTGCACACGATTTGGGACAAGTTCGTTCTTATCATTCTCCACCACTGTCACACCTGATTTCTTTGGTACTACTTGTACCGGGCTTACCCACTTGCTATCGGATATGGGGTAGATAACACCCACTTCCAAAAGCTTGAGTATATCCTTTTTCACAACTTCCATCATGGGAGGGTTCAAACGACGTTGCGCTTCCCTTGTAGGCTTTGCATCGTCCTCCAAACGGATTTTGTGCATACAAACGGCAGGTCTTATACCCTTGATAACAGCAATTGTCCATCCTATGGACGTCTTGTACTTCCTTAGCACCCTTAGAAGTTTTTGCTCCTGTAAATCACTAAGCTCATTAGAAACAATCACATGTAACTCTTCATTATCACCCAAGTACAAGTACTTTAGGTGATCGGGAAGAGGTTTCAATTCTAACTTTGAAGATTTAACAATTGAAGGTACAAGCTTTTCATCACTGCATGGTAAAGAAATAAAAGAGATATTATGAGTTTCCGGGCGTCCTTGTAGTGAATTAAGATCACCAAGGGCTTCCTTGACTTCATTACCACACACTACACCATTATCCATGGATGTAGTTAACACGGTTTCCAAAGCATCATCACCATTTAATTCAAACATTTGTTGTGCCAATGTATCCATAACATCAATGGAGAAACAAGAGTGGACATCACTAGGATATCTCATCGTCTCGAAAATGTTGAAACGTATTGTTTCTCCATCAAACTCCATGGTTAACGTTCCCTTATCCACATCAATTATGGCTTTCGCCGTTTTCATGAATGGACGCCCAAGTAGCAATGGAAGAGACGAGTCCGGTGAACCTTCATTCATCTCTAACACACAAAAGTCAGCTGGAAATACAAGTTGATTAACCTGCACAAGAACATCCTCAACATACCCATTGGGTAGACATTAGAGCGATCGGCTAATTGCAATACAATTTCAGCCTTTTTAAGAGGACCAAGATCAAGTGAATTATACATTGACGCAGGCATAACATTAACGGATGCACCTAAATCCAACATAGCTTTGTTAAATATTGTGTTACCAATTGTGACGGGAATGTCAGAACTACCGGGATCCTTGCACTCAAGTGGGAGTTTGTGTTGTAAGATTGCTGAAGCATTCTCCCCCACACTAAGCACTTCATTACCTTTGAGCCTTTGTTTGTTGGTACACAAGTCCTTCAACACCTTTGCATACTTTGGTACTTGCTTAATAGCATCAATGAGTGGTATGTTCACATGGATCTTCTTTAGAATGTCTAAAATCTCCTTTTCTAGTTCCGCCTTCTTAGAACTTGCAAATCTGCGAGGAAAAGGTAAAGGAGGAACATAAGTAGAAACCGGAGTTTTAGAGTTAGGAATAGGTACCTCAGAAGTTTGGGGAGAATCCTCATTATTCTCCTCCAAAACAGGTTTCTTGGGTGTTTCCACCTTGCCCAAATCAGTAACTTCGGGTTGCAAAGTTGTGTACCACTCCTCAACGTAATAGCATTGACACCTTCTTTTGGGTTAATAGGTTGAGAAGGGAGTTTCCCACTATTTTGTGCCTTCAATTGGTTCAACTCAATAGCCATGGAGCCCATTTGTGTCTGCAACTCCTTGATAGCACTCTTAGTTTCCTGTTGACTCTCTTTGAACATGGTAGAAATGCCTTGCATCATTGTTTGAAGCTTTGAGTCAATATCGGAACCTTGATTTTGCATTGATTGTTGTGCTTGTGGTTGCTGAAATTGTTGTCTCGGCTGGAATTGTTGTTGTTGAGGTTGAAATCCACTTGGAAAGTTGAAGGTAGGTTGTTGAACCGCTCCTTGCTTGTTGGCATAGCTAAAATTGGGGTGATCTCTCCATCCCGGATTGTAAGTGTTTGAGTAGGGATCATACTGCCTTTGTTGATTTGGAAAGATCGCATTAGCTTGCTCGTCCTCATAAGTTTGAGAGGAACTTGGTATAACCGCGGCTGCAACTTGTTGCATCATTGCTGACATGTTACTCATTTGTTGACGAAGTTCCTCAACCTCGCTCACTTCATTCACTCTTCTTAGAAGAACATCCGAACCACGACTCAAAAATTATTAGGAGTTCGCTGCCATGTTTTCAATCAACTTTCTAGCTTGTGCCATCGTCTTGCTAACTAGTGCAACACCACCCGCAGCGTCAATAAGATTCCTATCACTTGATTGGAGTCCTTCATAGAAATATTGGATGATCATAGCGTCACTGAATTGGTGGTGAGGGCATCTTGACACCAATCTCTTGTATCGTTCCCAACATTCATATAATGATTCTCCCACATTTTGCTTCATCCCACAAATCTCCTTGCGAATTTGAGTAGCCTTTGATGCGGAAAATATCTCTCTAAAAAGAGTTTCTTCAGCCCATTCCATGTTGTGACACTTCCGGGAGGTAAATAGTATAACCAATCCTTAGCACTGTCCATCGAAGAGAAACGAAAAACTTTTAACATTGCACCATCCACCTCAACATCCGCTGGAAGCATGGCCGTGACAATGGTGTGGAAGTCCATAAGATGTTTGTTTGGGTCTTCATTCACCATGCCATGGAACTTTGGTAATTCTCTAAGTAACCCCGGCTTTATCTCAAAAGTAGAGTTCATTTGAATACACCCCTGTTGTGTATCAAGCCTATGAGAAGCCAAGTCCTTGAGTGAACGATTTGCATCACCCATTGTTTCTTCTTCTTCAACTTGTGGTTCGTCTACGAATGGAACCTCTTGTTCTCCTTCTATTTGTAACTCTTTTTCCACTTCTAACTCTGGATTTTCTGTTGTGTCTTGACTTGGTTGGAGTATTGTGCCTCTTCGAGTAGCTATCCCGCACCTTGGGTAGTTCCAATCTTTAAAAGCCAGGGATTAGGTACCTGAAAACAATTCTCGCAAACAAGTGAGAAACAAGACAAGAACCGAAAAGCAAAGATAAAAGCAGAAATTATAAAAAGAAACTAAAAACTTAATAACAAGCCGTATGCCTCCCAAGCAACGGCGCCAAAATTTGATCGGGCTGTCGTAAGCGTCAAAAATAATTTCACTTTCTTACTCACTAAATATGAATGAAGAACAAAGTAAGGAAGAGTTCGTTTCCACAGAGAGGCAATTGTTGTTATGCAATTTTCAGTTTCTAATGTAACCAAGGGGGGATGTTTGTTGTTTTAACGAAATACTAAAGTAAAAATAAAATAAAGCAAAGCAAATAATTGGAATAATCAATAAGGAGAAGATATTGGTCACGGGATAGTATCATTCACAAACATGTATTTTCATCAATGATTAGAATTGATAATTTAATCTCTTATTTACTAAAAGTCCTAGGATACCTTGATTGCAAGTATATCCCGCTAATTCCCTGTTTTCATCACAACCACATTAAAAGATGCATATGTGAATTCTTCCTAGAAAGCAACCTAAAGTGTAAAAGCACAATTAGATTTAACTCCTAAAAGCAATAAGTTCTATGGAATAAGACTAATCAATGCAAACGAATGTGTAAAAGCACTAATCATTTTAACAAAAGTTATGATTCAATTGTGACTAGTAGGATATATCACTACAAGCACTACCCACAATTATGCTACTTAGAATCAGGGATAAACAACTTTTTCGTATTGAAAACCCTAATATAGCTCTAGAGATGAACGTAAATCGGATTGATTCCGGACTCAACCAAACAAACTATCAAATCATATAACACTATTAATTGTGAATCACAAACAATAAAATATTAAGACAAAACTAATTCATTGAATCATATAACATATTGAGAAATCAACTTTATCCCATAACCAATAATATTTGTTTAGCTACTCATAGCTATGGAGTTCATCATAAAAATATTAATTGAAAAGAAAAGGATGAACAAAAGCAAACCCTAGAAGCGTAAACAAAACCGGCTCTCCAAAGTTCCAAGAATAAAACGTGATTCAAAGTTGTAGAAGTCTTTCCTTTAAATAGCTCTCTTGTTTCCAAAATTAGGTCTAATCTTCAAAGGTCCAAAAGATAGAAGTCCACCAAGCCCATGTGTGAGAAAACCCATGTAAAAACTCTGCCCAAAAACTGTCGCCGGAAGCTGGTATTATGGCCGGAAATTGGCCGGAATCCGGTCACCGTGAAACTATCTCCGACCACCTGAACCTGTATCCGACTACCATAACTCCCAACAACTCACTATCCTTCTCTGTAGTTCATACAATCACAATTCAGAGCAATACATCACATATGAACCATCTAAACCAATTCTTGAATTCTTGCGAAAACGCGCCCAAAAGCGTGACTCGTAGCTCATATATGCCGCGGCCGACTCTTGCATTCGACTCATATAACCTTCACGATTCACTGAAATATTATGATCAACACTCTCGGTTCAGAAATCCGATAGTTGGAACTATTACCATCGCCGCACCAATTCTGCTCAGTTTCCGCACAATTTCTGCAGCTTCATAATCCATTCCCTGCACAGTGCCATATCTGCCAACGCTTGATATCACCAGAACCCATTTCAGCTTATGAATTCAACCTCTGTACCTGCCAATTCTAAGTCATGCCCTAAACTCCTCAATGCAACCAAGCTGCAGTTGCACCACATCTTAACTTTCATGATTCAGTTCAACCCAAAGATTAGCACGCAACCTCAAAACTCAGTTATCCATCTTCTCCATCTCTGCAACCCAACTCCAGCACACAGCTGCTTCTTGTGCACCAGCAAATCCATTCACTATCTTTGATTCACCTGCAAATTGAGTAGCAGCACAGTTCCCTACAGCTCCCATCTGTGCGTCTCAGAATCACATACACTACTCTTGCATCTAACTTGCCTTCAACATCCTCCTTCCAACCCCTTTCCTCGATCATCTCGAGCACCATTGCTTGCAACCGCACATCTATCACCCGACAAAGATTCTCTCATACCCCATGGCAACCATTCAAACATCCGCCACTTGAGCCGCAATTCCATTGCTCCGCCATCTTGCTCCAACACCAACACAAGACCGGCCTGCACTCGAGCTCCATCATCAGCTGCTAGTCTCGATCTCCTCCTTCACATCGCTTCCAGTGAAGACAACACCAGTTCATTCACTACTTCCTGCCAATCCCTGGCAACATCATACTTCCCTGTATAGCAACCACAACACCACCACCGCATCACGAGACCATCACTTGCAGTTGCGCACTTGACTTTTGCTGAGCCAACCAACACATCGCCTACTATTCTGCATTCTCAGAACTGTTGACTGCACTCCTATAACTTCAAACAAATCCTATCTTCTACCGCACTGCCTTGTAACAAACCACAACATTGCAACCAACAACATCACCTGGTTCACTGATTTCGAATAAATCAAATCCCACATCAACTCAAACCCTAATTTCACAGCAGTAGATTCACTACCACCAGCTTCAGAAGCAAAGCCATTTGTCTCCAATTCTGCTCAAAAGCAACAATCATTCAAACCCAATATCATCCACATCTGATGCCATTCTCAGATTCCTTCGAGATCAACACAAACCCATTTACAGCAACACTTCACTTCATTCCATTCCCTGGCCTTTCTTGAACTCGTGAATTTCTTATAACCCATCGTGTATGACCCTGAGACCCATGGCTAGCCGTAACTGAGATAGTGAGGTGAACCATTGGCAACTGATCTTGAGCTTGTGTAGCACTGGTGGCTCAGGCCTTTCAATGAACAGGTTGCGTGCGTCTGGCAATCTGATGATGGTTATGCACTGGTTGTACATTTAAATTGCACAACTCCTTCCTAACAAAACTCAATGGCAGTAGCTCCTTCTTTTCTCCCTGATTTGTCCAGCTGAAATGAACCCAAATCCTCTTGACTCGAATTTGAGCATAAACCCAATTCCTTATTCTTGTCAAACCTTCAAAACCCATCTTAGTCTTCTCCGTTCATGGCTACAAATCGACGGCAGCAGCAGTCACTCGTCGCCATCTCCTCTTTGTGAATTCTCCATATTGTTTACCGAAACAACAACCCTAGCTTTCTTCATTGATTTTACAGCAGCGGCAACACAAATTGCTCTTGTGCTTCTTATCGAAAGCTAACAGACACCCCATCCTCTCTCGATTTCTCAGCTTCCTAATACTGCCGCTGTCTCTCTCAGGTGGATTAAGTGAAAGAATAGAATGATAAGAGAATTGATTTCTCTATGAATTACATGGTAAGTGTAGGAGTAGAAATAACTCCAGGCACCCAGAAATAGGATAAGGGCCATCCAGTCCATAAATGGCTTGTCGGTTCCGAATAACCGACAGTCTATATCTCTATTCATCTCAACTGTCAGTTACGGGGAACTGACAATCCATTCTTCACCTCCTCTATGCGCAGCCGAACCACATGCGAATTGACTTTTTGCCATTTACGCTCCAAATGGATGGTTTCTCCTTCTTTTACTTCAAATGAGTCCATCACACCTAATAAACTCAAACTCACACATAAGAGATGCAATTCACAAGGATAATAGCAAAGAAAGCGTAAATACTAGATATAAAATTAGGTGTTTTACAACACCTATCATATATATGTGGGGAACCGATCCTAGTACCTAGTCAACCGAATTTTGGAAAGCTAGTGTGACTATGCACAATACTCACATGGAAGGTAGAACCGAAACTTGTTTTGGTAGAACCGTTAAACCCATGATTTGTGATTGAATGTTATTTGATCAATCGCATAGTTCTTGAAAGTCAGATGAACCAATTCTAAACTTGTTTGGAAGTGTGGCAAATCGGTTTCAAGGTTATAAGTTTGAAAGAGAACTTACAAAGTTAAGATGTCGACATACTTTGAACATGTGCTATGAATGTTTATTATTTAATTGTTCAAAGTTATTCCTTAATAGATAAGGGAAGAGAATCCCAGGATCGAAACATAAATAAGTTAAGAATCTTTTAATTAAGGTTATTAACTTCATTTTTAGGAAAATAAGAATTAGTAATGTGCATTTACTAATTAGAGATTTTTTGAGAGATTTCGATCATTATTTTTGGACAGAGCATTTCCATGAATTATGGAAACTGAATTTGTGCTTTAATGAATATCTTGAGAATATTTTCGGTTTTGGAAATTCCTTGGTATCCAAACTTCCTTGTCTATAAATACTTAAAGTTTTCCTTTCTGGCAAACTAATCCTTCGTAACAACAAACTACCTCTTGTTGTATTGTTACTGGTGTAGCCGCTTATTCGGAGAGGAGAGTAACCTAATTAGGCGAAATCTCTTACGGCCGCTCAGTTTAAAGTCTTCTTTGGGATTGAGAAGCTCTATTAGTACCATTGGTGGGAAAGTAGATAATTGCGGTTTATCTTTTGTCTTCATTGATTTGATTGACTAACAGTGATTGAACTTTGATTGCACCTAGTTTGTTTATGCTTGAGAATCTTCTATTCTGATATAAGATTCACTCAAACTAGTTCAGAGTTTCAACAGGGATCTTTAGACTGTTGTTAGTTCTAAAGACGATCTTGTGATAATCCATTGTTAACAGACTCCGTTTTGTGCGTGATTGATCACAAGAGATTCAAGTGATTGTGTACAGGTGTTTATTGAAGATCTAAGAAGAGAAGATATCGAAGATTTCTGATTTGTGGGTTCATAATCTTTGGTGTGCACAATACTTGTTTCGGTAAAAGAGGATCCAATTAATAATCGGTTTATCTTTAATGGAGTAGATCAGCATCAACATAATTTTTCGTATTAATAGTGTTGTTGGCTTAATCTTAAACGATTACTTCGGTAATTGAACATAAGATAGATCTAAGGACCTGACGAATGAGTTTATGTTAAGATAAATAGAAGAGCCTTTGTCCGACTCATATCACTTGGTTGAATATAGTTGATACCAAACAGATTTGTTGTTCCTTTACTGTTTGGAATACGAACCAAAGAAATTGTTCCAAGTACGTGACTTATTCATAGGTCGGAGGCGTGGGAATACAGACGGAACTAGGTGAACTATAGGTTTAGTTGCTTGGTCTCAACTATACGAAGTTAGGTATAATTTTGTGTAGCGGCTTAATTACGAGAGTATTCAATTCCGGGACAAGGTCCCGGGTTTTTCTCGCATTTGCGGTTTCCTCGTTAACAAAATCTTGTTGTGTCATTTACTTTATATTTCCGCATTATTATTGTTTTATTATAATTAAAGTAAATCATACAAACGTTAATTCCTATTTACTTGATAAGTGAATCCTATTGTGTTTGGTTAAGTCCGAACCTTTTTATCAAGTAATATACTTCGTTGTTGTATTGTCTCGATCTCGTATCCATAGACGATCACACGAAGTGTGAACCGATTAGTTGTATTGTCTCGACTCATTCCATAGACAATCAGTTTCGGAGAAAGGACTTACAGGTTGAAAAAGTTTTAGCTTGAGGTATATTTGGGTACCCTCGCCTTTTCAGATACAAAATAAATAAACTTTGTAGCTTCTCATCCAAATGCTTGATCTCCTTGGTTCTTCAACATTACTCGAAATCTTCGTTACTTTCAAGTACTCCAATGATTTCGAATATGTTCAACTCGGCATCATAGTTGTTGAAGATCCGTAGCTATAACAATGAGAAAGAAGTTGCTCTCAATCATTGTTATACAGTGTCATAGTATCATTATACAACATCAAAGTTCGATTGTATCACAACTTTGACAACAATACTATGGTGATATGTATCACTCCCCCTTAGTCAATACTTCATCACACAATGAAAACCACTCCCCCTTACATAATGATCCGTAGACCATATGTATTTGTAGTGTGAACTACACATTAATTCTCCCCTTTTTTGTCAATATAAATTGGCAAAGGTACGAAAACTAGTGGGATCCTCATGAAATTTTCATAGAGATACTTCATGACCAAAAGAGAACAAAATATCAACTTGTTTAGATGCCATCATATAGCCTAAGCTAAGTGCATTCATCAAGGAGTTTATAAAGATACAAGATAACCCCTATAATATTCCACAGCCGCACTCCCCACAAAGATTTGGCAACTAAGCACAAGTTCAATTAAGAACTCTCCCCCATAAAATGTCATTCCCGAAAGAACAACAAGAGCGACCTTATTTTTACGAGAAAAGAAGGATTTCTTTGGACATTAATAAATCACATAAGAATATGAATTTGTATCCAAAAATCTCTGTTGATGGTGGATTTTCAGCAAGGGATAAAATCGTAAAATCATGATACTGCATGTTTCTGACCCGGCTTCAGGAACGCATGTGACGATTCGTGTTTTACGATACATGAACCGTTTCAAGATCTCTGATCGAGTACCTCTCAGAGCCACGATGAATATGATTCTCAAAAGGCCTTCCACTTGCAGAGCGTTCGATGCTATGCATTTCATTGTGCCTCTCTATGTAAAAGAAAGATTGGGCGGTCCTATATACATAATTGTTTGTTGAGAGGGCAAAACGCCTTCAAGACGTCGGCGACACTCGCTGTTCCCTGAATACATAGAGACTTGCCTCTACATAGAAGAACGATTGGGCGGTTCTCCGTAAGATTGAGAGCAATAACGCCTTCAGGACGTCGGTGACACTCAATATTCCCTGACTATGTAGAGAGAACGTATATAGATCCAGGTGGTTCTCCGTAAGATTAAAAGCATTAACGCCTTCAGGACTTCAGCAACACTCGATGTTTCCTGACAATGAACCTTTCAAAACGGGTATAACACTTTAACTGGCTACTATCCCTTCTGTAATAGATTAATTCTACCGTGATATTCACAACTGAATTCCTAGAAGATATATATTTTATCTCATTACTCTGATTTCATGATCGAATCCACGGTTGATCTCATGGAATGGTAATAGATTATCTCATTACTCCGATTTCATGATCGAATCCACTGCTGATCTCATGGAATAGTAATAGATAGTTTCATTACTCTGATTATGTGGTCGAATCCACGATCCCATGGAATGGTAATACTCGTTTTATTATTCCGAATTCATGGTAGAATCCACGGCTGATCCTATGGAATTATAATAAACAACTACTCACTTTTATTACTCAGTTTCATGAATCATTCTCCACTGAATTTCATGAATTCGTCTTTCATAATTATTATTTCCCTCATCTCATGAAACTCCTCCGTTTGAGCAAAAATCATGGTTTTCTTCATATTTTCTCAAAATATTGCTCAAACCATGAAAAAGCCAAAAACTTAAATGGTCACATGACCGACTAGGCTACTCACGCCAAATATTAAAATATCATTATTTTAATATTTTCCAAATTTTGATCAAACGGGAAAAATTCTACTTGCTCGTTCGAGCAAAATCGAGAATTTACCGAACTCTTCTGAAAATTCAAGATATTGCTCAAACGCACTTCAGAAAATACCGAAGCTCTCAGGATTGAGACACGAACATTGTGGTGACACGGGCATGCTTCCTTGACCGAGCCGGTCCCACACATTCTTATAATTTTGACCTAATTTGCTTAATTGCTCATGTTGGGTCCAAACTCTTTCCAACCAACTTGGAATTTGCTCAATCGACCATCAGCTGGCCCCACACCCTAAGGGCCGGTTTCATGCCTTGTTAGTCGGTCCCTTACTTCTCCATAAATTAGGTTTTATTACCTAATGCTCAGACGAGCACTATTTTAATAAATGATGAAACCGGCATTTAATCATCATTCTTTCACCAACCAGTCAACTAAGGACTCGTGCATGCTCACTCGAGCACCCGGGAACCACTTGGTCATCCATTATTCCATGTGGTCGGTCCCTCCCTCACTCATGACCTATTGATAGGTGTCGTAAAACACCTAATTTTATATCTAGTATTTATGATTTCTTTGCGAGTTTTCTTGTAAATTATGTATCTTATGTTTACTTTTGAGTTTATTAGGAACTTTGGAGTCATTAGGAGCAAAAGAAGAAAAATTCATTGATTTGGAGCGAAAATGGGAAAAGCGTCATTTCATGCGCAATTGCTATTGGGAGCAGAGCCGGACCAAGCACAACCATTGCAACTTAGTCTAGAGAAGCGATAGGGGGACATCTTTGGTGGTCCTTATCTAAGAGTGGGTGCCTAGAATCATCAGGGTATCCCTTATAGAATTCACCAGGGTTGTTATATCCATATTCATTCCTACACATGACCTAAAATTCAGAGAAATCATTTTCTCTTATCCTTCCTATTATCTGAAACCGAGAGAAACCATGGTGGTTGTTTGAAATTGTGAGAAATTTGGAAATATTCGAGAGAATGAGAAATTTTGAAGAACAGCGAGAGATGGAATCAAACAATTATTTGATGTGATTGGATTGATTATAAGGTTGTTCTGATGCAAGGAATGAAATGGAGATTGAGAAGATTGAGTTAATAGCCAAAATCTGTGGAGTAATGAAGAAATCAGAGATGGATTTCTGTGGCTGGGTCTCTGGTCGAGTTGTAGAAGATGAATCCGGTGATAGAATGAATGGGTATCTGATTAATTCGCAGAAGAAGGAGGTTCTGTTGTCTTTGAAGCTTGAGAAGAAATGAACAATTAGGGTTCATGTTGTTGCAGAGCTGGAAAATTTGGGATTGCAGTTCTGAAGTGGATGATGCAAATCCAGATGGTGTTGATTGGCAGTGAGTTACAGGTCATGATGTTGCAACTTGGTGGTGCGGAAGAAATAATGGAAGAAATGGAGCTGTAAATGGGTTTGCCTATGACTAGTGTTGAGTTGAGCAGGGTCTGAGAATTCTGAGAAGTTTGGGAAGGTAATGAGCTGACCTTGATGTACAGAAGCTGCTGGTGTTGCATCTGAGGATGCAGGATGCATAAATGGTATTTCTTTGAAGGATTCGATGTCTTAGATGGAAGACTGCAAGTATGAATTGGTAAGATGAAATGGAAATGGAATGTGTGTTTGAAACTGCACTTTGATGCAATGGGTTTCTGGTTGTGTTGGTGGTCACTGCCATGGCAAGAGAATAGATGTCTGGGAAATGATGGATTTGGTGGCCTGAGGTGATATTGCAGGTGGTATTTGAAGCTAAGAAGGTTTAAGAAGTTGCAGAAAGTTATAATTGCATGTGGTGATGCTGTTGGTTGAAGTGAAGATGGTGATTCTGAGATGCACAGATGGGAGTTGTGAGAATGCGGCGCTGTTGCAGACAAGGATGGAAGAGCGCTGGTGCTTAATGTATTTTGTGAAAAGATTGCAGGTTTAAAGAGTAGCAGGAACTGAAGCAGAGTGATAATGTTGCTATTAGTGAAATGATTGCAAGGTCACAGGAATGAGTTGCAGCCAATGGAATTGGAAGATGGTTACAAAGATTATTGGTGCAGGTCGTGGCAAGACAGTTAAGCTACAGGGAGTTAGATGTATGTTAGGATGAAACTACAGGGAAGAACAATGACTTGATCAAAGGCGATGAGTTCTTTGCCTTTGATTTGGAGATAGATGGCACTGGCTAGTGCAGGGAAGGAGGTGAGCTATGAAGTGGTTCTGGTGGAGTTGTAAGGGAATGATGCAACTGAGTGAAAATTGGATGGATGGAGGATGAGGAAAAATGGGTTTTGTCTCGGGATTGAACTAAAACAAGAAAGAATGATGAACTCAGATGAAGATTCACTATACATGGAAGAGTTATAATGTTGTTGAATGGAGAAAAAGAAGGGGTCTTGTCTGTGGAGTCATTGATATGGTGATTGAGATGAGTCTGGTGGTGCTAGTTGGAGTTTGTGCTGTGCAGTTAAGACTCAAGGGAGGTTGTGCTGCAGATGTTGGTAATGGAAAGAAGAAGCTGCAATGGTGATTCAAGGAGGTGGTATGGTATTGCAGGGTATTGGTGGTGCAAGGCATGGTGATACTGGAATTTGAGCTGAGGATGAGATGGTATTGCAGCTCAAAGATAAAAGCTCATTGCAGGGAAGAATGGGTTGTATTAATTTGGTTGAGCAGTATGAGCTGCAGAATTTAGTGAGAAGGTGCAGGCTACTATGGCTGGAAGTAAAGTGGTGATGCACCATCCTGGTGCAGCACAACTTAAGGCCTGTGCAAGATGGCATTGGCCTAGCTGAGTTAGCACTGACTCAGATCTGATTGAGCTGATTAGAACCATGAGTCAGCGACTCATGCCTGACTCATCTTATGACTGAGTTGACCAGATGACTCGGCCGACTCTTTGAATCGGTGTTGACTCGGTCTGACTTCTGAGTTGACCCGAGTTGACCTGGCCGATTTGAATCGTTGACCGGTGACCAGGTGGACTTTGCCGGTCACCTGAGATGTCTGTCGGCGACTTTTCCGGCCAAGTTCCGACCACAATACCAGTTTTCCGGCGACATATTTTTGGGAATATTTTCTACATGGGTTTTCTCACACATGGGCTTGGTGGACTTCTATCTAGTGGACTTTTGAAGATTAGACCTAATTTTGGAAACAAGAGAGCTATTTAAAGGAAAGACTTTTAGAACTAGGGGAGGATCTTTTATCTATCTTTTGCCTCTACTCTTGTTCTAGGGTTTAGAACCATGAAGTCTTTTCTCTTTCTTCTTGTTATGAACTCCATGAATATGAGCTAGAGTTTTCTTTTGGTTATGGATTAGTTGGATTTCCAAACATGAGTTTTTGTTCAATAAATTAGTTTTCTCTCATATTATCGTTTATGATTCACCATTAATATTGTCATATGATTGAATGTTTGTTTTGTCAAGTTGCAAATTGGTAGAACTCACATGCATGTCTTTTGCTAGATTAGGGTTATTATACGCAAAAGTGATGATTCCTGATTTGAAGTAGCATAAATATGATTATAGTTTGTAGTGATATATTCTTATGATCATATGTGAACCATAACCTTTGTTAAATCGGATTAGTGCTTTTACACGTTCGATTGCTTTGATTGGCCTGATTTCATAGAACCTAATGCATCTAGGGAATTAAACTTAATTAGTGCTTTTACACGTTAGGTTGTTCTTTTAGATAGAATTCATATTCGCTTCTTTTAATGTGTTTGTTGATGACAAGAGAAGATTAGCGGGATATTCTTGCGATCAAGGTATTCTAGGGCCTTTGATAAAAGTTGAGATTAAAATATCAATTCTAGTTATTGTGTTGAAAGCATGTTTGTGAATGAAAACGAAATCCATGACCAATACTTTCTCATCCTTGATTTGCGTGTTTACTTTTTATTGTTTGCTATTGTTTAGTTTATTATATTAAAATCACAAAACCCCCGGTGTTATTTATAGGGAACCGAAACAATTTGACAACCAAGACCTCTCTGTGGGAACGATCCTTTCTTGCCCTTGCTTCATTATATATTTGAGTAAGAAAGTGTAATTTATTTTTGACGCCTACGACAGCGATCACCTATTTTCCGCAATTCTTCAAATTGACGAATAATTGATCAAAAATTAGGGGTTCGAACAAACGCTCCACAAATCATCATTCTGAGCAAGTTCAAACACTAATAAATTTATGTTGATCCATCAATCAACATCTGGATTAATTATATAATATTGAGTCCGCCAATATTTTGATTAATATTTTGGGTCACGTCACCAATAAATAATTCGTCGAATTGAGCAATACTTGCTCAGTTGCTCGAATATTGATCCAATTATCAATATTCAGTAATTCGTCGAATTGAGCAATACTTGCTCAGTTGCTCGAATATTGATCCAATTATCAATATTCGGTAATTTATCAGTAATTCGTCGAATTGAGCAATACTTGCTCGGTTGCTCGAATATTGATCCAACTATCAATATTCAGTGATTTTTCGAATTGATCAATACTTGCTCAGTTGCTTGAATATTTATCCAACTATCGATATTCAGTAATCGATGCTCAGTCGTCGAATTTACCATCTTTGATAATACACGCAATGTCAACATAATTCAAAGAACTATACGTCTCAACAGACATGTTCGATCGAGGAACCCTTGAGCATTCGTCACTCATGCTCAATTCAACAAAACCTAGACTCATTGTCTAAACAGTCAATAACTGACTAATGAAACTCCCGTCTGTCATGCAGACACCACGATTCGTGAGACATCAATCACGTCACATGGGGGATAACAATTAGGGTTTTGGTCTGGAGGCCTACGGCACGTGGATTCATCCACGATGAGAAATGTGAGTAAGTCGTGCAATGGTTGAAGGAGTTAGCAAATTAGTGGGTGGATGATCAACCAAGTCTCCACACGACATGGAAATGGTTTTACCACGATCTCCCACTTTCCCACTCTTCCACTCATGAAACCGTCACACTTACTAGGATCAATGTATTCGCTATTCTGACAATATAAATAAGTCTCTAGATCCAAGATTGAAAAGAAACAGTTTTTCAAGCAATCACTCTCAGAAATTCCATCAATCGACCAGAAATTATTCGAACTCAACAGTTCACAGAAAATTTGCAGAAACCTTCAACACATCCACAATCCTTGATCATCATTGATCCCACACAATTCCCAACTTACCTCATACAGATCAACCCATCTCCCTCTTTGTGGCCGAATTGACTCTGGAACGGCCATTGACTTGGTTTAGGCCGGAGTCCTACAGATGGATCTCTCGAATCTAAGCACTCCCTTTGCAATGCATCTGTGTGAGGTTCAGCAGTTTGCTCGGTTGAGGAGTCTCGTCCGCACGCTCGACTCTTCACTTCCCTAAAAACCAGCAAATCATTTTTCCCCATCCACAATCTCAATTGAATTAACCACAAGGAAAATGATCAATTCAATTGGCCATGCTCAACATAAGAGAACTTACGGAGCAACACAGTATGTGCACAAAGATGTGGATCAGGGAAAGACCAATACTGTGGAATAATCAAAGATTCATTCTATTTTTCATCACTATTTGGACAATGACATATAATAGACTTAATCTTTGTAAAAAAAAAGTTCATCCTTTCTTCCATCAATATTTGCTTAATGACATAAAAGGCTTAACTTTTGTAGTCAAAAGTTCATTCTATCTTTTATCAATACTTTCATACCGACATATAATAGAATTAACTTTTGAACAAGTATGGGACAGTCAAGGTTCGCGGACGTAAACAACATATCCCATAACAATTTGCAATATATAAAACCATAAAGATTAATACTGCAAAAATCATCTTCCAAATCAACTTTAGAATGTAAATAAATAAATCTAAAAACATTGCAAGATGAAAACATTGCCAATAGCTATGTGTACTGACAATAATGGCTACTCCAAACCCTAGTTATCCTTCTTAAAAATAAAAGAATAAATTCTCATAAGAAGAATCCTATTGAATAAAAAAATAAAACAAAACTACTCTAAAACCAACATCACTGAGCACACAATAAATCAGAGTTAGTGTTCAGTATCTTCACGGGTTTCAAGACCTTCGAGCTCGTGACTGACAACATTGACGGTTTCTTCGGACAAGATATCCTCTTTGAGAAGGTCCTTAACATGTGATTTCATGAGAACATGGTCGGAATTAACCTTTTTCAACTCAGTTCGTAACTGTTGAGGGGTGAATTTCAATTTAGGTTCTACCCGTCCTAGCTATTACACATGACCTCACAATTCTAATAATAGTAAGAGAGAGTTGTCCTTCCATTGTACCTTGTCCTTTCTTTTATAGGCTTTCCTAAAAGCCCCTGTTTTTACTACTTCATGACACATGTCCTAATACCTCTTAATTACCCTTAATGCTATTCTTTAACATAACCCCTTCCTTCTTCATTAATTCTTCCTTTATCCTCCCATATTTTATGGGTATCTTCTATTTGGGCTTGGGTTTAGTCCCCAAGTCCTACATCTTAACCCAAGTTTACCTCTATTCTTATGGGCATCTCCAACTCATTAAGGGGATATTTTTCATGTATAAATATTAGTCCCCTGACTATTGGATCAATTATCAGATGATCCAATAGTCAAAAGGATCTCCTTTAGGCGCCTTCTTGCTTTCGCAGCAGATTTCATTATTTTATCACATCTGCGATCGTGGGCGACGCTTTGATTTCCCATCGTGCAAAACCTTTCTCCCTTTTCAGTTTCTGACGGTTACCACTTCCCCTTGGTAACTGCCACGTTTGACCTCAAAGCCCCCTATATATAGAGCCATTTTTCCCTTAATGCTTTTCCTTCTTTCCTCCTTCTGAAAATACCCATATACTCACCATGTCTAGTAGTTCTTCTAGCGGTCCATCATCCGACGAGAATAATGAGTCCGAACAGCCTAATAGCGATGGTTCTGAAGAAACGGAGCATCTTAACCAGGAAGAGATCATCTTGCCCGCTCCAGCAGACGGCAGATTATATACAATCGCCGAGTTCACGAGTGGTCCCGCTTTAAAGCTCGCGCTGAGGTTAAGGGAATTCCGCGGAGGTAAACGCACTTTTCCTTTAGAATATATCTTTGTTTCTCGCCTTTTAAACCCTCATGTACTGTCTTACTCTGCTGCTTCTGATGGCTTATGCAACCCGAATTGGAGAGCATGGATACTTTTGCGTTTAACAACGTCCCACGAAATGGCTATTCATCGCGGCGATTACAATTTCCCCCTTCTCGATATTCGTTCTAAGTCGAAAAATCATCCGGTGTGGCCACATTGGGCAGCTCATATACGCTCCAACCCCGACCATGTCGCTGCACTCCAGCGGGCCAGCATCGAGGAAGTTATACTTTCGTATGTTAAGTGGGAAGTAAACAGGTGCATTCGTGATATAACGCGGCTCTTGTTGTTGGACTACTCCGGTTCATACCCTTCTCACAGCATGGGGAGAAGCGACCATCGTTTTAGAGGATGTAGTCGCCCTTACAGGGCTGCCAATCCATGGTAGTCATTCATATGAGGAGGCAGCTGTTTTCAGAGCGCTAAATGATGAAGACAAGGAATTATGTACTTATCTGCTGAAGTGTAAAGATGATTCTCGCCGTGAACTGGTTCGGAAGACCCAAGCACCTCCAGAGCATGCTAAGGGTGAAAAGGCTGCTCCCGAAAAGGAGACGCCCTCGTCAGCCAAGAAACTGAAAGCCAAGTGGGTAGAGGAGAAGAAGGCGCTTCCTAAACGCTCGTCCGACGATCGACTGATGTCCAGCTATTTTCGCGCTCATGAGGCAATTCATGGTCCATCTGATCCACCGGAAACTGATCCCGAGTGGGTCGTCAAGGTCAACCGTCGTGCCTCTTTCCTTCTCTGGTTCAAGTATTGGGCTCTCTATATAGTTGATAATAAAGCATTCCCCTGCAAGCATAGGGAGGAGAATCCTCGTGTGGAGTTAGCCACTTTTATCCTGTTCTGGCTTTGCCATGATGTGTTTGAGTACAGTCCCCAAGATACCATTAAAGGTGAGCTCGTTCCGAGGGCGGTGTTGTTATCCTGCGGTGTTTCTTTTCCACTCGCACCGATGTTTTTAGGAGGCTTGTATCGTCATCTTGACTTGTTCTGCCAGGATCTCCAGACGGTGGGCTCATCCCACAAGATCGATACCTACATCCCTGCTTCCTTTATGCAGGCTTGGTACTGGGAACACGTCCCCCCATGCATTCCGGAACCAAATGACCTTGCCATCCATCGTGAAGAAGACGTTAAACAGGATGATGGTTAAGTGAAGAAGCTTCTCGTTGTCTATAGCTACCCGCGGATGGCTTTGTGGAACATGAGGAGAAAATTCCGAAGGGTGATTTAGGAAAGCATCTGGATATAGCCAAGGATTTCGAACCATTTCCTTATCAAGATGGTCATTCAGGTCCGGCTCATTATGACTTTCTCGTTCCTTTTGATGTTGAGGTGGATTCCTCAAACCCTTTATCGGCAACGTACTTTGATTCGGTGATGGCTATGTTACCTGGTTATCTCCCTGGTTTTTATGCCGGTAAATTCATTTCTATGTTGTATAATCCAGATCGCATGACTTTACAAGTTGGGTTTGATCAAGGGGTTCCTCCTTGGTTTCCTCCTCTGAATAGTTCCAACGTTGAAGATATCGTCGCCAGCTTCAATCGCTATGTCTTCAAAGGGGCGACTTGTTTGTCTGATCGGCGGATCAGTTTTTCGTTTAGGCAACCCATCTCCGCGCGGCCCCTGGAGGTTACCGAGGGAGCCCACAAGTATCATGATTTTTTAAGACGTCGAGCTTTGAACTTTCTTTTGCGCGAGTCTTCTCCCCCTCGTGAGCTGACTGTCCAAGATCTTCGAGAACTTCATGCGTCTGGTCGGGTCAAGCTTCTCCCCCTCGTTTTGCCATCTTCCGCTTTGTTCATTTCAGTCTCGCATATTTTCAGCTTCTTCTGAAACATCCTTCGCAGGTTGAAGCAGTCGATTGTAAGGTGTTGTATCCTCTGATGAAAGTGACAATAGCGCGCATCATTCTTGTCTAGAGTGCTAGGATCCATTTTTGTCGGGGGCAACTGGGTTTCCTTGTTTGCAACCCATTGTTCTAACAATTCGACGATTTGTTCCTTGCTGCAAGGCAGAGGTGACGGGAGCGCTTGTGTTCCCCAACCCTGGCGGTTACCGAGGGAGCCCACGAGTATCATGATTTTTTAAGGTGTCGAGCTTTGAACTTTCTTTTGCGCGAGTCTTCTCCCCCTCGTGAGCTGACTGTCCAAGATCTTCGAGAACTTCATGCGTCTGGTCGGGTCAAGCTTGATGATGTCGTGGCTGCTGAGCATCGTCTCGTTCCCACCAACAAAGGTCGCTTGGATCCTGTGGTGACCTCTTGGGCCCCGCCCGATGGTCATGAACCTACCAAGCCAAAGAAAGAGGAGTTTTCTAACTGAAAACCTCCGCGATTAAATGTGAAGACGTCCACTAGTCCTTTGGCGCCCCAGGTACTTGCTATATATGTTTGTGCTTTTTCTGTTATGTCATGTTTCAACGTTTTATTTTGATTGAGATGGATGGAGGAAATCACTTCCCGGGAGCTCCTCCTTCCAATCGCTTAGGGTGGAAAGCCCCTTCTTACGTGATGGAGGAATACTTAAACATGCCCGAATGTGATTGGACTGAGAGTAGTTTAAATAAGAAAGCTAGGCGGGAGGCGAATCAGTCTTCTGCTCCGCGCCCTTGTTCCTCTGCTAATATTGCGCCTTTTCAGTCACATCAAAGTCATAGGAGGAGCGCATTGCAACCCTGATAGGTGTCTAAAACACCTAATTTTATATCCAATATTTATGTTTTCTTTGCTATTGTCTTTATGAATTGTGTCTCTTATGTTTGATTTTGAGTTTATTAGGTGCAATTGAGTCATTATGAGCAAAAGAAGAAGAAATTGGCCATTTGGAGTGAAAAGGAGCTCAAAGGTCAATTCACATGCGAGCTATACTTGGAGTGGGCTAAGGTGTGCGAAAAGGAGGTGAAGCATGAACTGTCGGTTCCTCAAAAATAACAGTTGTGTTGAGAAAGGAAATAGGCTGTCGGTTATCTGAAACCGACAAGCCAATGTATGAGTTAGTACCCCTTATCTATGTCACCTGGGTGGCTATATCCATTTTATTTCCTACGACCTAATAATCAGAGAGGAACCAATTATCTCATCATTGCCTTCTTTTTCTCCGTCTCTACTTGAAACTGAGATGGCTACACCTCAAGAGATTCAGAGATGAAGTCGGTGAAATTGGAACAAGTTGTTTCTGCTGGCGGAGGAGATCAGCGTTTGATTGCTAAGACGAATTAGGGGTCGATGTTAATCAAGTTTTGTTGTGAGTTTCTGCTACATATTGAAAAGAAATTGAGGAGTATGAAGAATGGGTCGTTTTTGATGTTTACAAGGAAGAAGAAGAGTTCACTGTTGTTGTTGTTTGAGCATTAGAACATGTGAAGAATTAGGATTTGATAGAGATGGTGTTGGATGGAGAAATTGAGTCCGCAGAGAAATTGTGCTTGATGGGTTTGCCTGTAATTTCGAGATGGTAATGTTACTGATAGAGGAAACTAGGGTTTGAGATGAATTTGTAAGTAGCAGCGAGTTAGCTCGAGATTTTCTGCTGATGTCCATGGGGATGAGGAATTGAACTGAGTAATTGTGAAGAACAGATTGAGAAGAAATGGAAACTTGGGTGCGATGGGTTATACTCAAATTCGAGTTTGGGTCGAGGAAGTGAACTGAACTTCAGATGCTGGGAGCTGGTGAGATGAATTGGTCGTGGAAGTGATGATGTTGTATGTTGATTTCACAGAGAATGGAGAATTGAGCTGCAGTTCAAATTGTAGCAGGATATGGTCTGGTATTCCAGGTGGAGTTGTGAATTGCATAATACAAAGGTGGTACTGGATTCAAAAGGGAATGAAGGTGTTACAAGCATAGTGCCAGATTCTGGTGGTGATGTGTACAGTCAAGAAAGTTCCGGGGTAGATGGATGAGGAGTTGGCCTTGAAGTAATTTGTGCAGTTGAACTGTAGCACAAGTAATAATGGCATTACAGGTGCAGGAATGGCTCGAATGAAGGAATGAATGATTTGCATGTGATGGGAGTTGTGTTGAAAGGGACTAGCTGGTAATGTGCTAGCAGAGTTTTGTCCGTGGATTCATTGAGGTGGTGGACTTGAACTGTTGCAAGAGTACATGAAGTTGCAGCTGCAGTTAAAGTTGAAATGGCGCTGGTTTGTGTTGAATTAGGAAGCAGGGAACTTAAGTATGGGCTGACAGAGAGGTTGTGCACTGAGAACAAGGTTTGCAGGAAGATTTAGATAGAAAAGATGGACGGCAGTTGGAGCTGTAGAGCTAATACAAGAGTTAGAGGTGCAATGACTTATTCCGGTTGTGTTGGTTGATAAAGCTACATATGTTGCAGTATGGGCTGAATTGTGCATGAGAGATCTGAATGAATGAATGTATAAATGATTGTGAACTGTGTAGGGTTGTGAGATGCCTGAGTTTGCATTTGAGCTAGGACAACAATGCAAGAGAAGGACTGCAGACTCTAGTAGTTATACAGTGGTCTAGTGGTGAAGCTGTAACAATGGGATGACTGGTGGAGCTCAATTGGCTTGTCAGTTTTCTGAAACTGACAGACATAGCAATGGACCTGAAGGGCTCAGAGTTGTGGGCTTGAATTTTTGGGCTTTTTAAGCAGAAACTACAGTTAGCCTTCGTTTTGGTTAAGCTTTGGCCGAGACTTGGAAATTATCCGACCAAGAGAAAAGATATAAAAGGGACCTCTTTCTCTGTGAATGAAAATCATCTCTTTCTCTACTTTTGTGTTCTAGTGTTTAGTAACATGAAAGTTTTTATCTTTATTCTTGTTATGAACTCCATGAACATGAGCTAGAATCTTATTATTGGTTAAAGATGTAGTTGGATTTTGAAAACAAGTTATGATTTTTATGAATTAGTTTTCTCTCAAAATCATCGTTCACTTTATACGGTTTATAACAATTGCATGATTGACGTATTGCAATATGATTGAGTGTTTGTTTGGTTGAGTCTAGAATTGATTGAACTTACATCCAGATCTATAGCTATTTTAGGGTTCATCATCGAGCGATAACCTTGAATACGAGTAGCATGATATGATTACGATATGTAGTGATACACTCTTGTAATCATATGTAGAGTTTGACCTTTGTCCGAATTGTCATGCGCAATGTATGACAATTGCATTGATTAGCCTATTTCTGAAACTTAGTGCTCCTAGGAATTGAACTTAATTAGCGCAAGGCGTTAGGTTATTCTTTAGGTAGAATTCACATACGCAGATCTAATGTGTGTGTTGATGACTTAGGAAATTTACAGAGTATTCTTGCAACAAAGGTATTCTAGGGCTTTTGATGATAGCGAGATTAAATACGAATTATATCCATATATTCAAAAACTTGTTTACAATTGAAGATGAAACCTTTATCCAATATTTTCACCTCATTGATTTGCGTATTTACTTTTTATTGTTTTGTTTATTTTATATTAGATACATAAAAATCAGAAAATCCCCTCATTGTTTTACAACCGAAACATATTGACAACCCAAGACCTCTCTGTGGGAACAATCCTTTCTTTCCCTTGCTTCATTATATATTCTGAGTAGTAAGAAAGTGTAATTATTTTTGACGCCTACGACAGCGATCAAACCCCCGAGGGACGTGAGCGGCAGCCAAACTCCCTTGTTTGTGGACCAGTTGAGATATTTGGGGGTTACTCTCCCTTCAGGGGCTGGCTGGGTATCGTCGCGCCTTTACGTATCATCAATTCACCCTCTTAGGGATGAAACTGTTCGTGGCAGGGGTGAACTTCCGGTGTCTCCCAGTGCCGTTTTGCAATCAATGAGCCCTTCTGGGTCTGGTCGGTCAGTTTTTGGTGGGTCCTCATCCCACGTGGTATTAGACGTTAATGGTCCTGCAGGTATCTTCCTATTTAATACGTGTCTTTGGTTTTGTCATTCCTCTATTTTTACCTTCCTCTTCTCACCTCTCTTTTTCCCCTTTTTTTTATATAAATCTAAGTTGGTTTTGCAATGGTGCTCATTTATCATTTGTCAGGTTCCACTAGTGACTCTGAATCTTCCTCTAGTTCCTCCACGTCTCGTCCTAAAGTTGTTGATACTCTGCTAGGCTCGTCGATTCTCGAGGTTGGTTTTCCTCATTTCTCCTTCCCTTGTTATGTATTACATTTTTTCGTTCATTTTCCCTTCCTTTTGTTGACATGTTGCTGTTGGTGTTAGGACATGGGTAAGAAAAGAAAAGAGGCCGCGAAACCCGACATGGACATTGCCAGGCGCGTGGTCCCTAGTGGCGATGGGTCCTTTAAGCGCGCTAAAGTGGATGATGGCGGTTCGTCGTTCTTCTGAGAGAAGCAGGATAACATTCCTCCTACCGATGCTCCGACCATCCCCGTTGTAACTAAGCAGACCCAAAGGACGCGCAGTTTCGCTTCCCTTTGGTGGTGAGTGCTTTCGATGCTGGGGTGGATCCTTCTACCCACACTCTTGTTCACGGCTTCTGGGTTCCAACTACTCTTGCTGTTACTTATAGAGACATTGTCGAGCGCGTCGGCGGTCATATGGCGAAGGTGGGTCTATTGGGTATTCCTATCTTGAGCTACATGATTAGGAATCTCACGGAGATTGCGGACTGACTTGCGCATGTAGGGGATGATCATGTCGACGAGGCAAGGATGCGCAGCTGGGAGGCTTCGTACTATCTGCGCTTAATGTAAATTTTCCCGTGGCGTGGTTGAAGGAGCTGTTGGTAAATGTGAAGAGTCGCAATGATCCTCGCGGTTGTCTTACTAGCCAAATTTCTCAACTGGAGGGGAAGCTTCAAAAGTGCTCGGAGACGACTTCTAGTAAGAGGGTGGTGTTAAACCTGTTGGTTCTGAGATGTTGGCTTGGCAAATGACGAGGTATTGCGAGCCTAGGCTGCCGAAGCGGAGATCCTTACTAAGCTCGAGGAGAAACGGCGAGAGTTGGAGAAGCATTGATTTTATTTTATTTTTGTTGGACTTGATCTTTGTTTAGACTTGATGTTTATTGTGGGATGTTGGTGTTTGGATTATTTTCTTTTGCTGGTATTTCATTATAGGATACTTCATTGGTGTTTATGCATGTGAGGAAATAGTCAGAATTGTTGTTTTTATCTTGAAGGTGTTATTATGTTCGTTTGTAGTAAAGGATTGCTGGGTAGGGTGGACGCGCTCCTTTTTTTTTTTTTTTTTTGCGATGGTGGTAGGGTAAGCGTTCTTTAAACGAGCCGACTCCCTATTTTTTTTGTCTATTGTTTTTAGAGGGTTTAGGGTGGGCGGGCGTTATTGAAATGCGCCTATTCCCCTTTTAAGGGATGTTGGGCGGGGATGGCGTTAGTTAAACGCGCCTACTACCCCTCTTTTTTATTTTCAAGGGAGAAGGGTAGGGCGGGTGTTGTTTAAACGTGCCTACTCCCCCCTCTTTTTATCAAAGGATCTGGTTTGGTGGGCGTTGGTCAAACGCGCCTACTCCCCTCCCCTCTTTTTCAAAGGATCTGTGTGTCTTGGGGGGTGGGGGGCGTTGATAAAACACGCCTTTTCCGGCTTTTTCTTTTCATGCTCGTTGGTCGTTCGGATGCATTTGGCGTTACTGGAGCCTTTTGTCGGTCAATCGAGCGCCTTTAGCAGCCACTGGATCTTTTGTAAATTTCGTCAGTCAATCAGGCGCCCTTGGCTATCCTGAGACCTTTTTTCAGTCAACCGGGCGCCTTTAGCATCCTGGGACCTTTTGTAAATTTCTTCAGTCAATCAGGTGCCCTTGGCTATCCTGAGACCTTTTGTCAGTCAACCGAGCGCCTTTGGCATCCCCGGGACCTTTTGTAATTTCGTCAGTCAATCAGACGCCCTTGGCTATCCTGAGACCTTTTATCAGTCAACCGGGCGCCTTTAGCATCCCGGGACCTTTTGTAAATTTCGTCAGTCAATCAGGTGCCCTTGGCTATCCTGAGACCTTTTGTCAGTCAACCGAGCGCCTTTGGCATCCCCAGGACCTTTTGAAAATTTCGTCGATCAATCGGTGCCCTTGGCTATCCCGAGAGCTTTTTTCGATCAACCGAGCGCCTTTGGCATCCCCGAGACCTTTTGTAAATTTCGCCCGGGTCAATCAGGCGCCTTTGGCTATCCTGAGACCTTTTATCATTCAACCGAGCTCCTGAGACCTTTTGTCAGTCAATCGAGCGCCTTTGGCATCCCCGGGACCTTTTGTAAATTTCGTCAGTCAATCAGGCGCCTTTGTCCATCCTGAGACTTTTGTGATGCTTACTCATTGATTATGAAAGCGGTTTTCTTCTTATATTATTTAAAAAAAAAAAAAAAAAAAAAAAAACAAAAGAATAAATAAAGCTTACAATTCGCTAGCTCATACTTCGATTCTTCCCTTTCCCTTTTCCTTTGTGTTAGTGACGGGGAAATGGATCATGCGCGATTGTTTGTTTCGTGTTTTCAAGCTCCCCGGCCACCCATTTTCGTTCAAATATGCTTCTAATTACAAAGCATTCTTCCATCGGGTATCCCATCCTCCAATGATAATGAAAATAATTAGGCGTGCTTTTGTCCATCTTGTTGATATCCATTGTGGTTGAGGGCAGTTGGATTTCTCTTTCGGAGATCCATTGATTTAAAAGTTTGACTACGCGATCTTTGCTACAAGGAAGAGGGGGTGGTATTTTATGGTCGCGTATTCCTCTTCCGCCCCTTCCTTGGTTCCTGCCGTCGTTTTGGGACCGACCCCTACTTTTCCTGCTGACATTGGGCCTTGCATTAAATGAGGTTTCTACCACGGCGCCAATCGTAGTACGCCAGATAGAGTCTTTGGGTGCTTCTTCTATGCAGTCGGCGATCCTATCAACTGCTTCTTCTAGTTCTACAAAGTTCTGGAACTTGAAATTAATCAGACCCCCTTTGAAGGCTGTGATCATTCCTCGTACACAAATTTCGATGAGTGCTTCCTCGTTGATATCTTCGTGGCAATCCAATGTCAATCGTCGGAACCACGAGATGTATTTTCCTACTTCTTCTCCTACCCGCTGTCCACTCTTGCTTAGATCTATTGTTGTAATCTTTCTTTTCGCCGAATAAAACTTCCCGTGAAAGAGTATGGAAAAGGTTTTCCATGAATATACGCTCTCTTCCTTTAGATTGTCATACCAAGAGAACGTTGTGCCCGTGAGTAACTTGGGGAATTTTTTTAAGTAATACTTGACCAAGACCCTGTCAACTGCAACCAGTTTCTATTCAGCTCTCGTAAACAACCATCAATCTCAGGTGTAACGCCTTCTTCACTGATTTCCGGCAGCAAATCAAGCTTGGAACTTAACCAAAATTCTTTGCACTTGAATTCCTCACTGAACCCTTTAAACAACCAAACAAATTCAATCAAAGCAGCATCATACTTCAGCTGCAATTGAGCTCAAAACTTGACCCATTCTCCTCCAATTCGAACCACAAACTCGAGTTAAAAGATCACCAGATTCACACAAATCAGGCCAGCAGCAGATTCGAGCTCCTCTTTGTTCTTCTCAACAGAAACTGAAACTACTTTAATCCCTCCTCTTAATCACCAGCATCAAACCCTAATTTTGATTTCGACACAAACCCATTTAATCTTCTCCAGAACTGAACCCATCTCTTCATAGCATCACCAGAACCTCCACCAACAGTTGAGCATCGATCTTCCATCTCTATGCTTCTTGTTGTAGCATGAATTTGAACAAGACCCATCTCTTAATTCATACCAGAAATAAACAATCTCTTCCTTCTCTCTCAATTTCAGCTCCAATTACTTCGATTCTCTCAACGACAACAGCTTCTGAATTCACACACACAACAGAAATCATACCCATTTAATCTCTTCTCCGATTCATTTCTGCATCTCACACATCCAACAAGCGGCTATCTTGGATGGAGAAGAAGAAGAATAGTGATTATCTTCTCTGATTTTTTAGGTTTAGTGTAGGAAATGAGGTTGGATTGGATAATGACGCCCCATTCCTAAGAGCCACCCAGGATTGGGTATTTTTAACACATAGTTATCCCTTAACCTTAGCTAGCTGTCTCTAGTATTCATTCAAAAGAGAGTTGCCCCTTAACCTTTTGGCTCAGCTCCCAATAATGTTTGCCTCCTTTTCGTTCCAAATGGACTTTTCATCTTCTTTTGCTCCAAATGACTCCAAAGTACCTGATTAGCTCAAAAGTAATCATAAGATACATAATTTACAAGAAAACTCGCAAAGAAAGCATAAACAATAGATAAATATCACGGTGTTTACAACACCTATCAGGTAACAAAGCATTCAATATTCACCGTTAGATGAAAACCTTATTAGATTCAAGCTAATATTTCTCAACCGTTGGATCGAAAACTTAGCTTGTTACACGCAAATGAAATGTCCAATTTTGGGTTTATGAACCGTACCCAAACATTAACATTTGTTGGTTCAACAATAGTCAACCAAATGGTTAGCCATATGATCACTCTCATATCAACCATATTCTTCTTCACCATAACTAGTTCAACTGACTCAAATGAACTAGTTAGAGAGTTGTTCGATTGGTTAGATCTTATGTAACTACACAAGACACAATCGAAGCAAAAACGGTTTGATTCACTCGAATCGGTTCATGAACTTTATAGCCACGGTTTGCAAAAGCATTCCTTAGTTTATATAAACATTAGTTCAAGAAAAACCGGTTTTAGATATAACCTACTCAAGTTCGCGGACTGGGTTCGCGGACTTAAGCTCATGGAAGGAGTACACAAACTCCAGCAGAAATTCTCGGGTGAGAACTTCCGCCAGTTCGCGGACTTGGCTTGTGCCACTTCCATTTCTCTTGATCAACAAAGTTCGCAAACTTTGGTTTAAGGAATAAGGACTTATACATATATGTGTTTCCACAACAATGCTTATATCCTACCAATGGTTATGTAATCTAACCTCTCATTTCAATCATTGAAACATTCTCAGATAACGTTATATAAACGTTATTCACAGACCATTTTTCGTCAGAGCAATTTCCAAAGTGATTGAAACATAACATGACTTTAATCACTAGGTAAAGATGAATTCAGTTAAAGCGAAATCTTACCAACACATATTTTGAGAAATAGATAGGTGAGTTAAACTCGGCTCGAAATAGCAAATGTGTATAATGAATACGTCTAAACGACTTTTTTCTCCAGAGTAGGAGATAGAGTAAATAGACTTTTGAGTGACAGATAAGTTCAAGTCTCCACATACCTTTTAGTCGATGAATTCCACATGTTCCTCGAGTAGTCATTCATCTTGTATGATGATTTCCATAGAGTTCTTGATCTCAACTACACTTTCTATCCTAGTCCGAGACCTTTAGCTATATAGGCTAGAAATCAAGACTTATAGTTTTGATCACTAACATTGACAAACATGCTTGAGATAGCAACGCATGCGAGTTCGACCGAGCAATGCTCTAACAGTTATGCCCACCGAAGTAATAATACCAACAATGAAGACTGAAGCCTAGGAGAACAACCAAACAACTGACTTGATCCTTTCAAATCTTGAAGACCTCTAAGAAAATTAAGAAATTTTACTGCAACGAACCGAGAACTACTATCGGAAATTATCTAGAGAATACGCGAAGTGGATAAAGTTGCGAGATTTTAATACGAAAAAATGATCCTACGAGATATTTTTCCGTATCAAAAAGGAAGAGAAAAGTTGGAACCATCATGGGAAGGACTATGTATCGTCAAAAAGGTGGCGTACAGCGGAGCATACGAATTAGTAGATCACGAGAGGGAATAATTAGATCACTCGTGGAATACCAAGTACATCAAGAAATACTACCCTTGATGAAAAGATATGTGTGTGGGGGTAGGTGGGGGGAGATGCTACATCGATATTACCAAACCCAAGGTACATATGAACAATAAAAATATGGAATCATGCTAGAGGTTCATGTGGTATATCTGAGATACGCACTTAAGTTACTATTAAGGGAAGTTAATACGTGAGACCCATATCTTCATTGGGTCAGCACCCGGTAAGAGGTATATGAAATCCGAGGAGACACCTGATAATTGCATAATTCATATGATTTTATTGCCCATTCCATACTTGTTTTAGCTATTATTCTTGCATGTATTCGTATTATTACTCTTGTTTCTCTTATTTGTTTCTATTAGGTGGATCATTCAAAAATAATCTACAAGATGCTAAAAATATCTAAGAAGAGAAGTATTCCAAGTATCCAAGTGCTCAAGTCGAAGAGAAGTGGAAGAAGTGCGACGAAACGGAGCAAAGATGCTCAAAATCAAGAGATGGGACAAAGACTGAGATTAAATCATTCAAACTCAAAATTTCTCATCACTATCTTGAAGATAATTCAATTACAAAGATAATGTAAAAATAATGAGGTTATCCCGAGTTTGGACGAAGAAGTTATGGGCAAAACAAGTTTATCGAATACCGAAGACAATAGGGTTTGCATACCGGTATGTGAACCATTATTTCGTGGACTAAAGAGTTTGCATACTTTTTTGCACACCAAAAAAAATTCCTGAACACTATTTCAAAAGGATAGTTTGCAAACTGATACACAAATGATGAGTGCTAAATAGTGCATATTTATACACCTTTTTATTGGCATTTTACTCATCTTTTGCGCTTAGAAATCGAGATATTACCCAGCATTCTCGTGTTTTCCTTGTTTTCGGGGAATAAATATTTGTATTAATTAATTTTGTGTTTTTAGGCAATAAATAAAGCATGGAGAATCCGAGGAGCCAAAAGAGCGAAGAATTGGAGTCAAGTGCCCAAGGAGCAGAAGTCAAGTCACGCAAGCGGCAGCTTGCAACCCAACAAGTAGCAACTCATCTACAAGACATGGGCTTGAGCTAGACCCGACCCGTGACCCGAGATCCGAACCCGTCTCTTCCGAGACGTTGAGATTTCTTTCTTCCTCATCCAACGGTCGCTGCTTCCACGTGCATCGAAGATCACGCTCCCGCGCTACACCAGATCACGCCAAAACCGCTTACCTCCTTGGCCGTTCGGATCGTAGCCGCCTCATCCAACGCCGCTCGCCTGTCCCATCGTCCGTTGCTGTACCTGCTCAACACCGAAGCATCCAACACCTATACCCCCACTCGAGCAAACCCTAATCTCTCCATCTTCTCTTTCTTCACCTCTCCCTCTCACCCGACACAGAGCTCTGCTCTTCTCTTCCGCCACCTCTTTCACCCATACCACCACCAGTAGTACCTGCTACCTTCTCTACTTCGAGTTATCTCTCTCTTAGCCTCTACCAACTCTAGAAGCTAATTTAAAGATAACTAGAAGCTAGGGTTTGTCCACCAACATCACAAGCAAGCTACCAGGGACGATGTGACAAGAAGAGGAACAACAATCAGAGTATGGGTTTGAGTTATTATTCATTTAATTTCAATTTTTAATGAATTAGGGTTTGGGAATTTTGGGGGAACTGCATGTATAAATAGAATGAGGGGTTTGTGTAGAAATCACGCCTGGATTAGCCAGTGCAGTCAATTAGGTTAATTTGTAGTTTATTTTCTGTTTTAATCATGTTCTAAATTATTTTCTAGGGTTGAGATGAAACCCATAATCATTGCTAATTGTAGTTTATATTTTGATAATTGTTCTTGATTGTGCTACATGCTTTGGGATATATATAATCAGAATACTTTGCATTTTACTTTCACAGTGCATACCATGTATGCACTGTAGTCAGGTTATTACTATGTGAATGTATTGCAATTCATACCTCATTGTCTGTTATTGATCCCCAGACTAGTTGTACCCTGAGAAGACAGCTAGTGCTTAGGAGAAATACCCTAATTGCGATTAGATATCCATCTTAGGATAAGTTTGATCATCTAAGTAATGAAAGTGATTTGTGATTAGTTGTCTTGTGATAAGACAACTAATACTAGGGATTATCTAATTGCTTTAGTTGATAACAAACCATCCATAGAAACCCTGGATAACGGCAGACTTGCGTTTTGTCCGGTATCCATTACAAGGGACGAGAACATTATTAAACTTGAACTGAATTAGCTGAGATTAGGCGGTGGATTCGACACCCTAGTGTTTTACAATCTAGTTGCATCTTAGCTCACTTTGTCACTTCACTACAATTCAGCCGTATCGGCAAAAACCACAGTTGTTACTTGTCACTTTTAGAACTCAGTTGAAGCAGCCTTAGATCAATATCAGAGCACCACAAGTCCTTGTGAGATCGACCCGTACTTGCCGCGTCTCCGATAGACGCCGTGCACTTGCGGTATAACAAGTAGGTCATAAATATAACACTTCTCGAGGCCTACCAAGTTTTTGGCGCCGCTGCCGGGGACTTGGCGCGTGCCCTGTGTTCATTGGCCCGCTTCATTGATTTTCAACCCTGTACATATCCATGTTACATTGTTTTATCAAACTTTGATTAGTATAACTTAGTATTGCATTGTAGTATTCCATCTGTTAGTGTAGTATAGCTGTTAAGTTTTCTATGTCTGCTTCATTTACTTTTCTTTTGTTTTTTTTTTAGTTTTTGCAACTTGTATTGCATTCTATCATTGCAATTTTTGGCTTAGCCATCTGTAACATACCTTAGCCATCTCGTAGCATCTTTGCATCTCGAATTTAGTGCACATCTCGCATCTGCATCTCGCATCTTGAGCATCTTGCTCCATTGCTTTGCACATCTTCATCACTTAGTGCACATCTGCTTCTCATAATGCAAATGTAATGCATGGCTGCTCCATTGTTTTGAGGCGTGAGAACCGAGTTTGACATTGCTCCCACGTAGCATAGCCCCCGAACTCGAGTGCTTTGCTCGAGCTTAGCTCTGTCATTGTAGCACAATAGCTAGGTTGTTTATTGTATGACATTGAGGACTGAAATTGGCTTGTTGAGCTAACAGGTGCAAGTGGCAAGGGTGAGCCAACCCAAGAGGAAGGCGCATAAGGTGCAACTGAGCAAGCCCTGCGACTTGTAAGGTGAGTGGTGCCTTGACCTATGAAACATACATATGCTAGCCGAGAGTACTTATTACACTATTCTCGCTTTGTCTCGTGCTTTTGTCTTTGATAAGCCAGTAAATTTGTGTGAGACTTTGTTGTGTGTCGTACCTTGTGCACCTGATCTTACATTGGTTACCTGTTAGTTTGTAATTCAGAGCAAGCCTTGCTCTGTAGACCCCTGAGCTCAACCTGCGAAAACTGTAAACTCCATCTGCCCTGCTCACTTGCTAGCCCCTGAAGCTGCAAGTTTGAGCCAAGTTGCAAACCTTGCTACCATCATCTGAGCATAACCCTGTAAATTGCATAGCCTGTGTAAGCCTGCTAAGCTTGCCCTGCACAAACTGTGCTGAGCTGAGAGCTGCCAATTTTTGCTGTGTGCTGTGTTTAAACTGCCAAACTGTCATGTGCGGCTCTGATCACTTAAGTCTTGCTGTTGTTCTATGCTGTGTCATTTCTTTTCTGTAGAATTGCATTGCTCTGTGCACATAAGTAGTAGGATGCACATGAGCTGTAAACCAACCTCTGTGCCCTGCCAGAGCTGGGCATAAGTCTTGCACAATCTGTGCCAACCCTTGCACCAAAGCAACTCCGAGTACAAATTTGTGCAGTGGACTATACCCACAGTGAAGCCCAACCTGGGCTGTGCATTCTGCCAACATAAGCTGGTTCTGTAACTGGCCTGTGCAATTTCACTCAAACTGTGCAGCTTCTACAATTGGGTTTTACACAACCACTAGGCCTAACCCAACCTGGGCTCTGTGAGTAAACCAGCCCACTGAACCCAACATGGGCTGCAACCAAACTGAAACCTAGTTCACCTGGGCTAACACAACTGCTGGGCTGTCTAAACAACCACTTGGGCTTACACCGAACCGAGCCCAACTCAACACAACTGGGCTGTGCAGTTTTCACAAATCATGGGCTTCAAACAACAAATCCCAAACAAACCAAATCTCACTTGAGCCCACAGCAACCTGGGTTTCCCAACATAAACCAAACTTTCCCAACAAAACCAAATGAAACCCAATAAACCAAACTAGATTTTGAGTTCAATTTGAGTTGATAAATCATGTCAGGATTTTGGTCTGCATCTGGGGATACAAACAAATCCCTTAGAGAGCTTGCTTACGGGCATCTTTCACAGGATGAACATCCCACATACCATAGTGACTTTAGGGAATTTTATGAGCCTTCTCGTGGCCCCGAACTCACATACCCTAATCATTATGATCACATACATCATCCACCACGGGGTTGAAAATGAACAATTTTCTCATACCCAATCATCACTTTTAGATCAATTAGAAGCTCGACCATCCGCCTTAGAAAGGCAATCACATGAGCGATCTGTCAAATCTAATTCCCTAGGCAATACGAAATGCATGCTTGCACCTTATGTGGTGGCTTAGACCACCGGCTGAGTATTGTTATATTTTGCATGCTTTTTAGGCAGTCTAGGGAAAACCATGATAATCCAATGCACGAAGTGTCTAGAAGTGACTATCCGGCAACTATTGGGACCATAATCAACCCCGCACACATGCATCATTCACCACAGGTGGGGAAATGAACAATTTTATACTCCTTCAACTCCTAGTTTGCAATCAACAATGGCTACACTCATGGAGCTAAATGCTAGGCTTGAAATGAATGCAATGCATGACCATCCATATAGCAACATGTCCGAATTTCCCTTCTCTAGTGAACCTCATGCACAACCATACAATGAATATCCATATGAGGAATGCATACCCACTAGTGAAGACTCTCCTTCAATAGAAAAACTCAAAATGATTCTTCACCGATTGAATTACAAAATGATAGGATTGAAAAGAGTGTTTCTAGTCTTACTCATACAACTAACATTGAATATGAACCTAATCCAGAGGTAGATGAGTACACTGAAAATACTACAATTTTGAATGGAGAGATGAATTCTTGCTATGATGATGATGATGATGAATATGAAGAGCATGCGTATTTTGAAAATGTCGTAGAATCTTTAGGTTCAGAGACATTAGGTGTCTCTTCTGTGAATCCTATGAATGATGCTTCTTCTAATATTCATATATGTGATGATGATGTGGAACCTGTGCAATTGTCCTGTGAAAATGAACATGATTTACCCTCTTCTGACTTTGGGAAAGTGTGTGATGGTACAAATGATTTTATACAGGAAAATAACGTAGATGTACCTAACCTCTTTCCTGAGTCACAAATTGAAACTCCTCCACCAAACCTAGGTGTAGTTTGTCACAAAATTGCAAAACCAACTTTTCAAAAAAATGCCTAACTTAGGCCTAGAACTTTGTGCTTCCCAAGTCCTCTTGGACTATTTTGCATCAAAGTATAACACCTTTAGGGAACCACGGTTGGTATGTGTATGTCTGCCTGTTCTTAGCAATACTCATTTTGAGTTAGACCTTTTGCATGATGTACCTTTAAATTTGCAAGATTTTGTGCTCAAAAACACACCCGTTCACAAGTTTAGGTTTGGGGGAAACTCATTCACATACACAGTCTTACTTGCACTCTCATGTTATATTTGTGTAAGATTGTTGATGTTTGTATATATTTTCTATTGGGTTGATCCTCAACTCTTTAGACTCTTGGTTTATGGTGAATTTTCATTGTATATATCCAGTAGGACTTGTTAAATTTTTCTTTTCTTGAATCGGTTGAGTCTTCTTGCACATATATTATGCTAATCCGATATGATCTCCGTTGAGAATATTGGATTCTAGCCTTGACGAATGAAGCTCAACCTTGCTCCCGCCGACATCAGGTAATCTCTTCCCTTTTCTCTTATCAAGATAGTTCTCTCGTGTATGTGACTGTTTAAAATTTTTCTATCTGTTGACACATTGAGGACAATGTTCGATTTAGGTTTGGGGGTTCATTTGCATTTAGAGTTTTTAGTCTTTTATTTTACCTTTTATTTTACCTTTTATTTTAGTCTTGACGACGGTACCATCATCGGAGACACATTGGAAGTCTCTAAAGCCCTCAAGATTATTCAACGAGAAGGTGGGTCAAGAGGGTTGCATTTGAACATCGGAAATCGAGATATTCGCCATCGACGGACCCTAGATGCTTTGAGGAAGGTGTTTTTCCCGCCAACATAGGTAGGCCTGATTTGGGTGTAAAAGTGCTCGGAGGACCAGTCAGCTTAAACAACCAATACTGCAGTGACTTAGTGACGCAACGGGTCGACAAGACTATCAAGCTTATGGACTGTGTTAAAACACTTCAAGACCCACAATGTGAGCTCTTGTTACTACGCAATTGTCTTTGGAGTTTCTAAACTCTATTTTACCTTGCGAACCACCAGTCCTCGAGTTTTACATACAGCAACCACCCGTTTCGACCAGCATCTGATGGAGTTTTTAAGATATTTAGTTGTAGGAGACGGCGCAGGGTATGGGTTTCTCCAACAACGCTTATCGACTCTACCCATCAAAGATGGCGGCTTAGGTGTTTATACTATGCATGACACGAGCCAATACTGCTACTTAGCCTCTTGGATCCAGACTCGGCCTTTGCAGCAGTCCATTTTACACTCCATCGACCACTCAGCACCTTGCCTCGGTTACCAGGATGCACTTTCTAATTTTATGCAAACCTGCAGTCTTTCCACTCTACATTTGACATCAATACCGTCGCCCCCACGACCCAATGAAAAACCGGCGGCTTTGTATTTCGATGTTGTGAAGAGGGAACTCCCCGACAAGTTTGCCTTATCGCCCCGCAGATGCTATCCTATGGCGAGTAATAAGATGAAGCATGCGATGGACTTCTTGAAGGCCATCCCTATAGCGGGACTCAACCGGACTATCGCTCCCAAGCAATTCAGTAAGGCGGTCATCCAATACCGACTCGGCATACCGCTTTTCCCAAACAGATAGTGTTTGTTCCTGTTGTAAACGTGACATGGACGTATTTGGCGATCATGCACTCCACTGCGCTAGCGAAGTCGGCCTCAAATTTCGCCATGATCTAGTGAGAGACGTTGTTATGAACATCTGCTATAGAGCCGGGGTCGCAGCGCGGAAGGAAGCAGCTTTAGGCTTCTTAGCCGATAATTATGCCCCAAGGCCAGCTGATATACTTGTTTATAACTGGATGAACGGGATTGATACGTGTTTCGATGTTACAGGAGTTTCGCCTTTTTCCGGAACCGGGTTACGCAGCTTCACACCAGGACAAGCCATTTCAGCTGCCGTAAGACGCAAGCACAACAAATACTTGGATATATGCAAATCCCATGGCTACGACTTCGGCGTTCTAGCCTTCACAACCTTAGGTGAACTTGGGGAGGAGCTTATCACGTTCTTGAAAAGGTTAAGGAACTGCCTAGTTAATTTCAATGCTAACAATAAAATAGGTGGTTCTTTATTTCATAGGGTAGGTCTAGCTATCCAAAAGGAGTCTGAACACGCTTTGTTGCTCGGCTCCCATCCATTCATGTACAAAACGACGATGTTTGATTTTCTTTAATAATAGCCAGGTGGCACTCTTTAATATAAAAAAAAAAAAAATCAAAAATCAAAAATCAAAAATTCAAAAACTTTTTGCAAATAAAAACCTCCAACTTTTAGAGATTTTAGAGTCACTAGCATGCTTCTAGCTATGTTTACATAGAGAATCGACCGAAATAACGTAAATTGGAAGTACCTAGGAGAACGCAATCGGGTTTCTTAGTTGATTAGAGCGTTAAAGTTGGATTTAACCATACCGGAGGGCGAATTAGGTGCTGTTAGATATTCGGTAGTAGAATTGTGATCACCCATAGTGGAGACTACCCAATTTACATCAAGTGAGGCACCAACCTTCAATTTTTGCAACTTTCTAGAAAAGCTGTTAGAGTGTGTGTCACCGTACGTAAATTCCGGGTAGGAATGGTGAGCTACCCAACTTCGCACCAATTTCAAAGACTACTTTTGATCTCTTGAGTGCTAATTTTTGTCAATCATGAGGGTGACGTCTAAAGATGAAAACTCCTTCTAAATACCGATTTGCCGTTAGCATCTCTCTCTCTCTCAATCAGCAAGACCCATAGAAACACATCATCGTCAGCAAACGGAGCAGCATCAGAATATTAAAAGAAAAAATTGATATAGTCCAAGGTTTATGTGCAACAAAGAAAAGAAAATAGGATGAGAATTAATAAAATTTATAAAATCAAGACAATACAAGTTGTGGAAAAATTGAGTGATAAAGTCCTTTGTCCATGGAGTTAGTTGTTTCATTATTTGTATTTTTATTTTCACTTTTTTTAAAAAAAAAAAAAAAAAAAAAAAAATCAAAAAATATTGTAGTTTATTTTTGCTACCACCATGGTAAAGAAGAATTTAAAAAGAAAAACAACAAGGAATTTGAGTAGAAAAGTTAAAAATTGTCAAGTTTTGTGAAGTTTAGAAGTTCGTCATCAACAATTGAAGACCGAAGACCGAAGATTGAAGACGTTTCTATGGTTCTTATGAGAGAGTGATATTAATTGCCGATCGGGTGAGAAGTGAGTGAGTACTCCCACCCCTTGCTAATGGTTGATTTCCTTTCTTAGAGATCATCGGAAAAGATTCTTTTTGTCCACACTTCCGTGGAGTCTCCAGATTTTTATTTCGGAAGGTTATCCTTCTTACCTACAACGTGTGCAGGATTTCTCTCTTTACTCCCGCCCGCACACATGAGAGACTAAAAAGCGATCTTTTTGAGTGCAATTATCATAAAACCTTAATGGTGAGGCAGAAGTTGAGACTTATGATCACAATCGAATCCGAATTCTTTCATATGGTATGGTTACTTCTCGCTCAAAGACTTAAGGATGAGAATGCGTTCTTTGGTAGTTCTAACTTCATGTTACTAGCATGCGTAAACTTTATGTCCTCATAGCTTCTAGGATGCTTGAGACTCTTTTACACTCGAAGTTGGAGAAGGTTTTGTGGGTACACTGTAAACCCTCACGAGACTACAACTCGTCCACTAGGGACACCTAGGGGTTTAAAGGCTTAGTGCATACGCTAAATGCATTCGAGAGACCCGTGATGGGGGTATAGTTAGGATTTCTTATTTTCTGTTTCACTTGAGGACAAGTAAAATTCAGGTTTGGGGGTATTTGATGAGTGCTAAATAGTGCATATTTATACACCTTTTTATTGGCATTTTACTCATCTTTTGCGCTTAGAAATCAGATATTACCCAGATTCTGTGTTTTCCTTGTTTTCAGGAATAAATATTTGTATTAATTAATTTTGTGTTTTTAGGCAATAAATAAAGCATGGAGAATCTGAGGAGCCAAAAGAGCGAAGAATTGGAGTCAAGTGCCCAAGGAGCAGAAAGCCGAAGCCCGCGTGCGCAACAGTTGCAACCCAACAAGTAGCAAATCATCTACAAGACATGGGCTTGAGCTAGACCCGACCCGTGACCCGGATCCGAACCCGTCTCTTCTGAGACGTTGAGATTTCTTTCTTCCTCATCCAACGGTCGCTGCTTCCACGTGCATCCAAGATCACGTCGCTCCCGCGCTACACCGCATCACGCCAAAACCGCTTACCTCCCTCGGCCGTTCAGATCGTAGCCGCCTCATCCAACGCTCGCTCGGCCTGTCCCATCGTCCGTTGCTGTACCTGCTCAACACCGAAGCATCCAACACCTATACCCCCACTCGAGCAAACCCTAATCTCACCATCTTCGCTTTCTTCACCTCTCCTCTCACCCGACACGAGCCTCGCTCTTCTCTTCCGCCACCTCTTTCACCCATACCACCACCAGTAGTACCTACTACCTTCTCTACTTCGAGTTATCTCTCTCTTAGCCTCTACCAACTCTAGAAGCTAATTTAAAGATAACTAGAAGCTAGGGTTTGTCCACCAACATCACAAGCAAGCTACCGGGGACGATGTGACAAGAAGAGGAACAAAGAATCGAGTATGGGTTTGAGTTATTATTCATTTAATTTCAATTTTTAATGAATTAGGGTTTGGGAATTTTGGGGGAACCGCATGTATAAATAGAATGAGGGGTTTGTGTAGAAATCACGCCCGGATTAGCCAAAGGCGATCAATTAGGTTAATTTGTAGTTTATTTTCTGTTTTAATCATGTTCTAAATTATTTTCTAGGGTTGAGATGAAACCCATAATCATTGCTAATTGTAGTTTATATTTTGATAATTGTTCTTGATTGTGCTACATGCTTTGGGATATATATAATCGTAATACTTTGCATTTTACTTTCACAAAGTGCATACCATGTATGCACTCGTAGTCAGGTTATTACTATGTGAATGTATTGCAATTCATACCTCATTGTCTGTTATTGATCCCCAGACTAGTTGTACCCTGAGAAGACAGCTAGTGCTTAGGAGAAATACCCTAATTGCGATTAGATATCCATCTTAGGATAAGTTTGATCATCTAAGTAATGAAAGTGATTTGTGATTAGTTGTACTGTGTGATAAGACAACTAATACTAGGGATTATCTAATTGCTTTAGTTGATAACAAACCATCCATAGAAACCCCGGATAACAATGAGACTTGCGTTTTGTCCGGTATCCATTACAAGGGACGAGAACATTATTGAACTTGAACCGAATTAGCCGAGATTAGGCGGTGGATTCGACACCCTAGTGTTTTACAATCTAGTTGCATCTTAGCTCACCGTCACTTCACTACAATTCAGCCAGTATCGGCAAAAACCACGATTGTTACTTGTCACTTTTAGAACTCGGTTGAAGCGACCTTTAGATCAATATCAGAGCACCACAAGTCCTTGTGGGATCGACCAGACTCTGCCGCGTCTCCGATAGACGTCGTGCACTTGCGTATAACAAGTAGGTCATAAATATAACACTTTCGAGGCCTACCAACAAACCATAAAGGCTAAAATTCACGAACTATCTTTTACCGTTTTCTTTCATAGCTTAGGATCGGGTTCCTTAACCGACTTAGATACTTGGAGGCCAAGCATTGTAAACCTATATAAATAGGTATTATGCCTTTCAAATAAGATATCACAGAATCTCATATCACATAAGCTAGGATTTATTTTACATCAAAAACCTAGGGTTTACCCCTTTGTGGGGAACCACCATTATTCATCTTCTTTGTAATATGGGTAGCTAAATCCTTATTGATTAAGGATGAATTCAATATACTAAGCGTGAATCTTTATTATTAATATAAATCTATTTGAAGTTTTAATCATCATCGTTTGTTTTCACTTTATTTAGGGAAAGTTCTTGTAACAATGATACAATTCCAACTCCGGATCTTTATAATGATCCTTCGCCTATTTAAAAGGAGGAGATTGGGTATGACATATCTATTGTTATAAATGGTGTAACGTACTAAAACGGGGGTATTATAATTTGCATCAATGAACTAGACGTTTTAGGAGAGGATTCCAATTCTGATAACGAGGTTGTTGAATAGATTAAGATTGAGAATGAAACCAAATTGATTAATTTCGTGGAAGACCCAATTAATATAGATAATAATAGTTCTGTAGTAGACCACGATACACTTGAGGTAAATAATTCATTATTAATTAAGAAAGATGAGGATCCGAAACAAGGTTTGTCTAAACCTTTTTCTTAATTCTATATCTATTGATCATTTTCCTCTCTTCTCAACTAGTTGTTAAGCCAACTTTTAAGAAAATACCTCACTTAGGATTGGAGTTGTGTGCTTCCAAAGTTTTAAAAAATTATTTTGCTTCTAAGTATCCACCACTTGATGTGTTTTATTCGAGTATTGTGCAGGTTCACCAAGCTAAGGAACCTTTTGAAGTTCTCGAATTATATGTTATATATCCACTTCCAAGTGTTGAAAGGACTAAGTGTGGGGGAAACTTCAATAAAGTGATAGCTTTAATATTTATATCTTGTGCTAATGTTTTTTTGAAGTCGTTATTAGAATTGCAGATTATTGTCTGGATGGACTACCAAATTTCCAGATTGTTGGTATACGGACTATAACAATAACGTCGGGTTGACGACGTTAAACCAAGCGCTACATGGGAGGCAACCCGTCGGTTTTGTATCGCTATCCCATTTATTTTTTAGTTTTGCATATCATATCTTGCATTCCCATCTTAGATTTTACAAAGTCCTATTTTCATAATGAAAGTTTTGACGAACAATATTCTCGTCGAGAATTTTTTTACGTACTTGTCACTAAAACAACTCTCGAGACTTCATACCGAATCCTATTTGAGTGGTTGACCACAACTTTTAAAGAGGACAGACATACCTTTCTTTTCCAAAAATAAAATTTAAATTTGGAGTCTGGGTTGGAGAGATAGGCCTGGACATTTGAGTTTTGATATATTTGCAGAACTTTTTCAGATTGCATGTCTGTCCGTACGGAGGCCATAAGTTTTAAAACGTTTATCAAAACACTGTGACCTTCAAACATCGTGTATAAAAGACGTAGGCGAACAACTTTCATTTATGATATTTTTCCTAGTTCCCTACCCATTTGTCAGTTTTCGAGTTTTTCCAGGCTGTTACGCCAGAAATCAGAATTTTTCGGCTTTGAACATTGAGAAAATGTTGAGTTTAAGTGTGGGGGAGTATTTAAGCATGTTTATATATATATAAAAGAACATAATCTTTGATCTCTTGTATACTTGTATACTTGAGACTTCATATTTTGGAGTTAATTATGAGCTATTTAGGATGACATTGATCCTTTTTAGGTTGAAAAATTTCTTACGACTATAGCTTGATTCCCACTTTATTGTTCTACAATCCTCAATTATATATACCTTCATAATTGAATACAAAACTCAGGTGCTAGCAATAGCATGTATTCATTGGAAAAATTAGTTCTCGTAATATATGATTCCTGCATCCATTTCTTTTTATTTTTGCAGTTATCTGTTTCTCTGAGTGATTTGGTGGGATCCTGGTACAACCATGATGTTATATCAAAGATATAGTCATTGGTTGAGTTTATAAAATTCCCATAGATAATTATCTCCTACACTCAGAAGACCGAGCTAAAAATAAAAAATATATATATATAAGGCTCGTCTTCATACATTGACATTTAATAACAATACAAAGAGAAGGTTCTCCCTGTCTCCATCGCCTATACAAGCGTGGAATGCAAGATCCATGATAACTAGTCATGTAGTCAATAAAATGAGTGAAACCTATCATCATTATTTAGCAAGCCAAAAAGACTCGATGAGTTTATCGATACTTGGATAGCAGTACGTGTGCGTTTTCCATGTCTTCGTCGCCTAAACAAGCGTGGAATTCAGGATCCATGGGAACTATCACATAATTGCTGAAAGAAAACATGCGCTTAGAGTATCTAATCATGTTGTTGAGTTAAATGGGTGCTTATCTCAACTATTACACTAAATATATATAAAAATCGTTTGACGACATTCATACAAGTATTGTGGGTAACGTCGTTCACCTTAGTCAACATTTGCACACTTCAGTATTATATTTCCATTCTCTTATCTATCCATGTGATTTCTGTACGCATGTTTTGCAACAAAAATATTGAGAAACATTGCAACAAGTACAATAACTATCTGAGAAGAGTTATGCAATCAGTTTGAATGTCACACGTAGGTAATTGCTTATGTATGATGATTAGAATGTATGTGGGATGTTTGCAGCTAAAGAACTTATGCAGGATGATTATTTAGTTAGGTTTCTGATTTTTGTCTGTCCTTAGTAGTTCTTCCAAGGCAAAAAATTGGAGTAGATTTTGTGGGTATACCTTTTGTAAACCCTCACGAGACTATAACTCGTCCACTAGGGACACCTAGGGGTTAAAAGGCATGTTGCATTATCTAAGTGTAACCGTATTCTCAATGAAAGGGAGTTTTTGTATAGTTTGATTTAGTTTTCTCGAGGACTAGAAAAATCTAAGTGTGGGGGAATTTGATAAGTGCATAACTCATATGATTTTAATGCCCATTCCATACTTGTTTTAGCTATTATTCTTGAATGTATTCGTATTATTACTCTTTTTTTCTCCGAATCATCCACAAAGGAGCTGCACGATGCTAAAATGAGATAAAAAGAGAAGTATTCCAAGTATCCAAGTGCTCAAGTCGAAGAAAAGTGGAAGAAGTGCGACGAAACGAGGCACATATGCTCAAAATTGAGAGATGGTCCAAAGACCAAGATTAAATCATTCAGACTAAAGATTTCTCATCACCATCTTGAAGAGAATGCAAAGATAATGAGGTTATTCCGAGTTCGGAGGAAGAAGTTAGGGGCAAAACAGGTTTATCGAATACCGAAGACAATAGGGTTTGCATACCGGTATGTGAACCATAATTTCGTGGTGAAGATTTTGCATCCGGTTTGAAAACCAAAAAGTTCCTAAACACTATTTTAAAAATATGGTTTGCAAACTGGTGTACAAACCATCAAGGCTAAAAATCACGAACTATCTTTTAGGGTTTTCTTTCATAGTTTAGGGTCGGGTTCCTTAACCGACTAAGATACTTGGAGGCCAAGCTTTGTAAACCTATATAAATAGGTATTAGGACTTCCAAATAAGATATCACAAAATCTCAATCACATAAGCTAGGATTTATTCTACATCATTTATTCATCTTCTTCGTAATATGAGTAGCTAAATCCTTCGTTGATTAAGGATGAATTCAATGTTCTAAGCGTGAAGCTTTATTAATAACACAAATCTATTTGAAGTTTAATCATCATCGTTTATTTTCACTATAATTAGGGTTTATGATTGATTTTTAGATTGTTCGAGTGTACAACTGGATTTTTCTATTGATCATTCAATTGCTAGTATAAATTTGGAGCGGATCAGTAATTATCGTGCATCTCTGACACAAGTAAATAACGTGAGACCTCGCTGAGGATTCTGTAGATCAATCGTGTGTGAAGAAACACTAGTAAGTGGACCTTGCACTAAGAGTCTAACTGTTCGGATCAACCTAAGTTCACATAACTTAAAGCTTTCGATTGGGTCACACCTTGAGTGCGCTACTACTTGGTGGTTCGGTTGGATATAATATGATATGCGACTTCGGTATCCAGTTACACAAGGAACTTTAGGGATGACACTGCTCTTGCTGTTATTCTACGGTTGGTAATGAGTGGTTCTAACGAAAGATAAACAAGTATACTAATCCAGTTATCGCTTAGTAACGACGAATGATTCCTTAATCATCCATTTCTTTTTATTTATCTTAAAACCAATAACACGTTTGTTTTTTTATTTATTTTGCTGATTCAAATAACTTATCAATTACACAACTCTCTGTGGGAACGATCTCTCACTACCGCTATACTACTAGTTAATTAGTGGGAAATATCTTTATTAATTTGTTGTGCCTACGACAGCGCATACAACACAAGACATGGACGAGATCTATATATATTCGAACAAGTAAGACCGCAAAGGCAGGGGAAGGTGGCAAACTGTGTAAGTCCTTATTATCGTATAAAGAAATATGGGTATATCCAGATGAGGGCTCCGTATAGCCATAATTGAAATATGAGTCAGGGGCATGTTTGAAGTGCTTCCTCTGAGTTCCATGAATGCTAAGTCATTGGTGGTTGAACTACGCTTGGGCCTAAACATACTCCGTTAGGGCGAGTATTATGTTTCCCTCATCCTTGTGTCTTTTCATTAACTACTGTGGTGGAATTTATCCATAAAGGGTGATATTGGTGCTAAAGGTGGCTCGCATTCAGATAAGAAACCCCTCAAGAAAGACTCGCCGAGGTAGATTGTAGAGCCCCAAAATTAAGCTACTTACTAATCTAGGTTAATAATCTAATTACAAAAAAAAAAAATAAGGATTTAAACCATCAGTTTGAACATACAAATTGAATATTTTTAACAAAGCTTAACCCAAATCTATACCCTCTCTGAGAGTACATATATGAACATCTCTCAAATGATATATATACAATAATGAGTGAATTTTCTATTGTAAGAAAATCACGAAGTAGATATAGCGTAATTCATTATACGATTAGACTTCAATCCAAGCTCAAATATTCAATTCACGAATGTTGACTAATCTACAACATAAATTGGAAGTGGGAATTGAGTGAGAACATCATCCCAAAAGGGGTGCCCAATAATCACTAACATGCTTCAATGTTCTACTATAAAGAAACAACTTAACACCATTTGCACCCAGAACACAACATAAGATTACTCTAACATACTTTCTCAGATATTGTGTACAACATTATGATATCTACGAAATATCACATCGGATGATCTACAGAAGTGACGTTATAACAAAGCTAAACATATGTTATTTTAACCTCGCCCAACTTAATAGAGAAGACAATGATAAGATAACTTCAATCTCAAATGATAATATGAATTCAAGTACCATATGACATCTTCGTACAATGTGTATTCCTCATGAATTCAGATACCACCATCAAAGTCTAGAATATATAAGAAAGTGTTGATTACTCTAACCTACCTACGCATAACAATATCATATTGGGCCCTATCCCCCTATGAAACTAGAATTTCTTCCAAAGTAATGTTAGAGTAACGCAATCATATTTGTCAAGACCTAACAATCAAGCACAATATGTATACATCCAATATCCCTATATATGTATAGTATATATAGAGTATATTGGAAACCATTCCGCCTCATATGTTCTTTGGCTAACTTTCCAAAATCGAACAATTATTATATACGGTTCCATTGAAGACATAATTTGTTTTCTCGATTCTCGAGTTATCTTAGCTTAATTCTAAGCTAATCCCTGGTCTTTGAAAATTATAAATAAATAATCTATGTCAACTGGGAAAATCAATCCTTGACACTTTGTGTCCTAGTTGATTCAAGAGTCGTCCTCTATTGACCTTTTAGGTTTACGACTAAAAGACTTCGGTTTGGAGATTCGTGAAGCAAGGTACGACTATCTTTACCTTGATAGTTTAATCATAATCTTGTTTTTATGTTATCGAGGTTTTTTTAATCTCTTTCAGGCAAGATAGATAGTGATCACAAGTTCTCTTCGTCTCGGAATTTGTGATTCCTCAAGATAAATATCTAAAGACCGATCTTACTTGATCTTTTGACTATTGTTCTAAAGAGGTGCTTAAGAATCCAGGTTGCTCTTAGGTAGTCGTAAGTTCCGGATTTGTGAGGTTTGCTAGCTTATCTATTACAAACATATTTCCGCACCTTGATCTTTAATATAAAAGGAAATCAAATATGAGTATATGTTAGAGGCAGATTGGTATAAAAAGTCTTCATTTTGGCTAAAATAACTCTTAGGCTATAAAGGATTTCAGCTAAGGGAAGCAAGTGCATAGAAACTTGCGAGGTTCAAGAGACGTAAGGAGCACGAATGTAACTGAATCACTTGAAGGGTGGGTTCGGTCTCAAATACATTCCAGTCCGAAGTCTCATAGTAGGCAAGTGTATGTAGCGGCTTAATATAGTGTGATGTTCAATCTGGACGAGATGCCGGGGTTTTTCTGTTATTGCGTGTTAGAGCACCGATCTGTAAAAATCGCAAGCATTGCTATCTCAAGCTTGTTTATCAATGTTAGTGATCCAAACTATAAGTATTATTTTTTAGTCTACTTATAGATGTCTCGGACTAGGATAGATTGTGTAGTTGAGCATTAGACTTCACGACGATCATCATTTGAAGACAAAGAACTACTAAGGAGAGCTTGTGGAACTTCATCAACAAAAGGTATGTGGAGACTGAAACTCATCTATCACTTGGAAAGTCTGTTTCTACTCTATCTCCTATATTGAGACAAAAGTCGTAGTGCTATATAGTTTTCTATTATGCACATTTGATATTTCGAGCTGAGTTTAACTCGCTTACATATTTCTCGAAATATGCGTTGGTAAGCTTTCGCTTCGACCAAGTTCATCTTATATTCTTGACGAAAGTCAAAAGATGATCATGTGAAAAATTGTCGAGTAACATCTTACGTGGTTTGTGTGATACAATCATTTGGTGTAGACTTGGAATGTTTCGTAATGATTATTTCAATAACTTGAAAATTGCTTTGATGCTAATAGTTCTTGAAAACAACTATTGTTATCCTCTAAGAAAGTTTCAATGATTTAAATAGAGTTTAGAACACTTAACCAATATTGGATTATGAACATATTATGCACCCTTGCATATATATATTCCATGTCCGGGAACCATAGTATGCATACCCGTATGCGTACATGTTGGTTTGTGAAAGTCCGAGAGCCTAAGTACACATATTGGTACGCGTACTGGTGTAAGGTTTGGGTCTGGGAATTTTTGCTGAGTTTGGAGGTATGTGTACATGTTCGCATACTGGCGAAACCCAAACTGAGTCTGGCTACTTAAGTATGCGTACCCGTTTGCATACTTGAGTGGTTAAAGTTCTAAAATTGGTTGTGACATGAACTAATACATTTATATAATAAGGAATGTAATCTTTGCAAACCATGGCTATATAGTTCATGAATTGATTCGAGTGAATCAAAACGATTTTGCTTCAATTGTGTTCTTGTATACTTCTATGAGAATATAGCAATTGAACAACTCTATAACTAGTTTCATTTGAGTCATTTGAACTAGTTATGGTTAAGATGAATAAGGTTGATATGAGAGTGTTCATATTTCTAACTTCGGTTAACTAATGTTGAGCCAACATAGTGTACACATTTAGGTATGGTTAATCAAACCTAAATGAGGGTACATTTCATTTGTGTGTAACAAGCTAAGTTCGATCGAACAGTTGAAAGATATTATCTTGAGTTTAATCAGGTTTTCATCTAACGGTGAATATTGAATGCTTTGTTACCAAGGTAACTTAGATTGCAAACCCTGATTTGAAAACTATATAAAAGAGAAATCTAGCAACTGGGAAACCTAATACCCACACCTTATGTGTGATACTAGTTGCAACTAGAGTCGATTCTCCTTTAACCTTAGGTTTTTCACGAAACCCTGTAGGTTAACGACTTAAAGACTTCATTGGGATTGTGAAGCCAGACCCAACTATTTTCTCTGTAGTTGCGTGTTCTGATCTTACTTATTCTATCGTGATTGAGTATTATCTTTGCCAAGATTTGCTTGAGATTTATCTCCAATAGATAAGATTAAAAGTAGTCACAAACATCTTCGTCTCATCATTTGTGATTCCACAATATCTTGTTTCGTTTCCATACGATTAAGATTATTGTGAGGTGACTGATAATACTTGACTGTTCTTCTGGAATATAAGTCTGGTTTATAAATTGGTTCCCGTGCACCTTAATTTATCATAAGACGGAATAAAACTCATAGGTATTTCCGTGGGAGACAGATTTATCTATTCCAATAGACATTTCTGTGTGAGACAAATTTGTTAATCAAGTCTTCGACTTTGGGACGTAGAAACTCTTAGTTGTGGGTGAGATCATCTAAGGGAATCAAGTGCGTAGAATCCTGCTAGGGTTCAGAGATGTAAGGAGTGCAACTGTACCTTGATCGGTGTGAGATTGATTAGGGCTCAACTACATTCCAGTCCGAAGTTCATTGGTAGTAGGCTAGTGTCTGTAGCGGCTTAATACAGTGTGATGTTCAAAGCTGGACAAGGTCCCAGGGTTTTTCTGTATTTGCGGTTTCCTCGTTAACAAAACTTCTGGTGTCTGTGTTATTTCTTTTTCGCATTTTTTTTTATATAATAGAGATATCACAGGTTGTGCGTTAAGATCAATCAATTAGATAATCCAACCTTCGGTTGTTGATATAAATTTGTTGACACTTGAACATTGTTCTTTGGCACCGTTCAAGTTATTTCTCTTATTCAATCGGGCTCGAAAATTCCTATTTGTTTGATTGCGGATTTAATTGAGAAATAAAGATATAACTCTTTGATATACTTTTCTATAAATTAAGTCCGACTGTCTAGTTGATTCTCTTGAAAGTATATTGGAGTTTTTGTATTCAGATTGCCAAATGAAATATTGGGTGTGGTTGTTAGACCCCTGCTTTTTCATTGCGGTTTCCTCGTTAACAAAATTTCTGGTGTCTTGTGTTTTCCCTTTTCCGCATTATATTATTTATCTTTATAATTATATTTACACAGGTTTGTACATATTCAATCTAAGTAGTTACATCCGCTTAATTGTAATCGATTACGAGACTGGTTTCTTGTAGAATTTGTATCTTGAAAGATAGATAACAAGTTTAATCACTTGGTAGAATTCCGATTGAATTATTTGGATACGACTAGATTGATCTTGGATATTGAGTTTTGAGATCGTCCAAGTACTAAAACCTAATAATCCATACCGGGAAGAGAAATACCGGATTTTGTCCCGAAAGTGCTTAACAATCAGGTTCACGGACCTTGTGTCTATATACATAATGATTAAGTAGAGGTTGAGATATTAACTCTTTATACATATTGACAAGGATCATTAAGTTGGTCTACTTGATATTTTTTTTTTTTTTTGAAGCATGAAATTTATTTAAACTACTAAAAGGCTATTACATGAGGGTACATAATATCCCAAGATTCATCAGTTACACTTGGATTAAGAAGCCAGAAATGTGCAGTAACATAATATTGGAGCACAGTATTTATCTTGATCATAATTCTGGCGGTGGATGTTGGTTTCGAAAGTCGAAAGGCTTTCGGTCAATGCTTTCCACAAGAAAAGTTGTATTTTTGATGGACATAAAAATGTCCACAGGAACTCAGATGGAGGTAGAGGTGTCCGATGCAATTGATTGAAGTTTCTAGTCATGCCTTTGTATCTTGATGTCGCGGATAACTGCCCGAATAATGTGTCTACTCCTTCGCTTTTGGGCTTGATCCATAACTTCAACGAGTCTTTAACTTTGAATAAGTCTTGAAGTATAATCCAATCTCCGCCCTTGAAATATTAGTGCTAATAATGCTATTAGAAAAGTCACTAACTAATTCACTAACTATTCTATACTAGAACTAAGGACTACAGTACCTAATTAGACAGAGATCTAATTAAGATTACAACTTATATATGACTAAAATACAACAAAATAGCAAATCAATCTAGTAAAGGAAATTCTTAAGCGCGATAGAAGCTAAATCGGACTAATTAGGAGTGGACTACCAGCCCTTGGAGAAGCGCACTTGGTTGTATTGTTTAGCCATGTGACACATAAGGCGAATTTTCAAGGGATTATTCTTGCTGGCGTGTTCTTTGCGGTGTTCTCAATCGATCCGCTATCGTTGCGAATTGATGCTCTTTGTTGTTGTATTGTGTTGATATTGCTCAATTTCAATATGCGATTAGGGCCGATTAGGTGATAGTTCGTTATGATTTAGAAAACCATGATTAGGGTAGAGCTGCTGTCGGCGAAGAAACTGAACTAATGTTGTTGAAGGCGCTGTCATGATGGCAGATCATATGAAACGCATGAATACACTCGTTTGTTACATTCAATATCATAGTTAGCTTTCCTTAAACTTCAAATGAGAGATGTTAATGATGTTGTAGAGATGAAACGCCGATTGCTTGAAATTATTGACAATACCATCCCCATATGCTGCACAAAAACTAATATGAAGAGGCTAGAGAACAAATCAGTTGATGTCGAAATCGTTATGAAAGAAGTCATATCTGAATTTATGTGGATGATAAGCACCAATTTCCATTTCCGAGCACCTGAATTGGTACGATAAATCCAATCATTTTTTAATAGATAACTCTGCCTCAAGATCAACTTCATCCCTAAAGAAGATGATCTAAACAAGACTCCATGCGAATCAGAATAAAATGTCTTCAAGGAACACATCTCAAATAAACTTTGAAAGATATGAACCAACACCAGACAAAAGTCCATACCTTGAGAAGTTTTTTTACACAAGTTTAAAAATTTACATTCCACCAAATATCCAAAGGAATATCAGGCACTAAAACCAATAGTGCCTACCCATATCGAACAAATAGGTTCAGAAAAGTAGAGATCCTAGAACCTACATTCAACCAACAAATGGCTCGAGAGATGAAGAGGCTTAACAATAGGTTCGTCAGCGTAACAAAAAGGGACTAGGTGCAGCGGGAAGAGGATAAATTCCAATTGAATTTCTGGACTCAAACATGTATGAAAGTTAAGGCATAAGCAGCAAACTGGCGAGAAAGGCATGGGAGATGTTGGGGATTCGTTTTGAATTGGTTGATAATGTTTCAAAAGCATATAATCGGTTCTAAACCCAAACAAGATCAAGCTAGCATCATGGAATTGCACAGAACTCTCAATCTTCAAAAATACAACTAACCCAGACAACATAGAGATCTCAATCTTCAAACCACATCTAAATCCAAACAATAGCAAGCTAACAACATGAGATTAGGAACGATACCTCAACCTTAAAATCAGCTGAAAATTATGAAGTATGTCGATAAAATAGCCGCATCATCTGCCAATCCTGATGTAACTTCAATGAATCAAGGAACCACCGGATCTAGTCACCCCAATGAGAAAAAAACAAATCAATCAAAGGAGAGCAGAAACATCAAAAAATTGAAGTTCATATTGCATCCCGGTTGAATCAAGGAAGGAGACACCAGATTTCAATCTTGTACATCATTAAATTGAAGATATTTTCATTGCAACATCATTGAATCAGAAAAGCCAGTAAAATTGGAATTTAATTAGAACAGCATACACCCAATATTAATCGAGAGAAGAAGATAATCCCATGGAATAGATTTTGTATCATTGTATTAAATTTTGTTTATACAGCTTGTCGAACGAAAAGGTGGGTGTATTTGGTACAAGTTCCCATACCATGTAAATCATATAAGAAATTTGACAAGAACTTTTTTAGTAGCAGTGTAGTTAAAGCTCGTACCGTCTTGAAATTGTAATATTTGTTTCTCTTATTATTTCTGAAATCGTCAATTTATTTGTTGTACTTATATTTTCCATGTCCTCTTTATAGTATAAAAATTTATTTAAAAGTAGTACAGGCAATAAATATGCTTGATTCAATGAGTTTTTGCCAACTTATCTATTATTTTAATCTTTTTGATCCAATGAATTTAAAAAAAAGAAGTTTCAAAACAAAAGTATTTTCAGAAAATAGATAGCATATGCTAAATTGATATGAACCATATGGTGAAAGAAGGTTGACCGTTCAAACAGGACAACAAATCTTAATTTTTCCAATATCACTGATACCTATGGATGTACATGGTGATGGTTATCTGCTAAAACCAAATCGATTAGGGAAAACCGAACCAAACCATTTACTAACGATTGGTTTTGGTTTTAAAAGATAAAAATCGAGTCTGATGGTTTCGGTTTTGGTTTGATATAAAAACCAAACCGAATACTAATGGTAAAGACAATTAGTTTTTATGTAATATCAATCATTAGATCTATCTTAGATTAACTATATTTAATCCTATTCATAACTACAAAAGTATATATTTAATTTTATTTAATGTTAACGCATAATTTTATGTGTATTTTTATATAACTATATTTTAGTCTTTCATTATTATTTTTTTTAACTATTAGTTACATGAAACTGATAAAATAAAGAGAAACCAAAACCGAATGGTAAATCCGGAACCCAATGGTAAAATTAAAAACTGAAACCGTTCGTTAATGGCATGGTTTTGGTTTGAAAAATTAAAAACCGGAGTAATTGTTTCGGTTTGAGAAAAAACTGAACCGGACTAAGCCGTATACATAAGAGATACCGCCGTATCGGGGAGGTCTCGGTTTCAAATATCATCAAGATCGATTCCAAATTTTATGTTTATAATTTTTATAATAACCTAATAATCATGAATAAGAGATGAGTAACATATAACAAATAACTTCATTAAAAATCAATCACAAAGGAATTGGATACAAATTAATCATACAAAGAAAACAAAATCAAACCAAAATACGAGATTAATAATCAAAACCCCAACATCTTGTTAGCAAAATAAGAATCAATTGATTCTCGCCAATGAGTTTATAAGAAGATTTTTTCAGCCGAAGAACTAAACATTCGATTAAATTTAGGGATTTATTCCTTCCATTCATTTGAAATTAGTAAGCTACCCCGATATTCACAACAAATTCTCACAATATATGTATATTGGAGAAATCGGTCGTCTAGTTCGGTGCGTATCGGTCGATATTATCGACAATATACCGTATCGCCGATATAGTTGTTTCCGTCTCTCTCAACTACCAACACCGATAATTACTGGTCGATACGGCTGATTTTGACTACATTGGTAGTACCATGCTAAGGCGAACCATGTCGATGGCTAACCGCAACATTGCTAATAAGGGGTACCGGATTCCACAGGAGGGTACCAAATACATATAAGACAGAGGACTTTTTATTTTGTCCTATATACATTTTTACCCTCCATAATGAGACTCCTTAGCGCATTGGGCTAACCGTGATCTAGTTTCCCTCCCCTTAACTAAAAGTGGGCACCTTACAAAAAAAAAAAATGGGTCTCGTAGAAACGATTCAGTCAGTATAAGAGATGTAAAATCGAATCGGTCTTCTTCTTGTTTCTCATTGTTTCTAAAAAGAAGGGGAGAAAAGAAAAGAGAGATAGATACAACAGAGAAAAAATGTTTCTTCGAAGATTGGCATTGGCAGGTCCATTATTTGCAAGAGTGAAAGAAACAACAGGGATAGTAGGTCTAGATGTAGTACCAAATGCAAGAGAAGTGTTGATTTCACTCTACAAGAAAACCCTAAATGAAATCAAAGCTGTACCTGAAGATGAGGGTTACAGAAAAGCTGTCGAATCATTCACTACAAACAGATTAAGAGTATGTGAAGAAGAAGAAGATTGGGAACAGATCGAGAAGAAACTTGCTTGTGGTCAAGTTGAGGAGCTCATTGAAGAAGCTCAGGATGAACTCACCCTCATTTCTAAGATGATTGGTAATCTCCCTCTTCTTTTCATTTACATTTTTGGTTGCCCTAATTTCTTGCATTTTGCGAATTTTAGTTTCATTTCTGTTATTTTAGTTTGAGATGGTGGATTTAGGAAAATTTGTGTGATCTGAAATGAGGGTTTTGAATGTTTTTCATGGCTAAGATTAGTGTAATTGAGAAAATTTAGAACTAATGCTTCCTATATGATCTGTCAGAGTTAAGTATTCAATGATATGAAACTACTGTACACTCCTTGATCAGAAAAATGTGTATGTTGCTGAATTAGGTATGGTTTTAGTGTGAACAACCTGAATCTTGAGCTACTTTCACTAAGTCACCAGAACTCAGCCCAAGCCAACTGAGGTTTGCTTGTATAATCATGTATCAAACTAGATGATCAATTGCCAATTTAGCACTCGACGTAACCTTGTTGCACCTTCCTCAGTGATGGGGATGCACATGTCTTCACAACGATTTAATGACGAATTTTCACTCATCTCATCTGTCATCCTTAGATTATTGACCTAAGTAGATGTTGAATATTTGGTAGTTTTTCTTATGTGTACTGTTTTTCAGCTCCTCTTCATTGGTTTTTGTTTTGTGACACTCAAAAGGCATTTAGTGCCTGATAAAGATACAATTATGACTATGTGCCAGTCAACCTAATTGTGCAGAAATCGAGTTGCTGATTAGTGATATGTTAAGTGGAAAAACTGCAATTTAAAAATGTAAATTCAAAATTGGGCCTGTTGATAGGGATACAATTTTTTCATGGACTGTCTATATATAGACTCTTATTTTTCTTTCTTACATTGGGCGTTTAGATTTGGATCAAATTTAAACCTCAAAAATTAAACGTGTACAGTTAGATTAAGCTTATATTTAGCTGTGTGCTACTTCTGTGTAATTCTGATTAATTATTTAGATGCATAAAGGCCTATTTATCTATAAAGTATGATACTGTCACTAACTTTGACCAAAGATGCCAAAATGGGTGACCAATTGGCATCTGGGTCTAAAATTGGGCAAGCGCGTGAAGATGAGCTTGTCTGTTAGCTCAACTGACCAAAATTGGCTTTCTGAAACAGTACCTGGGATCTGGTTCATCACCAATTTGAATCAAGCAGTCCAATTTGACCTCTAAACCACATGTCTGCCATCCTTGTCATGGGACCTTGTGTACTCTTGATATTGGTGGATTTCATACTACTACAATTCGAGGATTCTTTGATATTTTCCTTTTCAAGTAAAGAAAGGATTCAAAGGCTAGTACTTCGTGTCTAGTTGGTGTGATGTTTTAGTAAAGTAGGAAAACTTGTGGAAACAAATGCTTCCGCCATGGCTGCTATTGGGGTTACTGAAATCCACGGCGGTTACCAAACAATCTTCGCCATTGGCTTGCTAATCCCCCGTGGAATTTGGTAACCCCTGTAGCAGCCATATTGGATATTTCCACAAGCTTTCGGTTTTCCTATTTCAATAGCTAAATAACAGTAATCTTGACAGCTACCACCATTTGAACCTTACATCTAGGAGAACCCCCCCCATAGCAAAGGCATATTTCAGTAGTTCCACTGCCATATTAGATTGTTGCAAAATGCTTTATTTTGCCTATTGATATCTCAATTCCTATCATTGTGAAGCAGAATTCACCAAGTGTTGGATTGTTGACCCACCAATAGGGAATGTGAGCTGGGTTTAGACTGTCGTGAGACAGGGGTTATCTATAATTACAGAATGAGATTACGTTGGTATTTGTTCTGTGGAGTCTTGCATCATTCTGATTGAACCCTAAATTGTCTCGGAAAGTGCACATTATTTTTCTTTATGAGGTTATTAGAGTTTCAGGAGTTATCATAACACTGCAGACACATTGGAGATCAGAAAATTCCATATTAAAAGAGAACTTAATTCCTCCATATATTGCTACTGTATTGCTTCATGATAGAGCAGAGGACGCTCTTCTTTTATTAAGCTTTGAGCAGCTTTTACTCGTCCCATAGAGCCAGATGATTTAATAATGTTAAGTGTATAGTAGACTAGTGGAATACATTGGAGTGGAGAAGGCAGCTGATGTGCTTCCTATACTGCATCATGGTTTATGGTTATGGCTTTTCTCCTGCATCTCTGATTCTCTGATCGTTTGCTTACTGAATGTGAAAGGAGCAAGGAAAAAACAAGTCGAACCTTCTAATCCTTCTTGGGACTGAGTTAAACCAAGCCCTTCAGATATTTGTGTTGACATTAACTGTTGCGAATCTTTGCGTTTGTTTGGATGAACACTCATATTATGATTGGTATTTGCTGAATTTATAGCATGAGTAGCAGCACTAATGATAAAGACCATGCATTATGAGCTGATTCTAAAATGCATTTAAGTAACTCGGTTTGAAATTTGAATTGCAGAGTGGGATCCTTGGGGTGTTCCAGATGACTACGAATGTGAGGTTATTGAGAATGATGCTCCAGTTCCAAAGCACGTCCCTCTGCATCGTCCAGGTCCTCTGCCAGAGGAGTTCTTCAAGACGCTGGAGGCGATTACTTCTGCCCCAAAGAAAGATGAGCCAGCTATTGCCGAGTCCACCGCTTCAAAGGAGTAACCTGCTCTCACTTCTACAAACTCGACACTGTTTTATCTAGGAAAACAATAACTGTATTTGCTGTTTGAGCTTTCTGAACTTCAACAAAAGCTCAGCTTCTGTATTGATGAACCTGAGTGAACTTTTGTTTGGGAAGGGATTAATGCATTAAAGTCTTTTTTGTTTAATTCATCTTTAAGCATTTCTGTGTAAGCAAGCTTGAAAAAATATAGTCACAAACCATCATGTTTCTATTTCTCTATTGTCTTCAAATAAATTTGGTTTCCCTTGGCGAGTGTCTTTCTTTTACCAAAACTCTCACAGATGAGTTGAGTTTGAAATATTTACTCGCTATAAATGCCAAAGTCATCTAATTTTCATTCATAGCAATTAATTTGTTACATATTGTTGCACATATAACAAAGCTATGGATGTTGATCTTGTTGTGGTGATTAAAAGGCGGAAAAAGACCACATCGCAACAATGATCTTGTCCAACAATAATCCGAGCTCCCATGTTACACGGTTAGTTAAAAAAATATAATCAATCAATTCTGATCGTAACTTGATTTTGGCTTTAGCTTTAGTTTTATTATCACTAAGATATTTTAATTTTAAAGATTAAGTTCTCAGCCGATAAAATAAGATATTAGTAAAATAAGTAAGATACCTGGTGAATCTTGTTTAGTAAAGAGTCCCGTGAGTCTGATTAGCCAACGGAAGATTTCGATTTAGTTTTTATTTTGAAAATCATTTTTTTTTTGGCTGCCAGAGAAGTGATTTATTAATTTAGAATTGAAACATTGTCTGCTAACAAAAGACTTTCGATAATACTTGGAGGTTTATCAAACCATACCCTAGTGACTCCATTTGTTTAGCTAGCTTATCACCAGGTTTATTACAACTTCTAGGAATAAAATGACACTCCCATTGTGGGATATTTTTAAGACAATCAATGGAATCGAGCAGAATATCCTCATTCTCCTAGGCTATCACTGGTGCAGAATTGTTGATGTAGTTTTCAATTCCTTCAAGTTTGTTTCCAGTACTATATGTGTATGCTGCAACTCATTACTCCATTTAGCAGCTTGATAAAACGCTAGACATTCTGCTTGCTCAGAACTTCTTATTCCTGCATAGCATTTTGTAGAGCATCCCCACCAATTTCTTGCAAAATCACGTAAGACGAGCAATCCCTGTCAGTCCAGAAACTGCATCATTAGAAGCATCACCGTTTATAACATAAAATGGTGGTGCAGGTGGTTTCCAATGCAGAGATGATGTTTTTTGATATGCAACAACTGAAGTCTGTTCAGTTTTCTCATTCATGTGTTCTATATAGACTACGAAGTTCTTGGCTTTACTGGCAACTTTCTGAGGAACTGCCTACTTCTGTTGAAACTTAACCTCACATCTTTCATTCCAAATTGACCATGAAACAATCATGGCAGTGGTTAACCATCATGTTGGCATGATGTGTTGTCTATCAATATTCATCCAGTGTTCAAAAATGTCTGCAATACTTATATCACTTTCTGTAGGTACACATGGGCCTCCTGGTATGAGCATCCAAACAACTCTGGAAAAAGAGCATGTGAAGAGAACATGAACTACATCTTCATCATACTGGTTGCAGAAAGGGCATTGTCGATTGACGTAACCACATGATCTGGATAATCTTTCATTTGTAGGCAATATGGCAGCAAGACATTTCCACCAAAAATGTTGAACACGCGGCCAAGTTTTGATCTACCAAAAGAGCTTCCAAGATAACTTTGTACCTTGAATAGTTAAAGAAACTTCAGTGTCTCCTAAACTGAGCTCATGAAGTTTATTATAAGCTGATTTCAAAGTAAAGCTCTCATTCTTTGTAAGTGTCCACACAAGTTTATCTTCTGCGGCTGTAGAGATTCTCATACGAGAATTAAACTAGCAATATCTCGGTTCAAAAATCTGTTGTAACGAGTGATACATTCCATTGCTTCCCATCTTGAACTAATAATTCCTTGACCCATATGAAGTCTTCACTGTTTGTCACGCCATGTTTTGGACTTGGTGGCTCATTCAAACCTGTTACCCATATATCCAACCAGATCTTTATCACCTTTTCCGAATCTCCATCTACTATTAGCTTTTATGAAAGGAATCTGTTTTTGTACTCCCCTCCAAGCCCACGAACAGCTTTTTTTAGGGTTTGCATGTATCATACTGGTGGAAGGAAAATATTTCGCCTGTATGGCCTTAACCCATTCCTCATCTGGATTGCTGCATATTCTCTGTGCCGCACGAACTAGTAAAGCCTGGTTAAGCGATTTCAAATCTCTAAAGCCTTGTCCTCCAAGATTCTTGTGTAAACCTAATCTTTTCCAAAAAGTTATGTAGGTGCCTCTTTTATCAGTGAAGCCCCACCAGAAATCCCTTTGTAAAGAATTAATTTGTTTAATTGTTTCACATGGCAGTTAAAGGCAGCTCATGGTATAAGAAGGAATAGTGTTTGTTACCGTCCTTATCATTAAGGATTTCACTACACCATTTTAAGGGATTCGTAACTAAGATTCGCAACGGCACTAGGTCGGTTGCGAAATTTCGGTTGCGAATCTTAGTTGCTAATTTCTCGCAACAGATGGGTGTCGTTGCGAATTTTGCAACCACGCACGTAAGGTTGCGAACCGCAATCGCTTCTGTGTTTAAGCGTCGACAAGCGCGTGTGGTTGGGAACACAATGACTTATATTTACGCCCAAGTCAAAGTTTGGTCAAGTACTCTTGTTTTTTTTTTTCTACCCTTCAAGACTCATCTGCATTTATCTTTCCTTCTTCGATTTTTTCTTTCATTTCTCATCCACAGAACTCTCATCCCTTTTCTTTGCAGCTCTGAAAAACCTTCTCTTCGTTGTTTTTATGTTGATTTCAAATCGGAAGATTTTAGTTTTAATTAAGTGAATGATTCATAGAAGTCTTGTAGCTTGATTAATCGAGGGGGGGAGGTAACGGTGTTGCTATTGACTGAGTTTTGGGTGAAGAAAATAAATTAGGGTTTTGGTCTTGAGAGGAAGAAATCAAGAGTTGACGTAGAATCAGTTGATAGCCATGGTTATTTATGTTGATGGTGCTAAATAAAGTGTCGATTCAAACTCAGTAGGTTAAAGAATAGGTAAATTAGGGTTTTTGATTTTGGATTTGAATTTTTGTTCGGGGGAATTAGGGTTTTGATTGATGATTTTTGTTAGAAGTGCAGGTGGTATGTATGATATGTATTCAGCTGCTGCTATGGATACTGGGAGTAACAAGCTTTATATTTCTAATCTGGATTATGGTGTTTCAAATGAAGATATCAAGGTAATTTTTGAGATTTCTAGAGCAATCCTTTTTTTTTTATGTTCAATCGTTGTATGAATGTTTTGTTGTTGGGGTTTTTTGTTCTTGTAAGTAAAAGATTTAGAGTATAATGGATTTTATATAGATTTTTATTAGGTTTTGTTACTGGAAGAAGTGGTAAATCAAAAGTTGTTTCAAATTTCAGTAAATGGTAATCTAGGAAGCTTTGGAAATGATATCAAGTCTTCTTTGTTTTTCTCCATAACCTTTGTAGCCAAATACAATGATCTGTCTTTTGTTCCTTTATTAACATTTCAATGTTGCTCTGGTTAGGAAGCTTTGTAATAATGTTTTCTGGTGAATGCTCCTTTACTCTACAGAGCTGCCTCCCGAGTTCCCTTCTCTGTTCTCAAGTATGCTATGACCCTTGATGGTAAGTGGTTTTGTGGATCTATCTAGTTATGACTCATATCTGCGATGAGTTTGTATAGGTTTATGCATTTGTTGCTCTAAAAATCATTGGTGGAAAAAATGCTCCAACTCATGTTGGTGAACTCGGAATGGTTGAGATGTCACAAGCACTGAACTTGATCGAGAGATAGATTTATTTTTGATTTTATTTTTTTGTTGGTTTGATTCATCTCTTCTTTCTATTCAAAGGCAATTTTATTTCCGCTTTATCAATTTAATTTTTGATTATTTAAGCTTCTCAATTACTTTGGTTGTTCATAGATTTTGACTTGGTAAATCTTAAATCTGGGGTGTTCATGAAACCCTAGTTTTGTATATAACATAGTATTACTGTTAATTAACAATTCAACCGTTAGATTGCAGCCAATTTTTTAAGTGTCATAATTGTATATACCTGGAATGTTAGGTTAAAATTTGAGAATGATCGGATTATGTTAAGACCCTGAATCAACCCACCGAACTGACTGTGTTTCTGCAGGGATTAAATTCCGAACAGGTCTGTTTGAGACCTTGTATTTCGTAATATAACTATTATAAATTTATGAATTTTTTATATGTGTTGATTTATGATATTTTCAATACCCTGTAAAAATTTCATAGGGATCCGACATAGAGAAGTACTGCAGAATCTCTAACATTTTGACTGCACCTACAGATTTCTACCCCAGACCAGACCTATTGTATATCTCATTTTACAGAATCCGACCGTTAGCTTGATCTGAAATTTTTATACATTATACTATGTGTTTATATGAGTTTCCAGTAAAATTATTACAGCGATCAGATTAGTTTATCACTGGTACTAACCAGAGCCAGTTGAGTGTACAATTTTCGGTGCTTATTTTCGATATGCCAGATTTGTGGTTGAGTATGTATTGGTTGTTGAACTTGTTTGCATTCAGTATTGTGTAGTCGTCGAGGTCAGGGCAACTTATATCTTTCAACACAAGTAGAAGATAAAATGGCTATGGGTGTAGATCCAATACAGATTTTGGGTGGTATTCTTAGCTTCACTATGTTTGCAGTGCTTGGTAATATGGTCAAAAGAGATCATTGTGATAATTCCATCATTAGTCAGGTATAATTCTCTTTTCTTTTTTTCTTTCGAGTTTAATCAAATTTGTTTTTAGATAGTTGGGTTTGTTTCAACTATCTAAATTAGATTCTTGGCTTGGATACAAGAATTGTGATCTTTACCTTCATCTACTCTAGTTTTTTGGTTTTATATGGCCTGTGATTTGACGATTACAGCATAAGAATAGTCTTCACATATCAGTGAGGCCTGTTAAGTTGTTAACCTCCATACATCAAGGCGGAATCTAGGTGGATAATTTGGTGCTAGAGGTCGACACAGTAAAGTTGGTCCATATAGTCAGCGAAAATGGTGCTTGCCTCCATCTGTCTGTTATCTGCAAAGGAGTTGATATATCCTCGTTTCAAATATGTAGTTGTTTACTGCAAGTGCTAAAAACTATAGAGATAAAAGTATTTTGATTTCAAGTGATGTATTTCTCATTGTGTTTTGGTTGCATATATGCTGGTCTCTACTGCTTGAGAATGAATGAGTCCACATTTGTGTTCTTACCCCCTTAAGTTTCAATAGTTTTCATTAGGGAAGAATTAAGGAATTCACAGCAGTCGAATTTGAAAAAGTTGAAGTTACAAAGCAAAGTCTTGTTAGTGTTTCCAGAAATGACATTGGAAGGGAGGTGGAAACGAGCTTAAGCAGTGTTGGACCAGTGCGGACTGTGTAAGTTCAACAAAGATCTTCTAACGTTTGATGGTTAAACATACCATGACTGTTTTCTATGCTTCTTATCTGAAGTTTATTGGCTAAAAATGCCATCCTTATTTTTTGTGCTTCTCATTTGTTTCCTTTTCATTATCTTTCACGGGATCGTGGTTAAAGTTGAGCACTCCAAGGGCTTCATCACATCCTCATTGACTAATGGTCCCGAATACCATATCTCACAGGTATACTGTGTTACCTTAATTTGATTTTTTGTAGACTAATGCAGTAATCTGACTTGGCCTAACATGGGCTATAACGAAGATATTAAAAAAAAAATGTGACAGAGTAGTTATCTTGTGAAATGGCATAACTTAGTAGATTCCATTAGGATTGTTTGGAGAATTTGGTTAATTCTTTACATGTTATTCTCAATGATGGACCTGACAGATATTGTTGTTAAGGGAAGTTTACATTTAAGTAACCATTCCAAACTTTTGTTGCTTTAGTTATTCAATTGCTTCTGCACTTGGTCTAGTTCAACTAGTATGATGTTCTTTCCTTGTTCATCAATTTTTTATTCTGATTCAGTCATACTATTTCCGTATTCATTGTGAAGCAAGGCTACTGATGTGTACCAACTTTAATGTTTAGAGCGAGAGCGTTAAACTCCTAGCAGTTGCATCCTTAGTTGATGCACTTTGTCGTTTATCAGTCTTTCAAGGCCAGGTAATTTCAGTGAAGTGCACCTGAAGTACTTTCTGTTTTGCTTTGTTTGCACCTTTGGTTAGTTATTTCATACTTGTAGAGTATGTGCAAGTTGAACAATGCCTTTTGGCTCAATGAACTAAGATAGCATTTTTGGATGGTATACATAACTAAGATGTCAAAATCCACACTGCTAACAAAGTCAATGATCTAAATTACACATTAGTCTGCAGCTGCGACTATCTGAACACAACCAATTAGGTCAGTCGTGGTTAAGGACATATTGGAAACATAAATCATGCTTAATTGTGTCTCATTTTCACTAAATTTTGGTTTGGGTTTCCTTATTGTGTTCCATTAATGTTGAGTTACAGATTTAAACACTTCTTTCTCTTGGTTTTGGTAGTTTTTTGGGTGTAAAGGTTTCATTTTTAATTTAGGTCTACACTGGATTTGGATTTAATGGTTACTCTATCTATCGCAAGTTGAATTTATTATGTGGGTTCTGAATATAAATCAACCTCTGTGTTACATTTTAACTTTTTGCCCAATATTGTGAATGTGTGAATTACTTTGATAGCAAATTACTTGGCTTTTTCAGTGGATTGTGAACTCTCTACGGTTGAGCAGACTCATTCATGGAAGCTTCGCTATGGTTATGATCGTGTGAATGATGATAAAGATGTTTCCAACATCGAGGCCAAGATAACTGATGGTATGTCATATATCTTAAATTATTTAGTAGTTCACCAGTTCTTAGTTTCATTTTTAGTATAGTCAAGAGTCAAGATTTTGGTGAATGTTTTGTACTAAATAAAACAAGAACAGTTTTACGGGATAGTTTTGTGTATTATGCTTACAAGATGCTAGTGCAGACCTAAAAAGATATCACAGAATCCAGCGTAATTTAGGATTTGGCTGACTTCAGCTGGATTACAAGATGATCCCCAAATTCTCGTGCAGATTCAATGTTTTTACAAAACACCATTATATGCGCAAGATTTTGATCTATCATTGTTTTAACTTAGGTCATTGGCAGGAGGATTAGAGACAATGGAAACTTATCCAGTTCCCCATATTCATCGGTTCACATGATTTTGCACGCTTGTACTTGCACAACATATTATTTCTTTATTAGTTTTTGACTCAAATATTTATAAGCATACTGGTTATCTGATTGGAAGAATTTGTGATGCTTTGTTCGCAGGTTGATTGAATGATGTTGTGTTATGAGATCAGAAATTAAGGTTGGAGAACAAAGCAGCAGCCATTAGGTCCCTTAGCAGATGCAAGATTTGTAAGTTTATGTAGTATCTCCTTATAGTGATTTAAGTTAGAAGAACTTAGGAATTTCGTAACTTTACATGAACTGAACTTAGAAACCAAGTATGTTTCTAATGTGTACACTAGTTTGAATACATTACATTTGTATCAAATACTCAATACTTTTTGTTAACATCAATTGAAGAATCCATTTTTCATAATATGATACAGTTTTGTATGCTCAATGAACGAATGACATGGTTTGTATATCTGTGGAAATGATGAATATGGGGAACTGGGTAACTGCAGCGGGGGAGATGTGGGGGGAAATGGATTTTGACCAGGTCAATGAAGACTTGACTTTTTTTTTATGTTGCAAAATATTAGCAACGTCTATGATCTGTTGCTAAGTTAGAACCAGAACCAGTAAATTAGAACCAGAACCAATAACATTTTAGTTCCGGATAGGGGTATTCCTGTAATTAGAAACAACTTAGCAACGGCAAACCTTGGTTGCTAATAAACAGGGTCGCAACGGCACAGTAGGTTGCGAATCTCCGTTGCTGACCAAGATTCGCAACGGAGCTTATGCCGTTGCGAAAAAATGCAACACCGTGTTTTGAAACGTCAACCTGCCGTTGCGACCCTGGTCAGCAACGTCCAGGCTCCGTTGCTAATCCCCAAAAATGGTGTAGTGTTTGCAAGTCTGAGACATAGAATCCCCATTCCACTTAGAAAGTCTTCTTTTAACTCTCTCAAACAATCCTACAAAACAATCAATCTTCTTTTTCCTAATGAGCAGAGGCAAACCTAAATATCTTTCATTAGTTTTCATTCTTAGAACCTTCAATCTTCTTGTAAGTAATCTGCAAAATCTCTGAGGGACATGCACACTATAGTAGACGCTGGATTTGCTGAAGTTAACTGATTGACCAGACGCTTCACCAAACTCTTTAATAATATCAAGAAGATTGTTGACATTATGTATGTCAGCATTTATAAACAGCAGGCAGTCGTCAGTGAAGAATAAATGAGAAATAGGGGGTACACCAGCCGCAATTTTTATGCCTTGTATCTTATTATTTTGCTCTGCATGAATTAATTGTCGATAGAACGCTTCCATGACGATAATGAACAAATATGTTGATAACAGATCGCATGTCTAACTCCTCGAGATGGCTTATAGGACTGGCAAGGACTACCATTTAGAAGGATGGATTAATTAAATTTATAAATTGTATTGTTTTCTTCCCTTCGATGAAAAATCTTTAATTAATACGGAGATACGCCGGGAGATAAAATTCAAATTTTATTTTATTTTCGACACTATTATGTTTCTCAAAATAACTAGATCTCCTAAACCATAAAAATAGGGTATATTAATTAAATACCCATAGTTTTGACACCCAACAAATATACCCTTATACAACAATAAATATACCCCTATCATTTAAAAACCTTATCCATTAATAAATAAATTACCTTAATACCCTCACTTATAATTATTTTCATTTACAAACCTTATCCTTATCCATTAACAATTGTTTTTCTTATTTCATAGTCACTACCACCACCACCATTCCACCACTGCCAGCACCGCCACCACCACCACCAATCCACCACCACCACTTACTAACTACAACCACCACTAATATTTCACCATCTCCACTAATATTTCATCATCACCACCACCATTATCATTGTTGTCACCACTGACGCCGCCGTCGTTGTTTCCGCCACCACCGCCGTCAAAATTTGGCGTCAACAACCGAAGTTGATCCAAAAAATAAAAGTTCAAAAATAGCTTTACTAATACATACTCCAGTTTTTTTATTGTGTCAACAATCAAAGTTGATCCCAGTGAATGGGTCAACAACAAAAGTTGATCCTTTTAAGTGCCATCAACAATGGAAGTTGATCCACAAAAAATGAGATCAACAAATTTATATAAGTATGTTTCCTGTAAAAACCAATAAACCTGGAACACGCAAACATTTAGGTTTAATTTATGTTTGATTTAGTTGACATATCCTTAAGAAACACAAGAATAACATTCATAAAAACAAATCAGAATGTATGTCGTTACAAAACATAACAACTCCAACCCAAAAAAGAATAAAAAAAGAAACATCTAACAAGTATGAAACCTAATCGTTAAGCCCTTTCTTGCTAGAGCAGTGAATCAAAAATCTCAAATCCAAATCGTTATCTGACAATTGTAAAATATAACCTCTGGAACAACCATCTATGAACAACCATCTATGGCCCGCAACAACCAAAGTTTGATACAAAATGACATATATGAATGAGTGAATTTGGCGTGAGTCGAACACGCATCATATGACATGGAATCAGTCATGTTACCATTGCACCACAAATTCAACATTTTGAAGAATTTACATCTATAAAAATCAAAGCTTTTAAACTACAGGCATAATTATACTAATCCAAGGAAATACTGTCAACAACAGTAGTTGATCCAATAAAAATGGAGTAAACAACAGGAGTTGATCCCATTTATTGAATAAACAACAATAATTGATCCTATAAAAATGGTATCAATAGTAGGACTTGATCCCATAAATTATCAATATCATGCATTGTTGGTGATTTCAGTACCTGATACATACATAATCCCCAATGTAGCAGTTCCCAAATCTTCTCATGAAGCCACAATAGTTGCAAAATAAGTCAATCTCCATTGTTGATTCCACCATCCCAACAAAAGCCACCACCAGCACCTTCACAACCACCACTACAACACCCATCAACTAACACTTTCAAAAACCACAAAAAACGAAATCCATAAGCATACTAGTCTTTATAATGTTGATGTAAGAGAGGAAATACACAATATGAAGAGCATTTTAGGTACTCGTACTATAAAGTATTCTAATTTTTTTAACAAACATGATTTAAACTACAAAGATGACTATACTAATGATGTCAACAATATGGATTGATTCATAAATAGAATCAACAATAGTAGTTGATCCCATAAAAATGGTGTCAACAACAGGAGTTGATCCCATAAGTGGTGTCAACAACAGTAGTTGATCCCTTAAAAAATACGCCACCACCTCACTACTACAATAAAAAACACCACCATCACCAGCAATGCAACAAACATCCACCACCACCGCTGTAACAACACCTTCTACCACCATAACAACAAAAACATCAATACCCAATGCTTCTATCACCATCAGCACCACCAACCTCACTAGTACAAACAAGAGCTCAATCAAGAGATGAATTACAATTAAGAGCTCAATTAAAATCGAAATAAACAAAGAAATCATGTTGAATCAACACTAAAAAATCAAAACCAAGATCAAATTTAGGCTACTACTTAGAATGACGAGTAAGAAATCACACTTATCTTTTAATTTGTTTATGATGATTGAATCTCAGATCCACTTATTGATGAAGATTTTCATCGATTCGGGTCTCTTCCCAAACGATACACATCGTTATCATCGATTCTCGGTTCTTCAAACTGAAATCAACTCATGGGAAAAAATCGGAATGATTTGATAGTAGTTTAATCTCTCTTAACCGATTCAAAGATGCCGTCTTAAGTTGTATCTTATTCATAATTTTCTTTCAAGTTTGAAACTTTTTCTTCCGTGAACTCTTATAATGTAGAATTAACTAAATCTTATTTCTTTCCATCATGTGTGTGCAGTTTGAATTATCAATCATGGTTTTTGCCTTTACGTTTGTGTTAGTGTTTATTGCGTTTGCTGAGAAGTTAACTAATCGTTTAAAAGCTGGAATCATCTTTGGAAGTATCAGTGGTTTACAATGGCAGAACCTACGTAATCGGACTCTTCAGCATAATGATGTATTTTCACATCATTAATGACAATGGACTCTTCAGCATCCCAATACATTTTTACATTATTTCAAATATCCAAGGCTGTGATATCCGACGCAAGATATTGTAACGATGAGCCAAACCCTTACAACGATGATTCAAAACTCCAAAGTCGTACGTACATTAAAGAAGATGTGCAAAAATCCGATGTCGACGATTTGAGGCCACACAATGGTGTGAAGTAATGAAACGATGAGCCAAAGACAGAGATACCGATCCAATGACGATGCCAACACAACCCGGTGATGTATCTTCGGTACCACAGTTCAAATCAAAAATTCAACCAACGATGCTATAAAGCCATACGATGATGCATGATGATAATGATGGTGCATGATGATGATGATCAAGCTGCCTGACGTTCAAATTCTCTAAAAGCTTCAACAAAGCAAGGATGACACAAATTCCGAAGACGAAAGTAACCCAAAACTACAGTTTCTGTAGCACAAATCCGAGGACGATGATGGCTCCGATCCTCCAGTTCAAGCGAAGATGACTACCCCCACAGCATAAACCAGTTCAAGAAGGGGCAGTACTTCTTTTTAACAGTGAAGAGTGGTGATACTTCAAGCTTATTATACTAAGAGTGGTTCCTCCTTATATACTTCTTATTTCTCATACTCCATGCCCAACGATGACGATGATAGCTCCGATCCTCATACCAATGATAAGAAGTATTGCAACGATGATATAAATTCCGATGCCGGAGATCAGAGTAAAAGCATAAAGACGATGGTCCGTTCTTGATGATGAAGAAAACGATGAGTCTAAGTTTTCCCACGACGGTCATGACCTGAAGATAGATGACGATGCTTAGTACGATGTCGTCGAATTAAGCTACTGGATGATCTAAGTGTCCAACGACGATGACATCAAATCTGAGGACGGTGGTACAAGTAATCCGAAGAACATTCCAGCCAACGTACAGCTCCAACCCTAGCTCGTGTACTTGTTATACGAAAAGACTTGCTCGTTTACAATAATCCAAAGAACAAATACAGTGACAATGGTGCAAAGTTTTGTTACGAAGGTTCAAAACCGATGCAACACCAGACGAAGATCCATGGTCCGACGATGATGATCCTTGGAAACGAAGAGCTAGAGTCTTGTTAAAATATCCAAAGTCCGCCGATGTAAGCTGAAGATGACGATGGAATAGTCTGGCAACAACGATGCAAAGCCCAGTTTTGATCCGAAGATGCAGTCAATGCAGCCTTGAACCGAAGATGCGGTCCCGATCACCCACCCGATGCAAAGTCCAACGAAGATACCTAGTCCTGTTCCGCTGAAGCAAGTTAGACGATGATGACAAAAGCCTGAAGCAAGCCCGGTGATTCCTCCTCCATCCCATGATAGCCCTGATATAGTTCCAGTACCACTCAAAGGATAGAGCTTCGTTCCTGCAACATGATGATGTTACTACGGTCCGAGATTGAACTCAAGGAATACTACGATAAGGAAGATACAAGCAACCACGATCGTCACTCCGCTGCCTAGCGTTGTTGCTGAGACGTGAGAATAATCCAATGCGGACCAGCTCAATTCCAGGTGCACGTCCAATAAAGATGAAAGAAGCAATGTTGTGTACATAGAGTTAAAGCCACGAAGGAAGTCAGTTCATGAAGATGAACTGATGACCAGGAAAGCGTCACGCCGATGGAAACAACACAAAGCACGTTTCACCCTCAGCTGAGTCCCGAAGATCCAAGTAAAATCTAAACCGAAGATGCAGATGCAAAGCCGATGGTGATAAAAAAAGGCCCTGCAACGCTGGTACCAAGAAGATGAATTCTAGACGACCAAAGGAAATGCAAAACGCGAAGAAGAGCTTATGTTCCGAAAGACTTGACAACAAGAGCTCCATCTTCCACCAACACCTGATGCCGAAGCCGAAGTGTATTTCATAGATGAGCATCTCCAGCTCCATCTTCAAGTCAAGATTACTTCAATAATACAGAACAAAGCTAAGACTGCGGCGACGACATAATCAACAACTAAGAGCTGTAAGGAATTTACTACACCAAGCATCGGGAGAAAGGCTTTGATATGGATGGTCAGCTGCTGGAGACACAGTCAGCAAGTTGAGAACGAAGGCTCTTGGACTTGGGTGATGAAGATCACTCAAGTCTGTAAAAAAAAAAAAAGGGACAAACAACTTCGTCAACCAGCTTCTTAAGCCAAAGGGGGAGAGTAAGGGATTGAAGGTTGAAGAGCCTTCTTTCCCTATCTTCACTCCTTCAACAAACAAGCGTACAAAGAACTGTCACCGTGCCAAGAAAGGATCGACCAACTCTCCAGTAGAGGACACACAACATACTTCGAACTTGCTAAGGAACAATCTTCAGCAGGGGCAGTTGCTTTTGCTTTCACAAGCTTCGGCAATCAGCTTCCGAAACCAAAATAGGGCATACATACATCACACCTAACTAAAGAGTTTGCAAATACTTAATACTCCTTACATTTTGTTTATCTGGCATACATTTTCATGCACACAACATACATTTTGCAAACTCGATACATGTCTTACATTTTTGTAAACTACATACATTTTTATAAATCTCAAACATTTTGCAAATTCAATACATCTCATTTCATACATTTTTATAAATAATGCATACATTCCCACACCAGAGGATGTATACGTTTTTGGATGTTAATGCATACAACGGAGAACCGGGGCAAGCACCACCGGTCTCATATCATCATACTGGGTAAAGCGTTCGCACGCAATCTCTCCGGACTCCCCCGTAAGCGTCTATGAGTGTATGACCAGGGAGAAGGCTTCCATAAGAAAGAGATTCCCAACATGACATGCCTTTGACAACTCAGCGGAACGGGTGTTTGCAAAACATTCAGTTTTACACCACGTTTCCGGGAGATTTTCAGACCCCCACCGTTTGGTAATTTTCGGGCCCAGAATTAGCCAACGGGGTGACAGGTTCAAAAACTCATCTTGTCTCTGCGACGATGGATTTACAAACCCGCACAGTGCAGGGGAAAGAACAATCGTAAATCAAAGCATTTAGTTAACGATGTTTATTGCTTACACCAAGAATTCTTACGAAATATCGTGTACTTACAATTTTATGACAATTGAGACTACACATGAATGTAGTAATCCTAAGCAATCTGATGCTTACCTACTAAAGCCAACGAGAAGTCACTATTGCACTCTCAAACCTACGGAATGTTGCTGCTAATACCCACATTAAGGCCTCCCACTTGGAACTATGATGAACACGCCGCTGATTGCTATTAAAACCGACGGCTGCTATCGATTCCACTCGTACCGCCGCTACTGCGACTCTGCCGAAGCACCCCGATGTTCGATCAAGATGGAGGATGGAGCGAAGCCCACTGCCGTGAAGATACAATGTTGCAGAATTCCTCCATCTCGAAGTAGATTTGGAAAAGCTCATGAGCAGGCGAAAGAGGGCATATCCCGACGCGAAAGGGAAGGTAATAATTCCAAGCAATCCAACAAGATCAGTAATACCAACGGACACACAAGATGGAGAGTAGAACGAAGCCATCGGGGTGACAAAGAGCCCAAGCCATTCAACAAGGGACAATACTTCTTATTACTCCTTATTGAGGGTTAAGAGTGATATTACTCTCTTATACTTCATACTTCTTATTGGGCATACTTCATGCTAATTGTTGGATGTCCAGAACTTCGGTGAAGAATAGGGGCAAGTATTAATACTTTGTTGTGTTATATTCTTCGCTAAAGTTCCTCCACAAAGAACGCAAAATCTTCTCGACCAGAGGCATTACAGGGAAACAACAACCAATGCAATGACAAACTAGGTGGAATAATTTTTCTCAAGGATCGTTCACCAACAACCCTCAAGAAAAGGGGCAAATTGTATACACTATAATCTGTATTGACACGTGGACGGAGATCGTGAGCTGAAGCTGGATATAAGGATACAACAGCATACACCGAATCAGTTCCAAGTTAGCTTAGAATCTAAGAAGATGTCATTTTGGTAAATAAATGAGCATCCCTTTTTCCTATAAAGAGGGGGATAAGGTGGAGGGAAGAGGAGGGACTTTTGGAGAGAGAGAAAGGGGGAAGAGTAAGAAACCCACTACCTCTGAAGAGAGGAATAATAGCTGGGTAGTATTACTATCTTCGTTTTATCTTCGTAACCTTCATAATACCTTCGTTACCTTCGTAACCTTCGTTATACCAGCGTTACTGAAGACTTTCACTGGACTTCATTATCATTAATGGAGTTCATCAACCTTGTAACAGATCAAAACCATAATAAATCTTTCTTTTACCTTCCCGTGGATGTAGACACTCCGTTGTCGAACCACGTTAATTATTTGTGTGAATATCTTATTTACTTGTTTACATTTTATCTTATTTACTTGTTGTTTATGGATTAAATCTAGATCCAATGATCTTGTTTATTTGATTGTGCTACTAGAAAATGGTAATAACAAGGTTGTTTAAAGGACTTGTAAGTGCAAACAGGCTGATGTGATTCGATTCTCAGGATGCATGTAACTGTTGAATTGTACAGAAAGCTAGAAAATTGCGACTGACTGAGCTACTAGATTATCAAAGACAAGAAAAGATGCCAAATCCATTTCGTAAAACTTAAATGCTAAAGAAAACATGCCATTTATATACCTTCTTGAATTTTTATGTAATTGCTTGAGTTACATGACCAACACCTCATTATCTCTTACTTTCCTCGTACAAAGTACACATACCCAACAAATTAATAACTTCGCCAAATACAAACCCTTCTATCTTTTGCTTACAGTCGCCAAACCTGGAGTACCAACAATTCTACCAATTTAGCCTACCTCTTGCCTGGTAATGTCATCAATTACTCCATGTTTGAATGCGCAGTCAACAACATACAGGTTCCATTGCTATTGAAAACACAACATCCATATCAATTTGTACGCTTATGGAGACTGCCTTCAGATTCCTATTAGCTTCAGAAAATCTTAACGATAGTGCACGTGGAACTTCCAAGTTTTCTTACAGGACATGGAATAGAAATGTATTATTTCGTAACCCGATCACTAATGCAGCAGTACCTCTTCGACAGGTAAAAGTAAGAGCATAAAATTTTGTCCCTGTCTGGACTTCATAACCATAGATACCAACCTCTCTATAACTTAGTGAATTTTTTTTTCCATCGTTTTCTCCATTTTACACTAGTTTTACGATGATTAAATCAATCAGAAAATGATCAAAACACCGTTTTACCTTATAATTTTATCCTCCAGATGAACTTTTTCTAGATATCTTTAGTTACAATTTCTCTTCTGATATTTTTCAAATTTCTTCGTCCTCAGTTCATTAATCTCTTTTCTTTTTCATATTCATGCATTTTGTTAATAATCTCATGGATTGCTAATTTTTTAGGGCCTCGAGAATTCATCAAATCATGGGAGGCATCCATTTTTAGACTCCAGTCTTATTTATTCTTCTTCTTCATGTGAATGAGATCTCAAAGAGCCAAGTATTATCAATGAGGTTTGAAGCAGTTTTGCAAGCCACATATCAAGGATGGATTATTACAGTATGTACCAGTATTTCTTTCTCTATCATGTATATGATTTAAACGATATCGTCAAGAATCTCCAGGAAAATACTTTGATTCATCATCAAAAAAGTGATCCAGTTTTTTCAAAATTCAAAACTCCAAACTTTCCCTCTATGCATTCCCGTAATTGTAGGTTACCTAGTAGTCTCAAGCCGGAATTTTCTCCATTAGGATATATTTCAAAATTATATCAAAAATATTCCATTCAAAGGAAAATAATCTTCACAGATTATTTAAGGAAACAATATTATCCGAATATAACTATTATTAGTTATTCTAGCTGTATATATTCCGGAACAAGCCTGCACTACAGATTATCTCCATATCTTTATTCTGCAACACAAAGGAAAACGGCTTCATCTTCAAATTCTCAAATCACTGCAATTACTGGAAAAATACAAAGTACTCAGATCCGTGATATTGGGGCTAGAAACTTAAGAAGAGTTGTTGGTACTAAGTCTACTATCACTAAAGCTTCGGATGAATGGAGAACAACTTTGATTGGAAAACTATTTTCTAAAGATCCAGTTGAGACTGATACGATTAGAAAAGGAGTTATCATATTATGGAATCGTTTCAGAGTCACTAATGTACATGCTATTGACAGAAACTTATTCTTGTTCAAGTTCTTCTCAGTTGAAGCAATGAATGATATTCTCAACAAGTGTCCGTGGAATGTTAATAAATGTCATCTTAACTTAAAAAAAAATATGACGATGTTGTTCCTGCTAAAGATTGGGTTTTCAAGTATCAAGAATGGGATTTACAATTCAAAAATATCTTACCAGAACATCACTCTGTTGAAGTTGTGAATGAAGCCATTGAAGAGTTAAGTGAGAAAATATCTACAGATCCCCCTGACTGTAGACCCGCTTTTGGCACTACCATCTATGCTAGAGTCAAAATCGATCTCTTTAAACCACTTCATAGGGGAGGTTGGCGGAATACTGCTGCTGGAGGAGTTTCTTGGATTAGATTTCATTGGGAAAAACAACCCCATAATTTGTTCCCAAATTGTTATGTTATCAACCACAATGAAGAGGAATGCTCCAATGTAGCTCATGAACTAATGATTAGAAGGTTTACAAATGATCAATATATAAATTATCGGTATGAACTTGTAACAGCTTATGAATTAGAGATTTGTGATGACATTGATCTCTTGCTAGAGTGAATCTGTGAAGCTAGTCGTAAGAAATTGGAGGAAGAAGCTCAACAAGAGAATCAGATTAAATAAGGAGAAACAAGAAACAATAAAAGATCCAGAACATAAGACTCTATTGATATCGTGAAAAGTAATACTGGAAATATACCATCCTCCAATGAAAATGTTGATATGGAGCATGATCTCATTGAAGAACGAGAAAAAAGGAGCGGGGGAGAACTCCCATGAGATGAATGCGGCCTCAAATAATCTGGTAATCAAACTTAATCTCAAAAAAACTTCATTTTTTTGCCCATTAAATTATGTCTTTCTCATTTATTGCATTCATAGAGATATTAAATTGAAGACTTTTAATTTTGCATTATTTGTGTCCGTACTAAACCCTTTACATAACTTGAGTATCAAGTTTTCACATTCTCAGTATTCCTTAAAAATGAAATTTCTAAGCTGGAATTGTCATGGTTTTTTAGGGATGGAAACCAGAGATCATCTTATGCATTTAAATAATATCCACTCTTCAGATATAATCTTCTTGTCTGAAACTAAGATAAATGATAATAGAATTTTAAATCTTACTAATGGCTTAAGATTACCCAATAAATCCTATGCTCCCTCTGTAGGTCAGGCAGGTGGTATTATTCTTCTTTGGAAAGATGGTTTCACTCTAGAAGTCCTAAATTCTTCTAGCAATATGTTTCATGCTCTTGTTAAGAATGATCCTAGTAATGGAGAATGGTTCATTTCTTGTGTATATGGCACTTCTTATAGAAATGAACAACTAGCTCAGTGGGACTATATTAAAAGATTGAGTACCTCAGTAAACATTCCATGGGTCCTTTTAGGAGATCTTAACATCACAATGAATTAATCTAAAAGAAACACAAACATTGAGCTCACTGCTCCTGAAGTTTTAGAGAGTATTAGAGAGTCTGATCTTTATGACTTAGGATTTAGTGGAAATCCTTTCACTTGGACTAGTAATAGTCATGGAACTGGAAGAATAAAATCTAGATTAGATAGGGCTCTAGTTAATAGTGAATGGACACTTAGTTATCCAGATGTCAAACTATTGCATTTAACTCAAAAAGGCTCTGATCATCTTCCTATTCTATTAACTATGTATAACAAGCCTAGTCATTCAGGTAAGAACTGGAAATTCTTTGAGCATTGGTTACTAAATAATTCTTGTAGAGATACTATTATGAATGCTTGGAACTCTAAAAAAACAGGTTCTGCAGCTTTCATTCTCTCTGATAAACCTTCTAATAATAAACATATATTATCTCAATTGAGTAAAAATATTTTTGGAGAAATTAATTCAAAAGTTACTACTCTTCAACAAGAATTGTCTCATTTACAAGCAACAGATGTTCAAGGCTCTAATACTGCTGAAGTTCTAAGGTTGGAGAAAGAGATTGATGCACTCAATGAGATTCAAGCTAGGTCTAACAGGAAGTAATCCAAGGATCACTTCTATAATGAAATGGATAAAAACTCAAAGTACTTCCATATCAGAGCAAATCAAAGAAAAACCAAAAACAGAATTGACTCATTGCAAGAAGCAGATGTCTCATGGTGTTAAGACAGAATTTCAATAGAAAACCTCTTGGATCTCACTTCAAAAACATAAGTTCAACTTCAAATCATGCAGAAAGTACAGTTTTTCTCCAACACATACCAACTTGCATCTCAGAACAAGATAATGTTGAATTAGTAGCCATTCCCACTGAGCTAGAGATACATCAAGCTCTACTGACCATGGAACCTTGAACTTCACCTGGACCTGATGGTTTTCCACAAGGATTTTATCAATCCCAATGGCAGATACTTAAAGAAGATGTTTGCAACATTGTAAAAGCTTTCTTTACTTATGGATTTCTTCTCAAGAAACTTAACTTCACCAGAGTTTGATTAATTCCTAAAACTTCCACATCTCACAAGCCAGAGGATTTCGGGCCCATAGCCTTGTGCAACACAATTTATAAGTTGATATCTAAGATCATTGCTTTAAGACTCAAAAAACATATGACTAACATTATTTCTCCTATGCAGTCTGCTTATGTACCAGACAGGTTAATATATGAGAACATATGCTTAGTTCAAGAGTTAGTTAAAGCTATGAAAAATAAAAAGGGAAGAACTGGCCATGTAGCTCTAAAGATGGATATGTCAAAAGCATTTGACGGACTAGAATGGACTTTTCTCATTGAAGTTCTGAGTAAGTTTGGTTTCTGTGAAAATTTTTGTCATCTTATCATGCAATGCATAAGTACAACTCAAATTGAAGTTATGATCAATGGCTCTCCTTCACAAGCTTTTAAACCAACAAGAGGTATAAGACAAGGGGATCCTCTTTCCCCTTATCTTTTTATACTTGCTATGGAGGCTTTCTCAAGAAATCTTAATCAGCAAGAAAAAAGAAATCATATAACAGGTATTAAAATCTCCAGATCTTCCCCAAAAATCAATCATCTACTTTTTGCAGATGATTTTCTTTTGTTCTGCAAAGCAAATCAACCTACTAATAATCTACTTCATGTTATAGAAGATTTCAGTGCTTGCTCAGGTCAACTAATCAATTTTCACAAGTCAGTTGTGTACTTCAGTAACAATACATCTCCATCAACTTGTCAACTAATTAGTGGTCTTCTTTAAGTCAGAGAACTAAACATCTTTGAGGAAAAATATCTAGGTCTGCCATTCTTTGTGGGAAGAAACAAAACAATTCCTTTTTCAACTCTCATTCAAAAAATGGATACAAGGTTTTCAAGATGGGCTGGTACCAACTTATCTGAAGCTGGCAGATCTGTCATGATTAAAAATGTCACTAATGCAATTCTTGTGCATCATATGACAACTTTTAAACTACATGATAGTACTATTTATGCAATGAATTCAAGACAACAAATGTTCTGGAGAAACAAAAAGAATAACAAAGGCAAGCACTATATAACTTTCTGACATGTCAATAAACCTAAAGAGGAAGGTGGTCTAGGTTTTAGGGATCTTGAAGTATTCAATAGAGCTTTACTGGCTAAATATGCTTGGAGATTATGGAAGATGATACTTCTATATGTGCACAGTCATTGAAGGCAAAATATTTTCTAGAAGGTCATATATTCAACACTCAAAACAACTCTAACTCCACATGGTCTTGGAGAAGTATTAGTTCTGAGCTAAATTTCATAAAAAGATTTAGTTGTTGGTCTGTTGGTGATGGTAACAAAATTATGATCTGGAAGGACAGATGGATTGAAGAATTAGATACTCCACCAAGTCCAAGAACTGGAGCAACAAATACTCAAAGTTATGTTTATGTCCATCAACTTTTTGATACCGATACAGGGAGATGGAATATAAGTCTTATTCACAATCTTTTTGAAGACTCTACTGCAAGTCTCATTCTGAAACTCTCAATACATCATAATTTCAAAGATAGGTTGGTTTGTTTGCTTGAAAAGAATGGAAGTTTCACAGTTAAATCAACTTATATAAAAATGATTGAGGAAAAGATTGCTAATGACACCATGGGTCAATGAATGCAAGAAATCTTCAAGAAGCTCTGGAAACTAAAGATTCTACCAAGAATAAAACATTTCACTTGGAAATGCATTCAAGACATACTTCCCACAAGAGATAAACTTCAAAATGTCATTCAAGATGGAGATTTCTCTTTCCCTTTCTGTGCACAAGCTCTTGAAACACCTGCTCACAGTATTTTGGATTGCTCTTTCTCAAAATTAATATGGTTTGCAGTTCTGGGTATTCATACCGCTAATGATATCTCCTTGAAGAATTGGTTGTGTGAATGGTATGATAAACACATGGTTCATCAAGTGGATGAGAGTTTAATCTGTAAAATCTCAATTATTGCTTGGTGTATTTGGTCTGCTAGATGTGAGAAGGCTTTCAACAATTCAAATACTACTCCAGAGATTATGATTCAAAGATGCAAAAAAGAGATAGCCGAATATGAAGCAATGCCACCAGTATTGAGAAGTGCACCTACTGTGCAACCAAGAGAAAATCTGCATTGGTCTTCTTCTCAAAGAGGATTCTTTAAAATTAATATTGATGGTTCATATTTGCATTCTAATCAATCGGGAGGTATCGGACTAATAATACGTGATTTTGCAGGTACACACAGGGGCTCAAAATGTATCTACCTAATGAGGCTGTCAAGTGAGGAACATGCTGAAAGCAAAGCATTATGGGAAGCAACTAAATGGGCAGAGGAAAAGAATATGCAGCAAGTGGTTTTCGAGATGGACTCAAAGATTGTGGTGGATGCAATTAATAACAACTCCTTTAACATTGATTGGAGACTTCGTAATTTAATTCTAGACATTAAAGTTCTTTTTAGAAGGTTTAATTCTTGGTATTGTGTTTATGTGCCCAAAGAGAAAAATAAGGTTGCGGATTCTTTATCCAAACTTGCTAGAGTAGAGTGTCTGAGTAGTGTATGGTTACTAGAACCTGCGTAAGAGATTTCTTCCAAAGTGCAGGAAGAAGCAAACTTTGTAATATCTCATTCTTAATTAAATTCATCCTTTCAGTTAAAATAAATAAATACCAAACACAGTTCTGTCTCTTAAACCTGGCTTGATTGGGGTATACCCAATAAGACAAAATATGGTCATTTTGAAGTAAAACAAAGCCACCCCTTAACCTTGTATTTTCTAAATGGCTAATATGCCCTTGTTTAATTAACACTAAAAAATCTAATTAGCTTAATTATTTGAGTTTAGATTAAAATTTTGAAATTATGAATTCAGTAGTCTTTAACCCGTCTTATGAGTTCGATTTGGATAAAAAAAAATTGTTTTGAAAATGTGAAAGGTCGGCAAGGTCGACGTTTGAATAAGGTGTCGGCTATGTTCCGCCGGCATGATAGACGTTTTAATAAGATGCTGACCAATTACAGCCGGCATTGTCTACGGATGAAGAACATGCCGACTATATCTGACCGGCAAGGTCTGCGGATGAAGAACATGCCGGCAACATATGGCCGGCAAGGTCGATAAAAAATACCCTGCCGACTATAAGATTTTGACATACAGAGAAGGTGTTACAAATGCATGATTCGTCGGCAAGGTACTAATTTCATAACCTGCCGACTATATTTTAGTCGGCAAGGTATAGAGATGGATATCTTGCCGACCATGTAATTGCTAAATTCAGAGATGAAAAGTCGGCATGTTATTCAACCTTATACCCTGCCGGCTATATTTTGGTCGACCAAAATATACCCTGCCGACTTTTGGTTCGTTTTGACTCTTCGTTTTTTTTTATTTTTTATTTTTTTTTATTTCACATGTATAGTTAGCGTGTTGAAGACAGATTTTGATTTTTTTTTATATATGTTTTGGTCGGCAAGGTTTTTTTAGTATAGGCAATTTGGTCTTTTAACACCTTTTAGACACCCCTTAGCACACTACTTTGGATGGGAACAAAATGGGTATACCCCAATCTCGGCATACCCCAATCTCGGCAGGCTCTTAAAGCCATGTAAACAAGTATTTTCAAGAAACGCAGTAAGAGAGAAATTGTAAGTAAAATCATCTATATTTTCTTCTCAGTGTTTCATTATGAAGATTTCGAACAAGAGATGGTATATTTATCTGAACATCTGCATAGAGAGTAAAGAGAGCAGAAACCTGTACTTCTAACTTATATTTACTCTTTATCTTTTCACTAGAGTGACATATTCACTCAATACCATAAAAATTACAGAAATCTTCATGTGAGAAAGAAAACTAATTGTGACAACCTAAAATAAAAGTGAGCAAAAAACTTAATACCTCGAAAAATCATTTGCTTTGCTAGATGAATGATGAAGACTTGCTATTCTCCTTCCGAACCTGACTCAAAATCTACACTGTCTTCGCCATCATCGTTGAATTCCATCTCTTCTCTTCATCGTTGAACTCCATTCCATCTTTCACCAAGTTAAATTCACCATCTTTATTGCCTGCCCACGATAAAGAATTCCAGTTCTAGTTACATAATAATATTTTTTTCGGATACTAGCTAGTGGATGCTCGTCTACCAACTTTCCACGACTATATCCCTCCTTGAGAGTAATCGTGGTTGTCTTGCACTTCAAAGAAAGGTAGAAAATACCAGGGTACCAAGTAAAAATTCGAGTAAACTTATGAGGAAGATTCATTTCTTCCCCTCAAACACCTCAAGTAATTCCTCTTAGTCTTCTAGTGAATTAACAAGCGTACAAGCTCATGCAAAACTCCTACAACTATTTTCTCCATAAGGTCACCATTGGGGCCGATATGTGCTGAATCTTCATTAGGTGAAATGTATGGTAGTTTTTGGAAATCATCCACCCAAGCCTTAACCTTCTTTTGATCCCCATAACCTTTTGGAAAACTCGTCAGAAATGCCACTGACGTTCCTCCACTCTTGAATTGCCTATACCCGTCTTTGGTTTCAATACTCCCGTTTATCATCCTGCAATTCGGACGCCTGATTCTTCTCTCCATCGAGCAAGGACTTAAGGATGAGGTCCCCTTTGACGTCTTAATGACTGAAAGTGATCCAAGTAATTAGGAACTAGGGTTCTATCAATATCGGCTGCCATTCCCAGATCCCATTTCAAAGGCTAAAGTGAGTGGAAGGAAATGTCCCGATTTTCAACATCATTAGAAACCTAGAGAGCCACTCAACAGTATTAGCCTCATGGGTCTGGTTTATATTTTGTTCTTGGCAATCTAAAAGATGAGTTGTATCTCAGTAAAACGAAAACTAGGAAGACTAGGCCAACCATATAGAGTTAGATACCTACGCATGAACCAAAAGTCCGAGCAGTGAGACCCGGTAATTTCGCCGATCGGAAACTGTTTTTCCGATTATTGATGCTTATGCCGCAAATTAAAGTGTACCTAATCAACAAGAAATAAAGTACTAGTGCTACTATGTTTTGCTAACAAGATGGTATCTATATCATTATCCCTAGCTCATATAACAGGAACCTTGTCACGGACTCACAATTAGTCATACATGCACATACCATGTTCTTCCTTTTTGTTCTTGAAAGGAAAGTGAGACCTTCAATGATATGTACCAACTCTAGCACTGAGCAAGAATTAGAAACGGTTCTAAATTACATGAAGCACATTCTTTCCTAGCTCACATTTGCAATAACCTAAACATTCATCATGATCAAAATACACGAGTAGTTTAATTCATGGAAACAAGCTCGAAAGAGTAATTTCTCATAGAAATTAAAACTTCATAGATAAAACCCACATTACAAAATCTTTTCCTGCTATCCATCCAACAATTCAAACATTTAATCTATTACAAAGCCCCGATGCATATAAGTCGTCCGTGAATGAAAACACATAGGTTTACTTTGATCTTTATCTGTGAACAATGAATTTTTCAGCTTAATCTGGCGCATAATCCAAGAGCTTATCTTGCTAAATATGTTACAATTGGATGTGTTGATTTCAAAGTGTAAGTCTCTCTGCATACAATTCTTAGTAGCTCTAGAAGCTTTACCTGCTGGTGTAGTGGGAACTCTTGAAATAAGGCTCAAATGTTTTAAGAGCTAAAGTCCTTTATGAGTTCACATGAGTTCATGGAAACCTTGAATAGATGGGCTCATGCTTAACTTTAATTCTGATTCTGCTAATTGCTAAGTTACACATGTTAATGTGGCTCAATAACTAGGTGATAGTCTTGCTGTCAATCTTAAATGAACGGTTAATTGCAATTTCACAGCTCAAACCTCACCTAAATCTCCAGTATTTTCACAATGAGATGATTCACTCCACAAATTACCGACAGATTTCACTCCATAAGCAAACAGAAGAAGAAAACAGCATGAATTAAACACGGAGCTGAAACAAACCTTACCATTCGGTTGTAGGAGAAGAATTTTCTTCTCAATTTCAAGAAGATCATTAGCCACCGCCTTTCTCGGCCTCGCCTATGTCCTCACTAGTAATTGTAATTGTGATTGTAATTGCTCTTGCTCTTGGTTCCTCTCTCCTTTCCAAGCTACATAACCACCATTCAAATTCATTAACAATACTATAAGAAATTGAAAGCTAGATTTCAGTACCCAAAACCCCAAACCCAAACCAACAAACAGAAATTGGAATCGATTGTAACTAAAACCCCATTCAAATCAGTATAACCCTAGATATGAGATAGCAATCGATATTTAGAAACTAGGCTAAAACGGCTATAACTTTCTCATATTTGGAAACCCAGAAATTCAAATCAAAAATCAAACGGCTATATATATAAACGCGTCTTACCTGTAAAATCATAATTCATAGTATCTTCATCTCCTCTATTCTTCTTCGTATTCATCTTCATCTTCATCTGCTGCTCTAACATAATCATTCTATTCTTCATATTCATCTTCATCTGCTGCTTTAACATAATCATTCTATTCTTCATCTTCATAATCATAATTTACAGTTCTTCTTACACCTTCTTCAGAATCAATGGCTTCATCTTCTAAAATCATCCTTCTCCTCTTAATTCTTGGTATTCTCTGTTCATCATGTTCCTGTTTGGTTCCAAAACCACCAGCCGCTCCTATCAAACATCATGGGGTTAAAAACCACCATAAAAACTCTACCTTTTCTACCCCTCATAAAAACTCTACCTTTTCCACCCCTCCTAAAGCTGATAAAACATCTGCAGGGAAGGAAAACAACGAAACCATTACTGTTTCTCTCGACTCAACGGGAAAGGTTGAAATCAATTCAAGGTGGAAAGGCTGGATGGTTTTTATAGGTTTTGTGCTTGGGGGACCAACAACTGGTGCTGTTTTGAAGTGGTGGTGCTCAAAGAAAGTTGAAGAAGAATCAGACACAAACTCCTCCACTGATGTTGAAGCTTCTCCTTCTCCAACACTCCCAATATATCTCAATCTCACTTGCTGTAATTCTATATCTATTAGAATTGATTGCCGGGATGGTGATCCACCCAAAACTTAAACCCTTTCTACTGGTTATCATCTCTTAACCACTTAATTTGTAAATCTGTAATCTTTACTTGTTTAATATGATTTCTTTCTTTTTCTCATTGTGTGCTGAATCTCCCAAATGTTTGTGATTTCAACTTCCAAAAGTTCTTTACACTTGAAATTGGGTTCACTATATTCCCTAAATCTCTTGCAAGACCTTTGCCCTGTAGCTTAATTTTCTGTAATGTATTTGGCTAACTAGTTTTTTTTTAGTACTTGAAGTGAGGGGAATTTGTAAGATGGTCCTCCAAGTGAAAGAAAATTTGTTAAGTTACGCTGCCATTGCCAAGAACCCATTTCGCATTCACATCTTATATTAATCTTTTTAAGAACATCTCATTGTAACCAAATCATAACTGGGTTGATGAAGTAGTTAGATGTGAAGGAAGAGCTGGTGCAGGTGTTTATACTAGTGTTAGTCCAAGGCACATGAACACGAGGCCCCGTCCAGGAAAGAAAGATAGTTCTCTCTCAACAAGGTATCATTAATCTTTTTAACAACATCTGATTGTAACCAATTTGATTTGAATCCTATTCACTGCTCTTTATTGCAGATTGTCAAATATCTTGAACAAGGATCTACAAAGAATTGCGAAAATGAGCGCATTGAAGTTATTAATGTATTACGGAGGCCTATAACAAATTGGTGTGCATATGCAAGGGGAAAATGTAAGCCTAGTACCCTTAAAAACATTCTTGTTTATCTTTGTCATTTAAATACTTTGGAAATCAGTCAATTGACACCATTGTCATCCGCTTCTTCCAGCTTCCACTTTCTCTGAAGAAAATATCTGCGGATCCTATTTACAGTAAGCAGCTTCGGAATCTCAAAGCGAGGAGGACCCTTTTACTTTGCTTGCGGTAAATATTGATAAATTTATTATAAATTGCATTGGCAGAGATGTTAACTCCTTCGTGCCAAAGGTCGGTTCTTACATTAGCAACATCTATGCTAATGTTTGCAGCACAGATATATCAAACATCCAACATAAATAACTTTCTTACTTCAGTGGCCTGTATCAGTGTAAGTTGCCTCTATGTTGGGTATTCTAGTTTGACATAACTATTTTACTGTCTCTTTGCTGTTTCTATAAAGCTTTGGTTTAATATTTCCTACAAAATTAGGATGATCGATATCTGAGCATTGGTGATGATGACCTGTAACTGTGCGTACCTCAAACAGACTTGTTAAAAAAAATTAAGATCCGGAACAGATCATGAAGCTGCATCACACACGCTATTTGAGTTAAGTGAGGCCCTACAGGAACCAGACAAGGTTATACTATACATTTTAGTGGTGACGATTGTATGAATACTGTCAATGTACTAGAAATGTTATCATTCTATTTGCTTTATCAGATGGTTGTTATATTTGCACTTTCAAGTGGAACAAGTCTAATGCTGATTTACTTCTGCTTGTTTAGGTTGACTGATGACTTGGCCACACAGTTGTCAGAAGTTTTCACTCCTGATGATGCCTTTTTGTTTGGCCCTCGGTCAATCTCGACTTTGACCACCTTGAAATGGCAAGTAATCACTTTCGTCTGAAGAGGTAGGCCATATGATCCCTGATGGCTTTCTGGACCTATTAAAGCATTAATAATGGAAGTGTTTATGAGTTTTTTATTGTTGATGAAACGAACAGGAATTTTAAGCAAACTCTACCGTGTACGATGATGCAGCTACTGAATCATCAGTGCATACTTACGCAGCACCATGCCTAGATTGCCTAATAACTCGTCCTTGCCTCCATATCATAAATCTTGGGCAGTTAATCGAGTCAGTATGATCACTTTGTTGGAGGCTGGCAGAATGAAGGACACGGTTTTGTGGAGAGTCCAAATATAGTGGAACTCCAAAACCGTGTGAGTTAGCTAGGTCGGTGGAGTTGGTTTTTGGATAAACCAAAATCAGAGTTTTGATAACTCTTATTGGTTTCTTAATCCTAAAGTTTAGGAACTTATTAGCTAAGTTATGAAACCCTAATCCCTACCTATGTGTATATAAATAGCCTAGTAGAGAACCTTGTAAACACACCAAAAATTTCTTTTTTTCTCTCTTAGGGTTTATATGTATTCTCCCTTGCGATAATATATAAATCACTTATTTTTCCCGAGGATTCAACCTCGTTAAATTCTCGTCTCTTTTCTTCTTTAGTTTGTGTTCTTGGCAATATTTGGAGTACCGTTTGTAGCTGTGCATATCGCTTCCGCAGGGTTTTAGCGCAACAATTGGAATCAAGAGCTCGGGTAACGTTCTTGGATTTTTTGGGTATTCATAATATTGAAGCGGTGGTATTTTTTCTGAAGTTGTTTGAGCTAATTCTAATCTCAAGGTTTAGTTTTTTTTTTATCTATATTTGGTTGTTTGTGAACAATGGTTAACGAGGATAAACCAGATGATCCGAACGATCCTGAGGGAGAACATTCGGAGTCCACAAGTAAAGATAAAGAAACAAAAGAAGAAATACTGCATTCTCATAGATCACAACTGAAGGTTGAAAAGTTCACCGGAACCAATAACTTTGGTTTATGGAGAACAGACGTAATGGATGCTCTTGTTCATCTTGACCTAGAAGAAGCTTTAGAAGGTCAGCCAGTGGAGATGTCTCCAAAAGCGGTGGAACAAGATGAATAAATTATGTCTTGGTTCAATTCGAGGGTGTTTAGCAACAAAGAGTAAGAGTTAATTATCGCCACGAGACTTGACTAAGGATCTCTCGGGAAAAGCTAGAGAAGGAATACCTTGTGAAGAACGTGGCAAATAGGATACATCTTAAAAGGAATTTGTATCGCTATAACATGAAGAGAGGTGCAACCTTAACCGAGCACCTAGATTCATATAATAAACTTCTTCCTGAGTTGGTTAACTACGATGAGAAGATCAACGACGAGGAACAAGCTTTGTGTCCGATAAACTCTCTTCCGAAAGGTATGAACCCGTGATCAAGGCTTTAATGCACGGAAAGGATAAGATGACATACGCCGAGGTCACTACTGAGATTGCGTAGTGAGGAGTTGGGAAGATGGACCGTGAAGACATGTCAAGTGAAGCTAACGGTGACTTGCTTCTTGCAAGAGGTCGTTCAACGAGCGGGAAAAAGAAGAATGGTGATCGTGGCAAAGTGAAAGGGCGTTCAAAGTCAAGAGCGCGTCTATGAAGGATAAATGTGCATGGTGTCATGACTTTGGCCATTGGGCTAAGGATTGTACCAAGCGTAAGGATCGAGAAAGGGATAACACCGAGGTGAACATTGCTAAGGCAAGTGAAGATTCGAGATGAAGCTTCGATTTCTCGCCGACTATGATACCATCAACTTTTATCGTAATCGACGGTGCGTGGGTATTAGATTCTGGTGCTACTTATCATATTTGTCCTCATCGGGACTGGTTCTCAAACTTTGAAGAGTTTGATGGAGAAGTGCGTATGGGGGAATAATCACACCTGCAGGGTGATTGGGATTGGTAGTGTTCGAATCAAGATGCATGATGGTATGGTGCGGGAGCTGAAGGAAGTAAGGTTCGTACCTGCTATGAAGAAGAATGTGATCTCGCTCGGAACTTTGGAAGCTAAGGGCTACAAGTTAGTCGCTGAAAATGGCATTCTAAAGGTAATTTCTGGATCGTTGGTAATCATGAAGGGCACAAGGCATCATAACTTTTACTACTTAAGCGGGAGTACAAGATGGCAGGGGAGATGTTTCAATTTCGGAACACATCGAGACTGCGGCGATGGAGACCACGAAGTTATGGCATATGCGGCTTGCACATCCAGGTGATAAGTCGTTACATTCTTTAATTCGTCAAGATTTATTGAAAGGTGCTATTGCCTGCAAATTAGAGTTTTGTGAACATTGTGTGAAAGGCAAGAAGACAAGAACAAGCTTTGGTACAGCAATCCACAACACTAGTGGAGTTCTTGATTATGTTCACTCAGATGTTTGGGGTCCCTCCAAGAATGCATCATTGGGAGGGAAACATTGGTTCGTGTCGTTTATTGATGACTATTCTAGGCGCGTATGGGTGTACACCATGAGGCATAAGGATGAAGTCCTAGAAGTCTTTGTGAGGTGGAAAAAGGCAACTGAGACTCAAACTAGCAGAAAGATCAAGGTACTACGTTCGGACAATGGTGGAGAGTACAAAAGTGATCCATTCTTGCAAGTATGTCAGGATGAGGGAATACAGAGGCACTTCACGGTTAAGAAGACACCACAACAAAATGGGGTAGTTGAACGCATGAATCGTACTTTCTTTGGAGAAGGTACGATGTATGTTATCTAATCTTTGGATTAGGTAAAGCGTTTTGGCCGAGGCGGTGACATATGCGTGCTTCCTCATTAATAGGTTGCCATCACTGCGTTAGAAGGTAAAACTCCGATGGAGAAGTGGTATGGTAAACCAGACTTATGATTATGACTCAATTCATATCTTTGGTTGCCATGCTTGGTATCATGTTAGTGAAAACAAGCTTGATAGTTGTCTTTGTTAAAGGGATCTTTATGGGTGTGAAGAAAGGAGTTAAAGGGTTCAAAATTTGGAATCCAGTTGAAAAGAAGATAGTCATGAGTAGAGACGTTACATTTGATGAAAGCGTCTATGGTGAAGTCTTGGGGTTCTCGGCGAGGTGGAGAACACTACCGCACCAGTGAGCCTTTACGGCGGGTGGAGATTGATGCAACTCCACTAATTCCATTTAAGTCTCGTATACATTATGACTACTTCCGAAGGCGTGGCGTCTACAAGGGAGGTAAATACTTGAAGTTCCAAATGATAGTGACGATGTTAATATAGAGGAACATTGAGCAGTAGAAGATACAGAAGCTACGGTCACTGAGACCATAGCAACCAGCAAACCGAGAAGATCAATCAGGAAACCTGGTTGGATGGATGATTTTATAGCTTATGCATTACCAGTTATTGAAGAAGGCATTCCTAATACCTATTTTGAAGCTATACACAGTGTAAAGCGTCAAGAATGGGAAGCTGCTATGCAGGATGAGATGGAGTCTCTTTACAAGAATGGCACATGGGTTCTTACGAAGCTTCCGAACGGTAAGAAGGCCATTGGGTGCAAATGGGTATATGCTAAGAAAGAAGGATCTCGGAGTGAATCAAGTACGCTACAAGGCAAGGTTAGTTGTAAAAGGTTATGCCCAAAGAGAAGGGATTGACTACAATGAGGTGTTCTCTCCAGTTGTGAAGCACTCATCAATCCGAATTTTGTTGGCCTTGGTAGCACAATATGATTTATACCTAGTTCAGCTAGATGTCAAGACGGCATTCTTACATGGTGATCTATAAGAGGAGATCTATATGACTCAGCCGAGTGGGTTCAAAGTTGCTGGAAAAGAAGATTGTGTATGTAAACTAAAGAGATCGTTTATGCAGGCTGACGCAGTCTCCAAGACAATGGTACAAGCGATTTGACCGGTTTATGATAGGCCAAACATACACAAGAAGTCACTATGACCATTGTGTATACTTCAAGAAGCTACGTGATGGGTCTTTCATATATTTTCTCTTGTATGTCGATGATATCCGATAGCATCGAATAACAAGAAAGAGATTGATCATTGAGCGAAATTGTCAACCGAGTTCGAGATGAAAGATCTAGGAGAAGCTAAGAAGATTCTTGGCATGGAGATTCAACGTGTGAGAGAGAAGGGTAAAGTTTGTTTGTCTCAAAAGGCATACTTGAAGAAAGTATTACGAAATTTGGTGTTTGCGAAGGAACTAAATCTGTAAGTACTCCCCTTGGTCCTCATTTTAAGTTGAGTTCGATATGTCTCCTACTGCGAAGAAGAGCGTGAGTATATGGCCCAAGTCCCATATGCTAGTGCTGTTGGTAGCTTGATGTATGCGATGGTATGTACAAGGCCGGATATTTCACATGCGTAAGTATGATCGGCCGTTATATGCATAATCTGGTGAAGGACATTGGCAAGCTTTGAAATGGATTTTGAGGTATCTTTTATGGTATTGTTGATGTTGGCTTGGAGTTTGTGAAGGAAGATGGGAACAATCAGTTTGTGTGTTGGTTATGTGGATTCGACTATCTTTGGTGATTTGGACAAGAGACGTTCAACTACATGGTATGTATATACCATAGTAGGAGCACCGAGTAAGTTGGAGATCAATCTTGCATTCTCTTGTGGCGCTTTCAACTACGGAGGCGGAGTATATGGCGAATCGAGGCATTTAAGGAGGCTATATGGTTACAAGGTTTGCTAGATGACTTGGTTGTTGTGCAGGAACAGTTGCATGTACATTGTGATAGTCTTAGTGCAATTTACTTGGCTAAGAATCAAGTTCATCATGCCAGAACCAAACATATAGATGTTCGATTTCACTTTGTTAGAGAAATGCGGAAGAAGAAGACATTCTACTTGTGAAGATCGATACCAAAGACAATCCGGTGATATGTTAACGAAAGTAGTATGTGGGGTCAAGTTTCGTCATTGCTCGGAATTGATCCACATTCTTCCGGTTTGGTGAGACCCTTTGGGGTAGAGGTTCTTAGGAACCTAGTCGAGGCCTTCTAGTAAGGCCATTGAGTGAACTACGGTCGGTTTGATTCCTTGAAGAGGATACGTAGGCAGCCTATGGCGCAATCGACGTTGGAAGACGATGGTGATTTAGTGTATTGATCGTCTCATGCATGAATGCATGATCCGAGGTGGAGAATTGTTGGACGCTGGCAGAATGAAGGACACGGTTTTGTGGAGAGTCCAAATATAGTGGAACTCCAAAACCGTGTGAGTTAGCTAGGTCGGTGGAGTTAGTTTTTGGATAAACCAAAATCAGAGTTTTCATAACTCTTATTGGTTTCTTAATCCTAAAGTTTAGGGACTTATTAGCTAAGTTATGAAACCCTAATCCCTACCTATGTGTATATAAATAGCCTAGTAGAGAACCTTGTAAACACACCAAAAATTTCTTTTTTCTCTCTTAGGGTTTATATGTATTCTCCCTTGCGATAATATATAAATCACTTATTTTTCCCGAGGATTCAACCTCGTTAAATTCTCGTCTCTTTTCTTCTTTAGTTTGTGTTCTTGGCAATATTTGGAGTACCGTTTGTAGCTGTGCATATCTCTTCCGCAGGGTTTTAGCGCAACACACTTATCTCCTGTGCTGATAACACTGATTGCGTAAATTGCATACTATGGCATTCATTTGATGTAGGGCTTTTGTTCTTTTGATCTTTCATATCTTTTGTGGAACCAGGCATTTGAGGTAATTTGGTCGGGTGGCGGTTCATCCATATCAGAATCACCTCATATAGTGCAATGGCTAGACAGTGTGAGGCCCTAGTTACATTGTACAAGAAAGAAGCTGTCAAGCTGGTTAGCTCATGAGACGACACCAGATTTGAACACATTAGATAATTTATCCCTTACTTTTCAGAAATAGAAACATAATGATGTATTTTCACATCATTAATGACAATGGACTCTTGACATCCCAATACATTTTTACATTATTTCAAATATCCAAGGCTGTGATATCCGACGCAAGATATTGTAACGATGAGCCAAACCCTTACAACGATGATTCAAAATCCGGTGGGGGTGCTCCAAAGTCGTACGTACATTAAAGAAGATGTGCAAAAATCCGATGTCGACGACTTGAGGCCACACAATGGTGTGAAGTAATGAAACGATGAGCCAAAGACAGAGATACCGATCCAATGACGATGCCAACACAACCCGGTGATGTATCTTCGGTACCACAGTTCAAATCAAAATTCAACCAACGATGTTATAAAGCCATACGATGATGCATGATGATAATGATGGTGCATGATGATGATGATCAAGTCGCTCGACGTTCAAATTCTCTAAAAGCTTCAACAAAGCAAGGATGACACAAATTCCGAAGACGAAATTAACCCAAAACTACGGCCAGTAGCACAAATCCGAGGACGATGATGGCTCCGATCCTCCGATTCAAGCGAAGATGACTACCCCCACAAAGATAAACCGGTTCAAGAAGGGCAGTACTTCTTTTTAACAGTGAAGAGTGGTGATACTTCAAGCTTATTATACTAAGAGTGGTTCCTCCTTATATAATTCTGATTTCTCATACTCCATGCCCAACGATGACGATGATAGCTCCCATCCTCATACCCAAAAAAAAATATTAATGGACCTCTGATGGGCTTATAAATGGAGAGGGGTATTTTTATTGTATCATAACGGTATTTGTGAAAGGGAAAATTAGGCTAAGGCCCGACCCATGGATAACCCATAATATGAGGCCCCTAGTTAAAAGAAGTTTAAATCTAGGTCCCGAGTTATTAAAAGACATCCATACCCTTTTATATATTGTCAAGCCCCGAATTAAATATAATTTAAATTTAAGCCCAAAATTATTAAATCTAGGCTCAAAATTATTAATGTATAGTGTGAATGTGTAAACAGATGTTACACGTGCATATGGCATGTGTATCCAAAAGTTACACATCTTTATGCCATGTGTACCGCAAAGTTACACATCAAAAAAATAGACATCAAAAACAACTCATACAAAAAATACATGTATTACTTTAATATTCATTTACAATAATTTTTAGCATGTGTAACTAGAAGTTACACACTCTTCTGTCTAGTGTAATTGAGAGTTTCATATGCATCTATCTAGTGTAATTGAGAGTTACACATGCATCTGATTTGTGTATTCAGCGTCAACTCAAATTCTAGCGAGACCATTATCACATTTAAGCAATTAGCTTTTATGAAGTTATCTGCAACCTGAAATATAACAACAAGCAATCAGTATTTATAAGATGAAAATTAATAGTACGTACAAAAATATATATTCAGTTTCACCTACACGAGATCACATTCTATCATAAGGAGATGTGAGATCAAGTAATTAAAAACCATAGCTTAAGAAACAACTTTACTGCAAGAATTCAAATTTTTTGCGAACTCAAAACAAGTGCTCATCAAACACACCAAAGTATAAGCATATGCAACAGATACATATCCACATAGCATGTGTAACTCACAATTACACATTCAATTAGCATGTGTAATTTATAGTTACACATCCAATTAGCATGTAACATGTTACACATCCAATTAGCATGTGTAACTAGTAGTTACACATCCATAAAGCTTGTGTAACTGGCATGCATAATTTTTTGGTTACAAGGTTTGTTCATTTTAGCATGTGTAATTAGAAGATACTCATGCATCTGTCTAGTTTAATTCAGAGTTACACATGCATCCTACTTGTGTAATTAGGAGTTACACAAGCATATAACATGTGTAACTAGGCATCCTACTTGTGTAATGTGAATAAATGCACAGTCTAGACATAGAATTTGAAACTAAAAGCAACAAGAGAGGGATCCAAAAAGGTGTACCAGCAAGCAAATAAATGTCGTCTTCTCTGTCCCATTTTTACCAAGCATAACTACAATATGAGGATCAGCAAACTCTTCCTCCATGATATGAAGCTCAAAATTTTCTATCTGCAATACGAAGTTAACGTCGAAAGATGAGGTCAATTCATGAACTATCGCATCCTTGAAAATATGGTTAAATAATAAAGACTTCAAACACATATGTAAACGGGAAAATAAACAACCCAATTAGACGCTTCACCAACATTTTTCTCATACATTAAGACAATGAAAGTCCTAATGATTGACTAATCCAGATTCTTCAATTATGTCTTTAGTTAATGATATTTCATAGTTAAACAAGCATTTATAGGTATAATGGCAACTAAATCTCCTTCGTTTAACTAAAATATGGATTTTTACTGAAATCGAATCTTAACTGTAGCTAAACTGAAATCAAATAATTACCTATGACGACTGTCACCACCACTTTATAGCAAACGATTATCACGCATATGACATAGACTTTATATCCAATCCAATTAGCATGTGTATCTATAAGTTACACATCTAATTATCATGTGTAACTAGTAGCTACACATCTAATTAGCATGTGTATATATAAGTTACACATCTAATTAGCACATGTAACTAGTAGTTACAAGTCCATTTATCTTGCCAAGTTATAACACTCTGCAAATATGATCAAATCATGAACTGTACAATAAACGTATAATGTATGTTGATCTATAAAACAAATCACAGACCTGCTCCGCAAAACGATACATGGCATGACTATGCATTAAGATTTAGATACACCAGATTGGCCTCCAGCAATAAGCAACACAGTTCTATACAGGAACTCCAGCATACTCTGGCCCAGCGCGCAATATAGTTACCATCTTTTCAGAGTTGAACGGAAACTCAAACGTATTATATTCCAAACTCTCTCATATTTCTTTTGTTACGATCTGAAACAAAATAAACAAACTTTTCAGTCGGCATTGTATTAAGATCAACGCCAATACTAAGCACCGAAGCAACTTCTCTCTGCTATCTTTTGCTTATGTGCCTAAGCTATTCACAAAGAAAAACTTCAAAAATTTGAGTGCATTGAATAGTTTTTTTCCTTTTCATGGAAGAGTCGAATGACGAGTTTTAAGATAAAGAATTGACCTGCTTTACTTGCTTCTTTAGCTAGATCATCATCCAAACCGAATGATGGTCCTTTAATGAGAACAAGCTGGCCATAAAGCAACTGCTAACCAATGTTATCTAGTCATTACAATATGCATGATATACCTTTTCATAAGAACATGCAATATATAGAACATAAACTTTATACCTATGGATATGTAACTAGAAGTTACACATCTTGCTAGTTACTGCTAGATCATCATCCAAACCGAATGATGGTCCTTTACTGAGAACAAGCTGGCCATAAAGCAACTGCTAACCAATGTTATCTAGTCATTCCAATATGCATGATATACCTTTTCATAAGAACCTGCAATATATAGAACATAAACTTTATATCCCGGGATGTGTAACTAGCGATTTACACATCCCGCTAGTTGAATAACTAGCATTTAGACATCCATATGCCAACATATATGCATGATATACCTTTTCATAACTAGCGAGTTACACATCCGCTAGTTCGGATAACTAGTGATTAGACATCCATATGATAGTTCATTCCAATATGCATGATATACCTTTTCATAAGAACCGCAATATATAGAACATAAACTTTATATCCCAGGATGTGTAACTAGCGATTTACACATCCCGCTAGTTGATAACTAGCGATTAGACATCCATATGCCAACATATATAGATACCTAGAAATGTGGCAATCACAATCAAATTTATGGAGTCATGTTTACCTGAAGCTCACTCGACAAAACCATCCTCATATGCTTAACCACTTTTGTGGTATCAATATCAACACCACCACTCCCTGCAATCCACACATACACGTAAACAATGTATAGAGTCATTAAGAACCTTATTTTTCGAAACTTCATTTGGTCAATTTGTCCTAGCAATTGAAAACGAAACACTGAAGATATGCTTTGCTTCATGTCTTAGCAATTGAAACTCAGAAACTTGCATTAATGGACAAGCATTATAAGATAATATTGAATTAAATTATCTTTTGCGAAGGCACAAAAGTATAGATTGACTTTAAGGTAATGAGAATCACGTAACATGTAGCTTATCTGTTTGAGCAAGATTGTTACCGAAATTTGAAACACTCAAGTTTGTTGAAGGATAAACTTCAAGACTGCATCTGTGTATTCCTTTTCAATCATCATAAGAGAATGGAATTACATGCAACAACTAACGAAACAGAACATGTAGCTTATCCAACAAACACGGTTCGATGCCGGTGAACTTCCCTCTGCAAATAAGAGATAAGACAAGTTAAAGATCACCATTACTTCACATATGAATTTGTTTACTTTACGGTCCACCTACATGTCTTTTTGAATCGAGAGTTGAGAAATTATTTCATAACTGCAGTAATACATATATTTCAAAAAACAAACCTATAAAACACTAAAATAAATCATAATTTCAAATCATATTCACATTAAAAAAAAAAATTCACACATATTTTCTCTTCCTATTCTACAAGTTTTATCCATCAATCTCATGAACCATAAAGAAGCTCAAAGAAACTTATTTAATTTCACCGAGTTTCTGTCGAAATTGTTTAGATTCAACCGTACACTACCAGGTATCTTCGTTGATTAATCTTTAATCTGCAGGACAAGGTACTGAATGTAGCAAATATATATTGAACTTAAAACAATCTGCCAAGAACAAAATCCACTAAAGGTGAGCTCAAATCAGTTCTAAAATCAAAGTAAATGAAATTTGTATCAAATAAATGGGTAAAAAAGATAATGATTCACATATTTCGAATCTGAAAACCAATTTTTGATCAAGATAAGAGATTAAAAGATAGATCGAATTTCGTTCAAGAACCCTAGAGAATTTTCTTTGAAATTTCTTTGAAATTTTTTCTCTCAAAAGTAAAATTGAGGTGAGATTACAACAATTCTAACTATGATTATGATTTCAGTAACAGATTTGAACTGAAATCAAACTATTAAATTTTTCCAAATGATTTTTTAGAAAATAAAAATCGAAATCTAAGAATTAAATCAACCGATTAATTGAAATGTTACCTGTCCGTTTGATTTTCCAGGAGAATCTTCATATTCAGTTGTTGTTGATGATGATTATCACTCATTTTCTATTGATTTTCATCGGAATCGAAGAACAAGTGATGTTGATGATGAATTTATGTTCAAATAATCAGGATCTTTGTTTGTAAAGCTTAGATCTAGGTTTTGAAATAATTTTTCACTGAAAAATTGCTTAGAGATCGTGTCTTCTCGACTTGTTTCTTCATCAGAGAGAGAGAGCAAAAGAAAATGAGAGAGAGAGTGAAAAAGAAAATAAAACTGAAAATGAAATTTAGACCTAGTTTTATTACCTATATATACTAAAGGGAAATCTTGGTATTACGAAAATGTCACTTTATTATCAAGCCCTGAAAATAAAAGTTCTGGGCCTAGAAATATCAAAAAGTGAAAGTATGGAGTTGATAGTGGAGGATCCATTTTGTGGGGCTTCTAAATATTGAACCCATATAATAGGGTGGTTCTAGTATTTTTCACTTTGTGAAACCCATGAAAAGGAGGGACAATTAAATAATTCCCACACGTCGATGGACGCGAAACAATGAAGAGAGAGTAGCGTTGTCTCTACGAATTAGGAGTGTTTAATGAGTCAATTCAGTTGCTAAGTTTTCTTATCACTTTTCATGATTTTTCGTTACTTTTACCATTTGATTTTATATGTTTATATGATTTGATAGTAGTTTTTGTTTCCAAACTTTAATCTCTCTTAACCGATTCAAAGATGCCGTCTTAAGTTGTATCTTATTCATATTTTTCTTTCAAGTTTGAAACTTTTTCTTCCTTGAACTCTTATAATGTAGAATTAACTAAATCTTATTTCTTTCCATCATGTGTGTGCAGTTTGAATTATCAATCATGGTTTTTGCCTTTACGTTTGTGTTAGTGTTTATTGTGTTTGCTGAGAAGTTAACTAATCTTTTAAAAGCTGGAATCATCTTTGGAAGTATCAGTGGTTTACAATGGCAGAAGCTACATAATCGGTTCAAGTCGCTGATTCAATGAAGCCCGTAACTACAGCTGCAATTGGAAACATAAAGTTTGTTACCTTATTCTTTTCGGTTTGGGAATATGCATACCTATTTCTTCTTAACGTATGAATCTCAATCATTCAATTTGTTACCCTATTTCAAGCTAAAATATTGGAGAAAATATTTTATGCAGATACGTAGAGAACCCTAATCTTGAGAGTTCTTCATATAATAATCCTTTTCTCATCTCTAACACTTTCAAAAAGAGACACTTCATTTTTTACAACATAAAAAGATGGAGGCTGGAAGCTCAAGCTGGTTGGGGGATCTATTTAACAAGTTCAAACAAGCCACTCTGGACCTAGGAGACACTAATGAAGTGGAAGTCGTCAATCCAGAAATTAATCATGAAGAGAATGATGAAAATAATTGGAAAGCTAGCGTTATTGGAAAGGTGATTATTGAAGGAAAAATGAGTTATGAAGTTATGGACAAATTTATCAAGTTCACTTGGCAATTCTTAACTTAGGAAGAAATCAAAATAATTGAAGTTGTTCCAAACATTATAACCTTAAAGTATAATAAGTGGGAATCTTTGAACAGAGTAATTAATGAAATGCCATGGAGCATCAACATGCACCTTCTTATTGTGCATGATTATATACGATATGGTTTATACGAGAAAAACTTTGGGGTTTAAAGAAGTTTTGGATTCAACTTAAATTCATTCTCCCAGAACACATGAACGTAGCTGCTGTTACAAAGATTGGAAGTATCATGGGAGAATTGGTTGCAATTCAACCTAAAATTGCAATTCTTGTTGGTGGAGTACCTGTGAAAGTATGTGTGAACATTGACATTACAAATCGTATGAGGAGAGGTGTAAAAGATATTAATAATGCAGGTGTCAGTCAATGGATTAAGTTCTTCCATAAATGGCACCCAGCCAGTATTTGCTCTGAATGTTATGTCATTAGACCTTGCAAAACTGCTTGCAAAGATGCAACTAGTTTTTAGCAAGAGCTCGTGAAAATCCATATTTTTTTGGTAATCCAAATATGATAAAGAAAATTATTTCTGCAATCTCGACAAGTGCTTCTCCTGTTACTAAGAGCAATCAAAAGAAGTTTGTCAAAAATGTTGTTTTTGTTCCTCATAAGGATGGAGAAGTCATCAACATGGATTTCTTAATCAATAAGGAGAAGGGGAAGGAGACACTGAAGACATTAGACTTGGAAAGAGGTCCAGGGTATCCAATGATTCAACTGTCAATGAAAGTGTCACTGAGGATATCTCTACTAGTAATACCACTGCATCAACAAAGACATTCACGCTTCTCAATTAATCACTGCATGAGATAATCCAACATAAAACACACAGATGGAGAGTCAGGTAATCTTCAAAAAAAATCTCTATTTTTCTTATCTCAAGAATCTCATTCTTTATTATCATTGTTTTGCATTTTAAGTTGCATCAAATACATAAACCATTGTCATTGCACATTCATAATTCTTTGTTCTTTCAACTATTCAAAGTTTTTAAAGTACTCATACTCTTTACTTTCTTGCATCACATCTTAGTTGACTCTGAACATCATCCCAAAATGAAAATAATCTCTTGGAATGTACAAGTCCTTAAAACCTCGGCTACTAGAAATCATCTCAGTGATTTTATTAGATCGCAAAACCCTGATATCATATTTCTTTGTGAAACCAAAATCAATCAAGAAAAAAGAAAACCTCTTCTAACACATTATCAATACCCAAATCATGCTTTTATTGATCCAATTGGTTTATATGGTGGTCTTGTTCTTCCTAGAAGAATGGTTTTACTTGTGAAGTAGTTGGTAATGACAACAACATGTTTAACATAGTGGTTCAGGATGATAATACCAAACCTGAATTTTTACTCACATGTATGTATGGTTATACTAGTTACAATAATAAGAAAAACCAATGGAAGTATATTCATGATATAAGTAAAGCTAATAGAGGGCCTTGGATGCTATTAGGTGATTTGAAATTTCACTTAGTAGAAGATGGTAATAATGCATCTTCTTCCATCGATGGATAGATCATTAAGATAATATATTATTATGGTCTAGAGGACATAAGATATATAGGAAAAAGTCACACTTGAACTAGTAATAATGTAGGAACAGGAAATAGGAAATCCATAATAGATATGGCTCTAGGAAATAGTGACCGGAACATTCATTTTCCTAATTCTAGGCTTTATAAGAGGGAGTGAACATAGTCCCATAATGCTTGTAACTGATACTACTATTACAGTTGCTAGAAACCATTAAATTCTTCTTAACTTGGATGAATGATGAATCTTGTGCTACTACTATTGCTAATGCATGGAAAACTGATGTTAATGGCTCTCCTTATTATCAATTTGTCACAAGAATGAATGTTACTAGGAAAGAACTTTTCAGGTGGAATAAAGAGCATTTTGGTAATGTGCATAAACAAGTAGATGATCAACAACACCAATTAACAGTACTTCAAACTCAACCACATAGCTCTATGGTTCAAAATCAAGTCATTTCTGTCAAGAGTTAGTTAAATAAATGGCATAAGGTGCTGAATGAGTTCTATCAGCAAAAGTCAATGGACAATTTCATAAAGGATGTGATAATAATACCAAATATTTCCATGCTAAGTGTAACAGGAAGAGATGCATAAATAAAATTGATTCACTTCAAGACTACAATGGTTCTTGGCTGCAGTCTAGAGAATATATTGCTTCACATCTCACTTATCATTTCAGCAGTATTAGTACTTCCATAAATCCAGAACTTGATGAAAGCCTTTATTCAGTGCTCCCTACAATCATCTCAGCGGAAGATAATGTTATTTTTATCGGTACTCCCTCTTGAGATGACATTCTTAAAACTCTAAAGAGTATGGAAAATTGGAGTCCCCCATGACCAGAAGGATTTCAATTTGGTTTTTACAAAAATTCAGTGGAATACAATTGGTGATGATGTTTGTCTAATAGATAAAAGATTCTTTGAATCTAAACACATGTTCAAACAAATTAACAAAACTTATATCTCACACCTAAGAAGAAGAAATCCATTTTTGATGCAGATTACATGCCAATTGGATTATGCAATACTTCCTACAAGATAATTTCGAAGATCCTTATTAACAGGATGAAACCATGAATGGAGAAAATAATTTCTCCTTATCAAGCAGCATATGTCTCTGGTATACTCATCAGTGATAACACTATTATTGCTCAAGAGATTATTCATTCTATGAAGAAGAAAAGAGGTCAGATTGACTGGATGGCTCTCAAGTTATGTTACATCACTGCTCGGTTGAAATCGCATGCAGTTGGTATCTCAAGCATGTTTTTCAATGTTAGTGATCAAAACTATAAGTCTTGATTTCTAGCCTATTTATAGATATCTCGGACTAGGACATAGATTGTGTAGTTGAGCTTAGTTTTCACGGCGTTCATCATTTGAAGACGAAGAACTACTAAGGGGAGCTTGTGGAACTTTATTGAAAAAAGGTATGTGGAGACTTAAACTCGTCTATCACTTGGAAAGTCTATTTCTACTCTATCTCCTATATTGAGACATAAGTCGTATTACGATATAGTTTTCTATATACACATTTGAGATTTCGAGCTGAGTTTATCTCGCTTACATATTTCTCGAAATATGTGTTGGAAAGCTTTCGCTTCGACCAAGTTCATCTTATATCATGTGAAAATTTCTGAGCAACATCTTCCATGGTTTGTGTGATACAATCATTTGGTGTACGTTGTCTTGGAATGCTTCGTAATGATTATTTCAATAACTTGAAAATTGCTTTGATGCTAATAGTGTGTGAAAATGGCTGTTGTCATCCTCTAAGAAAGTTTCAATGATTGAAGTAAGAGTTTAGAACACTTAACCATTATTGGATATGTCATGTTGTGCACTCTTGCACATGTGTAATCCATGTCCGGAAACCATAGTATGCGCACCCGTTTGCGTACCTGTTGGTTTGAGAAATCCAGGAACCTAAGTATGCGTACCCATTTGCGTACTGGCGTATAGGTTCATGTTCGATAATTTCTGCTGGGATTTGAAGTTCGCGTACCAGTTTTCGTACTGGCGTAACTCAATCTTGGTCCGGGTATTTCAAGTATGCGTACATTTTTGCATACTTGAAGGTTAAAGTTCTAAAATCGGTTTTAAACATGAACATAAATATTTATATAATAAGGAATGCAATCTTTGCAAACCGTGGCTATAATTTTCATGATTGATTCAAGTGAATCAAACCAATTTTGCTTCAGTTGTGTTCTTGTATAATTCTTTGAGAATATAGCAATTGAACAACTCTTTAACTAGTTTCATTTGAGTCATTTGAACTAGTTATGGTTAAGATGAATAAGGTTGATATGAGAGTAATCATATGGATAACCTCGGTTAACTATTTGTGAACCAACATGGTGTACACGTTTAGGTACGGTTACATAAACCTAAATGAGGGTATATTTCATTTGTGTGTAACAAGCTAAGTTCGATCTAACGGTTGAAAGATATTAGCTTGGTTGAATCAGGTTTTTTATCTAACGGTGAATATTGAATGCTTTGTTATCAAGGTAACTTGGATTGAAAACCCTCATTTGAAAACTATATAAAGGAGAACTCTAGCAACTGGGAAACCAAATCCCCACACCTTATGTGTGTTACTAGTTGCATAACTAGAGTCGATTCTCCTTTAACCTTAGGTTTCTTCGAGATTATGTAGGTTAACGACTTCAAAGACTTCATTGGGATTGTGAAGCCAGACCCAACCATTTTCTTTGTAGTTGCGTGTTCTCATCTTGCCCGATTCTATCATATTGAGTACAATTGAAATAATTGACTCGAGGTTAATTTCTCCGATATGAAAGATAAAAGTAATCACAAACATCTTCGTCTCATCGTTTGTGATTCCACAATATCTTGTTTCGCTAGTCGATTAAGATTACTGTGAGGTGATTGATAATACTAGGATGTTCTTCGGGAATATAAGTTTGGTTTATCAATTGGTTCCTGTTCACCTTGATTTATGAAAAGACAGAACAAAAACTCTTGGGTATTTCTGTGGGAGACAGATTTATTCAATCTATAGACTTTTCTGTGTGAGATAGATTTGTTTATCAAGTCTTCGACTTTGGGTTGTAGCAACTCTTGGTTGTGGGTGAGATCAACTAAGGGAATCAAGTGCGTAGTATATTGCTGGGATCAGAGACGTAAGGAACGTAACTGTACCTTGAATCAGTGTGAGATTGATTAGGGTTCAACTACAGTCCAGTCCGAAGTTAATTGGTAGTAGGCTAGAGTCTATAGCGGCTTAATACAGTGTGGTGTTCAATCTGGACTAGGACCCGGGGTTTTTCTGCATTTGTGGTTTCCTCGTTAACAAAATTATGGTGTCTGTGTTATTTCTTTTCTGCATTATATTTTGTTATATGATTAAAATATCACAGGTTATGTGTTTAGATCAATCAATTAGAATATCCAACCTTTGGTTGTTGATTTACATTGATTGACACTTGAACATTAGTCTTTGGTACCGTTCAAGTTATTTCACATAATAATCAGGCTCACGGATTTCTATCTGTTTGATTTACTGATTACATTGTGTAACGAGAGATATTATTTGCTTTTTTGAGATGACTTTCTTATTTTCACTCAATTTCTCCTTTTTTTTTTTTTATTAATTTTTTTTTAATTTTTTTAATTTTTTTTTTTTTTTTTTTAAACACAAGAGAAATTAAATATTTTGATTCTTCACTGTTCAAAATTCTCACCTTTTGATTTTCTTCGTTTCGCGAATAAGGCAAATCTTAGTTTTGTTAACAATCGTGTGTGAGAGATGTGTAGAAGTTGTAGAAAATTATTTATAGGCTTCAATATTCTCCAAATCTTCTGTAGAACTCTTTGATATACTTTTACTCTAGATTGAGTTACATTTGTCTAGTTGATTCTCTAGAAAGTGTATTGGAGTAAGTCCTCTCATATTGCCAAACGAATTGTTGGGTGTGGTTGTTAGACCCCCGCATTTTCAAGCTGGATATGTCAAAAGCTTTTGACAAACTAAAGGTGGAGATTTCTCATTAAGGTGCTAAATTATTTTGGATTATGTGATGACACGCAATTTGGTTCACCAATGCATAAGCACAAAATCTCTTTTATTTCTTTCAAGACATGTTTTTTTGCATGGATTAAGGAAAAGTCTATCAAAGGTATTAAAGTGACTGGTAATGCTCCAACCATCAATATTTTGCTTTTTGCAGATGACTTTCTTATTTTCACTCGGGCAAATCTTAGTTTTGTTAACAATTTACTAGAGCTTCTCAATAACTTCAGTTCACAATCAGGACAAGTTATTAACTTTGAGAGGTCTGATGTGCATTTTAACAAGTATACCAAACCAGAAGTTGTTGAAACTTTAACTCACATTCTTGGAGTAAAAGTTATGAGTTCAAAAGAAAAATATTTAGGCTCTCCATTGATATTGGGTCATTCCAAGCAAGAGTCATTCAAGTTTATACAAGAGAATTTTGAACAAAGATTATCCACTTATAATGCAATGTATCTTACTCAGGCAGGTAGGTCTATTATGGTTAAGCATGTTCTTAATTCAGTTCCAACTTATCAAATGGGTACTTTTAAGTTACCAAATCAACTCATCAAAAAAACTGACTTCAATTGAAAGAAATTTCTTTTAGGGACATCATTCAGCTCAATCTTGCTTTACTCACTAAACTTGCATGAAGAATATGCACTGTATCCAGTAACTTAATGGTCCAACTTCTACGTAGCAAATGCTTCAAAAATGGGGACATCATTCATACTAAAATTGAATCAAAAAATTATTCTTATGCTTGTAATGGAATCACAAAGGGTTTTCTCATTATTCAGCAGAACTACTTCATGGAAATGAATAATGGTAAGAAGATAAAAATTTGGTCAGTTAGATGGATTCCTGGACTTACTCACCCTATAATACCAATCAATGACTTTTTCATATTCTATGAAGTAGCTGAGCTTATCAATCCTGGAGATAACACTTGGAACATAACTCTCTAAGATCAATTGTTTGATGCTGATACTTCTTCAAAAATTCAGAGATTGTTTCTAGACACTACAAAAGAAGACAAAATGATATGTATGCCTTAATTTCTCTGTCAAGAGTACTTATACGAAGCTCACTGAATGCAACAGGGAAGTAAATTTTAATGGAAGAATCATTGAACCTGCTATATGGAAGGCTTTGTGTAATACTGATATTTCTCATAGGATCAAACTTTTCATCTGGAAATGCATCATAAAAATTAACCAAACAAGAGTGGAGCTGGAAGTTTACAATGAAGAGATTGAGACTCACTGTGGATGTCGTGGATCTGTAGTTGAAACTATGGAACATTTACTGTTGGAATGCAGACATGCTAGAGAAGTGTGGAGAGGAGTTAATATCAACATTGATGCAGTTAGAAACAATTGTTCTAATGTTTCTGAATGGGTCACTAGTTGGTTCATACCCAATTCTATCACAGATGAAAGATGGCTGAACACTCTTATGATTGGTTCTTGGGTTATTTGGAAGGACAGATGTGACTCAATCTTCCAGGGAGTTTCTCTTAACCATCATAACTCAGTGCATAAAATTAATTATCATCTAGGCTCTCATTTGCATGACTCTGGTATTAATGCTTCTTCTGCAAGCAATTATTAATGTGGATACCTCATTTGATCATCTATCTAATAAAGCTGGCACATGACTATTCATTTGTGATTAAACATGGGCTTATGGAGGGATCAAAGGAAGTTACTCAGATGGAGTATTAAATCTAGAGGAGGGGGAGTGCATGGCTATACGTGAGGTACTTACTTGGGCAAGGAGGAGGTCTTTAACAAGAATTCACATTAAAACAGATGCCAAGGTCGTAATACAATCCATCACAGTAAGCAACTCTCTTATACATTAGGAAAATATGAACATATTGAAAGAGATTAAATATTTTTCGTCTTTTTTCGGTTTATGTCAAAAAAAATTTATTAGTCGTGACGATAATCAAGTTTCTGATGAAATAGATAAGTCGGTTAGAACATCTGATTTAGGTACTGAAATTTATCATAAATTTAATGCCAATATTTGTGGTCTTTTGGAAAAAGACCACAATATTCTCGCCTAATAAGAAATAAAAGTTCCTTTTACATAAAACTAAATAAATATGCATATGACTGGAGGGACATGGGGCACATGGAAAGAGGAGACTTGCAATCCGAAGCCCGTAGAGAATAATAAGTAATGACTGGCTGTTAATGAAAGGTAAATTACTAAAGTTAGTGCATGTCTCCTACAGTTCTTTAAGCCAATTGCTTAATAAACCAATTATTATTAAAAACTAAAGTTAATACCACTCTAACAATTGTAGTCTTAACGATTGAACTAAAAGTTTTAGCAAAATCAACTCCATTTTTTTTTACCATAGCCCTTAGCAACTAGCCTAGATTTATATCTGTCTGGCGACCCATCAGCCTTCAACTTAATCTTGTAAACTCGGTTACATATCTTAGTATGTTCATGCGTGAGTCTGGCTAGAAATATTCCCAAGTACCATTATTTACTAATGCCCCATATTCCATCTTCATTGAATTTACTCATTTAATATTCTTAAAAGCAAACTTAAATCCTTTTTGGCTTTGAAGGAATGAATAACAAATAAGTGAATGCGAAAGGTAATGGATGCATGACAGACTTGTTACTGATATGATTGGAAAATTGTTTAATTTGAATTTCCTTTTCGAGATCTGGTAACAATAATATTAGTGGGAACAAAATCAGTTGAAGAAGGTAACTCAAAGACGAAGTCAACATAAAAAGCCTTAGAATTAGAATATGAAAATATAAAGTATATTCATCAAATACAACATGCCTGGAAATATGCATTTTCTTAGTTAAAGGATTATATCACTGATATCCTTTGTGCAAAGAGCCATAGCCAACAAATATGCATTTTACATATTTTGGAGAAAGTTTGCCAGGTCTTGAATGCCCAAAATAAGGATATCCGTTTTTGGGTAAAAAAATATATATTGTAAAAGTATTTATTTATCTTCGAGAAATCAAAATCTTATAAGACGAGCCTAAACCAAGAAATGACCGTTCACGTCTTGCTTCGATCACAGAGGTGGAAACGATGGGTTGATTTTAGAGGAGGGAAGCAGAAAAGGCTAAGAAATCATTGTGTGATAAAATTTGTAGTGTGGAATTGTAAACTATGGTGAGTGCTGAATTTTTGACTGTAAATCTAATTTTCTCTGAGATTACTTCTAAAAAGATGAAGTCATCTATTTACGATGGTTCCATGAGCATCTAAGAAAGGTGATACTTGGTGATGAGATGAATGACAAGTAGTAGTATTATGAGCTATTTTGCAAAATATTCATGACAAAAGTGGGAATAGATCTTACTCAGAGCACTTGTGAGCGCAATAAAAGACTTAGTATTGGACAAAATCAAGCGGTACTAGTTAAGTGCTAGAGGAGTACAATGAACTGCATTGACATTAGGCAAATGCCGCAAAGGAAGTAGGCGCGCTAGCACTAGGCTTGTGCCATAGTAATTTCTTGGCGCTGGAAATATGCCAACCCGTGTTATTAATTAGCTCTAGCATTTGGATAGCACTGATGTCACAGGCATTACGCCAGTGTCGTAATGTTGTTTTGGGCTAACACTAGGCTAGACCTGTAGGGGCTTCCAACGACGTACTTAGGTTAGGTTGGCGGTGTCTTAGGATAGTGTCGATAATTTGTGAGCTAGCCTGGCGCTGGGATTAGACCAGCGCCGTGTTAGGGCATGTTTAGTGCCTCTGCGACAAATTGTATTTCAGTCGTTTGTTATCATTCTAAGGGTAAATGGGCATTACTTTTACACACTTGAATACTATTTTCGTTATGAGTGTGATACCAAATTGATACTGTCAAAATAATAATTTGAATGTCTATGCATATACAGAATAATTCAAGGAATTTACCCATGGATATTCTGTGAATTGAGAAGAGTTCAACATTACATAGATGTTTATATATTTGGAGAGACTACAAGATTAGAAGAGTTTTTAACGGAAAAACAATGCGCAGTCAACAACCAACAGAAAAACAATGCGCAGTCAGTTGCAGGCATGCGAGAAAAAGTACTTGTAGCTATTAACAGAGTTTTTATTTTTATATCTGTATCCGAATATGAAGCAGAAGTACACCACCCATATTTTGATACAAGGACAAAAAATATATTCAGATATTTTTATATTTGTGATGCTAAGTAGAGACGATTTTAAGATTTTCTCTTTTGTCAAAATTTTTAAAATGACGAGGGTACCAAGTACACCATAATATTTTGGTATCAACCTAAACAAGATTTCAGTATATAATATTTATACTCAATCGTGTTTGTAGTTTTCTATCAACTTTGGATTTAATCTGCAATTTTCGAATGACCTTATATCAGAAGATAAGGATCTTAAAATAACCAAGATATTGCACATCACGAATACATACATAGGTTACTAAATTATCTTTATTCAAGATAGATAAAACCGTGCTTCACGAATCCCAAGTGAAGTCTTTCAATGTCGAACCTTATATATCGAAGATCCTTAGGTTTTTTGGAGGAAATATTTTGCAACAAGATACACAAGAGTGTCGGGATGAGTTTTCGGTGTTGTCGATGAAGTAGTCAAGGAAAGGATGGTTTGCTTAGGATGTAAACAATGAATTTCTTGGAACCAAATATAATTCTCAATTGCTAAATCAAAGTCGTTTCCTAAGATGCATAAAATTATTTCTTTGGAAAGAACTAGACTTGCAATGAGATTTTACCATGGTTTGAGGTGTAGACAATTTCCATCTCAAGTGAATTCTATAAATATAATTGCTACCAAAGATAATTTTAAAATTTCAAGAAAAGTACTAGTTTTTACAACCAAAAGAATTAGCTAAGGAATAATAATTCATAAATGTGTGGAAAGTTCGCCTTGAAATCCTACGAAGAATGAATGAGCCCTAAGAAATTAAAGTTATGGACCACATCATTAACCTTCTAGGTTCATAAGAGAGAAAAAGTTAGAACTCTGCCTTTATAGGTTAGCGAACTCAAATGCAAATAAGTTACGGAAGCATAAAACTTTTTTAGGTTCGCGATGTCACCATATTAGGTTTGTAAGCACAATTGCTCGAAAATCTTAGGAGAGCCCTCTTTTACTAGGTTTCAAATCCATATCAGGATCCGAGCCCATATATATGTTTCTTTTCAGTACGTTTCCTTTTTTTTTTGTATCTTTTCTCATTGTTTCTCATTGTTTCTCTTTTTCATCCCTCTTTTATCACTAGTTCCAGTTTCTTATTGAAGAAGTGGCGGAGACGAGAAAGCAACACAATTATTTAAGAAATGATGCATAAAAAGGAATCAATACTCGTGGAATCCTTAAGATCAAGAATAAGATGTGCAGGATCATCATGTTCATCTCAATCACACCTTTTTGCTACATGAACTCGACCTACGACTTTTGTTGATAAAAACAAAAGAGTCACCTGTCAAGGAATTTCTGAGAAGAATGCTCCATTATTCTCAAGACGAGCGCACAAATTCGGTACTAGAATAGTATGTATTTTGCATTTCTAGTATTTGTATTGTTTCCTTTTGGGTTTTAGGAAATAAATTGTGTTTTTGTTGTTATGTTATAGTTAGGGTTATTTGATTTTCCAGTTATAGATTTAGTTAACGCATTATTTGTGAAACAACCATACTCGTATTACCATATTGATTGCCATATCTGTATTGTTTTAGAAAATCAGGTAATATGAGTATGTATTTTATTATGATAATCTATCATAGGGTCAGTCCTAAGAAATTGATGCCTCAAAGTTAATCTTCGAGATATTGCCCCTGTATAAAGATATATATGGAAGAAGAAGAAGAAAAAAAACAGAATTTTGGTTTTAGGCCATCTTCTTAACACAACTAATTTTTATTTTTATTAAATCACGATTAAAAGTGTAATAGAAACAAAAGATGAACTCAAAATGTATATTTAACATGAGCGACATATCAACGTAAAACTTTATGAAATAATAAGACTTTTTAGATCAATTTATATTAATATAGTGTATCTAGCTACTATATGCAATAATACTAACTTAATCATAAAAATATGTCTTATGTGTTAAACATACAATAATTAAATGTGATATTTTTTTTTGAAAAACATGGAAAGTTGTGATATAAGTTGTGCGCCTTCATTTTAAACCCATTGTTTGAAAAATATTGTTGATTCTTGTGAAAGACATGTCTATAATTTGGCAAAAAAACATGAGTTTGATTATGTGTCCCTTTATTTTAAACCCATTGTGTCCTTTCATTTTAAACCCATTATTTTACCACGTGACACTTTAAATTCTTAGGAAATGTAAAACTGAATGTTGTGTTACCACGTCAGGCAAAAAGATTCTTATTTATATAAAAAAGAAGACAAAAAGTAAAAGAAAATAAGAAATGCATGAGTTGCAAAGAGTAAATAGTAAACGGGTTTCTTAATCTAGGTAGATTTTAGAAAAAACAAATCCTTTTACTACCCCTTACAATAGTTTATCAGAATACGAACAAACTAATTAAAAGTTTTAACTTTTTTGTTCAAAACTTTGTCATTAATCCGATTTATCATAAAAAAACGAGAAAAAACAAATAAATTAATGCCCTAAAAATTTGCTGCCCAAAGTTAAAATTTGGTCACTTTTTGTCAAAGCCGGCCCTGATCTATCAGAAAGGGTACACCAAATAAAAGTATTTGTGGTTACTGATTTTCGACTCGGTAGAAGAAGCAAAAATACATACCTCAGTAAAAACATCTGTGATATTATTGCGGCTGTAGGGATAATCGAAGTTATTTACTCGGAATTGGATCTCATGGTGTGTGTCACGGAGGGGATTCCACGGTGTGACATGGTAAACATATTGTCTTTCAAAAAAAATTTTTATTTTTTTTTGTGAAGATGAACTGGAACCAACCATAAGATTGCTAATGTTTTCCTATTTTTTACGAGTTAAGGATGAAGTTCGGTCCGTTCTCCTCCAACAATCAAAAACACAAATGGTTGGTCCCAATAAAGCAGGAATATTTAGTCCAGGGGTGTGTACGCTTGGAATCATGCTTAGTGAAAAGCTTATCGCAGGGTATATCGCTATTGCGTCTACAACCAATTTTCGGACATACGAACAAGCTGTAAGACACTAACTTAATAGATCACAAAACCGATCTTTTGGTTACATGTTGTTTTTAATTTAAACCATTAAAACTGATGAAAGTGCTTGATCCACAGGTGTATTCGACAACGCGTGCTGGCTTGTGCCAATCGATTTGTGTAAGCTTAGATTGGGATACATGTTGTGTAACAAGTTTTTTTCACTGTATTCAAAATTTTTTGTTGATCGTAAAACAAAAGGTATGATCAATTCTCCTTGTCACAGCTGTTCATTACCTGTTGCATGTACTGTAGCTTCTGCGTATAGAGGGAAAAAAAAGATGGCTTAACAAACTCACTGCCTCCCTAATGACAGCTGGAATGACAGTGGTTGACGATCCTGCATTGATTGGTGATTCCCTTATCCATCTCTCCAATAAGAAAGGGATAGTAAAACAAGGTAAATACGCAAATGGTAGGAAGTTAAGACTGTTCGATTTGTGGCCCACATACCCATATCTGTACGGGTATGAACTGGATAGTAATATCCATATGCTAAAGTTTTCTTTACTTCCTTAGAAGAAAACTCTAGTAAATGGATATTGCTGTCCAGTTCAAACCTGTATGGATATGGGTATATGGGACACAAATCCAACATTCTTCCACCTGGCCCATATAACCTATATAAAACTAATATATCCACAAAGGCTTGATACAAAATAATTATGTGCACAATCTGAAGAGGGGGCATAATCCATTAGAATAAGCCATAATATCATTGTTCAGCAATGCACTGATGAGAGTCATGGCGGTTTCACATCATTTAACGACATACTCCCTTCCGTGTACTATTAATCCCATCAATAATTGTGTGCACATATAGAATAACAGGAATGTAGAAACAACACATTTTTTGAGATCTCAAAAGAGTAATGTGGTAAACAACAATTCATCACATTTACTTTAATGTCAGATAATAAGTTACATTCTTGGGTTACTTTCGCAACAACCAAGATGCTTATTATAGAACTCTATTAATTTCTTGCAAAACGATGTACACATGAAAATTCTCAGAAGCGGAAGCATACAATATTCCTTATATTTTCTTGAGATTTCTAGATATTCATTATGTAAGACTGACGTTTGTTACTCTTCTGTATCATTTTCAACACTAGCAAAGAAACTTCCCATTCCATAAGTCTTAGAACTTTGCTTTAATGAGATGTTCATCTTTGCACAGACAGAAGATTCATCTCATTCATTCAAAAGTTCTTTAAAGAGCATTCTCTTGGTTTAAACAAAACACCAAGATTTCTAATGGGAACAGTGACTGGTGTGTCATCAGTATATATGTAGTTAATCCCACTGATCTTTAGATTTATAACTTGGTCGAGAAAGAATTTCTCAAATCTGAAGGTTACTACTATAATGGGTCTTTAGAAGTCCATATACTGATCCCTTAGGTTGACATGCTAAAAGTCCAGTTTTCTATTTAGAAAAGCCTTTCCGGTTCCTTTATCCTCTAAGTTTCTATTAGACATAATTCTCCCAACGTTTGTTTGATGAAGCTCTAAACAGTTATGAGTCATCAAATTCAATAATACAAGACCTGACACTTGTTTAATCCGATATCAAAATTCAGTTTGTGAAGATATACCACATTATCATAAGAAATATCAAATTTCCTCACTTTCAGAAATTTGGGTAGCTCAACTAGTTGTGGTTCTTTATACATTGGATCATATAAAATCATCATGGGAATAATAATTCAATTGAAACTATATTTCATAGTTTACAACTCCCACTAGTTAACCATTGATCAACCGTCTCTGGTTTTAATTTCTTACACTATAATCAGGTCAATAAAATATACTCGCCCATTCGATTAGTAGTTTTTATTAATCCAATTCTTTTATGCAGATGAAAAACTTTAGCTTTGGCTGCTCAACCTAATCATTCTATAACTAGGTTTCCACTCGCTCAAAGACTAATAAGGTTTTTGAGAAAAACTTACTGGAAACTAAGTTTACGATGTTTGCTGGTTTAATGAGTTTTTACCTACAATACAACGGGCAAACATAATACCACAATTACACTTAACATGAACAGTTATGTACCTTAAGCATTGTGCATCTCACACAATACAACAATTCTAGGAATTCGGCTATAGGACGAGAAAGTTATCTTTATCTCATCACATTTTCCAAAATATATACTCATCATCTCATCCGAACTTACTACTTTCACCTTTCCATCTGACAAAATTTCAAGTCCCAGTAACAAACATTACTATCCATGTTTATTACATGTAGCTAACTATCGCACATATGTAACTATAATGTGAGAGTCGTTGATGAATATGGTGAAATATGTTCTACCGAAAATTCCTATTAGTCATCCCAATCATTAGAATCTCAAGAAATTATGAAAATTATTTTTCCTTGTTCTTAAATCTTGCTTTCTCTATGACCAAAAAGTTATCTAGTTCGACACATAGAATGCATTAACCGAAAATAGCAAGGAAACATCAATCTGCCACTGCATCAATAATATGGCTAACTTGCAACAACATCTGTTAGGCCAAGTCCTATGCGCTAGACTTGGCTGCTAGTTTACCCAAAAAGTGTTGTAGATTAAAAAAAAAATGTTGTCTATTTGTTAACACTACTTCTCTCTCTAGATATGCGAACTAGTAGCGAGATAGTTTCACTGAATGGTTCAGCGCAGCCAAAATCACCTTTTCGCGTAATGGTTCAGCGCAGAGTGGAGTATTCCACTGTATATGCAATGCTCCATTCGACGCAAGCAAAAAAAACCTTTGCATTGTTCCATCCAGCGACTGGCATACTAAATTAGCACTGCCATAAAACTTAGGAAATTGCCCTAGCGGTGATGCGTTCGAAGATTATAGGACTTGGCCTTGATATGCTTATTATGCGTACTCCCATTCTCATCATAGCGCCTGGCCTGTTGCCAGTTTTTGCTTTCCTTTTTGTTCTTTTTCTTTACAGAGTTGGGCCCGGCCCTTTAATCTCAGCTGGAACGTGTCAATTTTTTTTTTTTTAAAGAAAGAAAAGGATTGTCACTGGCAGGTCCATTATTTGCTAGAGTGAAAGAGACAGCAGGGATAGTAGGTCTAGACGTAGTACCAAATGCAAGAGAAGTGTTGATCTCACTCTCCAAAAAACCCTAAATGAAATCAAAGCTGTACCTGAAGATGAGTGTTACAGAAAATCGTTGAATCATTTACTACAAACAGATTGAGAGTATGTGAAGAAGAAGAAGATTGGGAACAGATCGAGAAGAAACTTGCTTGTGGTCAAGTTGAGGAGCTCATTGAAGAAGCTCAGGATGAACTCACTCTCATTTCTAAAATGATTGGTATCTCTCTCATCTTTTCATTTACATTTTTGGTTGACCTAATTTCTTGCATTCGCAAATTTTAGTTTCATTTCTGTTGATTCTTTAGTTTGATAAAGGTGGATTTGGGGATTTTGTATGATATGAAATGAGGGTTTTGAATTTTTTTTTTTTTTTTTAATGGAAAGTGTGGTGATGATGGCTAAGATTAATGTGAGATTGAAGAAAATTTAGAACTGATGCCTCCTGTATACTCTTTGATCAGAAAAATGTGCATGTTGCTGAAGTAGGTATGGTGTTTAGTGAGAGCAACCTGAATCTTGAGCCACTTTCACTAAGTCACCATAACTCAGCCCAAGCCAACTGAGGTTTACTTGTATGATCATGTATCAAACTTGATGATCTATTGCCAACTTTATCAGTCAGCATAACCTTGTTGCACTTACCTCAGTGATGGGGATGCACATGTCTTCACGATTTAATGACGGATATTCACTCATCTCATCTGTGATCCTTAGACTATTGACCTAATCTCATCTGTCATCCTTAGATTGTTGACCCAAGTAGATGTTGAATACTATGTGGTAGTTTTTCTCATGTGTACTGTTTTTCAGCTCCTCTTCATTGGTTTTTGTTTTGTGACACTCAAAGGCATTTAGTGCCTCATAAGATTGTCATTTGGCACCATAAGATACAATTATGGCTATGTCCAGTCAACCAAATTGTGCAGAAATTGAGTTGCTGATTAGTGCCACATTAGTGATATGTCGAACGGGAAAACTGCAATTTTAAAATGTAATGTACTTGCCACAAATTCAAAGTTGGGCCTGTTGATAGGGATACAATTTTTCAGGGACTCTATCTCAACATATGCTCTTCTCTGTCTTTCTTACATTCGGTGTTTAGGTTTGGACCAAGTTTAAACCTCAAAAATTGAACGTGTACAGTTAGATTAAGCTTATATTTAGCTGTGTGCTACTTCTATGTAATTCTGATTAATTATTTAGATGCGTCAAGGTTGATCCATCTATAAAGTATGATACTGTCAGTAGCTTGACCAAAGATGCCAAAATGGAGGCCAATTGGCATCTGGGTCTAAAATTGGGCAAGCGCGTGGAGATGAGCTTGTCTGTTCGGTCAACTGACTCAAATTGGCTTTCTAAAACAGTACCTGGGATCTGGTTCATCACCAATCTGAATCAAGCAGTCCAATTTGACCTCTAAACCACATATCTGCCATCCTTGTCATGGGACCTTGTGTAGTCTTGATATTGGTGGATTTCATACTACTACAATTCGAGGATTCTTTGATGTTTCCCTTTTCAAGTAAAGATAGGATTCAAAGGCTAGTACTTTGTGTCTACTTGTTATGGCGTTTTATTAAAGTAGGAAAACTTGTGGAAACAAATGCTTCCCTCCGTGGCTGCTATTGGGGTTACTGAATTCCACGACGGTTAATGAACAATCTTCGCCATTGGCTTGCTAACCCCCGTGGAATTTGGTAATCCCTGTAGCAGCCGTATTGGATATTTCCACAAGTTTTCGGTTTTCCTATTTCAATAGCTAAATAACAATAATCTTGACAGCTACCACCATTTGAACCTTACATCTAGGAGAACCCCCCATAGCAAAGGCATATTTCAGTAGTTCCACTGCCATATTAGATTGTTACAAAATGCTTTATTTTTCCTGTTGATATCTCAATTCCTAACATTGTGAAGCAGAATTCACCAAGTGTTAGATTGTTCACCCACCAATAAGGAACATGAGCTGGGTTTAGACCGTCGTGAGACAGGTTAGTTTTACCCTACTGATGACAGTGGGGCGATAGTAATTCAACCTAGTTGATTCACACAATTGGAAAAAGAAAGGGTTAATCTTTCTCTTCTTATTTTTACATATACTTTTAATAAAAATAAGTTTCGTTTTCCATTCATGGTAGTAAATTTTTTTAGGATGACAAAGGATGGGAGATGGATACATAGGAAAGGATGGAGTGGTTGTCAGCAAAATTTAACTTTCTGTACTCCTACCAATCATTTTTGTTATTCAAAGTAACTGTGAGGGAGGCTAGCATAGTGATTCTAGGGGAATCTACAGTTTAGGAGGATGCGTTCTTTCAGAGGCACTTATGCATATGCTGACTGTTGAACAAGATTACTGGTAAAAGAAAGGGTTAATCTTTCTCTTCTTATTTTTACATATACTTTTAATAAAAATAAGTTTCGTTTTCCATTCATGGTAGTAAATTTTTTTAGGATGACAAAGGATGGGAGATGGATACATAGGAAAGGATGGAGTGGTTGTCGGCGAAATTTAACTTTCTGTACTCCTACCAATCATTTTTGTTATTCAAAGTAACTGTGAGGGAGGCTAGCATAGTGATTCTAGGGGAATCTACAGTTTAGGAGGATGCGTTCTTTCAGAGGCACTTATGCATATGCTGACTGTTGAACAAGATTACTGGTATATGTTCTGTGGAGTCTTTGCATCATTTTGATTGAACCCTAAACTGTCTCGGAAAGTGCACGTTATTTTTGTTTATAAGTTTATTAGAGTTTCAGGAGTTACCATAACACTGCAGACACATTGGAGATCAGAAAATTCCATATTAAAAGAGAAGCTATTGCTTCATGATAGAGCAGAGGACGCTCTTCTTTTTTTAAGCTTTGAGCAGCTTTTACTCGTCCCATAGAGCCAGACGATTTAATTATGTTAAGTGTATAGTAGACTAGTGTAACACATTGGAGTGGAGAAGGCATCTGATGTGCTTCCTATACTGCATCATGGTTCATGGTTTGGCTTTTCTGCTGCATCTCTGATTCTCTGATCGTTTGCTTATTGAAAGTGAAAGGAGAAAGGAAAAAACAGGCTGAACCTTCTGATCCTTCTTGGGACTGAGTTAAACCAAGCCCTTCAGATATTTGTGTTGACAATAACTGTTGCGAATCTTTGCGTTTGCCAAGAGTTCTGTTTGTTTGGATGAACACTCATATCATGAATGGTATTTGCTGAATTTATAGCACGAGTAGCAGCACTAAGTTTAAAGACCATGCATTATGAGCTGATTCTGAAATACATTTAAGTAACTTGGTTTGAAATTTGAATTGCAGAATGGGACCCTTGGGGTGTTCCAGATGATTACGAATGTGAGGTTATTCAGAATGATGCTCCAGTTCCAAAGCACGCCCCTCTGCATCGTCCAGGTCCTCTGCCAGAGGAGTTCTCCAAGACGCTGGAGGCGGTTACTTCTGCCCCAAAGAAAGATGAGTCAGCTATTGCCGAGTCCACCGTTTCAAAGGAGTAACCTACTCACACTTTACAAACCCGACTCTGTTTTATCTAGGAAAATAATAACTGCTCAGCTTCTGTATTGTGAACCTGAGTGAACTTTTTGTTTGGGAAGGGATTAATGCAGTAAAAAGTCTTTTTGTTTAATTCATGTTTATGCATTTCTGTGTAAGCAAGCTAGAAAAAAAATATAGCCACAAACCATCATGTTTTTATTTCTCTACTGCCTTCAAATAAATTTGGTTTCCCTTCTTGGGTGTCTTTCTTTTACCAAACTTTAGAGTTTAGTCAAGCAGGGGTGCTGTGACTGCGGGGAATCTCATTGTATGGTGCAGCTGCCACACAGATTGAACAAGCTCCAGCGTGGAAAAAAGAGACAGAAAAGAAGTCTCTGGCAACTTTACGTTGAGAATATTAAGTAGTTACTGGCTGTTAAAAGTAATTTAGTGCCTGTAACATCTCCTGCAGCTCTTTGAGCCATCATCTGGCCTCACCAATTAATAATACGCATGTCCAAACAACAAAAACAAAGCCTATGATAAGGTACTCAAAAGAAGAAAAAGCTAAAACACCAAAAACAAAGCCTATAAAAAAGCACCAAGTTGCGAAGGAAGAAAATGCTAGCTTGCAAGATTTAAGCATCGGGACAGCCAGATTTTGGAATGTTAGTGCCATGGTTTTCTGGATTTTGGAATTTGAATGTCCTGCTTCCGGTATCTCACGAGGTCTGTTTGCTTTTCGGGGACTCAGCCCTTTCTGAAGCACATTCCAACATTCGCATCCAAGCGATTTCTTCACACTCTTTACAATAGGTGTAAGCTTTTCAGGATGCTGCATCTTCATCTCAATTTTTTGCTCCTCACCTGGCAATTCCGCTTCCTGTCTCATCTTCTTCAAAAGTGCTTTTGCTCCACATTGTGCCGCATAATATGCAGCATCATCTAAGAGTACTTCACAGAAATCTCTATATTTGAACTTGGTATCGTATTGCAGGTTTATGATACCTTTGATAACTGGAGCCAGCTCCTTGAATCTTGCAGGAGTCAAAAACATTATTCTACTCAAACACTTCCAACAAAATTTAGCATAAACAGCATCATGCAGGGAATGAAGGGCACCATCTAGCATATCGCAATCTGCGAAAACGTGGTTAAAGTAGCGCGCAGCTCTATTTGAATTGATTGCCCACCTAACCCGAGTAAGTCCCCGTTTAGAAGCGACTTGTAAGCCTCTCTTCATTCCCACATGAAGGTGATAAAGGTATGACCCTCCTTTGGAGATCCACAGTAAGCAGCTATTGGTTGTCTGGAATTGTTCAGTATAACAATTCCATATCCTCCATATGCTTCTCCTAAACTATAATAGCCATGTATGTAAAAATAATGCCTCCCATCAAATGGTCCTCCTACAGGCACAAAAGCCCGCATTTCCTTCAGCTTATTTACTGCCTCCCGACACGGTTTTTCCGCCTTTGACGGTGTGCAAGAATCGAACTCAGGATCAGTTCCCTCATCTACTTTCCCCTGCTGAGACTCTACTTCATCCTTGACATCGTTGTCTTCTTCTTCTTCATCCTCGTCTGTATCCAGGTCCATGGATTCTGCATCTGGTTCGTCGTCTTCATCCTCAGATTCTACAACCACAACCGTGAACATTACATCGTCTAGATGCAAATTACCGAGTGTGCCCGCTGGCATATCATCTTCGTTTATCTCAAGGGTGCATGAGCTTGACGAATAGACAATGTCATCATCAGATTCGTATTCTTCTGGATATGGATCACTGTGTGAACCCACTGACCAGGCATCATCTTCTTCTTTTTTATGAAAGTTCTGACACACATGCTTGCTTGAGGGTCTGACTCTCCTCCGCTGTAGATACAACAGGATTGATTACATATCAAGAAAACACAGACAGATGTATATAAAATAAGAAGAATAAGAACTTATCATAAATTTTTATTTCTAAAGAAAGTAAAAACCAGAGATTACCTAAATATTTTGGGAACAGCAAGTTCATCATAATACCTTATCAGCGACATCTCTGTAATTTAAACAGTCAGAAGCTACACCTCCCAATATCAAGATTAAAAATCTTGTAAAATCGTGTACAAACGAAGCGTCAGACCGTCAGTGATGAATTTTCGAAGAAAAATGTAATAAAAAGAAAACCTAGTATATGATAAGTTCAAATTGCAAAAAAAAAAAAATTATCTTACAGTGAGTGTCGGCTTTTTGTCGAGTTAAAGCGGGTTCAATGGCTATTCCAGAATTTTTGGCTTTTGAAGAGGGTATATATAAGCGGTCCGGCTATGGTCGGGCGGGCCATATATTCCGAGTAAGTGGCCCCTCCTTCCTTCTTGACATGTTCTAGTCTTAACTGGATTTTCCGTTTACCGTTTTTGATAATGTAGAAACCGGGCTAAGTCCTATGGGCTAGATTGGACTGCTAGATTGGCCAAAAAGTGTTGCAAATCATGAAAAAAGTGTGGGAATAAAGTTAACACTCTTTCTGGCTACTTCTCTCCTAGCATTTGCTCGCAGTCGCACTATCAGCGAGATTGAAACGCCGAACCGTTCGGCGTTCAAAAAGTGACCAAAACGCCGAACCGTTCGGCGCTCACAGATGACGTGGATGGCCAAACTAGCAGCTGGAAATCTAGCCCATAGGACTTAGGAGGTTGCCCAGGCTGACGTGGATGGCCAATCTAGCAGCTAGATATCTAGCCCATAGGACTAAGCCTTATATGGTAGCTACCTACAAAACGAACAAAAATTTCATCCCTTTTTCATCGTGGTATATATATATATATATATCTTTTATTTTTCCGATACGTATCAAAACTCTCACTTTTTCCGATACGTATCAAAACTCTCGCTTAGAGTTCATAAGCCTTCCCGTTGATAAATCCGTCTCCAACATACACTGAGGATACAAAAATTATGATTGATCAACTGTAACAGAGTAAAAGAAGCTGAAGTAGAACTCTTGAAGTAAGTAACTCTTTATCAAACTTATGATTGATCAAATTTTCTTCTGATTTCTTATCAATTTTTTTTTTCTGAGTAAAATTTCGTATCAAATTTTAATTTGATTAACTAAATAATGATGAAAGAGACGAAAATGAGTAACTTAAATTGAAATTTTAATTTTCTGCAACCTAAAGATAATTTTTTTTTTTTGTTTCTATCAGAAATTGAAATTGAATGTGTTTATAAGAAATTTTTGATTTTTATGCAAGTTGTACAGATTGCCGAACGAATTATTGGGTGTGTTTGTTATACCCCCGCTTTTTCAATTGGTATCAGAGCATGCATAACACACTCAACAAAAGCAATTTCATCAAACTCCAATCCCCCCCTCACTTTCACCATTACGCCTCAGACGACCATTTCTCAAATCCTACAACAACCTGCATCAACTTCTGTAATCTCCTATTTCTGCTTTCTATTCTGGACCTTATGGCTAGCTAGGAATAACCTGATATACCAACAAAAGCAAACAACTTCAGAAGAAATCCTAGCATGGGCACAAAAACTACAACAAGAATTTGATGGGGCGCTACACTCTTTACCACCAATCATACCAGGAGATGCACTGTTATTTAACCATCCAACGAGAGACAAAAGAATAACAACAATATAGATAGGATGGTCTTTCCCACACAACAATTGGATTAAGATTAATACAGATGGAGCAGCCAGAGGTCACCCGGGATTTGCGGGAGCAGGATTCATATGCAGAGATTCTGACGCAAGAAGTTTAATGGCTCTAGATCAACCACTAGGAATCACGACTGCCTTAACTGCGGAAACCTGGGCTCTACTATTAGCTTCAAGAATAGCAATAGAAAGACAATGGCCAAGAGTTCTCTTTGAAACCGATTCAGAGAACCTTCTGCGATTCATCACTTCCTCTACCCCACCACCTTGGCACATATCGGGAATGATAGAGGAAATAAAAATCAAATTTCGTCAAATCCGCATGCGGCTATTCAAAGACAACTACGTGGAAGGAAATCAAGCGGCAGACGGGTTAGCCAATCATGCAGCAGATGGAAGTCAAATAGGGAATTTATCAACTAAAATATGGGACCAGGCAATCCCATCTTTTATTAGTCAAATTCTATTTCATGATTCCGTGGGCACCACATACCCACGACAAATTGTAACTTAACTGCTTTTAATTATAGCATGCTTCAAAAAAAAAAAAAAAAAAAAAACACGCTAAGATCTCATAAGTCTGTGTTTGTAGCAATTTGACTCTATGTATAGACATGCTATCACTATAAATGTATCGCTAGTCTTCGATGGCTCGAATTACTTATGCTGGAAAGTTGTTATGCGCGCATTTCTTCAAGCGCGTGATTTTCAATCATGGGTTCAGGTTGTTAATGGCTATAATCCTCCAATGGTTACAGTAGACGGTGTAACGGTTGCAAAGGATATTGGTAAATATAATGAAATTGAAGCTCTTGCTGCAAATCAAAATTCTCACGGACTAAATGCTGTCATCCATGCCATTACCCCAGATCTTCATCACCATGAGACTATGTGCACTCGGTCTAAAGATGCTTGGGATATCTTAGAAACCGTATTTGAATGGAATACCTCTGAAAAGGAAGTTAGGCTTCAAAACCTAAATTCTGATTGAGAACCTTTGTATGGCTAATGAAGATTCATTTGATGAGTTTAATCACAAATTCGCATTGTTAATGCATCTTTTGCATTGGGTAAGACTATTCCCGAAAAGGACATTGTGATGAAAATTCGCATATCGTTTCCATCTAGATACAATTCTAAGATCGTTGAGGGAAATAACCTTGAAACACTTTCCAGAAATACTCTTGTTGGAAAGTTAAAGATCTTTGATCATGAGTATATATCCAAATCTGGAAAGGATATTGCTTTCAAAGCACAAAAGAACACTAAATTACTTAAAAAAAGTAAAAGTGTTGGCAACTCTGTGGATGGTCCTATTGAGGCTGATTCATTAGATGAAGATCTTGACAACTCAGTCTCTTTGATCACAAGACAGTTTAGAGATCTTCTTTTGAATAGAAGTAAACGGTTAATCAGAGATAAACCCAAATCATCAGTTAAACCTCATGATCGTGCTCCTCCTAAAAACATGGACATTTTTGGCAATGATGATGAGGATATACCGCAGTGATTCAAGTGTAAAGTTTTTGGTTATTTTGCAAATGAGAGTCCAAATCGTAGAAAATACACTGGAAACAAAGGTTTTGCTGCAACTCTTTATGAAATGTTTGATCTTTATGATTCAAATGAAGATGAAAAATCAAGTGTAGCACTCCTTGGTGAAAATATTAATTTTGATAGTTTTAGCAATACGTACATCAATCTTGATATTCTTCCTGGAGAAACTTGTTCAACCACTCTGGAGGATAAAATGGATTTTTCTCTTTTTACTAAAAATGCTTGTGGAGATGGTTTTGGGTATTTTTCTCACGGTCCCATACTTGAATGGAGACTCCAAGCATCATGTCTTCTGATGGAAAAGATGTCAATATGATTGTTGAGCCATCAATCACGAAGGAAAAAGGTAAATATCATTCCTCTACAAGTTTTAAGAGAAAAAGGAAGAATATGAAGAAACCAAGGGCTAAATCCTCAAATCTTCAGAAGTTTTCTGGTGCTCTTGAAGAGTTGAAGACAAGGATGGAGATGCACCAAAAAAGGGCTATTCTTTTAAGATCTCTTGAAATTCAGAAGGCCGTGGTTCGGCATCAGTCATGAAGGTTCGCTGAAATTTACTCCTATCTTTGTGAACCTTATATTCCTATGTCTGTAGTCGACAAGTTGTTCGGGGACGATAAAGAATTTTTCAAGAATTTTAATGCCTATGAAACTTCTTATGAGAATTTATTCTTATATTTTTGAAGGATAACTAGGGTTTGGAATAGCAAATATTATGATTACACATAGCTATTGCCAACAATTTTCATCTTGCAATGTTTTTAGATTTATTTATTTAAATTCTAAGTTATCACTACACGAAATCAGGGATTTTGTAACGTTGAAAAAACGTTAGTATCTATATATTGTAACGTCAGAAAAACGTTGGAAAAGTGCCGTTGGTATCAGTATTACAATAATTTATTAATGGTTCATTTCGTTACAATAAAATTTTATTAAATAACGGTTTCATTCGTTGGAATAAATATAACAACAGTTATCTAGTCATCACAAGATTTATCTAATGTAATTTTTTTGTAACGGATAGCCATTATTGTGTTGATCGTAACGGTTAGACTGTAACAGTTCGGTGTAACAGATACTGTAACGGCGACTTTGTGTGTAACCACCTGTCCTTTCTTGTAACAGGTACAACAACGATTTTAATCGTTGCTTAGCTGATTATAACGGATTGGATTTAACAGTTATTGTAACGATTAAAAACCGTGATAGCTCAGTCTAACGGCTAATGTACGACACGTGTCAATTGTTATTAACGTTAAAGTAACGGCTTCAACCGTTGATGTTTCATTGTAACATTTATGATATAACAACTTGCTGTAACGATTCGATTCGTAACAGCTGACTGTAACGTTTACCGTCTGCCACGTGTCTATCGCTTGTAACAGATAGACTAATGGCCTTAGACGTTGACAACTGATTGAAACATTAATGAATTTGCCAAGTGTGCTAATTACTAACAGATTTTATAACGTTGATTCGACGTTGGTAAAAAAAAATAGTTTTCAAAAAAAAAAAAAAAACGTTTATTTTCTGTTATAAATAAGCTCCCATAATTGGCCCTTGCAATGCAATGCAATCCAATTCTGAAGCTGCAATATAATTAGTTTCTGAAGCTACATTGCAATTCATTTCTGAACCTGCAATACTGAATCTGAAACCCATAATTCAATCTCATTCCGCAGTACATACATTCTCATTCTATCACAAGGAATTCAGTCATTCAATTATTCTAGAATTCAATCTCATTCCACAATACATACATTCTCATTCTAGCAGCATAAGGAATTCATTCATTCAAATATTCTAGAATACATACTGTCAATCATTCACATATGTAAAGTACATACGAGTATCATCTTTACATTGGAAGAACTGCTTAAGCCTAAAAAATACATGGTTCCATATATGGTTATAATCAAATGAGAAGGGTTCTGTTTTTCAGCAGTTTCTAAATATAAGCAAGTGTTGTTCTTCCTTATATATACCTTGGCTGAAAAAAGTTGTTATCAGCCAAAAGAAGTTGTCCATTGACATCATGGTAGCCTTAACCAACTTTTTCCATCAATTATAGTATCCTAATAAAACAATAAAGGAAACAAAAACCAAAATTAGAAACAGATCTCATAGGAGAGAAAGATTCAATCAGTAATTTGGGAATTTCGTTTTACATGATTCTGCAAACAATAAAATTAGTGACAATCAAATTGGAAACAATGTTCGTAGGAGAGACAAAGAATCATTCAGTTACATGTGCACTGTCATTCTGGATTTCATACATTTTCATTGTTGAATACCATTCAATCATAATAATTTGAACATTGACAACCTAACTATCAAAAGTTTATATTTATTTGACAGAATTGTAACTGGCAATTCACATACACGGTTCATATGAAAAATTCTGAAAAGTTGCAGTAAGAGTTAACTCACCATAAGAATTAGAGATGAGAATGTGTTACTTCTCAGTTGTCCTACTTCCACAGCTTCGCATGACCAACACTGTCTCATATCTTCCAACTTGTCTACATGTCCAGGTATTCTTGCACATCAACAGTTCTAATTATATTTCTCTATCAATGTCCTGTAACGCAAATACAAGGGCAGGGATAAACTTAATTCAAGAATCTTGATCTTGGTTCCAAGTTAATCCCTCGCTTGTACATCTTTGCAAGGCCAACATGGTCTCACTTTTTCATCATTTGTCCAGCTTCAGGTGTTTGCATCAATGAATCCTAAAAAAGCAAAGAGAATGGTAGTATGAATCAACCAAATATTTCATTTATAGGAGACCATAATAATGATAAGTAATGCACATAACTTTATGTGGTAAGAGTTTACTCACCAACTGGAATTAAGTAGGTTGCTTGTCAGGCTTGCTACATCATCAATCTCCATAAGGTAAGCATCATTTTTGCCAAGAGAAACAACGCATATGCATCGAGTATTCAGAAAAGTAATGTCTCTACAAATACTCAATGTGGTGAGTTGTTTCTTCTGCCATAAAAATGAACATCTTCATCTTTTGTTGTTGTATACCTAAACTGCAACCAAATTTTCATCAAGTGAAAGAGACTATAATAATGATAAGTAATGCAAGAAACTCTAATGGGTTAATAGTTTACTCACCGACTGAAATTAAAGAGGTTTATTTGTCTGGTATTAAGCATCGATCTCCATAAGGTGAGTTTTATTTGTGCCAAAATAAAAAACTCACATACATCGGGTTTACGGAAAATTAAGATATACAGTAATATGCTTTTTATCTACGAAAACTCGCCGTGGTGATTTGTTTTTTCTAGCATAAAAATGAATATCTTGTTCTTTCATTGTTGTATACCTCTCATACAAGACCTGTTCAAGAGCTCAGAATAAAATCATTTGAAGCAACTTCATTTATTCCAGCTCTTGAATAGCCTTGCAGGAACAGACAACAATCTCTTATCTTGTTCTTCATTTCAGATGGTACTGCCACACTAACGCATCTCCAACTTCAAGTCTTTCAATCAATGAGTCCTCAGAAAATAATAAGAGAATGGTATTAGGTGAGTAGTTCAGTCAGGATAAAATAATAACAAGGGAAAGTAATTATCATACGAGTTTAGTTACCAATGGAATTAGAGAGGAAAACGTATTAGTTGTCAGGTTAGCTGCATCGATCTCCTTTATTTACAGCAAACCTAACGACTAATACGTATCCTATCTGTAAAATCTATGGTGGTAAGTTGCACCTGTTGGCAGGAGTCATGTAAAACATATATTTGAAGAAATCAAAATAGGTTAGTAAACAAACCTGAGATAGAAAAGGAAACCTGCACCTTCACATCAACAGTGTATCATATAACGGCTATGCGAGCACATCTCTAGGTACCTCAAAACTACCACATCTCTTATCTTGGTGTACACTGGTCCTGCAAAGCTATGTAAGTGGTGGAAAAATACATTACAAGATATGCACTTGTTAACTATGAATTTTTTCCACACTTACACAGCTTCAAGTCGCATCAATGAATCCTGGCAAAACAAAGTGAAGGGTAGTAAGAATCAACCAATTTTCATCAAGGGAAATAGACCATAATAATGATGAGTAATGCAAGAAACTCTAATGTGTTAAGAGTTTACTCACCAACTGGAATTAAAGAGGTTACTTGTCAGGTTTGCGGCATCGATCTCAATAAGGTGAGCTTGATTTGTGCCAAAATAAACAACACACCTACACAGAGTTCACGGAAAATTAAGATATACAGTAATATGTTTTCTCTACGAGAACTCTCTGTGGTGAGTTGTTTATTCTGGAATAAAAATGCATATCTTGTTCTTTTGTTGTTGTAAACCTGCAACAGCATCGTGTTCATGAGAATGGATAGAATCCTAGATGAAGGATACAACTCATATCGATGTAGGTGTATACTAATCCTGCAAGGCTCTCTAAGGACTGGAATAAATTCATATGGACAAATTTAATGAATTTATTCAAACGCTTAAACAGCTTTACAGGACCAATACTGTCCATATAGGAAACGTGACAACAAACCGCATACAAAAAAAGAGGGAAATAGAACTCTGTGTTGGGTGTTGTATCTTTAGGCATAGAAATGAATTTCAGTGCTTTTTTGGTTGTATGCCAATCCTGCAATTCATGTTCAACAACTTGGAATCAAATCATTTATAGAAACTTCATTGTTGAATAGATCGTAATAGGTGACAAAACAAACCTGCGGTTTAAAAGGAAACCTGCAGCAGCATCGTGTTCATGGGAATGGCTAGAATCTTAGACGAATGATACAACTCATATTGATGTGGGTGTATACTAATCCTGCAAGGCTCTCTAAGGGCTGGAATAAATTCATTTTGACAAAGTTGATTTTGTCGAATAATGAATTTATTCAAACGATTAAACAGATTTACAAGACCAATATTGTCCATATAGGAACCGTAACAACAAACCGCATACAGAACAAAAGGGAAATAGATTACAACCAAACAATCAAAAATCTAGAGCAGCAATCTGATGAATGAGATTACAGTTGAATAAACCTTATTTGGGTTGTAATCTATTGAAAGATATTACAACATCCAAGAGAAAAAAGAATGTAAAGCAGTAAAGATCAACATATAAAGAATATAGATTATAACAAACTATTGAAAGATAATGCAAACCACTAAAAATCAGTAAACCTTAAATGAAGCAGAAATCTATTGAAGACATTACAAATGGATGCTAAGCAGTAAACAATATGGATGTTAAGCAGTAAACAACAACAAAAAAATTGAAAATATATATCTTGTTAAAATCTATTGAGATTACAACCAGTAAAAACCTAATTTTAAAGGGAAAAGTACAAATCTAAAACATACCAGTGATCTTCATACAGATCTATTAAACGAATTGAAACCCTAAAGGAGAAAAATAAAAAATTTTGATAAATCTATTCGTAGCTAAAAGGCACAAAGAAAACACCTTGAGATTGAATGAGATACAGTGAAAGTTGGGAAAAAGGGTCTGAGTTCTTCGTCTCTATCTTTTAATAAAACAGGAGGAGAGCTGCAACTATTGAGTCGGAGGAGGGAAATGAAATTTGAGAGGGAAATTAGATAGGGTTTCAAATTTGTGAGGGAATGGATACCAAAAAGAGTTATTAGATCGGGAAACAAAATTTGAGAGCCAAAACTTTCGGACAAGATAAAAGAGTACAATAATTGAGGAGAGATTTTCTTTTTCTCTCGAAATATCCAAGTCCAAGGCGTCCGGATAGAGATAAAGTTGGTCAAATTTATGGTCAAGTTGGTCAAATATGTAGTCAAGTTGGTCAAATATGTGGTCAAGTTGGTCAAATTTATGGTCAAACACATAATCGGATGCAAAACGAGGCACACTCAGCTTGCAAGATTACCATATAAAGACCCAATGTTCTCGTCCAGGTGAGGTTTTTGATGTCAAATATAAGATTGGATGGATCCTGAGTGGATTCAACAACCTATTATGGAACTCAGCTTGCAAGATTACCATATACAGGCCCAATGTTCTCGTCCAGGTGAGGTTTTTGATGTCAAATATAAGATTGGATGGATCCTGAGTGGATTCTGCAACCTATTATGGAACTCAGCTTGCGAGATTACCATATACAAACCCAATGTTCTCGTCCGGGTGAGGTTTTTGATGTCAAATATCAGATTGGATGGATCCGAGGTGGATTCTGAAACCTATTATGGATCTAGCTTGCGAGATTACCATATACAGACCCAATGTTCTCGTCCAGGTGAGGTTTTTGATGTCAAATATCAGATTAGATGGATCCGAGGTGGATTCAGCAACCTATTATGGAACTCAGCTTGCAAGATTACCATATACATACCCAATGTTCTCGTCCAGGTGAGGTTTTTGATGTTAAATATCATATTGGATGGATTCGAGGTGGATTCAGCAACCTATTATGGAACTCAGCTTGCAAGATTACCATATACATACCAAATTTTCTCGTCCAGGTGAGGTTTTTGATGTCAAATATCAGATTGGATGGATCCGAGGTGGATTCAGCAACCTATTATGGAACTCAGCTTGCAAGATTACCATTTACAGACCCAATGTTCTTGTCCAGCTAAGGTTTTTGATGTCAAATATCAGATTGGATGGATCCGAGGTGGATTCAACAACCTATTATGGAACTCAGCTTGCAAGATTACCATATACATACCCAATGTTCTCGTCCAGGTGAGGTTTTTGATGTCAAATATTAGATTGGATGGATCCAAAGTGGATTCAGCAACCTATTATGGAACTAGCTTGCGAGATTACCATATACAAACCCAATGTTCTCGTCCATGTGAGGTTTTTGATGTCAAATATCAGATTGGATGGATTATGAGTGGATTCTGCAACTTATTATGGAACTCAGCTTGCAAGATTACCATATACAGACCCAATGTTCTCGTCCATGTGAGGTTTTTGATGTCAAATATCAGATTGGATGGATTATGAGTGGATTCTACAACTTATTATGGAACTCAGCTTGCAAGATTACCATATACAGACCCAATGTTCTCGTCCAGGTGAGGTTTTTGATGTCAAATATAAGATTGGAGGGATCCTGAGTGGATTCTGCAACCTATTATGGAACTAAGCTTGCGATATTACGATATACAAACCCAATGTTCTCGTCCGGGTGAGGTTTATGATGTCAAATATTAGATTGGATGGATCCGAGGTGGATTCTGCAACCTATTATGGAACTAGCATGCGAGATTACCATGTACAGACCCAATGTTCTCGTCCAGGTGAGGGTTTTGATGTAAAATATGAGATTGGATGGATCCTGAGTGGATTCTGCAACCTATTATGGAACTCAACTTGCAAGATTACCATATACATACCCAATGTTCTCGTCCAGGTGAGGTTTTTGATGTCAAATATCATGTTGGATGGATTCTAGGTGGATTCGGCAACCTATTATGGAACTCACCTTGCAAGATTACCATATACATACCCAGTTTTCTCGTCCAGGTGAGGTTTTTGATGTCAAATATCAAATTAGATGGATCCTGAGTGGATTCAGCAACCTATTATAGTACTAACTTGCGAGATTACCATATACAGACCCAATGTTCTCGTCCAGGTGAGGCTTTTGATGTCAAATATCAGATTGGATGGATCCGAGGTGGATTCAACAACCTATTATGGAACTCAGCTTGCAAGATTACCATATACATACCCAATGTTCTCGTCCAGGTAAGGTTTTTGATGTCAAATATCAGATTGGATGGATCCGAGGTGGATTCAACAACCTATTATGGAACTCAGCTTGCAATAGTACCATATACATACCCAATCTTCTCGTCCAGGTGAGGTTTTTAATGTCAAATATCAGATTGGATGGATCCAGAGTGGATTCAGCAACCTATTATGGAACTAGCTTGAGAGATTTCCATATACAAACCCAATGTTCTCGTCCAGGTGAGGTTTTTGATGTCAAATATTAGATTGGATGGATTCTGAGTGGATTCTGCAACCTATTATGAAACTCAGCTTGCAAGATTACCATATACAGACCCAATGTTCTCGTCCAAGTGAGGTTTTTGATGTCAAATATAAGATTGGAGGGATCTTGAGTGGATTCTGCAACCTATTGTGGAACTCAGCTTGCGAGATTACGATATACATACCAAATGTTCTCGTCCGGGTGAGGTTTATGATGTCAAATATCAGATTGGATGGATCTGAGGTGGATTCTGCAACCTATTATGGAACTAGCATGCGAGATTACCATGTACATACCCAATGTTCTCGTCCAGGTGAGGGTTTTGATGTAAAATATGAGATTGGATGGATCCTGAGTGGATTCTGCAACCTATTATGGAACTCAGCTTGCCAGATTAACATATACATACCCAATGTTCTCGTCCAGGTGAGGTTTTTGATGTCAAATATCAGATTGGATGGATCCTGAGTGGATTCAGCAACCTATTATGGAACTACCTTGCGATATTACCATATACAAACCCAATGTTCTCGTCCAGGAAAGGTAGTTAATATCGCGTATTGGTCTCGTATCGGTCGGGTCCGATACACCTATACAAAAGATAATATCGGTTTTTATCGATGATACATCATTAGAACTAGAATTTCATATATTTATAAAACCATAGTAAAAATAATAAAAATCATGCATATATCTCAAATTTCCAAAATACAAGGTGGTTTATTAGTCAGCATTGTGATTGTTATCCCATTATGTCGGTAAATCTATCTTATTATCCTTCACTTTTATCTTTTACATTTCACGGCCTTGTAATCGAATATGGTTTCCATCTTATATCCTACCATATAGTCGTTGATTTTATATCATAGAAATATTATGAATTTTTACCTTCTCCAATTGACGTTGTACTTGTTTGTAAAGACTATATGCATATTGATGAAAAATTTATTCACTAAAACCGATATTATCGGTGTATAAGTAAAACCGATATATCGGTATGTACCGGCATGTACAACCGATAATATCGTTCCATCTTTGTATCGTTGATATTTTCAATATCGTATAGGTATTTTCAGATACCTGATAAAAACCCGTAATATCGGTCTCTACAACCGATATTGACTACCTTGCGTCCAGGTGAGGTTTTTGATGTCAAATATAAGATTGGATGGATCCTGAGTGGATTCTGCAACCTATTATGGAACTCAACTTGCAAGAGATTACCATATACATACCCAATGTTCTCGTCTATGTGAGGTTTTTGATGACAAATATCAGATTGGATGGATCCGAAGACGGTGAAAGCAAAATTTTCGGAGAAAGGGATTTTTCCGGTGAGGGTAAAAGCAAATTTTCCGGCGACGACGAAAACAAATTTTCCGGCTAAAGCAAATTTTCCCAAGAACGGAGAAAGTAACTATCCGGCGACGGCGAAAGCAAATTTTTCGGCGACGGTGAAAATGACCAATGCTACAGCAAATTTTAGGACGATGGTGAAATAACAAAAATAACCCTCGCCGGCAGCAAATTTCAAGCAACTGTGAAAATGACCAAATTACCTTTTATAGGCGTTTTTTACTCTTTATAGCAGGGGTACGGTTAAAAATTCCCCATTCAAGTTTTCAACCACAAAACCGTCTGAAGTTAGACCGAAATTGGCAGTTATTATTGTTAGGTGATATTACCGATTAAAGCTTTATCTTGGGAATAGGTGTGACCATGCAAGAATTTAGAGTTTATTTCTGTTACCAATTGTTGTGTCTTTTAGGTTAGACTAGTTTATAAGGGGGAAACCAAAGGGTCGAGAGCAAATAATTTAGAGAAAATTTGTAGAGGAGACAACTATTCTCGATTTTTTTTCTAAATCAAATCAATCAAAATGGCTGGTGATGATGATCGACACAGACGAAAGGGTAAAGCCCCCATGACTGAAGAACAACATTTGAAAGAGTGGGAAGAGAGGCAAATACAAGAAAGGTTATCCACCACTATGCAGATGATTGGGCAGATGACCAAGGATGATCTTCAGAAAGTACAAAATAGAGTAAGTGATTTGTTGAGTGATATTGAACTCGCTCCTCTCTGGCAAGATATGCATGTTGCGGTAAATGAAGGACAAGAGAAACCGGTAGAGATTTCTCCAAAGAAACCAGTAGAGATTCTTCCAAAGAAGCGTCTATGTGATCCCTTCAAAGATGAAGCAGAGAAGGAAAAGTGCTATGCAGTGTGGGAGAAAAGGATTAGGTTGGCGGAAATGGAGGAGATCAAGGAGGAAGAGGAAAAACAATATGGGCGATGCGATAGTGATGCAAGTGCTACCGAAGATGAAGAGCCAGTTGTTGTTGTTCATAGTGTCAGTAATATCTCCAATACATGTTGTTACTCATCTGACCTAGATGAGTCACTTGCGGTTTTTCGCCAAGATGAGATTATTGGGATTAATGATGAAATTTTGGCCCGAAAGACCGATTCCGAAGCAGAGTCAGATGAAGATGAAGATGATGACCCAGAATATGTACAATAGGATCAGTCTGATGAGGAGGAAGAGTCTGATGAGGAGTGATCGGGTATAACGAGTAAGCCTTGAGGGAATATGGTAAGTCACTTAATCATGATTTCTTTTTTGGTCATGGAAATGGAGTCTGAAAATGCAGGAGATGATACAGGGGAAAGTTGTGTTTATTTTGCTTTTTTTATTTTGCTTTGAGTACTTGGATTTTTTGTGTGTAACTGGATATTATGAACATGATAGTGTTGTTGTTGCTCAACACTGAATAAACAGAAAGGTTGTAACTTTATGAAATGCAATATGATGAAGTCAGTTTATTTATATTGTCCGATAATTGTGTGTCGATATTGTTGGAGATGCAGGTTGTAATCTAGAAATTAAAACTACAATGCAAAGAACTGGAACATGTACAAGACTAATCTGTAATAAAAACAAATGTATACTGAAAATAATTCACTTTAGTGTTTCTTAATAGTTTCCCCGCATCTTTGAAATTGTAGCATGTTTGAAATTCATTTACACACCTAGTCTTAATCTACAATATGGCGAAGGGTCAAATTACGAACATCTATATATGTTTGATCTTTATATCTTCTGTCAATACATGACTAACAAGAATTTTCTTGTGTTGTTTGCGTCATATTCGACTTGCACATAATTGACACAAACCCTACTTACCATATACAACCCACACACCAAATTCTACAATCTGACAATGAACACAAACCACAAAGATTCCTGAGATGTTGATTCTCAAAACAGAGTACAAGCTTTATTCAACAATGCTGACATCCTACAACCAAATACTATGTCTGACTCTAAGATTATCTTTCAACTGACATATAAAACCACTTGGTGGAGGCATAAAGCATGCAATTGAGATGTTCATAATCACCAAAATATTCTCAAAACAGGATACAATTCACAACAACATAAAAATAAACCTAAAATCTGAAACATATAGATGTTCATACTTCATAATCACCATCAGAAATAACACCATTCAAAATCAAGAGTGTGTAACCTCCAATTTGTAAAATCATTAAACCCCCAAATGAATGAATGAGAAACACCTTAGATGAAGATGACCAAGATTTGCATTTCCAAAATTATGAATCACTATAAATACTTCTATGAGATATCGATTAAACTAAAATCCAGGCTTGAATCGATGTTTCATAGAAGAATCGATTGATTCATTGTTGTTGACGAAGTTTTCTGCAGCTGAATCTACAAGAAACCCCCAAATTAATGAATGAGAAATACTTCTATGAAAGATCGATTAAACTTAAATCTAGGGTTACATCAAAGTTTCACAGAAGAATTGATTGATTCATTCATTGTTGTTGCTGAAGTTTTCTGCAGCTCAAATCATGCCTGAGCCAAACCATGCTGCAGTTTAAGATATGACCCATCTATACACAAGTGTGCTGATTTTATTTTGCTTGACCTATTTTGTTTGACCTAATTTGTTTGACATTAGTTGATTTAATTAGTTGTTGGTCAGGACTCAGTGACCAGGGTATTGAGATATGGCATGATGCCTGAGCCAAACCATGCTGCATTTCAAGATATGGCCCATCAATACACAACTTCATTTAATATTTAGGAACATAATAAATATATAAATTTAATACAAGTCCATCAAATGTCAAAAACGGTAGTGAGGCACAGTGGTTCGCTTTAGTTTTAGTAAGTTTGAGGTCGGAGGTTCGAAACTCTCTAAACCTTTTTATTTTTCTTTAAAATTTATGCATTATGTGGCATCAATGTTAAGCCATTTCAGGTGTGAACACTGGCATTATAAATGCAATACACCAGCGCCACATCATGTCTCTTAATAGGTGCTGGCTCTGTAGTATCTACCAAAAAATCAAATATGATAATTAGTGTTTGGTTGAACTGTCTATCAACCCCTTAATGGCAGTTTTATTAGATACTGAGAATCAGATGAGTCTACAATTAGGCTAATGGGGGTGTACCAAATTAGTGGGGGGCGTACCAGCCCCAAGGAAAAACCAGTTTTCTCTTATATGAATTTGGAACACCCCCACACACACACACACAACTTTGGTACAGTCCATTAGAAATGTTGGTGTACGGGAGTTATTATGATGGGTTTAGGACTTGTTGCGCATGCCTTTGAATAGACGTGAATTACTAAGGGACGAGACGTTCCACCGAATGCCTTACATGACTATTAATGTTATCTTCTCTACAAAATGAAATTAAACAAAGAATTTCCAAAATATACAAAAATCATCCTAAATTAGGCAAGGAAATTAAGAAAAGAAAACATAGATTAGAGATAATGGGTGATCTAGGAGGAAACAATGCTAATGGAGATAATCATCCTTCTGCACCTTTTAAGTTCGCCAAGAAAGTTGCCAAGACTCTGTGTACTAGAGAGTTGGAGAATTTGAGGGATTTTCTGCAGCAAGAGATTGACAAGAGAAATCGTCTGATTGAGTTCGAAAGAGTTCGTCAGGAAAATGCTCCACTTTATGAACAATGAAAGAGGAAGAGAATTGAAAGAGATGTGAGGAAAGCTATAGAAAAAGTAGAGAGAGATGAGGGGAGAATATTTGTTTGGAGAAAGACCCGCAATGCAACAGAAAGTGATTCTGAAGAGAAAGAGGATGATTTTGAGAGAAGTGATGATTATGAGAGAAATTCTGAGACAGAGAAACAAAGGAGAAAGAGAGAAAAGAAGATTGAGGATGCATGATATGAAAGGTTCTTAGCAGAAAAAGCAATCCCTAGGCTTTTTGCAAGAACCATGAATGGGAGATTGAATGTTTATTCTGATGGAGAAATAATTGATGGTCTTGATAAGAATGGTGAACCAGTTGAGGTTGGAGATTTGGAGGAAGAGAATGAAGATGATGAAGGAAGTGAAGATGCAGGTGATGGAGGTTATAGAAGTGCAACTGAAACAGGAAGTCAGTATAGCAATGATTACAGCGATGATGAGATGGGCATCAACGACGAAGATAACAGTCAGCAGAGCAATGAGAACAACGGTGATGATTCTGAATAATCATACCTGGAATATCAACAAGATTTCGATGGGAAAGCTTCGATTTTGTGAAATCGGACTAAGTGCTTCTTCGTGAAAATTCAAAGAAATCTTGTAGGTGTTTGCTGATTTTTGCTCATATTGCTGAATCTGCTGATGTTAAGTGCATATTTTGCATATATTTTGTGTCGAATCCATGCTAGTAATTGCTATATATTCTTGCGAATTATTGTATATTACTCTTGTTTTCTCTTATTTATGTTTTGCTAGGTGAATCATCGAAAAG